>CM054129.1:55669725-56278058 GCA_028751855.1 Ambrosia trifida | reverse complement strand
TGGCTCTACCCAATGATATATATACTGGGCTGTTACACTGTAACAGTGCAAAGGAGTTGTGGGATGCACTGAAAGAACAATTTGGCGGGACTGAAGAGGTTATTGAAAACAATCGTGAAATACTTAACCAACAATATGAAACATTTAGTCATGTCAAGGGAGAGTCATTAACTCAACAATTTGAGAGGTTCAATTGTCTTATTAGTGAACTAAAACTGGTTGGTCTTACTTACCCCAATTCAACTTTGAACCATTGGTTTTTAAGATCATTACCAGACAAATGGGACTCTATTGTTATATTTATGAGAAACTCAATTGGATTTAAGGACTTATCACTGACCCAGCTTCATGGTAAGCTCTTGACCTATGAGAGAGAGCTTAACCAGAAAAAGAAGCTCCAGGACTCTGGAAAAGTGTCTGATGATTATGTATTTGGGAATACTACACTTTTGGGTCATGATGAGGTGCCTTGAAATACTAAGGATCAGAGTTATGATCATTTCATTGACATAACTACAGGTTTTAACTCAGGTTTTAACTCTGATTCTTATTCACCAAACTATGCTTTCACAGCAAGTGGTGGTGATATCCAGGCATCTGATAACATATCCTTTGAGTATGATGACCTGAAATACTTTGACCCTGATGATTTGGAGGAAATGGACATTATGCACCAATTGGCCCTTCTCAGTGTAAGAACTATCAATTTTTACAAGAAAACTGGGAGAAGGTTTCCAGGGTTAACTGGCAGATCAAAGGTTGGGTTGGATAAATCAAATATAAAGTGTTACAAATGTCATAGACTTGGTCATTTTGCTAGGGAATGTAGGAGTCAACATGGTACACCTATAATCACCTATACAAATCAAAGACCTCAGACCAACACTTATCAAAATTCCTATAATACCCTTGGACCAAATGTGCAAAACACTGCTCATTTTGCACAGTCCTCAAACACTGTTCCTGTCCAGTATGTCCAAACCACTGTTCCTCAGATTCACTATGTGCAAACACCTGTTGCTCAAGCACCTGTGCATACGACTGTTGCTCCATCCTCTGCTCCTGCAGAGACCAGTCAACAGAGCTTCTTTACACAAGGCTTTGTTGATTGGAGCAGTCTACCAGATGAGTTAACAGATGAAAAATTTGCATTAGTTGCCAAAGCTGAAAATGAACCAGAAAACTTTTGTTTCATGGCTATGGTAGAAGAGGTTGAATATGAGGAGGTGGTGACTGAATCTAATGTTGTGACTGATGATGTTGTTGATGAAGCTGTTACAGGAGAAAAACCTGAAGAAGAGGTTGTGAACCTCTCAGATCCCTGGGGTGCATCTGATGATTGTGAGTGCAAGTGTGATTGTGCATTGATGGCTGCTGCTAAGGTATCTCCTCAAATTCTTTAGGATTTATGTTCTGACAGATGTGTGATAGCGTTTGCTAACATCAAAGAGGTGAATGAAAACCTTAGAAAGAAAATTTTAGAAGATGAAGTTAAATTTGAGAAACTTTAAAAAAGAATTAAAAACAAGTTTAACTGAAAAAGAATCTGAAATAAGCAGCTTAAAACATGAAGCAACCATAACCAAAGACCAGCTCCAAACTATGATAACAAAATATCAGAGTTGTAAAAGTGAGCTTGAGTCCACCCAAGTTGAATGTTAGAAATGGGTGGAATCATGTAGAGGATTTGAGATGCTACTCAACAAACAAACCAAAAGTCATGTGAAGTTTGGTTTTGGTTTTGAAACCACTGCTCCAGCTTTTGAAAACACTGACAAAAGGGATCAAAAGTCTGTTGAGATAGTACCAACAAACTTGCAGGGTCAAGAGATTAAAATCACTGAACCAAATGTTAAGAAAATTGTTCTTGAAAAACCAGAAGGTTCCTCATCATTCACTGAACTTGAAAAGTATGAATTTAAACCTACATGGTCTGATGAGTGTGGTACTCTTGAGAATTTTAAACCTGTAAATTTTAAAACATCTGAAGGAAAGACAGCTCCTCAGGGAAAAATCATTCCCTTGAAAAACCTTCCAGCAGATGCTCAAACATCTACTGAAAAGAAGGCTGAAAAGGGGAAGAAGAAAAAAAAGACTGTCCACTTGTTCTGTGATTTCTGTGAAAAGAAGAATCATGTCACTAAAAACTGTTTTCTTCTAAAAGCATATGACATTAACAAAGGAACAAGTGTATGTGACTCCAAAGCCACATGTTCAATATGTGGGAAAAAGAATCACAAAACCAAAGAGTGCTTGTATCTCAAAAATTTTGATGTGAAAATACAAGAGTACAAAGCTAAAACTCTTGCAAATCCTGGGGTAAGTACTTCAAAAGGAAAGCCTAAACAGACCTTCACTCCTGTCCAAACATCTGTTACTAAAAGTCTTGAAACATCTGCTCCTAGGGATGTCCAAGTAACAGATGCTCCACCCACAAGCAAGTACCCAAGAGGATATGGACAACCACCATGTCATAGTCTGTCACATGTTTATGAGGAGCCAAAAAGACCCTCTAAACCAAGAGTGAACAGAAATCCCTATGGGTATTATCATCTGTCTGGAAGTGATCAAACAACTGTTGCTCCAAGTGTTGACATTCAAGCACTGGCAAATGGTCAGCAACAGTTGTTGAACTTGATTCAAAAATTAGTTCAAACCACTGATCATCTTCCAAAGCTTGAGTCTGAAAAGTCTGAGGACCCATCCAAAGCCAACTTGGCTTTGGACACTCACCAAAACTAATCCATTACTGCTGTGCAGGGAGCTTCTGCTTGTTTAGATAGTCTTTGGTATGTAGATAGTGGAGGCTCCAGGCACATGACAGGATGTAGAGCCCTTCTTCTGGACTTCTTAGCTCATGGAGGGGGTGATATATCCTTTGGTAATGATTCAAAAGGTATGGTGTTGGGGTCAGGGACTGTACAAGCTAGGAAACTCAAGTTTGAAAATGTCAATCTTATTGATAATCTCAAGTTTAATCTTCTGAGTGTTTCACAAATGAGTGACAAAGGTTATGGCTCATTCTTCACAAAGAAAACTTGCAAGATTATTGGGCCAGAATGGTGAAAAAGATTGATACCATCATTGCTGAGAGCAAAGCACAACTTGTTGCTCATAGAAGTGGCAATGTGTATGTTGTTGATATGTTAAAGGACAATCCTATGGCAAATGTTTGTTTGTTTTCTGCTGCCTCCACAAAGGAGACAGAATTGTGGCATAGGAGACTGGGCCATACCAACCTTAACACTATCAACACACTCTCTAAACAAAGTCTTGTCAGAGGCTTACCATCAAAAGAATTCAAATTTGATGAGCATTGTGTTTCATGTTTAAAAAGGAAACAACATAAAAGCTCTTACAAATCCATTGATGAGTCCAAAACCAGTCAATGTATACAATTGTTGCACTTGGACTTGTTTGGCCCTGTTAAAATCATGAGTCTAAGAAGAAAAAGATTTTGTCTTGTCGTAGTTGATGATTTTTCTAGGTTTACATGGACTTACTTTTTACATTCTAAGGATGAGACTGCAGGTATATTGAAGGACTTTGTCACCAAAGTTGAAAAACAATATGACTTGCCAGTAAAAGTCTTCAGGAGTGACACTGGAACAGAGTTTAAAAATAAGGAGTTGGATGATTTCTGTGTGTCAAAAGGGATAGTGAGGCAGTACAGCATCCCAAGAACACCAGAGCAAAATGGGGTGGTTGAAAGGAAAAATAGAACTCTTATAGAAGCTGCAAGAACCATGCTAGCAGATTCTGGTTTGCCATTGTCCTTCTGGGCAGAAGCTGTAAACAATGCTTGCTATGTTCAAAACAGAGTTTTGATCAACCCTAGACATCAAAAAACTGCTTATGAAATTTTGTTCAAAATAGAACCATTAATTTCATTTTTTAAAATCTTTGGCTGCCCATGTTTCATATTAAATCTCAAAGATTCCATTTCAAAATTTGCAGCCAAAGTAGATTGTGGTTATTTTCTGGGATATTCTTCTACTGCCAAGGCTTATAAAGTGTTTAACACAATGACCAAGACAATAGAAGAAACTCTGAATGTAAAGTTCAATGAACTTTCATCCCTAAAAATCCTAGCAAATCCTGTTGAACTATTTGATTTAGATAAATTCAAATTTGAAGATATCACTGTTAAAACTAACAATGCAGGTATTCCACAGTCTCCACAACAAGATTACAGAACAGATGTTGTGATCCCCAGTCACTATAAAATCTATTCTGCATCAGAGGAAGCAGCTGTTCAAAACAATTGTCAAAACTCTGTCACAGCTGAGTCAACCACTGTTGGCCAGTCTTACCCTCAAACCACTGCTTCACCTCTCACAACCACTGAACAATCATCTGTTGACAAAAGTCAGTCCAGTTTTACACCACTTCGACCCATTCCCCCACTTCCATTCCAAACATCTGATGGCACTACAGAAGTGCAAACATATGTTACATCAACAGAGTTACCAAACCTCTGTCCTTCACCTCAAAATGCCATCATACCATATCAGGGAGATCTTATCTACCTAAGAGCTCATCCACCAGACCAGATCATTGGCAACATCAGAGAGGGTGTGCTCACAAGAAGCCAATCCTCCAATATCTGTCTTTTTGCAGGGTTCCTATCTCTCACACAACCTGTCAAGTACCAAGAGGCACTGAAAGACAACAGTTGGGTAGAAGCTATGCAAGAAGAGCTCCTTCAGTTCAAAAGACAACAAGTATGGGAGCTTGTACCACTGCCTAAAGATGTTTGTCCAATTGGCACAAAGTGGGTCTTTAAAAACAAAACTGATGAAAGGGATATTGTTGTCAAGAATAAAGCTAGGCTAGTGGTTCAAGGCTTCAGACAAGAAGAAGGAATAGACTATGATGAAACCTTTGCTCCTGTAGCAAGGTTAGAAGCCATCAGACTCTTTCTAGCCTTTGCTGTCAACCACAACATCAAGGTGTATGAGATGGATATCAAATGTGCCTTCCTTTATGGAAAAATTCAGGAGAAAGTCTATGTATGTCAACCACCTGGTTTTGAAGACACATTCCATCCTGATCATGTCTACAAGCTCAATAAAGCTTTGTATGGACTCAAACAAGCACCAAGGGCCTAGTATGAAACTCTTTCCACTTTTCTCTTATCCATTGGCTTCACAAGAGGTAAAATTGATAAAACCTTATTTTTAAAATGGAAAGGGAAAGACTTAATGATTGTTCAAATATATGTGGATGACATCATTTTTGGATCCACATGTAACAAAATGTGTGAAGAGTTCAGGAAACTCATGACAGCAGAGTTTGAAATGAGTGCCATGGGTGAACTTCAGTGTTTCCTTGGTCTCCAAGTGAAACAACTGCAAAATGGCACATTCATCCATCAAAATAAATATGTAAAGAATTTGCTAACTAGATTTGAGATGAATGACTGCAAGCCATGTAGTACACCCATGAGTATAGTCAAGCTACTCACTATTGATGACAAGGATGAACTGGTTGATCAAACACATTATAGATGCATGATTGGGTCTTTATTGTACCTAACTGCATCTAGGCCAGACATTATGTTTGCCACTTGTGTTTGTGCAAGATCCCAGGCTTCACCTAGAAAGTCAAACCTTATTGCTGTGAAAAGGATATTCAGATACCTAAAAGGTGCTCCCACACTTGGTATCTGGTACCCTGCTAATCGAAACATTGAGCTTTCAGGTTATTCAGATAGTGATTTTGCTGGCTGTCACTCCACAAGAAAATCCACATCAGGAGGGTGCCAATTTCTAGGGAATGCCTTAGTATCTTGGCAAAGCAAAAAGCAGGCAGCTGTTTCCACCTCAACAGCTGAGGCTGAATACATTGCTGCTGCAAGCTGTACAGCCCAACTCATGTGGCTTCAAAATCAATTGCTGGATTTTGGGATAACTGCATTACAGACTCCACTCATGTTGGATAGTCAAGCTGCTGAAAATATCATCAAAAATCCAGTCTCTCACTCCACTACCAAACACATTGACATAAGACATCATTTTTTCAGAGATAGCTATGAAAAAGGTTTGATTTCTCTGCACCATGTTCCAACAGAGGATTAGTTGGCAGATGTGTTAACAAAAGCTTTAGACGCATCTACCTTTACAAATCTGATTTCTAGAATTGGTATGCTAAACATGGATTAAACAACAAAATGTTTTTAATAAAAGCATTAAAATGTTTTTAGAAAATCAAAATTCATCCTTAAAAATAGCTTTTTGGTTGAAAAATCTGTTTCAAACTTCTGTTCAAATAAAACAACCACTGTTTCATTCATTTTATCCACTGTTGGTTGAAAAATTTGTTTCAAACCTCTGATCAGATAAAACAACTGTTTTATTATCCATATCTATATCTATATATATATATATATATATATATTTACAATAATGATAATAATAAAAAAAACAACTGCTATTTGCATCAGTTGTTTGCATCAGCTGTTTGCCAAAAACAGCTGTTCCCCACCAGATGTTTTAACCATCTGTTGTTTGCCACGTCTGCTCTTACAAGCAGAGTTTTGGCCACATCAGCGGTTTCACCAGAGCCTATAAAAACCTTGTTTTATCACAGCAGTCGTTACACTGTCTCATTGTATTCAAAATACTGTAACCGCCTTCTTCATTCTCAAACCCTCAATCAAATTTCATTCATTCTCAACTTCGGAATCCATTACAATGGACCTTCAAGCTAAAGCCACCCACAATTACCTTCCATATCTGGTTAAAACAGATGAAAATACTCCAATTCATTCCACCATCGACATCATTCTAAAATCCAAATACCAGACAATCTTAACCGCTGACGCCCCCATCTATCTTGATACTCTCCAAGAATTCTGGTTGAATGCTGAGTTTTTGCTTCAAGACAAAAAGCCTACTTCCATTATCTCAAAAATTGGTGAAACAAGTATCGTCAATACCCCTCAACTGATAAAGACTCTTTCCCTTCTCACTTAATGAGCTGTCATGTAAAGACTCTTTCCCTAAAACAGAGCTTCACACAGAGTTTCAGGAAAGGGGGTATGATGCTCAGATGACTAGGTCAACACTTTTCAAAAAGTTTTTCCCACCAGTCATGAAATTTTTCTTCCATACCCTCCTTCTCTGTGTCTCCGCTAAGTCCACCTCCTTTAATGAAATCCCATTGAGGATTCAGTACTTGGGCTATGCTATGTTGTCAGATTCTGACTTCAATCTATCCCAGGGACTGTTTATGGATTTAGTGTCAAATGTGAAAGCCATAAAGACTGGGTCAAATAATGCTTTCCTAATTTACCCAAGAATCTTAAGTGTAATTCTACAAAAGATTTTACCAGAAAAAGTTTTCAAAAAGGGTGAATCGATGCAAATGAAGAGTCTAACTGATGAAACTTTCACAAGAATGCTGGGTGCAAACACCCAAGAAAAAGTATTAAAAGTGTCAAAGGTTTCAAAAACACAAACAAAGAGGACTAAGACAACAACTGTTGTCCAAACCTCTGTTGTTGAGCCCACTGCTCCTTATGATCATGGCACTACATCCAGTGCTGTGAAACCCACACCAGCCATTTCCAAAAGGAAACGTTCATCCACAAAAACCACCACTCCACCTCAAAAGAGACTTCTAGAAGATGAGATACCAGAAGATAACTCTGTTGCAACACAAAAGCAACTAGAAACCACTGTTGTTACTTACTCACAACAGTTGGAAATATCTCAACCTGACCAAACTCCTCTTGCATCCTCACAAAAGGATCATGTTGTAAGCCAAGGGGAACCACATCATGATACATTTGAGTCACTTGGCCAAATGTTCACAAGCCCTTCTCCTAGGGCTAATTCTCTTTTTACTCATCCACCGTCACCATCACATATTCAACAGACCATGCAACCCCTGTTTGAGGCTATTGACAAAACTCAGGAAAATCCCAGTTCCTCTCTTTCACCTGTCAATGAGAGTATACCTCCACAAGTGACTGGGACTGAGGAAATTCAATCAGCCATCCCACAAACAAATGAGGAGGTTACACCCCTAGAGTTCAATGCAACTCTAGGTGAGTTTTCAAGTGGAGCAGCCACTACTGATGTAGAGACCATTGTCTCACACCAGGACAGTGGTTACATAGCTAAGACTCCCTTGAAGGCAACAACTGATGAGGCCACTATAGTGTCCCCAAAATCAGTTGGAAGTCCCCAGAACCAAGACAAAGGGGCATCTGGTTCTCATCCTTTGGATTCACCTCCTAGGACTGAATCAGGTAAAACTACCACTGGTAGGAATTCAGATGATCCTATTAACTTAGGTGATGGATTAAAATACCAAGAATAGAAGGCTAGAGTTCAAACCATTGAAACCTCTGTTGCTGACATAAAATCTGATGTCAAGCTAATATTGGAATCCTTGGCTACTCTTTCCAAGAGTCAACCATCCACATCTGATATTGCTAGTGAGCTATGGAAATCTGTTTCCCCTATCATCATAGCTCACAGAAAACTAGCACATCAGAATCATGAAACCTACATGGCTGAGATCAGAAACATGGTAGATGCAAGGTACAAAGATACTCATGCAGACATTCAAGCCATCAAAGACCATCTGCTGAAGACCACTGGCTCTGCCCCTACCACCATTCTCAGGGATGAAGATGATGATGCATTCACAGCTGATGATGCCAAAAAGGGGGAGAGTGGCAGAGATAGGTTGCCAAAGCTAGATCCCTTTGGTTGTCCACCTTCTCAAAAAGGTAAATCAAAGTCTGCCAACATACCAGGGTCTACTCAAACAGCACCACAACAGCAACAACAAACTCAAACAGCACCACAACAGCAACAACAAACTCAAACTGCACCACAACAACAACAAACCAGCAAAGATAAAGCAGTAGACAACTCTGCAAATAAAGAAGCTGAAAAGGCTGCTAAAGACAAACAAAAGAGGGCTGACACTTTGGAAGCCAAAGCAGAGCTGTTGGTACAACTAAAAAGGGAACAACAGCAGGAAGTTGAAGATGTGGGATCCTGAAAACTACTGCTAAACATGTCAGACAACGACCATCTAAACTGAAAACTACTGCTGCTAAAACCTCTGTTGATAAAGCCACTGCTGACAAAACCACTGCCGCCACCCAAACCACTGATAAAACCACAACACCTGAACCTATAACCAACAAACCCACATCTGAACCTACAATCACATCACCACCCAAATCCCAAACATCTGCTGGTCCTACTAAGGTGCCAACAGATGTTAACACAACCACTGCTTCCACACCACCATCACCAAAAATCTTGTACAAAAGGAAGAGGAAATCAACCTTTGTTGTACAGGATGAAAACATACATACATCACCACACACCACCTCAACCACACAATCCCACCTATATCAGCCATTCCACTCTCATCATTTTCACCACACACATCACAATTCAGATCCCATAGACCACCACCAACCATTACACCATTGGCTGTTCATTATCCTCTTGAACATGATCTACTCAAGGGGGAAATGCAATCCTTCTATAATACTGAACAACCATCTGATAGATCTTTCCCTTCTTTTCCACATTTCCCTGTTCCATTAAACATTGACACATATCTTAAATATAAGGCTGAACAGGCAGATGTTATCATAAAAGAGAAATGCAAAGGGAAGGATGACAGAACTGCTCAGGGCATCCATTCAGCAGAACTTAGCAAATTGAGAAGGATTGAAGATTTTGCTAAGACCCTGAGCAATTCCATGTCTGCCATGCCTCTCAGTAGTGACATGGAAAAGGAGGTTAGGGAATCCCTTCTTGAACAGATCTTGGCAACCATGCCTTACAAAGCAAACAAGAAACAGTTTACATGCTGGACCACTCATGCACTGAGGGAAGAACTCTTAAGAATAGAAGAGTTGGCCAAGAATCCCCAAGCTAAAGTGTCTGCCCCTGATTTTTGTAAAGGCGGAGATCCAGCCAGAGCCTTGAAGTTTAAGAGGATGAGACAAGAAATAGTGGCTGCTGATTATGGGGAGATGAGGTCTGTTGCAAGATGGTTTGAGCTAAGGCTAGTTGAAACATACAAGAGACTAGAAGAAAACAGGAAGAAAGACCCCAGCCTACCTAGAAAACCTGTCTACACTGATGAACCACTGATGAAGAGACCTCAACAGGCTTTTACCCTTGACAGCTTACTGGACACTTCTGATCTATCAGCTGCTGCAAGAAGACAGTTCAAGAAACAAAAAGAAATGTCTGAAGAAGATCAGAAGAAGTTTGCTGATACTTTCATTAAAGAGGGCCTCTTCAATCAAGTGCACTTTTTCTCAGATCCCACTACTGACAAGCATAGAGAACTCATTGGGAGACCTCCATCACCAAACTCATCAAGAATAATGGTGCATCTCAGCAAATCCACTGACTCAAAAATTCTAAAATGGAAAGTCAATAAAGACAACCATGAATTGATTCTGCTCAGGTCAGATGGAAAAGTTCAAAAGATAAGCATGGATGATAAATATAGCCTGTGTGCAAATGATCTCCAAACACTGCTGAATCTTGAGCTTGAAAGAGATGTAGAAGACCTATTTGCCTTGGACTTTGAACTTCAATTCAAAGGACAAATCAGAGAAAGTCTGATGAGAAATAAAAATCAAGAATAAAGCTTAGTTTTGGCATCATCTGTTCTAGGGGGAGATTGTTGGGTCTGCTAACCTGGAGAAGAACAGATGATTGAAAAGCCAAAATATGCTAACAGTTGATTCCACAAATAAACAGTCTTTACAACATATTCTTCCCAAAAGACTGCTGACCCTAACAACTGTTCCATCCAAACAACTGCTGTTACAAATGCTGATACAAAGGACTGCTAGAGAACAACTGCTGACCAAAGGTCTGATGAAGAAACAACTGTTGATCAAGTACTGAAGGGTAAAGGTCTGTTGCAGTCAACAGCACTTTGACTCCAATAGATGTTGCAAGACCATCAGAGTTTTCCCTTAACAGTTGTTTACCTTACAATGTTTTGTAATATAACAGTAGATTGTATAGGGCAGATGTTTTATGTTGTTATTCTGTTAGAGGTCACTATCTTAGGTGACGTCAGCTCATGTCACCAGTGGTTTAGGTTTGTCTATAAATAGAACAGTGCTTGTACTGTTCTATTAGATCACACACAAACATTCTCTCAGACAAACAATCACTGTGTGATCAGGCTGAGGGGGAGTATTTGTACTGATTGTAATCTTTCAATAAATGAAAGCATTTGATCATTGATAACAATTATTCCTGTTGTTTTGATTATAGTTTATTATTCCGCTGCACATTCCATATATACTTACATCATTCATTTCTCATCTTATTCTAAATACATCAAAACAATCAAACTCAGATCCTAACAAGCTGCGAAAGCGTAAACCAAATTTAAACCTTTTTAAAACCATGCGCAAAACAACACGCCCAAGATAAAACCATATGGAAGAAAACATAAAAGCATAATAAAACCATATCAAATACATACCACCTAGGACTTCAATTAGTCACGTAAACACATAATACACAATCTGCGTTTTTAGGACAAATTGTGCGTCACAAAAACTAATTTATTTAAAATACTAAATCAGTGAGTTAAAACTTACAAATTTTTACTGAATATTCTTTGGGATTAGTTTAACAACCCATATTTTTGTTTTGTCTCAAAACCAAACACAAAAATTATTAAAATTCGTTCAACACAGGAATGTTCAAAAAACTTTCACAACAGCTCAGTTTAGTAGAAAAATTTCCAAAAATTGTGTATTCATCCAAACGGGATGACTCCACTTGGAAAACCCAAATTATTCCAATTTTAATCTTCAGTAAAAATTTCATAACTTAATTCTTTAGAAAACTCGAGTTATGACGGTTTAAAGTCGACTCAGTTTGTTAACCCAAAATTCTGATATGACCTATTTTCAAAGAAAAATAGAAAACCGACTCAAACGATGTCCAAATCACTCGATTTTACCCATTATGAAAAGCTAAGACCAGGTATGATATAACCATTCAAAGGAAACATCAAAAACATCATTCTAAAGCCACGTAATAGACCCTACAAGTTAACCTAAACATTCTATCCAGATTTTAATCATGCAAAAACCCTTATTTAAACGACTCACGTGTGCGTATAATTGATTAATAACCATCAGCAATCATAACACAACATTCATAAGACCTATTAAGATTAGAATCTATCATAATATATGCAAAGTCATAAACCCTAACGATCAAAACATCATCAACTTGCGCAACAAGTAATCTATTATATCACTAATCGCCTATCATCATGTTTAACCCGTTAAATCTTCAAAAGCTTCAAGTTTTAATATTTATAAAAAGGTGTCAGACCTGGACAAACTTAGTCATAGGGTTTTTATAACATAATAATAAGATTAAAGCATAGTAGATTAAGGATTATACCACAAGCTCTTCGAAACAAACAACCGAATGCTCTTGAAGCTTCCCGATCGATGTTCTTGCTCCTTGGCAGGTGGTTTGGGGTTAATATTTCATAGGTAGGGCAGTAGGGGCGATTAGGGTTTGAGTTTAGGTGATACAAGAGGCTTAGAGTTGCTTAAAAGGGTGTTTAAGTCGGTTTGGTGGCGTCAGGCACCCGCGAGCGGCCAGCTCGGTCCCTGTGAGCGGCCGCTCACAGGGCCTTGGCCCGCGTGGGTGGCCCGTTTCGTCACCCGACGTGTTTTCCTTTGACGTTTTCGCTATTTCGGACCGTAATAAGTGTAACCCCATGTGTTAAGACCCCAATCATCCTAATGGTCCACCTTTAACGATTTTTATTAACGTATTCGGTTTATGTTCACACAATAACATATGGTTTGGACATAGTTTCACCGAGTATCACAGAAGCACGTAATCGCAATCAATCCAAATCAGTTAAGTCACAATTATTAAAACCTCAAACTCAATTCTTGACCCTCTGTTTTTTACGAGGCAGACGCGGAGCAGGGGCTGTGGATGGAGGTACCGAGTTTGGGGGGAATAAAAACCTCAAACTCAATTCTTGACCCTCTGTTTTTTAATTCTAGTGTTATAGATATGATGATGAAACATACAGATGATTCCTCACAACATATCATGAATCAATTAAATAAACCTCCTCAAAATAGTGACCCTCCTCAAAAGAAGGATCAGTATAAACCCCAATGTGATAAAAGTCTTGTTTCAAACAAAAAAGAAAAAGGTCTATTTATAAATAATTGTAATGATGGTCAACATTTCGTAGAAACAATTTTTTTTTCTAAAAAGGATAAAATCATTTTTTTAAAAAAGGAAACAAAAACGAAAAAGAAAAAAGAAGAAAGTTTTTAAGAAAAAAGGATTTGTTGGAGCACAAGTTAATATGGCACGAAATGGTATAAAAACAGAGGAATCCTGGATATTTTACTGTGGTGCGACTGACACCATGACCTACGATTTATCTGATATCATTTCAAAAACTAAACCTAGGATTTACTACATCAAAACTGCTAATGGGGGGGTTGTTCCTGTTAAAGGAGGGGGCAGTGTTGAAATATCCCCAATTTTAAAGCTCTCAAATTGTCTATATGTCCCGTTCTTATCCCATAAACTGTTATCCATTAGCCACGTGACAAAAGAATTAAATTGCACCGTATTGATGCATCCAACCTTTTGTATTCTTCAAGATATCCAGACGGGAATGATTATTGGACGTGGCACTGAACGGTCAGGATTATATTATGTGGAAGAAGTGACTGAACAGGGTAGCATGATGCTTGCTCACGGAACTACAAATAGAGAGGATTGGCTTTGGCATAGGAGACTAGGACACCCATCCATTGGCTATCTAATTCTTTTATTTCCAAAACTTTTTCCTTCTAATAAAACTTTAAATTGCGAAACTTGCGCCCTAGCTAAAAGTCATAGACATACTTATAGTTTAAATAATACACGTGTTGAGTCACCTTTTTCCCTTATTCATTCTGACGTGTGGGTCCTACAAAAGTTAATGGAGTAGATTTTTTGTGCTATTTATTGATGACTGCACTCGTATGACGTAGATCTATTTTTTGAAACAAAAATCTGAAGTCTTTGAAAAGTTTACTATCTTTTATAAGGTGATACAAACTCAATTTAAAACGAACATCCAAATCCTTAGATCTGATAATGGTGGAGAATTTGTAAATGAGTCAATGAAACAATTCTGTCAAAACAAAGGTATAATTCATCAAAAAAACGTGCCCATATACTCCTGAACAAAATGACACTGTTGAACGAAAAAAACCGTATTCTCTTAGAGATAACTCGAGCCTTCTTAATAGAGTCTCAGGTCCCATTATCCTTCTGGCCAGAGGCAGTGGTTACTGCCACATATTTAATCAACCGGTTGCCAACCAAAGCCCTTAATTTAAACACTCCTATTCAAGCACTATCCGAGTTTACCAAAATTCCTCCTCCTCTTACACTATAACCACGGGTCTTTGGGTGTACTATCTATGCCCATATTCCAAAACATGATCGAGGCAAACTTGGTCCATGTGTAGAAAAATGTGTCTTCGTTGGCTATGGGATTGACCAGAAGGGGTATCGATGCTATAACCCAAAACGCCGATATATGTACACCACCCTTGATTGTGACTTCCTTGAAACCGAATATTTCTATCCCCCCCCCCCCCAACACAGTGGTCAGGGGGAGAAGAAGCATGTTGACCCACTGAATTGGCTAAAATGGGTATCTTTATCTAAAGAAGCTAGTACCCAAAACAGAGTGAATCACAATACCCAAGTTGACCCACTTACTTCCACACAATCCGAACCTACTGTCGATACCACCACCCAAGATTCCACAAGTCCCAAGGTAAGGCACCTAGATACACAAGGGGATACTCAAAATAATGAAACTCAAGAGCCTCATAGACCAATTAATATATATAATGAGGACCCTAATAATTTATAGGATATATCAGATAATGATGAAATAGCAAGTGAACAGGTTATGTAGGAGGAACAAGAGGAACCTTTACAAGAAGAACAAACTGAGAAAACTGAAAGATATGTGTTACCTCCAAGAGCCAATAGAGGGGTACCATCGAAACGATATTCCCCAGAAAAACAAACAAGATCCACCAGATATCCCATGGCAAACATGGTCAGTAGGAACTTATCTAAGGAGGCTAAAGCGTTCGCTACTGCCCTCTTCAACGAACAACTTCCAAACTCTGTGGAACAAGCCTTGAAGTCCAAGGAATGGGGAGGTGCCATGGTGAACGATGAAGTTAAATAATTGTGAGTTAATTGATTTAGATTGATTCCGATTACGTGCTTCTGTGATACTCGGTGAAACTATGTGCAAACCATATGTGATTATGTGAACTTAAACCGAATACGTTAATAAAAATTGTTAAAGGTGGTCCATTAGGATGATTGGGGTCTTAACATATGGGGTTACACTTATTACGGTCCGAAATAGCGAAAACGTCGAAGGAAAACACGTCGGGTGACGAAACAGGCCACCCACGCGGGCCAAGGCTCTGTGAGCGGCCGCTCACAGGGACCGAGCTGGCCGCTCGCGGGTGGCTGACGCCACCAAACCGACTTAAACACGTTTTTAAGCAACCCTAAGCCTCTTGTATCACCTAAACTCAAACCCTAATCGCCCCTACTGCCCTAGCTACGAAATATTAACCCCAAACCACCTGCTAAGGCGCAGGAACATCGATCGGGAAGCTTCAAGAGCATTCGGTTGGTTGTTTCGAAGAGCTTGTGGTATAATCCTTAATCTACTATGCTTTAATCTTATTATAATGCTATAAAACCCCTATAACTAAGTTTGTCCAGGTCTGAGACCATTTTCTAAATATTAAAACTTGAAGCTTTTGAAGATTTAACGGGTAAAACATGATGATAGGCGATTAGTGATATAATAGATTACTTGTTAAGCAAGTTGATGATGTTTTGATCGTTAGGGTTTATAACTTTGCATGTATTATGATAGATTCTGATCATAATACGTCTTATGAATGTTTTTTTATGATTTTTGATGGTTTTTAATCGATTATACGCACACGTGAGTCGTTTAAATAAGTGTTTATGCATAATTAAAATCTGGACAGAATGCTTAGGTCAACTTGTAGGGTCTGTTACGTGGCTTTAGCATGATGGTTTTGATGTATTCTTTGCATAGTGATATCATACCTGGTCTTAGCTTTTTATAATGGGTAAAATCGAGTGATTTGGACGTCGTTGGAGTAGTTTTAGGAATTTTTTTTGAAAATAGGTCATATCAGAATTTCGGGTTAACAAACTGAGTCGAATTTAAACGGTCATAACTTGAGTTTTATAGAGAATTAAGTTATGAAATTTTTACAGAAGATTAACATTGGAATAATTTGTCTTTTCCAAGTGTATTCATCCCGTTTGGATGAATACACAATTTTTGGGAATTTTTCTACTAAACTGACCTGTTGTGAAAATTTTCTGAACATTGCTGTGTTGAACGAAGTTTAATAATTTTTGTGTTTGGTTTTGAGACAAAACAAAAATATGGGTTGTTAAATGAATCCCAAAGAAAATTCAGTAATAATTTGGGAGTTTAACTCACTGATTAGTATTTTAAATAAATTAGTTTTTGTGACACACAATCTGTCCTAAAAAAAACGCAGATTGTGTATTATGTGTTTACGTGACTAATTGAAGTCCTAGGTGTTATGTATTTGATATGCAATTGAATGGGCACTTGTATTAGACGAATATGGAATTTAAAACTATATGTAACCAACATATTCACCAACGGGTCCGTAAGGTTTACTTATGCATGTAGAATCACTAGGTGTCACCTACACGCTTTTGAACATTTAAACGTCTTGGACAAACGGGTTATATGGTGTAATGGTATTACACATATACTTACTTAGTAACACATGTAATAGGGAGTCGGTAGCACACCCTACTTTGGAATTAGGATTTACTTGCTTGCATACTAAGGTGAGTTTCACAACTCTTTTCTCAAAAGCATGCGTCTCAGGGAGACAACTTACTTACTGTACTAGTCTAGGTTTGGGACTACTATTTTTATCTCGGGATTTTGGATGGGTTGATTCCTGGGAGGAATATAACCTTGCTAGTTTCACACTCTGTGTCCTTGATGAACTAAACTACACTCTATCATGGAAGTCCTTCACTATTTACCGAATGAGTTGCCGGGTGGCAAGCGGGTTACTAGTTGATAGCTCTATTAGGTTTGACAAACCTCACACCGTGCTGGGAGACGGGCGTGAACAACGACCTTAGATTTTATCATTGTTGATAGGCAATGATGGGAGGCAAAAAGCAGCTTGCGGGGAAAGTGCATCGTTCAACTAGCAATTCGGTATATCCTTGTTTAGTTATCATGAATGGGTTAGCTACCCTTGGTTCTTGGTTTTGGTTGTTGACTACTACATTTGGGTTTGGGAAACCTAACTACTATATCTTGGTTTGGGAAACCTACACGTTTACTTACCTTACTTTGTGAACTCACCAACTTTATGTTGACACACGCTAGCATGCTTTTGCAGGTCTCTAGGTTCGGAGCACGATAGGACATGCATCATTGTGTCATGGGTTGTGAAAATTATTTAACTTATACACTTGGCTTTACATTTAACGGTTTTATTTGGAGCGCGTTGTTTTGCGCATGAACTTAAACGATTATGTTTGATTTACGCTTCCGCAACTTAAATAAACTTTTTGGTAAACGCTAAACCTGATTTTCAATAACGAACTAAATGGTTTGGACATTTAGAGTCATTCTTATGACTTATGGCTATGGGATCCTGGTATGTCACGCTGCTTGCGGTATAAACACCGTAGTGGAAATTTGAGGGTGTGACAGATTGGTATCAGAGCCATTGGTTATAGTGAACTAGGACTGCATGGTGAGTCTAGTCTGTAACTGTCGTAGCATAAGCATTGCATTAGTGCACTCACAGCTTAAGTGCACAACTAGCTTTCGGGCTATGTAAACTTGCTTAACAGATTATAGGAGATACATAATCCTTTAACACTAAATCCGATATTGAGCGCATCCTTAGTGAAGGACGAAAGCTAGGCCATGTGGCGTATCCATTGGGTCTAAAATTCTAACCAACTTCATGGATGGGGAATTAGCCATCGAGTACCAGTGCGAGAACCAACCATTGAACATGGTGCAACATTACAGGTGAGAGAGGTAGGCTACTAAGAGGAACAAGTAGGACGTTAGTACTACACGCAAATAACTCTAGATTACACTTACACCACTAAAGGAGGTGGAAGAGGAATAAGAGAAGGAACCCGAACCCATCAAACCCGAAGAGATAGAATATGGAGACTCAATTATTTTAACAATGTACGGAGACGATTGATTTCTATCTTCATTCGCTTGATCTTTCTTTCTTTTATTCTAGACCTAGTCGAGACTGAGTTGTTCTCTTGAAGTTTGTTCTTTATTCCAGTTCGCCTACACTACGTGTGAACGGTCGTATGACCCGCATATTTTTATGTCTCATGAGCTTAGGTTGAATGTAGGATCACTATGGCTGGACGTGGACATGGATGGGGAAACATCAACATGACACAGGCGGAACAGAACGCAATGATTAACGAAAGGGTAGTTGCAGCCCTTGCAGCTTTTCAAACTGGCCAACCTACTCGTAACCCACCTGTGGACTCTGATCGGATAATTCCGCTCTTTAGACGCTTTGAACTCCATATAGAGGGGTTTACTCCCCAGGTCATGAGCACGGCCACACCAATAAACTTGGGCAGCATTCAGCAGACCACCCGCCTGGCTCAGGAGCTGACAAATAAAAAAGGCAAAGAAGGGGTAGTACCTTCACATGAGACGCCGTCATCTAGTGCTGGTAACAACAAAAGAAGGTGGGAAGAAGTCGCAGATAAGATCCCAAGTAGTAGAAACCTCAAGACTCATTACGACAAAAACCAGCACCACTATAAGGGGAAACACCCGAAGTGTAATCGGTGCAAGCACCATCACTCCAGTATTTGTGAGGTGGAACTAGGCGAGCGCTGCAGAAAAGCTGGTCATGTGGCTAAAGACTTCCGTGTCAAGCTCCCAAGGAATTTTCAACATCAACAAGGATGGTCACAGCATAAGGGTATTGAAAAAGGGTGCATCAAGTGTGGAAGTGAGACCCACTACAAGAGAGACAGTCCGCAGCTCAACGGTGGCAACAACAATGGGAACGATGATGACAACAACGCATGACGGGTACGTTCCTTATGAATAAGCAATTCGCTAAAGTCCTATTTTGAATATGATGCCTTTGGACTTTAGTGCAACTCTAGGGTTAGACCCAACTCTCTTTGAATTCAAACACACCATAAAACTAGCTGATGGTAAGCTTATCGAAGTTACCTAGCTCTATTACAAGTAGAAACTCGTACGGTTTAACTAACCATTAGGTATCAATCCTATCATCCCAACTATCCTTCATAGCTCTGACATCATCATGGGCATGGACGGGTTGTCCAACCATGAACTTAAGCCCTTGGCACGAGATAATGATTGGACTCCCTCGTTCTGGTGGAGGAAATCTTATCTGGCCAACGACATCGAAACAACGGCAGCGTTGGCACCTCTCTTTTAGGAAAACTCAGAGCACGTAACCAAAAACTCGAACTGAATTTCGGGACGAAATTCTTTTCAACTTGGGGATGATATGACACCCAAATTTTTTTTCGGAATTTTCTCACTTGACGCCCACTTTACTAGTGACTTACTGAATTTCGGGACGAAATTCTTTTCAACTTGGGGATGATGTGATACCCCGCAATTTCATGTTCTCACTTTACCTTAACTCTAGTTACACTCTATGCATTCTACTTAACTAGGGTTAGCTATTTAAGTCACACGTCGCACAGTTATAGGGTAATAACTGCATGAAGTGATAGTTCAGGGAATTACCAGACTGTATACATGATTAGTGAACCTCGGACATTGGTGAACGATGAAGTTAAATAATTGCGAGTTAATTGATTCAGATTGATTGCGATTACGTGCTTCTGTGATACTCGGTGAAACTATGTGCAAACCATATGTGATTATGTGAACTTAAACCGAATACGTTAATAAAAATCGTTAAAGGTGGACCATTAGGATGATTGGGGTCTTAACACATGGGGTTACACTTATTACGGTCCGAAATAGCGAAAACGTCGAAGGAAAACACGTCGGGTGACGAAACGGGCCACCCACGTGGGCCAAGGCCCTGTGAGCGGCCGCTCACAGGGACCGAGCTGGCCGCTCGCGGGTGCCTGACGCCACCAAACCGACTTAAACACCATTTTAAGCAACCCTAAGCCTCTTGTATCACCTAAACTCAAACCCTAATCGCCCCTACTACCCTACCTACGAAATATTAATCCCAAACCACCTGCTAAGGCGCAAGAACATCAATCGGGAAGCTTCAAGAGCATTCGGTTGGTTGTTTCGAAGAGCTTGTGGTATAATCCTTAATCTACTATGCTTTAATCTTATTTTAATGTTATAAAAACCCTATAACTAAGTTTGTCCAGGTATGAGACCTTTTTATAAATATTAAAACTTGATGCTTTTGAAGATTTAACGGGTTAAACATGATGATAGGCGATTAGTGATATAATAGATTACTTGTTGCGCAAGTTGATGATGTTTTGATCGTTAGGGTTTATGACTTTGCATGTATTATGATAGATTCTGATCTTAATAGGTCTTATGAATGTTTTGTTATGATTGTTGATGGTTATTAATAGATTATACGCACACGTGAGTCGTTTAAATAAGGGTTTATGCATAATTAAAATTTGGACAGAATGTTTAGGTCAGCCTGTAGGGTCTGTTACGTGGCTTGAACATGATGGTTTTGATGTTTTCTTTGCATAGTGATATCATACCTGGTCTTAGCTTTTCATAATGGGTAAAATCTAGTGATTTGGACGTCGTTGGAGTAGTTTTTGGAATTTTCTTGGAAAATAGGTCATATCAGAATTTCGGGTTAACAAACTAAGTCGACTTTTAACCGTCATAACTCGAGTTTTATAAAGAATTAACTTATGAAATTTTTATAGAAGCTTAACATTGGAATAATACACGATTTCGGGTTAACTAACTGAGTTGGCTTTTCCAGGTGGATTCATCCTGTTTGGATGAATACACAATTTTTTGGAATTTTTCAACTAAACTGACCTGTTTTGAAGGTTTTCGGAACATAGCTGTGTTGAACGAATTTTAATAATTTTTTTGTTTGGTTTTGAGACAAAACAAAAATATGGGTTGTTAAATGAATCCCAAAGAATATTCAGTAAAACTTATAAACTGATAATTGCCATAATTTTTGTTGAGGATTCATTGCTTATGTGTTTTAGGGGGAGAATAAACAAAAACTTAGGCTTAAACTTAATCAGTTTGATCAATTGATGTTGCAAAGCTTTCGAACCCTAGTTTTTATTAGAAAACACATAATCAATGGATGATAATTGAAAATTTTCATTAGAAATGATTAATCGGTCATGTTAGAGTGTGTTCAAATCAAAATGGCATGATAAAACAAACCAAATCAAAATTTGAAAATGAAGAAGATGAACAATCTCCTTCGCCCAATTTTAACGGTCGAATGTGATTGATTGGGCGAATGTAGATGTTTAAATGGTCGAACTTGGAAACAAATGGTCGAATGTACAAGTTTACAAAATAATTTTCACATTCGAACCTTTATTCCCACATTCGAACCTTTCTGATTTCACATTCGAACCTTCGAACGGTCGAATGTAGAAACTGATAATCAAAATTTTTCAAGTTTTGTTATTTTTGTCTGTTTTAACATGTTTTCTTGATTTGTTTTGTAGTCTGATAATGTCTGAACAGGTAAGTGCTGATATTCCCACTGGATCTTCTGAGAAGGCAACTGGAAAGGAACAAATGGAAGAACTACCATTTGAACCGGCGCACAACTGTTGTGCGTTCATGGGCGATCTGAAGAAACCTCAAGAGTTCACCGGCATCGTAGATTTCTTGAAGAGAAGCCGAGTGATTGTTGCACTTGCTACCCCCGCCATCATTTATAAGGATCATCAACAGGAGTTCTGGAAGAATGCAAAAATGGACTTCTGGAACAACGAATCTGCTGTGGTTAGTACGATTCAGGGGGAGCTTGTGATTATCTTTGAAGATGATATCCGTGAGGCATTGAAGTTGCATGATGAGAAGAAGACAGATCCTAGAGAACTTTTATGGATAGAACAGAGAAAGTGCTTCTTACGAATGAAGTACAATAGACCGATAACTGATGGTTCGTTACATAAAGGGAAGCTATGCCCTCAGTTTAAGTATCTCGCTCATGTTATGTTGCACGTGTTTGGATCAGTGAGTGGAGGATATGATGTGATGACGAAAAGCATTAGTTCTTTGATGGTGGCTCCTATATTGAACAAGACGTTCAATGTAGCTGGTATGATACTGGAACACATGTTAGAACCACTTAGAGGCTTGAAGAACAAGAAGTTTTTGCTTTATCCAAGGTTCATACAGATGATACTTGATAAGAAGCATAAGAAGTTGAGAAGAGATCCTACCCAGATTGTTGTTCAGGATCACATGAACCTGAATACTCTTGTCAGAATGAAGGGTTATAAGGGTGTGCCGTTGAATGAAAGACCACCTCACAAGAACTTGTTTGGTCATTTGATTAACCCAGGGTATGTAGATCCAGGAAAGGATAAAGTCAGACATGATAACAGTGATTCTAATCCAGATAATCCTCTTTGTCTAGTTGATCCTGTTGCAAAGAGAAAACGTCAAGTCGTAAACGTTGGTGCAAAGACGGGAAAAGGAAAAGAGAAACAAGATGATACTGAAACCGCTCAGAAGAAGGTTTCTAAAAGACATAAAAGTGTAGCCAAGAAGGGTTTACATATAGTTGATGAAGTGTCTGTCAATTCAGAAGAGACATAAGAAGATGAGACATGGGATTCGGATAGAAAGACTGTAAAGAGCACCACGCCCAAGGCCACTGTGGCTGGTGAGTCTGAGAGTCTAAATAAGTCTGTTGAGGAGCAAAGGACAAAAAGTCCTGTTGCGTTGGATGAAACATATGAAGGTTTAGGATTGGGATCCGAAGACTTTGTGGGATCGCCAAAGACAGGTGAGAAACAAAAGAAGCCACAGTACAAGAAGAAAGAGAAAATATTGAAGCCGATGGAGAAAAGGGCTAGTGATATTGAGTTTTTGGTTGCTGGAAAGAAACTGCCTCTAGCATCTAGCTCTAAATCACCTATCACATCTCCAGCAGCGAAGAAACAAAAGACATCATCTGCTGCTGAACAGACTAAGTTACCAACTGATGAGTTCAACGATGCATTGGACAGA
Source organism: Ambrosia trifida (assembly GCA_028751855.1). Classification (NCBI taxonomy): domain Eukaryota; kingdom Viridiplantae; phylum Streptophyta; class Magnoliopsida; order Asterales; family Asteraceae; genus Ambrosia; species Ambrosia trifida. Next base: position 56,254,682 of record CM054129.1, on the reverse strand, counting down.
GTGTTAATGAAATTGAAGAAAGGAAAGTTTTCTGCTACTGAAGCTTCAACACCGAAGGTGTAGACAGTGATGTTATGACTGTAGTGAACTAGAAGCTTGCTGACATGATGAAGATTATAAATCAGCAACAAGCAGAATTCGAACAGTTGAGAAACAACGACAAAAAGATGTTAGACGTTGTTGAAACATCACATGAGAATCATAAGGCTCTGGAAGCTAAGATTAAACAGCTTCAGAAAGAAAACAAGAAGTTGTTGAAGCATGAACAAAGAAACACCAGGAGATACATTGCTATAAAAGAGGAGAATAAGAAACTGAAAGCAAGTAACAAGAGTATGGATAATCTGATAAAAGATTTGTACTCCAAAGCTCCTCAGTTACAAGCTGGTGAAGAAGATAAGGAGCGTGATGAAGAAGAAGTTGACTTTGAACCATCTGATGAAGAGGAAGAAGAAGATGATGAGTTAGATGAGGATGCCGGTAAAGCTACTAAGAAGAAGAAAGATGATGGTGATGATGATGGTTCGGGAGATGATTCAGGAGAAGGTAATAGCTCTGCGAGTTTTGATAAGTGATGATGATGATGATGATGACACTAATAAGTACAAATGTGAGAAAAGAGGATCAGGAAAGGATACAGGAGGATCTAGTTCAAAAGCTCCTGGTGGTAATGTTGACGATGATAGTATCTTTTGGAATGAGAAGATCAGATCTTTATCTGATGACGACAAGAACATGTATCGCCAGATGTTGACTGACAGAGTCTGGACGATCGAGATGACAGGCAGATTTCCTGAGATATTTGAGTCTAATGATATGAGATTCGAGTTGGAATACAATGATTCTGCCTTTGAAGATGGAGATGTTTCTGCAGCCATGTCAAAGGAGATTTTGGAAGGACTGGCGAAACAGGTCGGTAAAACTTTGGAGGAGTTGATGATAGATAATAAGATACCTAACATACCTGAGAAAGAAGAAGGTAATCACTCCGATGACAGAGACGTACCAGTATTTGAGGAGGTAGAGATTGAGGATATCACGAGTGAGGAATATCTAGAATATTTCAAGAATAACAAAGATTCTGGATTTCCTGAATTCACTGATGAGATGCTGAGCCAGGCTGAGAAACTTGCTCATGAAAAGTGTAAGAGATTTGTTGAAGAAGTGTTTTCAGATTGTAATAAGCCAAACACTGAACAATCTGACGTTTTGAAAGAACTGTTGAGAAAGCTATAAGAGAAAGAGGCGAACCGTCCAAAGAGAGAAGTTCAAGGTAGCTTTTACAAGTTTCACAATGACTTGTTTAAAGGGAAAGGTCTTGGATGGAAGTTCGTGAAACAGTTGAAATGTGTAGCCGTAAAATGGGAAAAAGGAATTCTGTACTTTGACAGATTCAATGACTTGAAGACATTACCATATTGGGCTATTCGTGACATTTGTAGACATGGGATGACAGGTTCTGTGAACGATCATGTTGCTTACTTTGCAGAACGTATGTCAAGAGAAAGCAGAACTAAGTGGAACTTGTTTACTCCACAATATCCAAAAAGAATTGTTCATAAGAAAGAGAAGGATGACATTACTGGGATGCCTAAGGTGACGTTAAAGTATAAACCACCTAATGTGTTGAAACATATTCCATTGATGCCGATCCCACAACACTTTTCTAAAGATTTCATGTGGTGGTACTACGATTGGAAGACTGCAGAGGCTATTATCGTGTTGAAGGATGGTGAAAAGGACTTCAAGAAGATTCACATCTTTGATCCTATATGGTTGATCAACTGTTCGCATGAGGATATTATAATGCTTTATTATAATCCAATTTACTGTGAAGCTGTTGGGTCTGCTGACCTAGAGAAGAACAGATGATTGAAAAGCCAAAACATGCTAACAGTTGATCCACACAATAAACAGTCCTTACAACATACTTCTCCCAAAAGACTGCTGACTCTAACAACTGTTCCATCCAAACAACTGCTATGACAACTGCTGATACAAAGGACTGCTGAATAAACACTGATGTAGAACAACTGCTGACCAAAGGTCTGATGAAGAACAACTGCTGATCCAAGTACTGAAGACTAAAGCACTGCTGGAGCCAACAACACTTAGGCTCCAGCAGAGGATACAAGACCATCAGAGTTTTCCTACAACAGTAGTTTACCTTCAGTGTTTTCAATGTAACAGTAGTTTGTAATAGGCAGATGTTTTATGTTTGTTATTCTGTTAGAGGTCACTATCTAAGGTGACGTCAGCCTAGGTCATCAGTGGTTTAGGTTTGTCTATAAATAGAACAGTGCTTGTACTGTTCTATTGTATCACACACACAAACATTCTCTCAGACAAACAATCACTGTGTGATCAGGCTGAGGGGGAGTACTTGTATGATTGTAATCTTTTAGATAAATGAAAGCATTCGATCAGAAAACAATTACTCTCATGTTTTGATTAATAGTTTATCATTCCACTGCACTTTCCTTTTATATTCATTTCACTCTTATCATTTTAGTTAAACATAATAAAAACAATCAAACTCAGATCCTAACAATTGGTATCAGAGCTTAGTCAATTAAATTCGATCTAACAAATCAATTTAATATAAACAGATCAGCTCACAATTATTGATATCGTTTGTCTGTTGGATTGAAAACAGAGTAATAGTTTAATTTCGTTTCAACCGTTTTTAAACAGACTTTGTTTTTTGAAAAATCGGAGAATGGCTTCAATCAATCACGATCCACATAACACTGGCACGAACAACAAGCCACCGATGCTTTTCAGATCTGAATACAATATCTGGCAACGTCGGATGAGCCATGTTCTAGCTCAACAGAACACTGGGTGTTGGAAGTCGGTTATCTTCGGACCACATGTTCCGATGGTGCCGAGTACTGAAGATCCCAAGGTTCAGGAGCCAAAGAAACTCGAAAACTACTCCGACCAGGATTTTCAGAAAATTGAATTAGATGCTAAGGCTTTCAGTATTGTGGCCATGGCTCTACCCAATGATATATATGCTGGGCTGTTACACTGTAACAGTGCAAAGGAGTTGTGGGATGCACTGAAAGAAAAATTTGGTGGGACTGAGGAGGTTATTGAAAACAATCGTGAAATACTTAACCAACAATATGAAACATTCAGTCATGTCAAAGGAGAGTCATTAACTCAACAATTTGAGAGGTTTAATTGTTTAATTAGTGAACTAAAACTGGTTGGTCTTACTTACCCTCATTCAACCCTGAACCATAGGTTTTTAAGATCATTACCAGACAAATGGGACACTATTGCTATTGTGATGAGAAACTCGATTGGATTTAAGGACCTATCACTGACCCAGCTTCATGGTAAGCTCTTGACCTATGAGAGAGAGCTTAACCCGAAAAAGAAGCTCCAGGACTCTGGAAAAGTGTCTGATGATTATGTATTTGGGAATACAACACTTTTGGGTCATGATGAGGTGCCTGGAAATACTAAGGATCAGAGTTATGATCATTTCATTGACATAACTTCAGGTTTTAACTCAGGTTTTAACTTTGATTCTTATTCACCAAACTATGCTTTCACAGCAAGTGGTGGTGATATCCAGGCATCTGATAACATATCCTTTGAGTATGATGACCTGAAATACTTTGACCCTGATGATTTGGAAGAAATGGACATTATGCACAAATTGGCCCTTCTCAGTGTAAGAACTAACAATTTTTACAAGAAAACTGGGAGAAGGTTTCCAGGGTTAACTGGCAGATCAAAGGTTGGGTTGGATAAATCAAAGATAAAGTGTTACAAATGTCATAGACTTGGTCATTTTGCTAGGGAATGTAGGAGTCAACATGGTACACCTATAATCACCTATCCAAATCAAAGACCGCAGACCAACACTTATCAAAATTCCTATAATACCCCTGGACCAAATGTGCAAATCACTGCTCATTTTGCACAGTCCTCAAACACTGTTCCTGTCCAGTATGTCCAAACCACTGTTCCTCAGATCCACTATGTGCAAACACCTGTTGCTCAAGCACCTGTGCAAACGACTGTTGCTTCATCCTCTGCTCCTGCAGAGACCAGTCAACAGAGCTTCTTTACACAAGGCTTTGTTGATTGGAGCAGTCTACCAGATGAGTTAACAGATGAAAATTTTGCATTAGTTGCCAAAGCTGAAAATGAACCAGAAAACTTTTGTTTCATGGCTATGGTTGATGAGGTTGAATTTGAGGAAGTGGTGACTGAATCTGATGTTGTGACTAATGATGTTGTTGATGAAGTTGTTACTGGTGAAAAACCTGAAGAAGAGGTTGTGAATCTCTCAGATCCCTGAGGTGCATCTGATGATTGTGAGTGCAAGTGTGATTGTGCATTGATGGCTGCTGCTAAGGTATCTCCTCAAATTCTTAAGGATTTGTGTTCTGACAGATGTGTAATAGCATTTGCTGACATCAAAGAGGTGAATGAAAACCTTAGAAAGAAAATTTTAGATGATGAAGTTAAATTTGAGAAACTTTCAAAAGATTTAAAAACAAGTTTAACTGAAAAGGAATCTGAAATAAGCAGCTTAAAACATGAAGCAACCATAACCAAAGACCAGCTCCAAACTATGATAGCAAAATATCAGAGTTGTAAAAGTGAGCTTGAGTCCACCCAAGTTGAATGTGAGAAATGGGTGGAATCATGTAGAGGATTTAAGATGCTACTCAACAAACAAACCAAAAGTCATGTGAAGTTTGGTTTTGGTTTTGAAACCACTGCTCCAGCTTTTGAAAACACTGACAAAAGGGGTCAAAAGTCTGTTGAGATAGTTCCAACAAACCTGCAGGGTCAAGAGATTAAAATCACTGAACCAAATGGTAAGAAAATTGTTCTTGAAAAACCAGAAGGTTCCTCATCATTCACTGAACTTGAAAGGTATGAATTTAAACCTACCTGCTTTGATGAGTGTGATACTCTAGAGAATTTTAAACCTGTTGATTTTAAAACACCTGAAGGAAAGACAGCTCAGGCAAAAGTCATTCCCTTGTAAAACCTTCCAGTGGATGCTCAAACATCTGCTGAAAAGAAGGCTGAAAAAGGGAAGAAGAAAGAAAAGACTGTCCACTTGTTCTGTGATTTCTGTGAAAAGAAGAATCATGTAACTAAAAACTGTTTTCTTCTAAAAGCATATGACATTAACAAAGGAACAAGTGTATGTGATTCCAAAGCCACATGTTCAATATGTGGGAAAAAGAATCACAAGACCAAAGAGTGCTTGTATCTCAAAAATTTTAATGTAAAAATACAAGAATACAAAGCTAAAACTCTTGCAAATCCTGTGGTTAGTACTTCAAAAGGAAAGCCCAAACAGACTTTCACCCCTGTCCAAACAATTGTTACTAAAAGTCTTGAAACATCTGCTTCTAGGGATGTCCAAGTAACAGATGCTCCACCCACAAGCAAATACCCAAGAGGTTATGGACAACCACCATGTCATAGTCTGCCACATGTTTATGAGGAGCCAAAAAGACCCTCTAAACCAAGAATGAACAGAAATCCATATGGGTATTATCATTTGTCTGGAAATGATCAAACAACTGTTGCCCCAAGTGTTGACATTCAAGCACTGGCAAATGGTCAGCAGCAGTTGTTGAACTTAATTCAAAAATTAGTTCAAACCACTGATCATCGTCCAAAGCTTGAGTCTGAAATGTCTGAGGACCCATCCAAAGCCAACTTGGCTTTGGACACTCACCAAAACTAATCCATTACTGATGTGCAGGGAGCTTCTGCTTGTTTAGATAGTCTTTGGTATGTAGATAGTGGAGGCTCCAGGCACATGACAGGATGTAGAGCCCTTCTTCTGGACTTCTTGGCTCATGGAGGGGGTGATATATCCTTTGGTAATGATTCAAAAGGTAAGGTGTTGGGGTCAGGGACTGTACAAGCTGGGAAACTCAAGTTTGAAAATGTCAATCTTATTGATAATCTCAAGTTTAATCTTCTGAGTGTTTCACAAATGAGTGAAAAAGGTTATGGCTCATTCTTCACAAAGAAAACTTGCAAGATTATTGGGCCAGAAGTGGTGAAAAAGATTGATACCATCATAGCTGAGAGCAAAGCACAACTTGTTGCTCATAGAAGTGGCAATGTGTATGTTGTTGATATGTTAAAGGACAATCCTATGGCAAATGTCTGTTTGTTTTCTGCTGCCTCCACAAAGGAGACAGAATTGTGGCATAGGAGACTGGGTCACACCAACCTTAACACTATCAACACACTCTCCAAACAAAGCCTTGTCAGAGGTTTACCATCAAAAGAATTCAAATGTGATGAGCATTGTGTTTCTTGTTTAAAAGGGAAACAACATAAAAGCTCTTACAAATCCATTGATGAGTCCAAAACCAGTCAATGTCTACAATTGTTGCACATGGACTTGTTTGGCCCTGTTAAAATCATGAGTCTAAGAAGAAAAAGATTTTGTCTTGTCATAGTTGATGATTTTTCTAGGTTTATATGGACTTACTTTTTACATTCTAAGGATGAGACTGCAGGTATATTGAAGGACTTTGTCACCGAAGTTGAAAAACAGTATGACTTGCCAGTAAAAGTCTTCAGGAGTGACAATGGAACAGAGTTTAAAAATAAGGAGTTGGATGATTTCTGTGTATCAAAAGGGATCGTGAGGCAGTACAACATCCCAAGAACACTAGAACAAAATGGGGTGGTTGAAAGGAAAAATAGAACTCTTATAGAAGCTGCAAGAACCATGCTAGCAGATTCTGGTTTGCCATTGTCCTTCTGGGCAGAAGTTGTAAACACTACTTGCTATGTTCAAAACAGAGTTTTGATCAACCCTAGACATCAAAAAACTGCTTATGAAATTTTGTTCAAAATCAAACCATTAATTTCATTTTTCAAATCTTTGGCTGCCCATGTTTCATCTTAAATCTCAAAGATTCCATTTCAAAATTTGCAGCCAAAGTAGACTGTGGTTATTTTCTAGGATATTCTTCTACTGCCAAGGCTTATAAAGTGTTTACACAAAGACCAAGACAATAGAACAAACTCTGAATGTAAAGTTCAATGAACTTTCATCTCTAAAAATCCCAGCAAATCCTGCTGAACTATTTGATTTAGATAAATTCAAATTTGATGATATCACTGTTAAAGCTAACAATGCAGGTATTCCACAGTCTCCACAACAAGATTACAGAACAGATGTTGTGATCCCCAGTCACTACAAAATCTATTCTGCTTCAGAGGAAGCAGCTTTTCAAAACAATTGTCAAAACTCTGCCATAGCTGTGTCAACCACTGTTGGCCAGTCTTATCCTCAAACCACTGTTTTATCTCTCACAACCACTGAACAATCATCTGTTGACAAAACTCAATCATCTGTTGACAAAAGTCAATCAGATTTTACACCACTTGGATCCATTCCTCCACTTCCATTCCAAACATCTGATGGCACTACAGAAGTGCAAACAGATGTTACACCAACAGAGTCACCAAACCTCTGTCCTTCACCTCAAAATGCCATCATACCATATCAGGGAGATCTTATTTACTTAAGAGCTCATCCACCAGACCAGATCATGGGCAACATCAGAGAGGGTGTGCTCACAAGAAGCCAATCCTCCAATATCTATCTTTTTGCAGGTTTCCTATCTCTCACACAACCTGTCAAGTACCAAGAGGCACTGAAAGACAACAGTTGGGTAGAAGCTATGCAAGAAGAACTCCTTCAGTTCAAAAGACAACAAGTATGGGAGCTTGTACCACTACCTAAGGATGTTTGTCCTATAGGAACAAAGTGGGTCTTCAAAAACAAAACTGATGAAAGGGGTATTGTTGTCAAGAATAAAGACAGGCTTGTGGTTCAAGGCTTCAGACAAGAAGAAGGAATAGATTATGTTGAAACTTTTGCTCCTGTAGCAAGATTAGAAGCCATCAGACTATTTTTAGCCTTTGCTGTCAACCACAACATAAAGTTGTATCAGATGGACATCAAATGTGCTTTTCTTTATGGCAAAATTCAGGAGGAAGTCTATGTATGCCAACCACCTGGTTTTGAAGACACATTGCATCCTGACTATGTCTACAAGCTCAACAAAGCTCTGTATGGACTCAAACAAGCACCAAGGGCCTGGTATGAAACTCTTTCCACATTTCTCTTATCCATTGGCTTCACAAGAGGTAAAATTGACAAAACCATATTTCTAAAATGGAAAGGGAAAAACTTAATGATTGTTCAAATATATGTGGATGACATCATTTTTGGATCCACATGTAACCAAATGTGTGAAGAGTTTCAGGAAACTCATGACAGCAGAGTTTGAGATGAGTGCCATGGGTGAACTTCAGTGTTTCCTTGGTCTTCAAGTGAAACAACTGCAAAATGGCACATTCATTCACCAAAACAAATATGTAAAGAATTTATTAACCAGATTTGAGATGAATGATTGTAAGCCATGTAGTACACCCATGAGTACAGTCAAGCTGCTCACTATTGATGACAAGGATGAACTGGTTGATCAAACACATTATAGATGCATGATTGGGTCTTTACTGTACCTAACTGCATCTAGGCCAGACATTATGTTTACTACCTGTGTCTGTGCAAGATCCCAGGCTTCACCCAGAAAGTCAAACCTTATTGCTGTGAAAAGGATATTCAGATACCTCAAAGGTGCTCCCACACTTGGTATTTGGTATCCTGCTAATGGAAACATTGAGCTTTCAGGTTATGCAGATAGTGATTTTGCTGTCTGTCACACCACAAGAAAGTCCACATCAGGAGGGTGCCAATTTCTAGGGAATGCCTTAGTCTCCTGGCAAAGCAAAAAGCAGGCAGCTGTTTCAACCTCAACAGCTGAAGCTGAATACATTGCTGCTGCAAGCTGTACAGCCCAACTCATGTGGCTTCAAAATCAATTACTGGATTTTGGGATAACTGCACTACAGACTCCACTTATGTTGGATAGTCAAGCTGCTGAAAATATCATCAAGAATCCAGTCTCTCATTCTACTACCAAACACATTGACATCAGACATCATTTTGTCAGAGACAGCTATGAAAAAGGTTTGATTTCTCTGCACCATGTTCCAACAGAGGATCAGTTGGCAGATGTGTTGACAAAAGCTTTAGACACATCTACCTTTACAAATCTGATTTCTAGAATTGGTATGTTAAACATGGATTAAACAAACAATTTTTTTTTTGCAATAAAATGCTTCAGAAAATCAAAATTTCTCCTTAAAAATAGCTGTTTGGTTGAAAAATCTGTTTCAAACATCTGATCAGATAAAACAACCACTGTTTCATTCTTATCCACTGTTGGTTGAAAAATCTGTTTCAAAACATCTGATCAGATAAAACAATTGTTTCACTATATATCTATACTATATCTATATAAAAAAAATTAATTATTACAACAGTTGGTCCCATCAGCTGTTTGTATCAGCTGTTTGCCAAAACAGCTGTTCTCCACCAAATGTTCATCCATCAGATGATTGCCACGTCTGCTCATACAAGCAGAGGTTTGGCCACATCAGCGGTTTCTTTTCAGCCTATAAAAACCCTGTTTTACCACAACAGATGTTACACTGTCTCATTGTATTCAAAATACTAAAACCGCCTTCTCCATTCTGAAACCCTCAATCAAATTTCATTCATCTTCACCTTCGGAATCCATTAAAATGGATCTTCAAGCCAAAGCCACCCACAATTGTCTCCCATATCTGGTTAAAACAAATGATAACATATCATTCCATTCCACCATTGACATTCATCTAAATTCCAAATACCTACCCATCTTAACCGCAGACGCCCCCATCTACATTGATACTCTCCAAGAGTTCTGGTTGAATGCTGAGTTTCTATTGCAAGACAAAAAGCCTACTTCCATTATTTCCAAAATTGGAAAAACAAGTATCGTCATTACACCTGAAATCATATCCACAACCTTCTCACTAAATGACCTGGCAGGTAAGGACTCCTTCACAAAAACAGAGCTTCACACTGAGTTTCAAGAACGAGGGTATGATGGTCAGATGACTGGGTCAACTCTTTTCAAAAAGTTTTTCCCTCCAGTCATGAAATTTTTCTTCCATACCCTTCTTCTGTGTGTCTCCGCTAAGTCCACATCCTTCAATGAAATCCCATTAAGGATGCAATATCTGGGTTATGCCATGTTGTCAAACTCTGACTTCAATCTTTCCCAGGGATTGTTCATGGACTTATCGTCAATTGTGAAAGCAATTAAGTCTGGGTCAAACAATGCTTTTCTAATTTACCCAAGAATTCTTAGTGTAATCCTACAAAAGGCCTTACCAGAAAAAGTTTTCAAAAAGGGTGAGGCACTGCAAATGAAAAGCTTAACTGATGAAACTTTCACTAGAATGCTGGGTGAGTGTCAAAAGTGTCCAAAGTTTCAAAAACACAAACAAAGAGGACAAAGACAACAACTGTTGTCAAAACCTCTGTTGTTGAGCCCACTGCTCCTGGTGATCTTGGCACTAGATCCAGTGTTGTGAAACCCACACCAGCCACTTCCAAAAGAAAACATCCATCCACAAAAACCACCACTCAACCACAAATGAGACTTCTGGATGATGAGGTACCAGAAGATAACTCTGTTGCACCACCAAAGCAACCTGAAACCACTGTTGTTACTTCCTCAAAACAGTTGGACATACCTCAACCTGACCAAACTCCTCATGAATCCTCCCAAAAGGATCATGTTGTAAGCCAAAGGGAAACACATCATGATACATTTGAGTCACTTGGCCAAATGTTCACAAGCCCCTCTCCCAGGGCTAATTCTCTTGTTACTCCTCCACCCTCACCATCACATCATGTTCCACAAACAATGCAACCTCTGTTTGAGGCAATTGAGAAATCTCAGGAAAATCCCAGTTCCTCTCTTCCACCTATCACTGAGAGCATACCCCCACAAGTGACTGGTTCTGAGAACATTCAATCTGCCATCCCACAAACAGTAGAGGAGGTTACACCACCTGAGTTCAATGCAACTCTAGGTGAGTTTTCCAGTGGAGCAGCCACCACTGAGGATAAGGCCACTATAGTGTCCCCAAAATCAGTTGGAAGTCCCTAGTACCAAGAAAATGGGGCATCTGATTCACCTATTAGCACTGAATCAGGTAGAACTACCACTGGTAGGGACTCAGATGATCCTATTAACATAGGAGATGGGTCAAAATACCAAGAATTGACGGACAGAGTTCAAACAATTGAAACCTCTGTAGCAGACATCAAATCTGATGTCAAGCTTATGCTGGGTTCCATAGCAGACCTTTCCAAAAGTCAACCATCAACAACTGATATAGCTAGTGAGCTATGGAAATCCGTTTCCCCTATCATCATAGCTCACAGAAAACTAGCTGATCAGACCCATGAAACATATATGGCTGAAATCAGAAACATGGTGGATGCAAGGTACAAAGATACACATGCAGACATTAAAGCCATCAAAAATCACCTGCTGAAGACCACTGGCTCTGCCCCTACCACCATTTTCAGGGATGAAGATGATGATGTCTTCACGGCTGATGATGCCAAAAAGGGGGAGAGTGGCAGAGATAGGCTACCAAAGCTAGATCCCTTTGGTTGTCCATCTTATAAAAAGGGCAAAGCCAAGTCTGCCAACAAACCAGAGGCTAGTCAAACAACACCACAACAACAACAACAAGCAACACAAACAGCACCACAACAACAACAACAACAAGCAACACCAACAGCACCACAACAAACCACTGATAGAAGCAAAGCAGTAGACAACTCTGCAAACATAGAAGTTGAAAAGGCTGCTCAGGCCAAACAAAAAAGGGCTGACACCTTGGAAGCTAAAGTAGAGTTGCTGGTCAACCTCAAGAAGGAACAACAGCAGGAGGTTGAAGATGTGGGATCCTCAAAAAGGATGAAAATGCCTGCTAGACATGTCAGAAAACCACCATCTAAGCTAAAAACCTCTGTTGAAAAAACCACAGCTGCTGAAACCACTACCACCCAAAACACTGAAACCACCCAAAACACTGCTTCCCAAACCACTACACCTAAACCTACAAGCACATCTGAACATACAACCACCAAACCTACACCCAAACCTACATCACCAACCAAATCCCAAACATCTGCTGGTCCCACTAAAAGGCCAACAGATGTTAATCCAACCATTGCTTCCAAATCACCATCCCCTAAAATCTTGTACACAAGGAAGAGAAAATCAACCTTTGTTGTACAAGATGAAAACATACACACATCACCAAATACCACCTCAACTTCACAATCCACTCCTATTACAGCTATTCCACTTTCATCATTCTCACCACACACATCCAAATTCAGTTCCCATAGACCACCACCAACCATTACACCATTGGTTGTTCAGTATCCCCTTGAACTTGATCTACTCAAGGGGGAATTACATTCCTTCTACAATACTGAACAACCATCTGACAGATCTTTCCCTTCTCTCCCAAATTTCCCTGTTCCCCTAAACATTGATACATACCTTAAATACAAGGGTGAACAGGTAGATGCCATCATTAAGGAGAGATGCAAAGGGAAGGATGACAGGACTGCTCAGGGCATCCATTCAGCAGAGCTCGGCAAACTCAGAAGGATTGAGGACTTTGCTAAGACCCCGAGCAACTCCATGTCCTCCATGCCTCTCAGTGTTGACTTGGAAAAGGAGGTTAGATGGAGAAGTTCATCTCAGCAAATCCAATGACTCAAAAATTCTAAAATGGAAAGTCAACAAAGACAACCATGAATTGACTCTGCTCAGGTCAGATGGAGAAGTTCAAAAGATTAGCATGGATGATGCATACAGCCTATGTGCAAATGATCTTCAAACATTGTTAAATCTAGAGCTTGAAAGTGATGAAGAAGACTTATTTGCTCTGAACTTTGAACTACAATTCAAAGGTCAAATCAGAGAAAGTCTGATGAGGAATAAAGATCAGTAAATAAAGCTGAGTTTTGGCATCATCTGTTCTAGGGGGAGATTGTTGGGTCTGCTGACCTGGAGAAGAACAGATGATTGAAAAGCCAAAACATGCTAACAGTTGATCCACACAATAAACAGTCCTTACAACATACTTCTCCCAAAAGACTGCTGACTCTAACAACTGTTCCATCTAAACAACTGCTATGACAACTACTAATACAAAGGACTGCTGAATAAACACTGATGAAGAACAACTACTGACCAAAGGTCTGATGAAGAACAACTGCTAATCCAATTACTGAAGACTAAAGCACTGCTGGAGCCAACAGCACTTAGGCTCCAGGAGAGGATACAAGACCATCAGAGATTTCCTACAACAGTAGTTTACCTTCAGTGTTTTCAATGTAACAGTAGTTTGTAATAGGCAGATGTTTTATGTTTGTTATTCTGTTAGAGGTCACTATCTTAGGTGACGTCAGCATAGGTCATCAGTGGTTTAGGTTTGTCTATAAATAGAACAGTGCTTGTACTGTTCTATTGTATCACACACACAAACATTCTCTCAGACAAACAATCATTGTGTGATCAGGCTAAGGGGGAGTACTTGTATGATTGTAATCTTTTAGATAAATGAAAGCATTCGATCAGAAAACAATTACTCTCATGTTTTGATTAATAGTTTATCATTCCGCTGCACTTTCCTCTTATATTCATTTCACTCTTATCATTTTAGTTAAACATAATCAAAACAATCAAACTCAGATCCTAACAGAAGCTAAGGATAGTGAACAGGCATGTAAATACCAACGTGTGGTATTCTTATGCTTCGCATGGGATGTGAATGCTGGATGTGATTTTGACAAGAAACTGGGGAAGTTTGTGTAAGTTCAAGAAGTTCAGGAAGTCAAAAAGAAGAAACCAAAACAAACTTTTGAACCAGTGATGACGAAGAAACAGAAGACGTTATTGCGCATCAAGCTTATGAACAAGACGATGGACCAAGAACGTAAACTCAAGCAATCCAAGCAATAGTCGAGGGGGAGTTTCTAGATGCATATATTGCGACTAATGCTATTGGATTGCGGATTATATAAAGTTTTGTTCACAGTCGAACGGTCGAAGGAAGGATTTAGAACGGTCGAAGGTGGAACTGCAGGGTCGAAGGTGCATAGGGAGGTCGAAGGTAGAACTTAGATTATGTATGTCTTGGTTCGACCATGTCAAATGGTCGAACCTGCACATTCGACCAACTCAAATGGGCGAATGTGCAGCCCTATATAAGGTCAAGTTGATTTTTGAATTGTACCTTTTTGACATTTTGTTTTCCCTCCCTGTGTGTGTTCTCCCTAGGTTTATTATTGAGTCTGTAAAAGTCTTTTAATCATTATAAACTGCTATTTCAAGTGTAATCCTTTATCAAAGTGAATGAATTAAAGATGTTTATTATGATTTCTATGTTTTGCTAGTTTTATTATCATTTTGTGATCAATTCAGGGATTCCGCACCTGAAATGAACTTGTTTGATCATTATCTTTGTTGTTTAGACGATTCTACGCGCATACAAAGTGGTATCAGAGCAATTTGGATCAAACAACCACAAATTGATAATTTTACAGCTGATTTGGACCCAATTTTGATCAAAACTTTCTGTTTTTCATTGATAAACTGAATTTGGTGTTAAATTGATTGATTTGAACTTGTTTTCATGGATAAAACTCATAATTCTCTTTGTTAAACTTGTTCCAAATCTAATCCGAAGCAAAACCTGCTTAAAATCATCAAATTTCATCAACATTTAAAAATTTTGATCAAAATAACCTAGGGAGATTTGGTCGATAGTGAGAGTATTTGGTCGAACCAGGGATTATTTGGTCGAAAGTGGAGTGTTTGTTGGTCGAACCTAGAAAGTTTTTAGTTTGTTATTGTTCATTCGACCTTATTGGATACATTCGACCAATCGAGTGGTCGAACGTGGGTGTAAACGGTCGAAAGTGAACTTGAGTTTGTTATTTTCTACATTCGAGCTTTTTCAAACGGTCGAACGTGGTTTGATTTTCACATTCGACCACGCGATTATTACAAAGGGTCGAAAGTAGATCAGTTATAAAACTTTTCTAATCGTTTCGTGTTTAATCATTTTCAGATCGATATGTGGAATTTTCCTACAACACCACGACCTATTACAACACCACAACAGCATACTACCATGGATCCTTGGTCGGTAGCTGCTCAAAAGTCTAGTCAACCATCCCAACCGATTAACTACATGGCGATGACTAGATCTATGCCCCAACAAGTTGCACAACCACAACCACAACCGATGGCTGATTATTGGGGAGTAGCAGCAACGGCGGTTCACTCTCACACTACTAACGCGATCTCGACTCTTATTCAAGACTTATCGTTGGGTAGTGGAAGCCGTCCACCAAAGTTGATGGAAATGGTGGACTACAACACATGGAAGACCAAGTTCAAGATACATCTTGAGGGAATGGGATTAGAGGGAACGAAAGCTTGGCAAATGATTGCTAAGGGCTATGTTACTCCGATCTTGGAGAACACGGGTGAGCCGATTCCGTTGGAAAATCTTGCTGAGGATGAGAAAAAGAAATTTGCTATTGAGAAGAAGGCGTTTTCTCAATTGTCCCAGGCCATTAATACTGATCTCTTACATCAGTTTGGGTCTTGCACTACATCTAAACAGTTGTGGGACATGTTAAGAAATCGTCATGATGGGAATGAAAAGACGAGGAAGTTGAGGATGGAGGAACTAAGGAAAGAGTTTGAGAACTTCAGCTATATGGGGAATGAGACGCTGAAGGATTGATTCCGAGGTATTGTCATTTACTGACCGAGCTTTCAAGCTATGAGATAAACATACCAATGCCGGAGCTGGTGGACAAGTTTGCTGATGCGTTGCCACCGTACTGGAATCAGCACATAGAGGTACTCAAGGAAAAGGATGCGTACCAATACTGTACCGTCAATGAGTTTATTCAGAAACTTGAGAATAAAGAGATGGAAGAAAAGAGGAAGGCGAAAAGAGCTCAAATTCCTAAGAACCCGGATTTATATCATGGTAATGCATCTTCATCTCTTGCTGGTTCAAGTTCTAGTTCAAATGTTGCACCACACATTGCGTGCGTTTCTAGCCAGGTTGAACCATCCAAAACACCTATCAATTAACTTGCACAAACTTCATCTTATACCCCACTATCATATCCTACTACAACTTTCATACCACCATTTTCACCTATGCAACAAGCAGCTTGTTATTCTGCTAATCTAAACCAACCTCAACAACAATCCTATATTCCTCAAGTGAATCAAACCCAGATGAACCAAAACCAACCTACTCAGAGTTCAATCATGCTGGAAACCTCTAACTTGAACAATGTTACAGTTGAGATTGCACAGCAACATGTAGCATTGGTGTCAGCTATGGTAGCTTCTTATAACGGGCTGGTTGCGAGTCAAATTGGTAACAATAATTTGACCAGTGAAGACTACGCACAGATTGATAAAGAAGAGATGGAGCTCATTGATATCTAGTGGGCATTTGCTAGCGTTATGAGGAGAGCTACCGAATTCATTGAGAAGACCGGAAGAACTGATCTTTCTACTTCCCTAAACACCACATATGGTTTCAACAAAGCCAAAGTGACATGTTTCAATTGTGGTGGGAAAGGTCACTTTAAGAGGGAATGTACACAGCCAGCACAGCAGGGGAACAGAAATCCTTTCAACACCAACTACCAAAACCGTCAAACCCAAAACCACGTATCTTTCCAAAGGCCTAATATTTCAAGCTTTCAACCACAAAATACCTACCAGAATCATCAAAATACTTCACAAAACAACAATGCTAGACAAACCACAACACAAAACCAGAACCAAAACCAAACACCACAAAATCCAAATCGAACAATCATTCCTATTTCTACACCAAACACACAAACTCAATCAGATAATCAAAACCAAGCATTAGTGATACAGAAAGACGAGGGTTTTGATTGGACGGGTATGCAGTTGGGTGTTGAGGAGATTACCAGTGGTAATGTGGCATGTGTTGCACAGAAGATGGATCTAGATGAGCCGGTATGTGTTGAAGAAGAGATAGTGACTGAGAAGATATCTGAAGTGAAAATCGAAGAGTTGAGTGAAGAAAGTGATGATTGTGGAGAGAAGAAATCTTGTTTAATTCTTGATTCGGTTACTGATGTGCCAGAACAGTATGATTCAGCTTATTCTGATGTGGAGAGTGAGTCTGATTATGAATCTAGCGTTAACTCACTGGATGATGATATTGACCAATTGTTTGCTGAAG
Organism: Ambrosia trifida; assembly: GCA_028751855.1. Classification (NCBI taxonomy): domain Eukaryota; kingdom Viridiplantae; phylum Streptophyta; class Magnoliopsida; order Asterales; family Asteraceae; genus Ambrosia; species Ambrosia trifida. Next base: position 56,237,411 of record CM054129.1, on the reverse strand, counting down.
CTGACTTTTTTATGACCCGCAAATCATGCATGGTGGATGATGCTTGTACCAGGATTGATTGTTCAAAGTTTTTCGCTGGAAAGGAAGCACACTTTGCACTGATGGCGATGACAGAACCTCCAAAACAGGTAAGTATTGAATCTACATCAAACTCAATTTGTGATAAACATTGTGATGCTTGTGATAAATTGACAGAGGATAATAAGCAACTCAAGGTTCAGCTTGAGAGTGCTAAAATCAATTGTCAATCGTATAAAAAAGAAGCACGAGAGTTTAACAGAGTGCTTGATGGTTATAAGAAAGATGTTTCAGAACTGAAAAAGACTTTATCTTTGAAACAACTAGCCATAAATAACTACATCAATGATTTAGAAAATACAAAACTTGAAATGGCTACCATCAAGTGCTTTGAAGAAAAAGTGAATAAGAAACTTGAGAGTTATAAGCATATTGCTTATGTTGTTGATCATATCATAGAAGAGCCTTCACAGTCCAGTAGTGCAAACTACAAGGCCGTCCCATCTCCAGTGTTATTTGAAAATCATACTCTACATTCAATAACACCGGAGAGCTCAGTGAAGTCTGAATCAACATCGGATAATGAGTCGAACACTTCTAGTGTGGGAGACCCAAATTCTGATGTTCGACCAGTTTTAGGACTAAACAATGAAGGTGTAGTTGCTGTAACTGATGATTCTGATTCTGAGGATGATCAATCTGAGAAGGTATCTGAGAAGGTGTGTGATATTCCTGTTGAAAATCACATAATCACAAACGAACTTGTTTCACCATCTCAGATTGTGCATCCCATGGCTAACGCTCATAGAAAGAATCAATCAGTTAAGCCTGTTGAAAAGAAAAATGAATCTTGTGACAAACCCGTCAAGATTTTCTATCGGATGATTGGATCCGATAAGATAATGTCTGACGAGGAATATCCAATGAAATTCACCAATTATTTAAAGATTGAAAAGATTTGGCAGGAGAGTACCATTTGGTTCCCAAAGTATGAGCGAACAAATGATGTACCTCCAGAGGTTTTAGAAAGAATTTACTTGGATATTCCTAAAGAACCGAAAGTTCATGTCAGAGAATTCATCAAGCCAAAGAATAAGGCTAACAATTTTCTTGAGCCGACTTACTCTTTGGATCCAGCTCCTGAGAGTCTTTGAAGGAAATGTGTGGAGGACCAATATCCTATCACCACATACTCTAAGTCGAACGCCAAGAATAACTTTGAGGAATACCGTGCGTGTTATAAATACGGGGAGAGAGGAAATTTACTTGCTCACTGCCCGTATGTTAGGCACAAAAGGCACGAGGTGGAAGTGAAGCAAAATCATCAACGTCCAGTCGATAATCAATGTTATCCACAACAACGTGTTCTCCCTCAAAAACCACATTTTTATAATCAAAATCATTTTTATCAAAGAAGGGATAATCGCTCGATGACATATGATCGTCGTAACCGGATAGCAACTGAAAAACCCCGTAAGAAACTAATGGTGAACACAACTGTTGACAAGAAAAAGGTTCTTGTTAAACCTGCTGTCAAATCAACATTTGGACCTGTCTTTGTTAAATCATAGAAGATAACCAAGAAAGATTCATTTAAAGACGAAGTAAAGAAACCGGTTGAGACCCCAAAATCTCATATCCGGATCTTGAAACGTTCGGAACAACATTGATCTGTAACACCCCAACCGATGGCGGAAACATCGGGATGTCACGTATTGATGATTGTTTCAATAGCACATGGTATAAATTGAAATTTTAAATAACTTATTCATAACATAAATATCCAAAACAAAGTGATGTCTAGAAATCCCAAATACATGATAACAAATAAAGCAATAACTTCAAATAACTTCAAAATAAACTTCATAATAATCTTCATGCATACTCTAAGCCTCAGCTTCGTTGTTACATGAAACATGTTAATTTTGAAAATATTTTTGGGTCAACAAAAGTTGGTGAGAATTACATAGGATTTGGTAATCGAATAAAACTTGTACAATTCAAGTGTCATGGCAAGTCTAGTCCATATGTGAAAACATACTAGAAGTAAATCGAGTGCATAATCAACCCTTGTGACTGTTATATTGTGGTGCATCTCATACGCTCATGGTTCACTCGATTATGTTATGCGATAACAATCACCCACGCTACCTTTGTAGGAGGCACGTTTCCGTGTGGGATTGTCAGTCCAATAGATCTATCATTGTATACCGCCGGCTGATCAATGTTAATGATTATGCTAGAATTGTGCTTACCCTAGTCATGTTTAAGACATAATGCAACATAGAAAAACACATAGACACTTTATGATTGAATTGCATATTGAATGTTGTAATATGTTTCACCCCAAAAATGGTGATTAATAGAAAAAGGGCTATGTAAAACTCACCTTAGCAAAATGTTATGTCTCGTGAAAATAGAATATGTGTTGCCCCAAAGTTGCCAATTACAAGAGCTTATAATCAAAGCTTCAATTGTAGAAGTAATAGACTATAGAAGAAAAGTATGAGGGAAAGTTTAATCGGATTGAAACAATCGATTTAGAGGTGGCAAGTGTAATGGTTCATAGGTGGGTTTTTATACTAGTTTTGGATTCAATTAGCCATTAAAATTGGTCAACACCATAAAGTAAGGTTTTATAAGAATTGACTATTTGACTAGGACTTTGACTGTTTGACTAAGACTTTGACTAGGACTTTAACTATGACTTTGACTATTTGACTCAAGGCTTTATTTAAAAAAAAAAAAATCATTAGTTTGAATTTGAAAATAATAAAACACCGTCTTATAAAATGACGATTTTATAAATAGAATTAGGATAGGACATATGTCATGATTGAAGATTTTTTTTTTTTTTTTTTTAGTACAATGATAAAAGAAACTTAGAAAAATAGAGTGCACGGATAAAGATAGTAATACTTAGAAATAAATTAGACTTTATATCATGGATCGGGAAATACTTTAATGCAAAAATAAATGGGAAAATTCGTGAGGTTACAGTCTCCCCTACTTTTAGAAACTCCGTCCCGAAGTTATAAAAACATAGGTTTGAGGATGGTTGGGTAGAAATTAAGGCAGCCGTGGTTTTGAAAATTTTGGGTTAAGGCACGACATGAATTTATAGAATAATCTGCTTTCGAATAATTTGGATAAGAGGTTTGTTATCTGTGAGTTAAGGGTAGGATTAGGTGTGTCTTGGAATCCAAGGTTAATAAGAATCTTAAGTTTTAGATATCCTAAAAGAAATGCATGAGTTGATGGACTATAGAAAGGCTAAATGAACTACCAGGTAACTAGAGTTTATAATTAGTTTTTCTACCGAAAACCTTGATAGAATTTCACACCACCTTAACGTACCTGTAAATTCATGATTACGTTCCGGACCGCAATCACCAATTTACCTTACATTAGGGTTTTGTGTCCTTCTATGACTCTAAACACACATGTAAGTAATGCAAAATAACCTTGTGATTGAATCGTATACAATGTATCCAAAAATGAGTCCAACTGTTGAGCTGGAAAAAGACTTCTACCAGTCAGTGAATAAGAACCTCTACCGATTGTTGAGCAGGTGCGATAGCCTCTACCAGTCGTTGAGTAGGTTGTAGGGCCTCTACCGACTGTTGAGCAGGCATGATGACCTCTACCAATCGTTGAGTAGGTTATTTGGTACTCTACTAACTGTTGAGCAAGTACTTCATCCTCTATCAGTTGTTTGATTAAGTGTACCAATTATTACACACATGAATTGCAAATTGATAATATGTACATGTAAGCAATCAAGTATCAAGTATAGCATACGAGTTGTAATAGAGTTGCCATAGACAAGGTTAATGACCCTAGTTGTGTCTATAGAAAATAGTTTATATTCCATGAATTCTAGTTTCAAATGTTCAAATATGGTAGATAGTCGAATCCTCATGTATAACTAAGGATTATGTTTGATGCAACACACAATCAAGTTTCAATAGTTTGGTTATCATGGGTAACTAGCTCATGTGTGAGAAGGTGAAGGATATGAATTTAGTTCTTGAGAGGATGATGAAAAATTCTTGAAGCAGAATCAAGGTTGTGAGAGATAGTAAATGTGAAGATAGTTGATAAAGAGTTTCTTTTATAGCATAGAGATTATATGATTTGGGTAGGGGTTGGATATTTAAAAAGTGGCTAAGATGGTAAGGTGATGTGTGATTGTGAAATCCATAGATGGTTATGAAATGAGGTTGATTTAAGCTGTAAAATTTTGAGATTCTAGAGCTTAGTTAAGGAAGGTGAGTGTAATCATTTATTCATTAATTAAAACGAATAAACGAAAACGTTGACTTATCAAAACTTCTAGATTCTAATAACATAGTGAAGACATGCTTTAGCCTATAAGTGAACACTCATCCCGAGAATTCCCAGGTAGGCATCCGGGTCCCTCGTCTGATTGGGATTTATGCGCAATGCCAGTCCTAGACAGAAAACTCAGAATACAGGCGTTCACCCTTCCAGATTGCACGTGTTCTTTATTAAAATCTAGAACTTCGACGAGATCTTCAAGGTGGTTCAGGCAAAACCTGAGGATTTTTCCTATTAGTCTAAGAGTAGATCTCGTGATGGAGAACAATCTTCTTGTAGGGACTAAAGTAGGGATAAGAAGTAGGATAGAGAATATAAACAAGTAAGGTTGCAAGTAAAAGGAGCAAGTACTGATTAAAATCCTATGGTTATAGACTAGATTATTTTTTTTTCTAATAACCTAATTCCCTATAACCATGGCTCTGATACCAATCTGTAACACCCCAACCGATGGCGGAAACATCCGGATGTCACGTATTGATGATTGTTTCAATAGCACATGGTATAAATTGAAATTTTAAATAACTTATTCATAACATAAATATCCAAAATAAAGTGATGTCTAGAAATCCCAAATACATGATAACAAATAAAGCAATAACTTCAAATAACTTCAAAATAAACTTCATAATAATCTTCATGCATACTCTAAGCCTCAGCTTCGTTGTTACCTGAAACATGTTAATTTTGAAAATATTTTTGGGTCAACAAAAGTTGGTGAGAATTACATAGGTTTTGATAATCGAATAAAACTTGTACAATTCAAGTGTCATGGCAAGTCTAGTCCATATGTGAAAACATACCAGAAGTAAATAGAGTGCATAATCAACCCTTGTGAGTGTTATATTGTGGTCCATCTCATACGCTCATGGTTCACTCGATTATGTTATGCGATAACAATCACCCACACTACCTTTGTAGGAGACACGTATCCGGATGGGATTGTCAGTCCAATAGATCTATCATTGTATACCGTCGGCTGATCAATGTTAATGATTATGCTAGAATTGTGCTTACCCTAGTCATGTTTAAGACATAATGCAACATAGAAAAACACATAGACACTTTATGATTGAATTACATATTGAATGTTGTAACATGTTTCACCCCAAAAATGGTGATAAATAGAAAAAGGGCTATGTAAAACTCACCTTAGTAAAATGTTATGTCTCGTGAAAATAGAATATGTGTTGCCCCAAAGTTGCCAATTACAAGAGCTTATAATCAAAGCTTCAATTGTAGAAGTAATAGACTATAGAAGAAAAGTATGAGGGAAAGTTTAATCGGATTGAAACAATCGATTTAGAGGTGGCAAGTGTAATGGTTCATAGGTGGGTTTTTATACTAGTCTTGGATTCAATTAGCCATTAAATTTGGTCAACACCATAAAGTAAGGTTTTATGATGAATTGACTATTTGACTAGGACTTTGACTAGGACTTTGACTATGACTTTGACTATTTGACTCAAGGCTTTATTTAAAAAAAAAATCATTAGTTTGAATTAGAAAATAAAATAACACCGTCTTATAAAATGACGATTTTATAAATAGAATTAGGATAGGACATATGTCATGATTGAAGATTTTTTTTTTTTTAGTACAATGATAAAAGAAACATAGAAAAATAGAGTGCACGGATAAAGATAGTAATACTTAGAAATAAATTAGACTTTATATCATGGATCGGGAAATACTTTAATGCAAAAATAAATGGGAAAATTCGTGAGGTTAGACATTGGTCACCAAAGGGTTCACAAGGTGCTTCATCTTCACAGGTGAATGAGAATGTCAAAGCTGAAACTTAAAAAGATTTAATTGATCAAAAAAAGATCAATTCAAATCAAACTGTTTGTCAAAAAGAATCCTTGAAACTCAAAGTTCAAAGACCCAAGACCAAGCAGGCTTGGGTCCCCCAAAAAATCTAATCTTTTACTTGATATGTGCAGGGAGCTTCAGTTGGCCCTGTGAGCAGTCTTTGGATTGTTGACAGTTGAGCTTCTGGTCACATGAAAGGGGATCTCTCGCTACTATTCGATATCAGAAATATAAATGGAGATTATGTTGCGTTTGCTGGTAACAAGGGTGGATACATTACCATTGAGGGTAGTGTCAGTAATGGAATAGTGAGTTTTGTGAAAATTTCGTATGTGAGCAAATCGATTATAATCTGCTCAGTGTCAGTCAAATTTGTGATAAGCAGTTTTCAGTTTACTTTGATGACAAATCTTGCTATATACTCAAGCCGGGATTCGTTTTACCAAAAGAGTGGGTGATGTTAAAGGCGCCGAGAGTGAACAATTTGTACATTCTCGATATGTCAAAGGCAATGACTACACAAGGCCAAGTCACGTGTTTCCTCTCCAAGGCTACTGAAAAAGAATCTATCATGTGGCATAGGAGGATGGGACACATTCACCTTCGAAAGATGAATCAATTGGTGAAGAATGAACTTGTCATAGGCGTGAATTTTAAACATTTTCATTTAAATGACAAGTGTGTGAGTTGCAAGAAGGGTAAGCAGCACAAGCAATCCCATAAGCCAAAGAAAGTTAATTCCGTTGAACTGCCACTTGAGCGTTTGCATATGGATCTGTTCGGACCGGTCAAACGTAAAAGTCATGCCGGTGAATTGTACTGTCTTATGGTTACCGATGACTATTCCAGATTTTCATGGGTTATGTGCTTGCACCATAAGAGCGACACGTTTGATAATCTGAAAGTTCTGTTCACTCGATTGGAAAATATCTATGGTCTCAAGATCAAGAGAATTAGGAGTGATAATGGGACGGAGTTTAAGAATGCACAAATGGACGCTCTTTGTGAAAACAAAGGTATTCATCATGAATACAGTGCTCCGTATACCTCGCAACAGAACGGTGTCGCAGAACACAAAAACAGGACTCTAATTGAAACGGCAAGAACAATGCTCGCAGATTCAAATCATCCAGTAATGTTTTGGAACGAAGCAATTTACGCAGCTTGTTATACTCTTAATAGTGTTTTAACGGTGAAGAAGTTTGGCAAAACTTCTTATGAGCTGTTGAATCGACGAAAGCCGAAGTTAGAGTATCTAGAACCGTTTGGAGCCCCATGTACAATGCTTAATCTATCGGAGAAGTTCGCACCAAAGGCTGATGAAGGATTCTTTGTTGTATATGCAACCCCGCTCAAACGGGTTTTCAACAAACGAACTCGTCAGGTCGAGGAGTGGGCTAATGTCGAAGTTCAAAGATATACTCAGAATGTACAGGGTAGCGGTCCAGACTGGATGTTTGATTACAAGGATTTCTTTGAATCATTCAATCTAGATAGCTTGGTTGAAGAAGCTGTATAACGATTATATTACGAGGTCAAAAACGCAGTGACATCACCGTTGGTGCGTCCGATCACTGTGAACCCCCAAACAGCTTCTAATGATACCAATGCTCCTGCAGTTGAAGAAGAGGTATTTCAGGAAGCTTCCACAACTCTTAATTCATCGGAATCTGAAGATGACGATGATGTTACAGAGACACCACCAGTGAACCCAAATCCACATGGTGCTTCATCATCGAACGTGGGTAATGATCTGTATTCCACATAGAACTTAACTACTCAGACGGGAGTGCAAGTACCTGATTTTCCGGAATCTCGGATACATCGGATTCACCCAATCGAGCAGGTTATTGGTGATCCTGGTAGCAGCGTGATGACGAGAGGTCAACTGAGGAATGCAAACTCATCAGAAAACCTTGACGCTCTTGCTTTATATGCCAAAATTCAAAAATCAGGTTTTCAAAATGACTGGTCTTATGCTTGTTATGTTTCGCAGGTTGAGCCGCGGACATACAAGGACGCTCTTTTGGATGACGCTTGTGTAGAGGCTATGCAGGAGGAGTTATTACAGTTTCAGAAACTCGGAGTGTGGACACTGACAGATTTACCCCCAGGACGGAAAAAGATAGGAACGAAATGGGTGTTCAAGTGTAAGAAAGATGATAAAGGAGTGATTGTCCGGAACAAAGCTCGATTGGTCGTACAAGGCTTTCATCAAGTTGAAGGAATTGATTACAACGAGATTTATGCACCAGTTGCACGCTTAGAAGCTATCAGAATGTTTCTAGCGTTTGCATTTTATAAGAAATTCAAGGTGTATCAAATGGACGTCAAAAGCGCGTTTCTTTATGGTGTGGTCAAGGAGGAGGTTTACGTAGGTCAACCACCAGGCTTTGAGGATCCTATTCACCGGGATAAGGTCTACGTCCTAAACAAAGCCCTTTATGGGTTGCACCAGGCTCCAATGCAGTGGTATGAGGAGCTGAGCACGTATCCTCTGTCCAAAGGATTTAAACAAGGTTTGGTAGACTACACACTGTTCACAAAACAAAAAAGGGATGACTTGCTTCTAGTGCAGATTTATGTTGATGACATTATTTTTGGTTCTACTAACGAACTTCTGTGTAGAGAATTTGAATGTGTTATGCAGGAAAAGTTCGAAATGAGTGCGATGGGAGAGATGCAGTTTTTCCTAGGCTTGCAGGTGGACCAAAGACCAACGAGGATCTTTATTCACCAGACGAAATATGTTTCTGTAGTCTTGAGCCGATTCCAGATGGATGATTCAAAGCCGATGGATACCCCGATACAACCTAATCTTGGGATTGGTGTTGACGCTAAGGGGGAGCTAACTGATTTTTTTACATACAGAGCAATCGTCGGATCTCTGATGTACCTCACCGCCTCCAGACCAGATATAATGTTTGCCACATGTCTCTATGCACGTTATCAGTCGAAGCCGAAACAGAGTCATCTTGCAGCTGTCAAACGTATCGTTAGATATCTGAAGGGTTGTTCGTCGAGAGGACTATGGTACCCTAATGATGATAATTTTGACAAAGACAGCAAATCCACAACGGCTGGATGCCAGTTTATGGGGAGCAGGCTCGTGACCTGGCAATGCAAGAAACAGACCGCGGTTTCCTTATCCACATGTGAATCAGAATATGTCTCAGCATCAAGCTGCTGCTCACAGGTTCTTTGGATACAACAACAGATGGTGGACTACGGTTTGCAATTTCTTAAAACCCCTATTTACTGTGATAATGAAGCCGCAATTGCATTAACAAAAGACTTAGTAAATCACTCGAAAGCTAAACATATCAGGATTAAATATCATTTTATCCGTGATTGTTATGCAAAAGAGTTGATCGATATGGTCAAAATCCACACTGACTATCAACGTGCAGATCTTTTTACCAAAGCTTTTGATAAATCAAGATTTGAATATCTTTTAAAAGCTAATGGTATTAAAGAAAAATAGTACTGATCACCACCTCAGTTTATCAGTTTTAGTACAGTTTTTATTGCTTTTCAGAAAAATACAAAAATCCAAAAATATGGTTTACATTTTTTAGATAGAATTTATTTTCAGAAAACTCAAAAACATTGAAAAATTCAAAAACCCATAAAATATTAGAAAAACCCAAAAAGATTTCCTGGAGAAAAAGGGGAAATGATAGTACATTATTGGGATTTGACTCATTCTAAAGAAATGTAATGCAATATAAGGCGTGTGTCTGAGTCTGTGTGATGTGTTGATAGGCTTCGTGGACCTATTACTGCGTGCCTGATACATACATATCAAACGAATTGTTGTGTGGATGAACTCCTCATGGGCATATGGTCTTAGTACCGTAATTTCGTTTGATAGGGTATTTGTATAAAACTCGGAGGTTTCGGGTCGTTATGTTATTAGTTGTCTGGGGATAGCCTCTCTGATTTTCAACTGTAAGTCATTACGGACCTAGATCAGACAGGGTGTCTTTATAAAAGTGCTTTAAAGCCAAATCCTAAAGTTACCGAATTGAGGAACTTTCCATGTATGACGATAATCAAAGATTATCTATTACATCGTATTCAATCAATGATGCAAATCATGATTGATATTAGCCCTCAACCTGGTAGAGTGCACATGTTACTTTGTTGCATTGATTTGCTGACCTGTATACCTCTGTGCCTCATACCTTGTAAATTACAGATGACGAAAGCATAATCACGCGTTACAATGAGTCATTGTGCATTTACTTCTTGATACGGGAGTATGTCGTGTGCGTGGGAACCACAGACAATTGAGTTTATACTATAAATAATAGTATCAGTCTAAAGCACTGCACAACAGTCTGCATGTGAGTTTATGTGGATCACAATATCAACAGTTGCCAATTCACACATTGTCTTTAATGATAATAAATCAAAAGATCAACGGTGTGATCAGATTTCTCAATAACTGATATGATCCCCTTACTGGAAATCACAAAACATTTACTGTTTTATCTTTACATTTTTGCATTTTACATTTCTCGTCAAAAGTACAAAAGTCAAAAAGATTTTAGGTGTGTTTTAACAAAAATTTAGAAAATCCAAAAAGATTTTACATTTCTAACTTATTTTTGATAGCTGATGGTGGTTGATGATGATTTTCTAAAACTTGATGGACCATTTGAGTTTTGTCATCTTTAAATGAGAAATAATGAATGTCGGATGCTTAAAAGTTGAAAAATATTTTGAACGGGACTCGATTTTGAGATTTGGTAAAAGTTTCGTACCTTTTAAACGGTCGAATGTGAGTGTTCATGTGACATTTTCACATTCGAACCCTTTTTATACATTCGAACCTTTCAGTAGGGTCGAAGGTGGAAAAAGTTTCACATTCGCCCTAGTCAAACAGTCGAATGTGGAGCCTATATATATCAGATCTGCACATTCGACCCCCACTTTCAAAAAATTTCAAAATTCTGAGATTAAGTGATCTTGTTGCCCGTGTATTAAAAATCATACCATTGTGTACGTCTTAATTCACTAATCAATTTGCCATATCATTTGCAGGTTATCATCAACTGAACAGTCTTTAATCACTGATTTTGTGTTTGAACCCTAACTGACTTCAAACATCAATTATAAACTGATAATTGCCATAATTATTGTTGAGGATTCATTGCTTATGTGTTTTAGGGGGAGAATAAACAAAAACTTAGGCTTAAACTTAATCAGTTTGATCAATTGATGTTGCAAGACTTTCGAACCCTAGTTTTTATTAGAAAACACATAATCAATGGATGATAATTGAAATTGTTTATTAGAAATGATTAATCGGTCATGTTAGAGTGTGTTCAAATCAAAATGGCATGATAAAACAAACCAAATCAAAATTTGAAAATGAAGAAGATGAACAATCTCCTTCGCCCAATTCAAACGGTCGAATGTGATTGTTTAAGCGAATGTAGATGTTTAAATGGTCGAACTTGGAACAAATGGTCAAATGTACAAGTTTACAAAACATTTTTCACATTCGAACCTTTATTCCCACATTCGAACCTTTCTGATTTCACATTCGAACCTACGAACGGTCGAATGTAGAAACTGATAATCAAAATTGTTCAAGTTTTGTTATTTTTGTCCATTTTTAACATGTTTTCTTGATTTGTTTTGCAGTCTGATAATGTTGCACGTGTTTGGATCAGTGAGTGGAGGATATGATGTGATGAGGAAGAGCATTAGTTCTTTGATGGTGGCTCTTATATTGAACAAGCCGTTCAATGTAGCTTGTATGATACTGGAACATATGTTAGAACCACTTAGAGGCTTGAAGAACAAGAAGTTTTTACTTTATCCGAGGTTCATACAGATGATTCTTGATAAGAAGCATAAGAAGTTGAGAAGAGATACTACCCAGATTGTTGTTCAGGATCACATGAACTTGAATACTCTTGTCAGAATGAAGGGTTATAAGGGTGTGCCGTTGAATGAAAGACCACCTCACAATAACCTATTTGGTCATTTGATTAACCCAGGGTATATAGATCCAGGAAAGGATAAAGTCAGACATGATAACAGTGATTCAGATCCAGATAATCTTCTTTGTCCAGTTGATCCTGTTGCAAAGAGAAAATGTCAAGTCGTAAATATTGGTGCAAAGACGGGAAAAGGAAAAGAGAAACCAGATGATAGTGAACCCGCTCAGAAGAAGGTTTCTAGAAGACATATAAGTGTAGCAAAGAAGGGTTTACATATAGTTGATGAAGTGTCTGTAGTTTCAGAAGAGACACAGGAAGATGAGAGATGGGATTCGGATAGCGAGACTGTAAAGAGCACCACGCCCAAGGCCACTGTGGCTGGTGAGTCTGAGAGTCTAAATAAGTCTGTTGAGGAGCAAAGGACAAAAAGTCCTGTTGCGTTGGATGAAACAAATGAAGGTTTAGGATAGGGATCCGAAGACTTTGTGGGATCGCCAAAGATAGGTGAGAAACAAAAGAAGCCACAGTACAAGAAGATAGAGAAAATATTGAAGCCGATAGAGAAAAGGGCTAGAGATATTGAGTTTTTGGTTGCTGGAAAGAAACTGCCTCCAGCATCTAGCTCCAAATCACCTATCACATCTCCAGCAGCGAAGAAACAAAAGACATCATCTGCTGCTGAACAGACTGAGTTACCAACTGATGAGTTCAACGATGCATTGGACAGAGTGTTAAAGAAATTGAAGAAAGGAAAGTTTTCTGCTGCTGAAGCTTCAACACCTAAGGTTACTGTAGACAGTGATGTTATGACTGCAGTGAACCAGAAGCTTGCTGACATGATGAAGATTATAAATCAGCAACAAGCAGAAATCGAACAGTTGAGAAACAACGACAAAAAGATGTTAAACGTTGTTGAAACATCACATGAGAATCATGAGGCTCTGGAAGCTAAGATTAAACAGCTTCAGAAAGAAAACAAGAAGTTGTTTAAGCATGAACAAAGAAACACCAGGAGATACATTGCTATAAAAGAGGAGAATAAGAAACTGAAAGCAAGTAACAAAAGTATGGATAATCTGTTTAAAGATTTGTACTCTAAAGCTCCTCAGTTACAAGCTGGAGAAGAAGATAAGGAGCATGATGAAGAAGAAGTTGACTTGGAACCATCTGATGAAGAAGAAGAAGAAGATGATGAGTTAGATGAGGATGCTGGTAAAGCTCCTAAGAAGAAGAAAGATGATGGTGATGATGATGGTTTGGGAGATGATTCAGGAGAAGGTAATAGCTCTGCGTGTTTTGATAGTGATGATGATGATGACACTAATAAGTACAAATGTGAGAAAAGAGGATCAGGAAAGGATACAGGAGGATCTAGTTCGAAAGCTCCTGGTGCTAATGTTGACGATGATAGTATCTTTTGGAATGAGAAGATCAGATCTTTATCTGATGACGACAAGAACATGTATCGCCAGATGTTGACAGACAGAGTCTGGACGATCGAGATGACAGGCAGATTTCCTGAGATATTTGAGTCTAATGATATGAGATTCTAGTTGGAATACAATGATCCTGACTTAGAAGATAGAGAAGTTTCTGCAGCCATGTCAAAGGAGATTTTGGAAGGACTGGCGAAGCAGGTCGGTAAAACTCTCGAGGAGTTGATGATTGATAATCAGATACCTAACATACCTGAGAAAGAAGCAGGTAATCACTCCGATGACAGAGACGTACCAGTATTTGAGGAGGTAGAGATTGAGGATATCACGAGTGAGGAATATCCAGAATATTTCAAGAATAACAAAGATTCTGGATTTTCTGAATTCACTGATAAGATGCTGAGCCAGGCTGAGAAAATGTTTCAAATCAAATCAAGATCAGCTATACAAGTTGAGCATTGGAGACCCCACTACTCAACTTGAGGGGGAGTGTTAGAAAATGTTTCAAATCAAGATCAGCTGATTCATCATTTCCTTGTTTCAAGATATTGAGCCAATAAAGAAACTAGCCGTTAGACTATCTTTTTATTTCCTTTTTTAGTCATAGCTTTTTTTCTATAAATTATACCATCTTTTTATTGTAAAATACAATCAATCAATATCAAAAACACTATCATTCTATGATTCATGTTCACAATAATTAGCTTCATTATTTGTGTATCTCACTCCAGGTTATGCATATTCTTTCTACGAGAAGAGCCTTCATCTTTTAAGTTATTAAAAACGGACCAATACATGTAGAGTCAAAACATATCACATTTGACTTCTAATAATTCAAGTGAACTCCATTGATTAGATAGGCTTCCTTAACAATTTAACATGATTGTAAAAATTTTGTTGGCATTGATAAAACATAATAAATGTAAAAAGATGGTTGGTAAACGATGTTATGCAAACATGTAACCTTTTAAAACAGTAGTTGCATTTGAATTCCCACAAAGCAACCTTTCAAGAAAAAAGATACACCTTTTAGTAAAGTTTGCAACTTTTAAATAATAGAGTTGCAAATTCGATAAAATTTTGCAACTTCTTATGAAAAAAGTTACATTAAATCTTCTAATGCAATATTTATGTTTAATGGCGTTGCATTAGAGTCAAATGCAACTAAGTTGAAAAAGTTTGCTTTGAAAATGATGCATTAAACCTATTTTCTAGTAGTGATATGTTGTTTAGAGGTGAGCCATGGCTTTATCCTCTCATATTGCGTTATGTCAGCGCCTAGTTGGCAGGGTGATAAAGCTGCGGATCGCTAACCTAATGCTGTTGTGGCTAGACGTGAGCAGCAACTTTATCTAATTTTTTTAATTTTTTTTAGGCTTTCTAAATTTGTTAAATTTATAATATTAATACAAAAATAAAGTTAACTAAAAATTAGATTAAAGTTTACAATAACACAAACTATAAAAAACTAAAAAGTGATCTAATATAAGATCATCGGGACATCTAGCCCATAAATGCTCGACTAATTCATGACGGAGGTATCCGTGTATCTCATGGTTCTTGAAGTTGTTTATGTTATCGAGTCTTTGAATATTAGTGATTGACGTCTATAATCCTCTCTCGTGTCCAAAACCTTATTGGGTTGGCAATCAACGAAAATCTTTTTTTAAGAACGCTGAACGCTCTTTCAATATCTTTTTTTGCAGAATCTTGTTTCTTTTTAAAGTACTTGCGTTTGTCTTCAAGTTAAGACAAGTAAGTTTGAACAATTGTCGCCCGTTCATTGTAAATACCATCGACAAAGTAGTAGCCGTACTTGAAAATTACGTTATTAGCGTAAAACGATTGGGGCGGCTCAACCCCGTCGATAAGGTCATCGAATAAAGGTGATTGGTCGATAACATTTACGTCGTTATTTGACCCAGCAACTCCAAAAAAAGCATACCAAAACCAAAGATCATGCGAGGCCACTCCTTCAAGTATAATTCTCGGTCTAGAATGATCACCTCGATGAAACTGACCTCGCCAAGTCATAGGACACATAGCCCAACCAACATGCATACAATCGAGACTACCAAGTATATATATATATATATATATATATATATATATATATATATATATATATATATATCTTCGTGAGTAAATAAATATGATCCCTACGTAAATATATATATATATATATATATATATATATATATATATATATATATATATAAGGGTTAGAATGAAAACCCCAAAAAGTTGAAGAAACCCATGGAAACTTCATCACAACCATTGATCTCCAAGATCAATGGCTCTTATTCATTCATGCTTATTATATTGATTAATTGTATACTAATGAACAAAAAAGGGTATAATAGATCTTTGTTATCGCATTGGATTTCTATATCTCTTAGCATTGCTAGAGCTTTCATCATCATCATCACCATCCTACAAATAAACAAAGCTTCTCTCTCTTCCTATTATCTCATACGATCAAAAATTCAAATTATCAAAAAGCTCTCAAGCTCCCAAAACCTAATAACCTTCATCCTGATTACATTGAAGAAACTTTATAACCTAATAATCTCATTCATTGACCCCCTGTACATCAATCAAAACCCAATAATCTAATAAACTTGTTCATCGACCCCTGTACGTCAATCAAAATCAAAATGCAATCCCTTTTCTAGTCAATGTCTTCAAAGAGATGATACTGGAAGCACAAGAATTCTGATGGTAGGTATGTTTTAGGGATATACTAGTGTTAACTTAGATATTATTATTATTTTTTTAATTCTATGATGTTTTGGGTTGTTGTATATAGTGTTAGTGTGTTATAATAGGGGTTTGGTGTGTATGATGATCCACTGTTTATATACTGTTTTTGTGTGGATAAACGTTCATTAGCATGTTATACAGGGGTTTTTTATGTGTTTGTGTTTGTGTATGATGATCCATTGTTTATAACAGGGTTTAATGTTAGTGTGTTATAACAAGGGTTTGGTGTGTATGATGCTAAACCGAAAACACATTGGAGGCTGTTGCTAATAAACATCCTTCCGTATTTGAGCCAACCCTACTACCAGTGTACAGAAGGCGTAGGATTCATGCTATACTTCAAGCATTGCAGATGAAGATACGTATGCAACATGATGGCATGGGTGCGTCGGGACAGAATATAAATAGTGATAAGGACGTTAATGACCATAAAGTTTGCAACCTGAAATGAATTGAATAATAAATTAGTTTTTTGAGGTGTGTTATAAATGTGTTGTTTGCGTGTTATAGAAACAGGTGAAGCTGAAGGGAGCGGGAAGGCTGGAATGACGCTGGCGGATGTGGAAAGTCTGGTACAGGCAGTAGTCGAAATAGAGAGTAGTGCGATTGGAAAAACAACATCAAATGAGGGGTACGATGGACCCAGCTTCCGTGTCGGCTTAACACAGTTGGACGTGGATGTTACGGATCAGCTGGCAGGTATGTGTTGATTATGAAATAAAAACGTTTCATATGTTAAGATATTAATGTGATTTGCAAACTTGAAGTGGGCGCTAAAGGCGAGCTACCAAATGAATAAGGAGATGCTAAGCCGTGTGAAAAGACCGGTAAGTTTTGTATATCCTAATGAAGAAGGAGATGCTAAGACGTGTGAAAAGACCGGTGAGTTTTGTATGTCCTGAAGGTTTGCATATGTAACACTTATATGTAAAACTATGATTGTGCTTGCAACTATGCAGATCCATTGTTTGGCCCTGATGTGGTTGGACAAAAAGAACCTCTTAGCGTTGAAATTGCTGAAAAGAATCGTAAGTTTGTTTTGTTAGCACACATGAACGATTACGTTATGCATGCGTTGTTGCTTACATAAAATGTTGGTTGTGACAGGTTTCATTGATCCGTTAGGCGACATAGGTGAAGGGAAAGGTGATGAGACTACAACAGTTGAAATGGGCGGCCAGATTCCCCAAATTAGTATGCTTTAATTTATTAACCTTGTGTTGACGGTTTGCATATGTAAACACTTATAGATTGTTTTAAGTTTAATTTATTAACTTTGG
Source organism: Ambrosia trifida (assembly GCA_028751855.1). NCBI lineage: Eukaryota > Viridiplantae > Streptophyta > Magnoliopsida > Asterales > Asteraceae > Ambrosia > Ambrosia trifida. The sequence goes on along the minus strand of CM054129.1, from coordinate 56,219,801 downwards.
GACAGCCAAAGGCAATGACGTGTCGGATGACTTTATAGGACATCGAAAGAAACAGAAGGTATGATTATAAAAATATTAAACGTACGGATGAGGTTACGAAGGATGGTATTGTCTAAATGTATGGATGATGCATAATTGATTACAAGTCATCTTCAGAAACAGAGGAAGGTATGTCTAGATGATAAACATATGTTTTTTTGGTAATATGGAGTGTAACTTACTTAACCTTTATCTATTTTACAACAGGTGGTGAGGGGTTGCGTCGGCGGTTAAAAAGGAAGGTTATATCAAGCGAGATAGATGAGGCAGCGGTAAGAAATGAACGAAGAGTAGTGAGACGACAACGTAAATAAGCCAAAAAGAACGAGTATTCTGGGATTAGGACTATATTGGCACCATTTTAGTTTTCTATGTGTATTAGTGTTTATCCTAATTATGATCAATTTCTTAACAAGGAAGAAATCAATCTTTATTACTATTGTATGTTTCCTTTTGCAAGTAGTCAATTATATTTCATGCTCAATGGCTTTCTTTCTGTATAGCATTGTATTCCATATTTTATGTAATATATGTAAATTAGTTCTTGTGCAACACATGAAACAGATGTAGCATGCATTCCATACATGACATGTGTCTTTTGTATTGATCAAAGCATGTTGAAAGTAGAATGTCGTTACATACTTACATACCTAACTTATTTTTTATCACCTTGTAACGTATGCAACACTTGTATAGTTAACTTGTATCTCTTCGTAGCACATGCAATGTGTGCATACTTCCTTTTTTTCCATCTAAGACATGCATTACACCTAATTTTTCACTTTGTTACACATGCAACATATGTGTATTAAACTTTCATAGTTGCCAACCCTAATTTGTATCAACGTGTAACACATGCAACACGTGAATTTTTGTTATTTTTTATCAGTTTGTTACAAATGCAACATATGTGTATTGAACTTTCATACTTGCCAACCCTAATTTGTATCAACGTGTATAAACATGCAACACGTGGATTCTTATTTTTTGCCACTGTGTAACATATGCAACACTTGCATACTTAGCTTGTACCACTACATAGCACATGCAATATGTGCATACTTACTTTTTTTCCCATATAAAACATGCATTAAACCTAATTTACCTTTATTACACTTTAAACATATGTGTACTTAACTTTAATACTTGCAAACCCCACTTTTTATGATGGCTTGTTTCCCTCAAATTATATGAGACATTTACAAGACATTAGCAAACAACAGATTCAAAAAATTTAAATAATTTGCACTAGTAGATTTCGGTTTAAATATGTTACATATGCAAAAAAAACACGATCTAACATAGTTCATCTAACATGAGTTTGTTAGGCAAATTAGACAACCAACCATATTGTTTTTTACTACCATACCCTACACATGCACACATAACTTATCCAACATCAGTTTGTTAGCCAAAATAGACAACCAACTATACGTGTGAACATGTCATTCAACCAACACACCAAAGGACAACACGTTGCCTATGGCCTTCTCACTTATTCAATGTTGTTGTCTCAACCTTGGACTTTAAACAATTCTCCAACAAACGAAGTATATGGGCCGCGTACTTTGTTCTACTCAGGTGGCAATCAAATGGCACGTAAATCCCCATGAACTTCTCCATATACCTCATCAAGAACACTCAACATCCTTGATGTTCCTGGTTGTCGCACATTCAACACTAGAGTAAAAAAGGAAAACAAAAAATTTATGAGCGCACGTTAGATAAAATTGCTAATCAATGTGATGTGGACATGGGATATAATTGTGACACCCGACAAACTCAGGTTAGTAACGTTGACTAAACTAGTAAGTCTACCTTAGCGAGTCATGCATATTACGTTCTTAACGGGGTCAGTCGAGTCGGTATGATGATTCTGGGAATCATCGGGAGTCGTTACGATGATCCGCGGGGTCATCGGGAGTCGGTCGATAACCATGTGTACAAGGATTGGTGATTCGTGGAATCGCCGGGTTTAATGCACACACGAGTCTCGAGTCCCGGGAATTGGTGAACGGATGTAAACGTGTTAGTTATCATGCATTATATGTTTGGAATCATTATGTGACTTATTGGTATGTGAATACGTGTTTATATGTGTTAAAATAGCGTTTAACGCGCCGAAAACCCAACTTGGTGGGTTTCAGGCGATTAGGACCTGGAAGAGGGCCTAATCGCCTATATATATAGGCGAGTAGGGGTGATAACAGGCGATTGGGACCTAATCGCCTGATGTAGCATGCGATTAGGCCCCCAATCGCATGAACTGAACTGCTAATCGCCTATACTGCAGGGTCCGGGTCAAAACACCTATAAATAGAACCCTTAACTCCCCAAACACCTCTAGAACAACCCTAGCTGATCCCAAGCCACCCACACACCTTGAAACACCTCTGGAACTCATTTTGCTACAAAAATCACCATCTCCAAGCCTACACACCTTTCTTTAACAAAACCCAAGGTGTGTTCTTCATCCCTAACCTTTGTAAAGTTGTTATTTTGGTTCCCCAAAGGTCCAGACCTTGTTTTACTAAGTTTGTGTCTTTAAAAACCTTTCAAAAGAGTTCTAAACCAAGTCTACACCTTAATGCTTGTTATATGTGAAGTTTACATGCATATGTTGGTCTTCTTGGTGATTATAACATGATTGTTTCCAAGATATGATTGTACTTCTGCTATGTAGAGATTATTAGGAAGGTTATCTTAGAGTTTGAGCCATTATTGTTGTGTTTTGATGAAAATGTGTATTTTGACCCATTTGAATGTTCTTGAAGATTTAGGATGATTATGGTATGATTGTTGATGTAATGTTGTTAGAATTCATACTAGGAAGATGTTAGATCAGAGGTTTGATGATTTACAAGTTTGTAGAGATTGAAATCTGATTGTTTCCATTTAGGGAAAGATAAGGTTGGTTGGTGAAACCTAGTACTTTGCCATTTTAGGAAATAATTGCTTAGAACATGTTAGATCAGTGATATGTTGGGGGTTTTTGCTTGGAATGGGTTGGTAAATGATTTAGGTTTGATATTGGGTGTTGTTGCATGTTTCGGATCTGATTTGGAGGGTTAAACGCGCGAAAATCCGTCACACAGCAGCAGCAGGCGATTAGGAATCCTAATCGCCTGATGCTGAAGGCGATTATGCTAGACTAGGTGAACAATTGCGCGTATTAAGTGTTTAATTGCATATGTTGCATGATGTCTTGTATCTACCTAACACGTGGAATGTCGGGTCACCAATGGGATGTCGGGTCTTGTCTGGCATGGTCGGTTTAACAGTTAATGATGTTTTCAAACGTTTATGGTCACGGTCTGGACATTCGGGGACTAGTTAGCCTGCGGGTTATTAGTCCAATACTTATACACATCTTATGATAGGTCGCCGCTATTTGGGGCTATCATAACATAATTACTTAACTGTTTTCAAGTAACGCAATCCGAGGTGAGTTTCACAGCCCCACTTTTACCGTTTTACTTTCGGGGGAGAAACATGCTACTTACTTACCTATTAAAGGTCATGTTATACTATGGTTACTTTACATATACTATGCGGCTTTTTACGGAAAGTCCCAGGGGGGAAACCATGAATGTGCGGGGATGCACAACGGGGGAAATGTGGATAGATCTATTGGGCCTCACAAACCCCACTCGACGGTTGGGCCGGGCGAGTGCATATTGTCTCTTATTACTGGCTCGCCGAGGCATCGGTTATAGCCAAAACTGCTGGGCAAGCTTCAACAACTTATAAACGTATAGTAATGGATTCCCAATCGCAGTAGTAAACAAACACTTAACATCTAGCTAACGTTCTTATAACCTAGTAGTAACGGATATAATCTTCACAACTTATAACAAACACTTTATGAAAGAAAACCTGTGAACTCACCAGCATTATATGTTGACATTTTTGGCATGTTTTCTCAGGTCGCTAAGGTAGCAGTCAATGGGCTAGGCGCACGGAGTCATGCACAGAGTCTAATATTTTGAAGCATGTAAAACAATGTTTTGTAAACAATGATATGTCTTTTGGTTGTAAACAAGAATGCTTCCGCTGCTGGTTTACGGCTCAAAGCATGATATTTTGGTTTTAAATATATTTATGAATGGATGTTTGTTGTATGTTTATTGTGATCGTTGACTGAGATCCTGGTGTGTCACGCGCCTCGCGGTAAAACCCCACACGTGGAATTTGAGGGTGTGACAGATTGGTATCAGAGCCAACGGTTATAGTGAACTAGGACTGCATGTAGAGTCTAGTCTATAACTGAGTCGCACACACTAGACGGTCACAATTAGTCGAGTCTTAACAAGTGAGTAACAATATGACTTGTCGGGGTGTCGGTGTCGTCATCTTCTACGCTACATCATCTATTTACTCTTTATCATCCTATTTCTTGACTCATCCCTACTATGATTCGATGGAGAACGATATACTATTGGACTTTCTTGACGGCGGTGTACATTGGGGTAGCTTCGGCGTACTCTTGAGATAGTCCAGGGATTTGGACATCTCCCTTCTATGCCCTAATGAACATGCTCGTTCTTATGCATACTATCTTGTACATATACTTATGATAATACCATGATTGGGCGCTAGTGTTCGGTGACATGAACTTCAAACTTAAAGCGCGCCTGGAGGACCATGTAGAACAGTTTATCATGTCGGGTGCACACGAGATCATAAACTGTGATGCATGGGATCCCTGGCGGACTTTGGGCTTGAACGAATGGACCCGAACTGGGCTCGGTCTAGTTTCTTGAAATTCCTAATGGGTTATACCACGGGCAAGCCTAAATCTTTTGATTTATGCTATGACAGAAGATGTCGGGAGCTCGTGGAGGTCGCAGAGGCGGCCGTGCTGGCGGACGTGCTGGCGGCCGTTGTGGCGGCGGTGGCCGTGGGAACATTAATATGACCCAAGCAGAGTTGGATAACCTGATGCAGCAGCACGTGAATATTGCTCTGGCTGCATTTCAAGCCGCTCATAATGCTATGGGTGGTACGTCGATTCTCGCCTATTTTATCTTGTTCTGGGGTACTGTACCATTTCTTGATTCTCACCTGCGTGTCTGTTCCAGGTGGTGCTGTCAATCCTCCTCCACCCCAGTGTTCTTACAAAAAGTTTATGGATTGCAAGCCCCACAACTTTAGTGGCACTGAAGGGGCAGTGGGACTGCTCCGCTGGTTGGAGAAAATTGAGTCGGTTTTCTCGATGTGCAGCTGCCCGGAAGGCAACCGGGTGAAATATGCTTCTGCGACCCTGGAGGGTCAAGCTCTGACTTGGTGGAACTCCACCACCCAGACTATGGGTATTGGGGAAGCCCACGCTATGCCCTGGGCGGAGTTCATTCAGTTGCTAAAAAACGAGTACTGCCCGAGGGATGAAATCCAAAAGCTTGAGCACGAAGTCTGGAATCATAAGATGGTGGGGTCCGAGATTGAAACATACACTGCTAGGCACAATGAGTTGGCGGTGTTGTGCCCTGATCTGCACGCACCCGAATACCGAAGGATTGAACATTATGTCGCTGGGTTGGTACCGGAGATTGCAGGGTTGGTTGCTGCGGGTAATCTCACTGTTTATTCTAAGGTGGTTCGGTCGGCTCACAGGCTGACCAACATGAAGGTGGCTGAAGGGGTCTTGCCTCCTCGAGGCGCTACTGTGAAGGCTCCTGATAGTAACAAGCGGAAGTGGGAAGCTGTGGGGAAAGGCTCGAGTTTGGCTCAGCCTCAGCAGGTAAGGAAGTCTGATACTGGGGGATCGTCGTCTAAACAGAAAACAGGGGGTTATCAGGGGAGGTTGCCGAAGTGTGAACGATGCTGGTTCCATCATACTGGTCGTTGCGACAAGAACCATTGTCGCCGGTGCAACAAGGCCGGGCATGTGGCCCAAGACTGCAGGGTTAACCTTCAGGGTAACCGGAACCCTCCTGCCACACCTACTCCGGCTTCTCATGTTGCTGCTCCCCAGGGAAACCAGGGTAAGCAGGGGTGCTACAATTGTGGTGAACTTGGTCACTACAAGCGTGAATGCCCCAAGTTGAAGCAGGGCGAGGCTGGGAAGAACGGGTCGGGTAATGGAAACAATGGGGGCGGAGGCAGGAATGCTCGCGCCTTCGTGATTGGTTCGAGCGGGGCTCGACAGGATCCTGACACTGTTACTGGTACGTTTCTTCTCGATAATCGCTATGCTACGGTTTTATTCGATTCCGGTGCCGATAAGAGTTTTATATCTCTTGGGTTTAGCCAATTGCTTGATAGGGTACCTACACCTTTAGAGGCTAAGTACTTGATAGAATTGGCTGATGGTAAGAAAGTCGAGGCGACGCACGTCCTTAGGGAGTGTCACCTTGAGTTGTCGGGTTATTCCTTCCCTATTGATCTTATGCCGGTGTCCTTGGGTAGTTTCGATGTTGTCGTGGGTATGGACTGGTTGTCTCTGTATCATGCTGAGATCGTTTGTTTTGATAAAGTCATTCGTCTTCCTCTCCCTGATGGAGAAATTCTGTTGGTGCACGGTGAGAAGAGCGGGGTCCCATTGAGTATCATTTCGTGTATGAAAGCCTATAAGTATCTTCGGAAGGGGTATTCTGCCATTCTGGCACTTGTTTCGGTTTCGTCTGAAGAAGAGAAGAAGATTGAAGATATTCCTGTTGTCCGTGACTTTCCCGATGTATTTCCTGAAGACTTACCTGGTCTTCCGCCTTATCGTCAGGTCGAATTTGGCATTGAACTTGCTCCAGGTGCGGCCCCTATTGCCCGAGCCCCATATCGGCTTGAACCTCCCGAGATGCAGGAGTTGTCAAACCAGTTGCAGGAGCTGTTAGAGAAGGGTTTCATTCGACCTAGTTCGTCCCCGTGGGGAGCCCCTATTTTGTTTGTCAAGAAGAAGAACGGAAGCCTACGGATGTGTATCGACTACCGGGAATTGAACAAGGTTACCATCAAGAATCGTTATCCTCTTCCTCGCATCGATGACTTATTTGACCAGCTTCAGGGTTCTAGTTTCTATTCGAAGATCGATTTGAGGTCGGGGTACCATCAGTTGAGGGTTCAAGAAGCTGACATTCCGAAGACCGCCTTTCGAACTCGCTATGGCCATTTCGAATTCTTGGTCATGCCTTTTGGTCTCACTAATGCACCGGCCATTTTTATGGATCTGATGAACCGTGCTTGTAAGCCTTATCTTGATAAGTTCGTGATTGTCTTCATTGATGATATTCTAGTCTATTCCAAGAACGAGGTGGACCACCAGGAACACTTGCGTCTTGTTTTGGAACTCCTGAGGCGGGAACAGTTGTACGCCAAGTTTTCTAAGTGCAGCTTCTGGTTGCGTGAAATCCAGTTCCTTGGTCATGTAGTTAATGAGAAAGGAATTCACGTTGACCCAGCTAAGATTGAAGCCATTAAAGACTGGGAAGCACCAAAGACGCCATCTGAGTTGCGGCAATTCCTGGGTCTTGCAGGTTATTATCGTCGTTTTATCGAGGGATTTTCGAAGATCACTCAACTCCTCACCTCGCTTACCCAGAAGGACAGGAAGTTCGACTGGGGTGATTCGCAGGAGTCGGCCTTCCAGATGTTAAAGGCTAAACTTTGTTCTGCTCCTATCTTGTCCTTGCCTGAGGGCACGGACGATTTTGTGGTTTATTGTGACGCTTCTATCCGGGGTCTCGGTTGTGTACTGATGCAGCGCGAGAAGGTCATCGCCTATGCTTCTCGTCAGCTCAAAGTTCATGAGAAAAACTACCCCACCCATGATCTGGAATTGGGTGCTGTAGTCTTTGCTTTAAAGATTTGAAGGCATTACTTGTACGGTACCAAATGCACTATTTACACCGATCACAAGAGCCTCCAGCATATCTTTGATCAGAAGGTGTTGAATATAAGACAGCGTCGCTGGGTCGAGCTTCTTAACGATTACGAGTGCGCTATTAAATACCATCCGGGCAAGGCGAATGTGGTCGCAGACGCCTTGAGCCGGAAGGAAACGGCTAAACCTCGTCGTGTTCGAGCTCTTCAGCTCACCATCCATTCCGGCTTACCTGATCGAATCCGTTCAGCGTAGCAAGAAGCTTTGAAGGAGGAAAACCTTAAAGCTGAAACCATGCATGGTGCTGATAGCCACCTTGAGCTCAGGTCCGATGGGTTACACTATTTTGCTGAACGTATTTGGGTTCCTTTATTTGGGGGCTTGCGGGAGCTCGTTCTTGATGAAGCTCACAAGTCCCGGTACTCTATTCACCCTGGCTCCGATAAGATGTATCAAGACCTAAAGATACTTTATTGGTGGCCGAACATGAAGGCGGACGTGGCTTCGTACGTGAGCAAGTGCTTGACCTGTGCCAAGGTCAAGGTCGAGTACCAAAAGCCATCCGGCCTTCTGCAACAGCCTGAAATTCCTGAGTGGAAGTGGGAGCGGATTACGATGGACTTTGTGACCAAACTCCCGAAATCGCCCAGTGGTTGTAACATGATCTGGGTAATTGTCGATAGGTTGACAAAGTCTGCACACTTCCTCGCTATCAAAGATACCGATGGCCTCGAGCGTCTGGCACGGTTATATCTCAAGGAAGTGGTCTCTCGGCACGGGGTGCCTGTCTCTATTATTTCTGATCGTGATCCTCGGTTCGCCTCTAACTTCTGGAAATCCTTGCATAAGGCTCTGGGTACTCAGTTAGACATGAGCACAGCGTATCATCCGCAAACTGACGGTCAAAGTGAGCGGACAATCCAAACGCTAGAAGACATGCTTCGGGCATGTGTGATCGATTTTGGCAAGGGGTGGGAGAGTCATCTACCGTTGGTGGAATTCTCCTACAACAACAGTTACCATTCTAGCATCAAGGCAGCTCCGTTCGAGGCTCTTTACGAGCGGAAATGCCGGTCTCCTCTTTGTTGGGCCGAGGTGGGTGAGAGTCAACTCACCGGCCCGGAACTTGTGTACGAGACTTCCGAGAAGATCGTACAAATCCGTAACCGCTTGGCAGCAGCTCGGGATCGTCAAAAGAGCTATGCCGATCGTCGTCGCAAGCCTTTGGAGTTTGAGGTTGGCGACAAGGTTTTGTTGAAGGTATCTCCGTGGAAGGGCGTTATACGTTTTGGGAAGCAGGGCAAATTGAATCCTCGGTATGTAGGACCGTTCGCAATTCTGGAACGGATTGGACCGCTAGCATACAGGCTTGATCTGCCAGCTGAACTCAGTAATGTTCATAATGTCTTCCATGTCTCTAATCTAAAGAAGTGTTTGGTGGATGAATCTTTGGTTGTTCCTCTCGAGGAGATCAAGGTGGATGATCGTCTGCGTATTGTGGAGGAACCGGTTGAAATTCTTGACTATAAAATCCGTAGCCTTCGCCGGAGTAAAATCCGCATTGTTAAAGTCCGTTGGAACTCAGATCGTGGACCGGAGTTCACGTGGGAAAGGGAAGATCAAATGAAGGCTAAGTATCCCCATTTATTTCCTAAACGCGCGTTCGAATCAAGGCATGTCTCTGCTGAAGCTGAATGAATCTCGGGTCGAGATTCCTTTCAACAGGGGGATGATGTGGCAACCGGAAAATTTTTCTTCTCTTTCGTCTCTTTCTCTTTTTGGGCCTTGGGCAATTTTCGGGACGAAAATTCTTTCAACAGGGGGATGATGTGACACCCGGCAAACTCAGGTTAGTAACGTTGACTAAACTAGTAAGTCTACCTTAGCGAGTCATGCATATTACGTTCTTAACGGGGTCAGTCGAGTCGGTATGATGATTCTGGGAATCATCGGGAGTCGTTACGATGATCCGCGGGGTCATCGGGAGTCGGTCCATAACCATGTGTACAAGGATTGGTGATTCGTGGAATCGCCGGGTTTAATGCACACACGAGTCTCGAGTCCCAGGAATTGGTGAACGGATGTAAACATGTTAGTTATCATGCATTATATGTTTGGAATCATTATGTGACTTATTGGTATGTGAATACGTGTTTATATGTGTTAAAATAGCGTTTAACGCGCCAAAAACCCAACTTGGTGGGTTACAGGCGATTAGGACCTGGAATAGGGCCTAATCGCCTATATATATAGGCGAGTAGGGGTGATAACAGGCGATTGGGACCTAATCGCCTGATGTAGCATGCGATTAGGCCCCCAATCGCATGAACTGACCTGCTAATCGCCTATACTACAGGGTCCGGGTCAAAACACCTATAAATAGAACCATTAACTCCCCAAACACCTCTAGAACAACCCTAGCTGATCCCAAGCCACCCACACACCTTGAAACACCTCTGGAACTCATTTTGCTACAAAAATCACCATCTCCAAGCCTACACACCTTTCTTTAACAAAACCCAAGGTGTGTTCTTCATCCCTAACCTTTGTAAAGTTGTTATTTTGGTTCCCCAAAGGTCCAGACCTTGTTTTACTAAGTTTGTGTCTTTAAAAACCTTTCAAAAGAGTTCTAAACCAAGTCTACACCTTAATGCTTGTTATATGTGAAGTTTACATGCATATGTTGGTCTTCTTGGTGATTATAACATGATTGTTTCCAAGATATGATTGTACTTCTGCTATGTAGAGATTATTAGGAAGGTTATCTTAGAGTTTGAGCCATTATTGTTGTGTTTTGATGAAAATGTGTATTTTGACCCATTTGAATGTTCTTGAAGATTTAGGATGATTATGGTATGATTGTTGATGTAATGTTGTTAGAATTCATACTAGGAAGATGTTAGATCAGAGGTTTGATGATTTACAAGTTTGTAGAGATTGAAATCTGATTGTTTCCATTTAGGGAAAGATAAGGTTGGTTGGTGAAACCTAGTACTTTGCCATTTTAGGAAATAATTGCTTAGAACATGTTAGATCAGTGATATGTTGGGGGTTTTTGCTTGGAATGAGTTGGTAAATGATTTAGGTTTGATATTGGGTGTCGTTGCATGTTTCGGATCTGATTTGGAGGGTTAAACGCGCGAAAATCCATCACACAGCAGCAGCAGGCGATTAGGAATCCTAATCGCCTGATGCTGAAGGCGATTATGCAGACATAGAGGCGATTAGGACCCTAATCGCCTGATATATCAGGCGATTGGGCCCCTAATCGCCAATAGGCTAAAGCCTACTGGCGTGTGACTTTCCTAATCGCATGTACTGCTGTCGGGAACGCGTTTTGACATCCCGGAACATGATTTGACACCTAGGAACATGATAGGAACCCCGGGATGCACCCAATGACTTAGTAAGACGTGTTCGGACCTGATCATGCGTTAATCAAACATTATGCTAGACTAGGTGAACAATTGCGCGTATTAAGTGTTTAATTGCATATGTTGCATGATGTCTTGTATCTACCTAACACGTGGAATGTCGGGTGACCAATGGGATGTCGGGTCTTGTCTGGCATGGTCGGTTTAACAGTTAATGATGTTTTCAAACGTTTATGGTCACGGTCTGGACATTCGGGGACTAGTTAGCCTGCGGCTTATTAGTCCAATACTTATACACATCTTATGATAGGTCGCCGCTATTTGGGGCTATCATAACATAATTACTTAACTGTTTTTAAGTAACGCAATCCGAGGTGAGTTTCACAGCCCCACTTTTACCGTTTTACTTTCGGGGGAGAAACATACTACTTACTTACCTATTAAAGATCATGTTATACTATGGTTACTTTACATATACTATGCGGCTTTTTACGGAAAGTCCCAGGGGGGAAACCATGAATGTGCGGGGATGCACAACGGGGGAAATGTGGATAGATCTATTGGGCCTCACAAACCCCACTCGACGGCTGGGCCGGGTGAGTGCATATTGTCTCTTATTACTGGCTCGCCGAGGCATTGGTTATAGCCAAAACTGCTGGGCAAGCTTCAACAACTTATAAACGTATAGTAATGGATTCCCAACCGCAGTAGTAAACAAACACTTAACGTCTAGCTAACGTTCTTATAACCTAGTAGTAACGGATATAATCTTCACAACTTATAACAAACACTTTATGAAAGAAAACCTGTGAACTCACCAGCATTATATGTTGACATTTTTGGCATGTTTTCTCAGGTCGCTAAGGTAGCAGTCAATGGGCTAGGCGCACGGAGTCATGCACAGAGTCTAATATTTTGAAGCATGTAAAACAATGTTTTGTAAACAATGATATGTCTTTTGGTTGTAAACAAGAATGCTTCCGCTGCTGGTTTACGGCTCAAAGCATGATATTTTGGTTTTAAATATATTTATGAATGCATGTTTGTTGTATGTTTATTGTGATCGTTGACTGAGATCCTGGTGTGTCACGCGCCTCGCTGTAAAACCCCGCACGTGGAACTTGAGGGTGTGACAATAATTGCAATTCTTTCAAGGTACACAACTTTTATCTTTGATCATATTAGAGATAACACATGCAGTCTTAATGCTATAAGCTATTAATTATTGTGTCCTACAATGAATAGCATATCAACAATGAAATCTAAACGTTAGTGAATTAATTTCAGGATTATAACCATAACTCAGTAACAAATTTTCATGTACCTACCGTCAATCAAAGAAAATACAACCTATTGAAATAAACCTTAAATATCAAATCCCTACCACAAATCCTTACAAACTCAAAGCTTCCAGGTTTATTACTCTTCTAACCCCTTTTACAACCTTATTACCAGCAAATTTTTTATTTGTGTGAAGGTAAATGAGTTAACTTCAATTCTTTTGAATGTTTTTAAGGTAGGGTAGCCATCACACTAATAAAGTCAATAAAAAACAGTGTAACATATGCAACACATGCATTCTTAACTTGTATCACTACATAGCACATGCAATGTGTGCATCTTACTTTTTTTACCCATGTAAGACATGCATTAAACCTAATTTACCATTTGTTACATCTGCAACACATACTAATACATACCTGCACATACACACAAAGATCGAGCGCAACTCATAACAAAAATGTCCTGGTAAAACATTAAACTAATTTAGGATTAAAAATTAGACAATACATATCACCAAGAAGTGTGATGTGGGTACTAAAACACCAAAAAAGTTCATTGTATGAAAAAAAATAAATTAATGAGGGAACATTAGATAAAATTTCTAAACAATGCGATGTGAAAATAGGATACAATTGCAATTAAATTCAAGTTATACAACCTACAATTGCAGTCTTTATGCTATACAACCTATACCTTTATTTTTTCTGTGTCCTACAATTAATAGCATATAACCACAACACAGTAACAAATTCATCATACTTACGGTCAAACAAAGACACTGCAACCTATTGAAATGAAACATCAAATATTAAATCCCTACCACAAATCCTTACAACTCAAAGCTTCCAGGTTTATTAAACTTCTAACCCCTTTTACAACTTTATTACCATCAAATTTTTATTTGTGTGAAGGTAACTGAGTCAAGTTCAATGCTTTGAATATTTTTAAGGTAGGGTTGCCATCACATTAATAAAGTAAACAAAAAACAGTGTAGCATATGCAACACTTACATACTTAACTTGTATCACTACATAGCACATGCAATATGTTCATACTTACTTTTTTTCCCATGTAGGGCATGCATTAAACCTAATTTACCGTTTGTTACACATGCAACATATACTAATACATACCTGAACATACATACAAAGATCAAAGCGCAACTTATAACAAAAATGTCCTGTGTAAAATATCAAAATAATTCAGGACGACAAATTAGACAATACACATCGCTAAGAAATGTGAGGTGGGTACCAAAACACTAAAAAAATTTATTGTATGAAAACAATAGAATTGATGAGGCCACATTTGATAAAATTGCTAAACAATGTGATGTGGACATGTGATACAATTGAAATTCTTTCATGTTATACAACCAATATCTTTGATCATATGAAAGATAACACATTCAGCCCTTATGCTATACAACCTATGCCTTTCTTTTTTCTGGGTCCTTATAAAAATTTGATCTTCTTCACGTTTTTTTATAAAAATTTGATCATGTTAGTAACTATATCCAAGTAGTGTGTATTATTTTGTTAAAACAAATCTACACATTTAGTTCCATATATACACCTCTACAACCACCGGATGATCTACTCGTGCTCAAAATTACTTGTCGTATCACCACACAAGGTCCACCACCACCGGAACCGATCCCCAACCAGAACAACGATCCCAGACATGATGATGGAGAGAGAGAGAGAGAGAGAGTGTGTGTGTGTGTGTGTGTGAGAGATGTTTTATCTCTCATATGATCAGTGTGGATGAACGAGATGGATTTTGATTGGGTTTTAATTGATGTACCGTGGCTTAAATTGGAATTATAAAATACAGAGAGAGAGAGAGAGAGAGATGGAGGGAGACAATAATCTGACATTTTGTATCAGTGGAGAGAGAAAAGGGGATGGTGTAAATACCTAAAACACCCTTGAAGAGGTTAGATGGGTGGGGTGATGTGGTTGAATTATAGCCACATGATGGGTTTTCATGGGTTTCTTCAAATTTTTAGGCTTTCATTAAATACTTAGCGTATATATATATATATATATTAAACGACATTTAATAATAAAAGTGTAAACAATATGTGTAAGGTAAACTATATATAGATGTATACCTTGACAAAAAAAAATGAAGAGAGAAGCGTGCAAATTTTTCGGACATGGCAATATACTCATCCATTGTGTCTGACGTAAGCCCGTAGGCTAGCTGCCGAAGAGCGGCCGCACATTTTTGTACGGAGGTGAACCCTAGTCGGCCCCTTGCGTCTTCTCTTTGTTGAAAAAAAGGATAACACTCCGACAACTCATTTAATAGGCGCATGAATAATTTTCTACTCATTTGAAAGTGTCGCCTAAAATGCTCTTCAGTATACACGGGATCCGGGCTGAAGTAGTGTCCTATCAAAGTTTCGTTTGCTCCCTCTCTATCACGGTCAAGCGTTGGTTGTCTGGTTACCGTGGGAGTCCTTCGTCTTCGAGACCAGACCATCATGTATTTAATTGTTATCCTACCCACTTACATAAACAACTCGTCTTCTTCGGACGAGTCGGACGAAGAAAAATCATTTCATGCCAAAGCCGTTTTGTAGAGAGTGAAGAGAAAAATTTTTGATTGTTTGTGTTGGATATGAATTTTTTTTAAAGCTTGCCAAAAATAAACCAAAGGCCTCCAAAGGTCACCAACGGTCATTTTTGAGCCACCAACGATCAGATTCCATCCACTATTCCACGCGAGGGTGGTAGCTTCGGCTGGCTCGCGCAACGACCCACATGAGGGTGTTGTAGAGTGAGCGATCCACGTAGATCAAAAAGTGACTCATGGCTGATCGCTCACGGGCCACAACATATAGCAGGGTCGGCTCGGGGCAAGGGCAAGGTGGGCGATCGCACCGGGCTTAGAGCCTCCGAAGGCCCCATCAGATTTGCTTCAGGCAAAGTGACCGTAAGTTTCTTCCGGCGATGACGTTCACGAGCACGTTCACGAGGCCCGTTCAATTCAAAGGGGGCGTAAAAAAAATAAGATTATAGAGGCCCGTTCACGAGCACGACCGGAGAATGTCATCTGAAGGATGAAGTAGGCCGGTGTGTGTGACCGAACGATGAAGACCTGTTAGGTGGACCAAGGCACAACGCACGAACTTGGTTGGGTTATGACCGAGACCTTGTTGTGATGATGATGATGCTAGTGCGAGGGGGTGACAATGTTGCTCGACGGTGATGGCAGCGGTTGTTGTGTGTGTGGGTGTTATGTGTGTGTTTGGTATTAGATAGAGGTTTTGGTGAAGATGGGTGAGTTTTAGAGAAGATGTAGGAAGATACCAAGATGGGTATGGGTATTGGTTGGTGGGTGTGTGGAAGAATATCAGTAACTTTTTGGCCTTTTATTTTTTATTGTTTTTTTATTTTTTACACGTAAAAAATGGAAGGGGGAAGGGTAGGTTTTCATGAATAAATTTGAGAAACGAACACGAACACGAGTGTTCTCATGACCACACAATTTTCTTAACGAACGAACATGAACAAGGCCTTGTTCGTGTTCCTTTGCAGCCCTAGGAAAGGGGGAAGAAGGGTATGTCCTAAATTTTACATGTAAAACTTTATTTACCGTAAAAAGTTTTATACCGCACCCGTACCGTATATAGCGGGTAGGGCCTAAATTTTACCGAGGGCCCATTTTTTTTTAACATTTTCGGGGATGGCCCTGACACATAGTCTTACCGTAAAAAGTTTTATACCGCACCCGTACCGTATATGGACTTTACCCAAAAAAAAAAAAAAAAAAAAAAAGAAGAAGAAGATGCAATTCTTTACATGTGTCTCAATCGGCAATGGTTTAGTCATGATCCTAAGCCAGTTAAATGGCTAGTGTTTTGCGGATAAATGACGTGTGCGAATATACACATAATTTTACAATGAAATAACACACGTTTCTGCTTTAATATTTATAAAAAATGGTTTAGACCTTAATATTAAAACACACACAATAGGGCAAGTGTACCCTGTCATATATGTAGTAAGTACAGATAAGAATCAGATATCGATCCATGGACGCGCGCGGAGCAATTGTACTAAAACTATGTCCTCAATTTACTGGTAGGAAAAGATAGTGGAAGTTTGTTTAAACTAAATTAATTCTAAAATATCTGACTAACATATGTAAGACTCCAAATACAAAATATAATTATATAGACTATAATATATCAATCCTAGCATGTCATCTACATATCATATGAAATAAAGACGTGTGATCAACACTCTCATTTTCCGACAGTTAGTGTCCCTTTCGGGCATCCTAACATGACAACTATACAGAAAGCTAACACGAATACACACGTTAACCACTTCAAGTCGTTTATTAGCGAGCAGCTGATATGATCTCATGCAAATCTTCTAAAGATAAGTTAGTCATCTGTTATGAGTTTCTAACCTCACTAATCCGGGAAAGCAATACCGAATACACAATACAGCCACCTAGAGTAGCATAAAGTAGAGCATTTCACAACATATTCCATTTTACCAACTTTGAACACAGATCTACTAAGATTGCTATTTTTACCAAAATAACTACCAAAGATCATTAACTGTGTCAAAGATCAGTAACGGCACCATTAAGCTTTTAAAACCCTTTTACGTGCCGGTAAGCATTTCTAATCATTATTCGACTGACTTTAACCAAACCAATACCCGGTAACAGTTTCATGGCGTAAACTTATTAACAAGTTAACTAGTCTACCACCGGATGATTAAACGGACGGTTTTTCAACATGTATCCACCTAACACATTCGACAATCATCAAAGTCATTCAAACAAACCAATAACGATGAAACAAGGTTGCATTATGATCATCAAGATTATGTCATGAAAAACGCCAAGTTCACACAAGACATGATTAACTATATAAACGATTGTTTCTACGTACTACATACACGTGTTTTTGCCCGTAGGCGTACAATCTACTAAATAAACATCCCAAATAGCATACAAAATCAGATTTGATACAAAAATAGATTATAGGATCAAACCATAGAAACGCAAATGTGATGGATTGGATGATGATGGATGGATCGGATGGCTTCCCGAGCTCGTTCCACGCCTTTGCAGCAGAATTGACCCCAGAAAACCCAATGAACGAACAGTGAGCTAAATGGTCTGTTTTATACAAACTGGGAAAAGCGAGCGGCTGTGCGGGAGCGAGCGAGTACCAATTCCTCGTGTATAAGGTCAAAAACGTATAAAAACGGGAGTTAAACAGGGAATTTAATATGTGTAATTTAACGTATATCAAACATCCCCACACTTGAACTTTGCTTGTCCTCAAGCAAACACTAAACAAAAAATGAATGCAAAACTGGCAAAATGGCAACAAAGGAAAAATAACCTGTACAATAAGATTCAAGCATACATGTATAAACAGGTGACAAAAGAACTAAAAGGCGACGATTCACTTTTGATCAACATATTATGCAAACCCGTACACGACTCACAATGATTACACACACTCGGTTTTATTTATGAAACATACGTGTAATGTGTATGTGTAAATCGCTCCATTGCCAAGACAATGAATCGTGCAATATCATAAGCTTGTCAGAAGATCTAATCATCACCAACTAATCGTGTGAAAAAAGCACAAATCAAGAGGTCTTAAAAAGGTTGTAATGTTAGGCAAAGGTAAGGGTGTGGAATGGATATTTATAGTGACAAATCAGCTAAAACCCGGCGGTTATGTCTAACTAATAGTAACTACTACAACTGTTCAACACAAATGCGAATATAGGAGATTTTTATTTTAAATCGAGCTAAACATATAACTTCTAACTTTAAAGCTCTAAAAACTGCTCGAATACTGCTAAATCACCCTATTTTAGGGTGTTCTATTTTTATTGATTGTTTTTAACATATATATATATATATATATATATATATATATATATATAACTGATAACTAAGACTGATATAATCAACAAACGGGTTCTTAACATATAAACCCGAAAACGAACTATTTACAACACATATACTAGTTAAACAATAACCTAAACCGAGTTTTAACACAAAAGGTTTAAAAGAAAAAGGCTATTTGGTTTAATGGTGAAATGGTGTGGTAAATAAGAAAAAAAAAACACGGGATTAGGTTCAACATGGTTAACTAGTGAATAACATTTTGGTGCGGGAACAGATAGAACGAAAAGAAAAGGCTAAATTAAAAGGGTATCCTAAATTCCTCAATCATTTTCATACAACTTCACACGAATCTGGTCTAAACAAGCATGCCAATGACAAGTTCTAAATTGCACAAAACATCCGGCTCACTCGATAAGTATGTCAAAGAAATGAAATCTATACTAATAGGCTCAAATGCTCACGTAACCGGAAGGAAATGGGTGCAAGTCTACAGATTTAGCATGCTAGTATCACGTCTGTTTGTCGCGCCTCAAATTATTTTTATTAAAAATTGGTTAGGCTTGATGTTTATTATAAATATATACACATATATGTACTTAAAAAGACTTATATATATATATATGTGTGTGTGTGTGTGTGTGTAAACACAAGAGGACAAACAAGAACACGATATAATCCCTCCCCACACTTAAATGTCACATTGTCCCCAATGTGAAAATAGAAAGCGTTTATGAATTAGCTTACTATCGTGTGAAAAAGGAGAATAATACTCCCCTGTTGGTGATAATCCGAAAGAGCAAGTAGACCGAATTGAGCACCCGTACCGGTGGTCGCCCGTTTCCTGCACTACCACCATTCTTGACAAAACCCAAAAATATCAAATCCGTTCATCATGCTTTTATTCAAACAAACCAAATACTACTGAAATAAACTACTGGAATGGAAATAGTACGAATATAGAAGAAAACAATTAAAAGATGTCCTGGGTGCACGCACCCTGATAATACAGTACTAATCAAAACATAACAATAAGATGTACTACCACCACGCCACGCACTTATCACTCATCATCATATCATGTCGGGTCCCGGACGAGCCCGCTACATCCCTCCTCGCCTACGCTTGTCCCCTGCTCCACTTTGGTAATTTCACCTTTGTGGGGGATTACCAAAGTTGTTTGGGTAACAAGCATGGAGCTCAGTGATGATGTACTGCAGGGTCTCCCCCTGATGATGCAAGGTCTCTCCATGATGATACAAGGTCTCCTGCGTTTCATTTCTGAACGTGACAAACTTGTCATAATAGCTCTGTAGAGGCTGGTAGTGCTGCTGTGGCTTGGCAGTGCTGCTGTGGCTGCTGCTGCGGCTACTCCTCCCTCGCCGTTGGGAGTGGGTCCCAGATCGCTTTATCATGGCCTTTGAGCCTACATGTCCCACTTGGGTACTCATGAATAATCTTCATGTGTCTGAGCACCTCCATGTCAACATAAGAACCACCCTGAACCCGAGTCAGCGTACTCCTTGCTGCTTTTAGGACCCCCATATTCCTTACTAAAGCAGTGACGCATTCCCCCGTATATCATACAACCCGGTTTCGTACCTGCTGCCGTGCTGAGGAAAGATGACATTAATGCAGCTAGGTTTACTCATTCTATTCTCACCAAGGCGTAGAGAAATAGCAAATCAGGGGATACGCAGCCAGTTGAATCCTCCTTTTTTCTGCCGCGGTCCCACTAAGCAATGGGTCGCGAATCCTGGAAGCTTTAGCACTTTGGGGGTTATAGGTCGGAAGCCCAGTCAGCTCAATCCAAAAAGTGTTCCTCACGTCGACGTTTGGGACCTTGTACAGAGCTTCATTGAAGCTATCATCCAGTATCTCTTCATCAGTATATATCCCCAGGTGGAGACCCAGCTCCGCGACTGAAATATCGCGCCAGACCCAACCTAAACGAAACTGAAGTCCCCAACGCCCGTTTTGCTTGAAATTCGGTTCTTCATGTTTTCGTGGCCTTTGGTAGCGTAAAGTGGCGAAGAATTCAATTGTTATATCTTCAAAGACCGGCTCCCTGATAACAAGTAAATTTTCCAATGGCTCGTCCAACATTTCCCTAAACCTCTCATCTTGATTAAGCTTTGCGAGAGTATCCTAGCAGAGTCTGCGTGGGGTAGCAATAGCACCTCTTCGTGTGGACAATTCAGTAAAGGCATCTATGCACCCGCACTCCCGTGGGTCTTCCACGTTGAATCTCAAGAATATGTGTACCATCTGCATTAAAATAAGCTTAAATATGTTAGACATAATCGAAGGAATAGGACCCATACCCAAAAGACGCCTAAAAAACGCAAAAATTCATCACAGCATGTTCGAGCGGCCGCGCGGGGATGTGAGCGGCCGCTCACAAGTCCCTGTGCGCAAAAAAAATTTCCACAGCCCCTCTTTTTGCTCCTATGCATTTGCTTTCGTCCGTTTAGCAGTATTGACACCAAATGCACTTAAAAGTGGCCATTCAAGCACTTGGTTTTTCAAAAATCATTTTACTTTGGTGATTGAATGGCCGAACTTGCACAATTATGAAGTACTTAATCAAATTCAGAATTTGAACACCTATGCACTATGATTTTGCAAAATCATTTCAAACTCATGTCATCTTGCGAAATGTGTTTAAAGACCGAATAATTATAAAGTAACATAGAACTTTGGGGCTTGTTTGTTAAATTATGAAGAACGCCCCAAAATTCCATGAACCTTTATGAAGAGTCGCCTACTTATCTAAGCTAAGATTAACAAAGCAGTCACAATCTCAATATGTGGGACTTTGTTAAACCACTATGAAGGAAACCCCAAAAAATCAAGACAATGAACAACAAATTACAACCTAGAACATGAGGAATTTGGGGATGTTTGAACATTTATGAAGAATCCCCAAAATCCAAGAACAAACCTAAATTACACTAAGATTAACATTATCATACAAGCATAACAAGAAATTAATATAGCATTATACTGAATTACACTAAACATTAGGCTACAAACTTCAAACGAATCTTAAAAATTTTCGGATTTTAATTAATTCTAGGGTTTGTTAAACATTATGAAAGAACCCTAAAAATTCAGAAAAATTGCAAAAAACTAAACTACATTAAACTAGAACAAAAGAAATAACAAGAAGGAGGTGGATTCATACCTTGATTTGAAGATTTGATGTGGAATTGAGAGGTTTTTGGTTGTTGTTGAGAGGAAAGTGCAGAATTTTGGGGCAAAATAATAATACACGGCCGCTCAAAGTTATTTAGGGTTGATTGTTTTTCAATTTTGAGGTGAAATGCCTAATATGCCCTTGAGAAAAGATGACCAGACCCCGTGAGCGGCCGGTCCAATTTTTTTTAAAATTTTAAAAGTGACTTTTTTTTCTGCTGCTGTTTTGACCCAAAAGCGCATGCACTTGTCCGTTTTGATATAAACAGCCAACATACCTGTTTTGTGACGCTTCATAGTAAAATAAGACAGTTTTGAAGTGACTCTCCACACTTTCATACGGCGCAAATCAATCCTGCAAAAACTAAACACAAACTAGAAAACAAGTTAAAACTAAGCAACTTAACTAAAAATTACACTTAAGTTATTAACATATATGCAATTTGGCGCGCCCATACACACCGTGCTATATTTATTAACGAGTCGCTAGCTAGACTCACTTCCCCACACTTATTAGGCATGTGGAGCGTAGAGATCAAGTACCTCTACGGCTTGGTCAACCGGTCCGTCTATGTAGACTTTCAATCTATGACCGTTGACTTTGAAAGTCAAACCCTCCGAATTTTCAATTGAGACATCCCGTAAGGATATACTTCCTTAACGGTGTACGGGCCTGTCCAACGGGACTTCAACTTTCCCAGAAAGAGACGCAAGCGAGAGTTATAAAGCAGGACCAAGTTGCCAACCTGAAAATCTTTTCGGTGTTTCAGGCGATTGTCGAGCAACCTCTTTGTGCGCTCTTTATAGTTGGACTAATTATTAAATTCATTCTTTGTATAGTTTTAGGCCTAGTCTGTTTATTTCTGTTCATTCTATTGATTCTATTAGTTTTTATTTGATTTTCTCGAGTATATAGCTTTCGGTTATTTTCGCATGAATTTATGGATTCTTTATTTCATTTATTTATTTTTCTGTCTTTTATCGCCTTTTGGGTTTGTCATATATTCTCCTGTTGCAACTGTATCATTCTTATATGCAGGTTGATGTCCGCGAACCCCGGGCCTTCTGGTGATCTTTCTGACGAGGAGCGAAGGCGTGTCCTAAGGAGAAGCGAGAGGATTAGACTTCATAAATTGCTTCTTGTTTCTGATATTCTTATTTTTGCTCATATAGTTGAGGTCCCAGTTGACGAGGTGAGGCACGATCTGGCTGGCGACGAGGGGTCGGAAGACCATAGTGACATTATCATGGCGGATGATGACATTACGCTTAATGATAGTGGTCGTCTTGGAGGGGATGGACTGGCACCGAGTATTGTCCGACCGGCTATTTTGGCAGACCATTTTGAGATCAAATCTAGTATCGTTAATATGATACAAAACTCGGTGCAATTCGGTGGACTGGAGCATGAGGATCCAGACCGACATATTGCTGCATTCTTAGAGGTTTTAGCCACCTTTAGGATGACGTGCATCTCCGATGATGCTATCCGTCTGAGACACTTCCCATTCTCACTGTGGGACAAAGCCTGGACTTGGCTTCTATCACAACCCGCAGGGTCGATCACGACTTGGGCAGAGTTATCACAACAGTTCATGCAGCAGTACTTCCCTCCTGAAAAGACTCAAAAATTGAGGAATCGCATCATGACATTTCGTCAAGATGACGAGGAATCACTGTACACCGCATGGGAGAGATTCAAATACCTACTCTTGAGTGTCTCGCACCATGATATCTCGAAAAGACATTTGCTGCAAATGTTCTATCAGGGGCTCGAGTTTAACTCTGAGGAACGCCTCGATGTATATGATGGGGGAGACATCGGAACAAAGTCCCCTAATGAAGCATGAGCCATTATTGAAAAGGCGTCCCAGAAGTCTAAATCTCTTAAGAGTGACCGATCCAGGTCTTCATCTGCCTTATCGGGTGTACATGCCGTGGATAACTACACGGCCATTTCTGCACAGATTGAGGCTCTGGCTATGAGATTTGATAGATCTCAACAAAGTGTCGCGCAGGCCCAATGTCTGTGTTAACAGTGCGGGGTATCTCAAGAGCCTGGCTCGTGTGCTCAGGAGGTTATGTATACTGGCCACGAGGATGTGGCTTACATGGGTAATCAGTCGAGACCCCAAAATAACCCCTACAGTAACACTTATAATCCGGGTTGGAGAAACCACCCAAACTTTGGGTGGAGATTAGGTACTTCTAACCAGAACCCTCTCGGACTCCAGCAGAGAGCCGCCGCACCAAACCAATCCCAACAGTCCCAACAACAACAGCCTTACCAATCTCATGGCCAATCCTACCAATCTAGACCGAACCAGTACTAGAACCAGGGCGCCGGGAGTAGTTCCCAGCAGCACGCCCAGGGGGGTGCGTCTAGGCTGGAGGAAATGATGGCTCAACTCCTCACCAACACCACAAACTCCAATCAAATTTTTGAGCAGCGCTACCAGCAGCACGAGGAGTGCTTCTCCAATTATGAGGGTGAGATGAGGGGCCAAAAGGCGTCCATGCAGGCCATTGAAAATCAGGTTGGGCAGATGGCAAAGATGATGTCTGAGAGAGCGCAGGGTGTTCTCCCGGGCAACACTGAACCAAATCCGAGGGGGCATGTAAATGCCATTATGACGAGGACTGGTAAAACCACGGGACCTGACATATCGGGCTCACCATCGATCACTGAGACGGTCCAGACTGAGTCTTCGGACGAGGTGCACGCTAGGCGAGTCCCAGTAAGTACAGCACAGTTACCGAAGCCAGTCACTGACTACACTCCTCCTGGTCGATATCCTGGCAGACTTAGGAAACAAAATGATGAGGCCCAGTACGGGAAGTTTCTTGAGCTGTTCAAACAGCTACATATAAACATCCCGTTTGTGGAAGCCTTGGCCCAGATGCCTAAGTATGCCAAATTTTTGAAGGACATCCTCACAAACAAGCAAAAACTTGAGGACCTGTCTTGTGTGCTCTTGAACGAAAACTGCTCTGCAATTCTGCAGAATAGACTGCCCATGAAGATGGAAGATCCAGGTAGTTTCACCATCCCTTGTCTGATAGGGAACATGTCTGTCAGTAATGCACTGGCAAACATGGGTGCGAGCATTAACCTTATGCCTTATAAGGTTTTTGTGTAGATGCATTTTGTGCGACTAGTGCTTTGGATTGTACTTAACATATGTTTTTGTCATCAGTCGAACGGTCAAAGGAGTCTCCAAAGGGTCGAAGGAAGACATGAGGTACGAAGGAGAACAGGAGGTTGAAGGTAGAAATAGATGTTTATGTATTGCTTGGTTCGACCAGTATGTTTGGTCGAACCTGCACATTCGACCATACTATATGGGTGAATGTGCAGGCCTATATAAGGTCAAGTTCATTTTTAAGATGTAACTTTTTGACATTTTGTTTTCCCTCCAGTCAGTGTTCTCCCTAGGGTTTTGAGTCAACTTTGTACACGTCTTTTATTGATTATAAACATCTTTTTAACGTGTAATTGAGTTTGATTATTAATGAAATGAATGGTTTAATGATGATTTCTGCGTTTTGTTGATATTATTATCATTTTGTAACTGATTCAAGGATTCCGCACTTGAATTAGTAGACTTGTTTGATCAATACAATTGTTTTTGTCAATTCGATCCTTCTACAAAGTGGTATCAGAGCCAGGTTATTGTGTTCGTCTGATTTTCAAATTTGCTGTGATAAAGTCACTTTGTTGCTCTTGATTTTTAGACTGTATTATTGTGTTCGTCTGATTCCACTGATCATTTTACACCATCATTTGCAGGTTATTATCCAGTTTTGAGAGTTTAATCCTTAATTTTGTATCTGTGCACTAACTGACTTAAAACATGGATTAAAATGTGTTAAATGGACATCATTTTGATTGGGATTCATTGATTAAGTGTTTTAGGGGTAGATTATCCAAAAACATCGGGTTAAACATCAATAGATTGCATAATCAATTGTGACAGTTTTTCGAACCTTAGTTTTTGATTAAAAACACATAATCAATGTATGATTGTTGAAATTGATAATTGGAAAAGCTTAATCGGTAGTGTTAGGTCCTTTTGAAATCAAAATGGCAGTTTAAATCGATCAAAAACAAATTCTGAATTTTGAAGAAGATGAACAGTCACCTTCGCCCCTTAACAAACGGTCGAACGTGACAGTTTGGGCGACGGAGAATGTTCAAACGGTCGAATGAAAATTAAGTGGTCGAATGAAGAAATTTTTCAAAATATTTTACATTCGAACCCTTAGATTTTCACATTCGTACCTAAAATTCCTCATTCGTACCAACGAACTGGTCGAATGTAGGATTTGAAAACCAAAATTTTTCAAGATTTTGTTTTGTCCGTTTTTAACATGTTTGTTTTGATTTGTTTTGCAGCTTAACAATGTCTGAACAGGAAAGTGCGAGTGTTCCTGCTGGATCATCAGCACAGGCAGCTGAGAAGGAAAAGATTGTCGATTTACCGTTTGAATCTGCACACAACTGCTGTGCATATTTAGGCGATGTGAAGAAACACACTGAGTTTTCCGGGATTATAGAGTTCTTGAAGAGGAGTAGAGTGATTGACGCGATTGCTACACCAGCTATTATTTACCGTGATCACCAACAGGAGTTCTGGACCAATGCGAAGATGGACTTCTGGGAAGGCAAATCGTCACTCATTAGTACGATTCAGGGGGAGCTGGTTATCGTCTCTGAGAACGACATCAGAGAAGCGGTGAAGTTAGAGGATGTTAAGACGGATCCCAGAGAGTTGACGTGGACTGAACAACGGAAATGCTTTCTACGAATTAAGTATAACGGACCTATCACTGACGGTTCATTACATAAAGGAAAGCTATGTCCTCAGTTCAAATATCTTGGACATGTGATGATTCATGTTTTCGGATCAGCAGCTGGTGGATATGATTTGATGAGAAAGAGCATCAGCTCATTGATGGTGGCTTTAATATTGAACAACCCGTTTAATGTGTCTGGGATGCTGATGGAACACATGTTAGAACCTGTGAGAGGGTTAAGGAGCAGGAAATTCTTGTTATATCCTCGATTTCTTCAGATGATCTTTGATGCTAAGTACAAGAAGTTGAAGAGAGATCCTAAGCAGATTATTGTTCAGGAGCACATGAATCTGAACACTCTTGCTAGGATGAAGGCGTATAAAGGTGTGCCATTGAATGAACGACCACCGATGAAGAATATATTTGGTCACCTGATCAAGATAGATTATACAGACCCAGGTCAGGATAAGGTGAGACATGACAATAGTGGATCAGATGAAGACAATCCATTACATCTAGTAGACCCTGATGCTAAACGAATGCGTCAAGTGGTGAATATTGGAGCAAAGAGTGGAAAGGGTAAAGAGAAAGAAGATGAAGCTGAACCAGTTAAGAAGAATGTTTCTAGAAGACATAAGAGTATGGCGAAGAAAGGATTACATTTGGTTGATGAGGCGTCTGTAGACTCTGAAGAGACGCAAGAAGATGAGAGATGGGACTCTGATGTTGAGACATTGAAGAGCACCACGCCCAAGGCCACTATGGCTAGTGAGTCTATCAGTCTCAACAAGTCATTGGAGGAACAAAGTACTAAAAGTCGTATTCATTTAGATGAAACTGATGTGAGTTTAGGCTTGGGATCAGAGGATTTTCCTAGATCGCCAAAGCAAGGGGAGAAACAAAAGAAACCCCAGTTCGAGAAGAAGGAGAAGGTTTTAAGTCCTATGGAGAAGAGAGCTAGAGACATAGAAACATTGATTGCTGGCAAGAAACTACCACCAGCATCTAACTCAAAATCACCGGTTGCAACTCCAGCTGCAAAGAAGCAGAAGACAACATCAGGTACTGAGAAGGAGACTGATTTACCTGTTAATGAGTTTAATGATGCACTGGATAGAGTGCTAAAGAAGATAAAGAAAGGAAACTTGCCTGCTGCTGCTGAAGCTTCTACACCAAAGGTCACAGTTGATAGTGATGTGAACCAAAAGCTAGCTGATATGATGAAAATAATCAATCAGCAGCAAGCAGAGATAGAGCAATTGAGAAACAACGACAATAAGATGCTAGATATTGTTGAAACATCTCATGATAATCAGGAAGCTCTTAAAGCAAAGATTAAACGACTTCGAAAAGAAAACAAGAAGTTGTTATGGCATGAACAGAGGAACACCAGGAGATTTATGGTATTAAAAGAGGAGAATAAGAAGCTGTAAGAGAGTAACAAGAACATGGATAATTTGATTAAAGACTTGTACTCTAAAGCTCCTCAATTGCAAGCTGGTGAAGAGGATAAAGAGCGAGATGAAGAAGAAGTTGATTTCGAACCATCTGATAATGAAGAGGAAGAAGATGAGGAGTTAGATGATGATGCTGGTGATACTTCTCAGAAGAAAAAGAAAGATGATAGTGATGATGATGATTCTGATGATGATTCTGATAATGATTCTGGTAAAGGAAACAACTCTGCGAGTTCAGATAGTGATGATGATGATGACGATACTGATAAATACAAATGTGAGAAAAGAGGATCTGGAAAAGGTGAAGGAGGATCCAGCTCAAAAGCTCCTGGAGGATCTGTTGATGATGATACGGTCTTTTGGAATGAGAAGCTTAGATCACTATCAGACGATGATAAGAAGATGTATCGCCAGATGTTAACAGATAGAGTCTGGACGATAGATATGACTAGCGGATTTCTAGAGATCTTTGAATCTAGTGACAGGATACTTGAGTTGGAGTATAACGATCCAGATTTGGAGGATGGAGAAGTTTCTGCGGCTATGTCGAGAGAGATATTAGAAGGTTTGGCGAAACAAGTTGGGAAGACGTTGGAAGAATTGTTGGTTGATAATCAGATTCCCAATGTACCTGAAAAAGAAGCAGGTAATCATTTAAATGATCGAGATGTGCCTGTGTTTGAGGAGGTTGAGATTGAAGATATAACCAGCGAGGAATATCCAGTATATCTCAAGAAGGATAAAGATTCTGGATTTGCTGAATTTACTGATGAATTGTTGAAAGAAGCCGAGAAACTTGCTCATGAAAAGACTAAGAGATTCATTGAAGAAGTATTTCCAGGGCATGATAAACCGAACACAAAACAATCTGATAGTTTGAAGGAGTTATTGAGGAAACTGAAGGAGAAATAGGTGAATCGTCCTAAGACGGAGATTCGGGGAAGTTTTTACAAACTACACAATGAGATGTTCAAAGGTAGAGCGTTGGGATGGAAGTTTGTGAAACAGTTGAAATGTGTAGCTGTTAAATGGGAGAAAGGGATACTTTATTTTGAAAGATTCCATGATTTGAAGACACTTCCATACTGGGCGATTCGAGATGTGGTTAGACACCAGTTGACTGGATCTGTGAACGATCATGTTGCTTATTTTGCTGATCGTATGTCGAGAGAAAGCAGGACGAAATGGAATTTATTTACTCCTCAGTATCCTAAACGGATTGTTCATAAGAAAGAGATTGATGAGATAACCAGAATGCCCAAGGTGACGTTGAAGTACAAACCACCGAAAGTGTTGAAACACATTCCTTTGATGCAGATCCCTCAACACTTTGCTAAAGATTTCATCTAGTGGTACTATGACTGAAAAACTGCAGAGGCTGGGATTGTGTTGAAAGATGGTGTGAAAGATTTCAAAAAGATACACATATTTAATCCTATGTGGTTGATTAACTGCGCACATGAGGATATCATTATGTTGTATTATAATCCGATTTACAGTGAGGTGAAGGATTGTGATCGAGCAAGCAAATACCAACGTGTGGTATTCCTGTGCTTTGCTCATGATATAAATGCTGGATGTGATTACGATAAGAAGCTTGGTATGTTCGTGAAGGTTCAAGATGTTCCTGATGTCAAGAAGAAGAAGCCGAAACAAGTTTATGCACCGGTGATGACCAAAGAACAAAAGAAGCAATTGCACATAAAGCTGATGAACAGAAGGATGGATGAAGAACGTCGACTCAAACAATCCAAGCAATAGTCGAGGGTGAGTTTGTAGATGCATTTTGTGCGACTAGTGCTTTGGATTGTAATTAACATATGTTTTTGTCATCAGTCGAACGGTCGAAGGAGTCTCCAAAGGGTCGAAGGAAGATTGCTGAACGGTCGAAGGCAGACATGAAGGTACGAAGGAGAACAGGAGGTCGAAGGTAGAAATAGATGTTAATGTATTGCTTGGTTCGACCAGTATGTTTGGTCGAACCTGCACATTCGACCATACTATATGGGCGAATGTGCAGGCCTATATAAGGTCAAGTTCATTTTTGAGATGTAACTTTTTGACATTTTGTTTTCCCTCCAGTCAGTGTGCTCCCTAGGGTTTTGAGTCAACTTTGTACACGTCTTTTATTGATTATAAACATCTTTTTAACATGTAATTGAGTTTGATTATTATTGAAATGAATGGTTTAATGATGATTTCTGCGTTTTGTTGATATTATTATAATTTTGTAACTGATTCAAGGATTCCGCACATGAATTAGTAGACTTGTTTGATCAATACAATTGTTTTTGTCAATTCGATCCTTCTACATTTTGAGAAGCTGGATTTGGGTGAGCCTTCACCCACCATGATGAGTATTCGTCTTGCTGATCATTCAATCAAATATCCTTGGGGATTTGTTGAAAATATGCTTGTCAAAATTGACAAATTTGTATTCCCGGTGGATTTTGTCATCCTTGATATGTATGAGGACTCTAAAGTGCCTCTGATCCTAGGACGTCCTTTCCTTAACACGGCGAGGACGATTGTTGATGTGGCTGCGGGCCATCACGCTCCAGGTTAATGATGAGCATGTGACTTTTGATGTTCAAAGGTCGATGCGTCATCCCGAGAGTCAGGATAACACACTATACTATCTTGATATAGTAGACCAGTGTGTCAGTTCACACTTTCTAGGCATGATAGAGAGGGATGTTTCGGGCAGACATCTGTTATGTGGGGACTTAGATGGCATTATGAAGGAGGGCCATAGAGATGAGCAGCCGGTCTATCAGATCGGTGATGATAGTTCCTAGAGCCCAGGGCGTTTCGTGGATAAGTTGAAGCCGTCTGTTGAGGATCCACCGTCTTTGGAGCTGAAGGAGCTCCCACCGCATCTCGAGTATGCATTTCTTGACGAGGAGGGTCGTCTGCCTGTTATCATTTCATCTTCTTTATCTGTAGTTGAAAAGAGCGAGTTGCTCAGAATACTAATACTTCATAAAAAGGCAATCGCCTGGAAGATTATGGACATCAAGGAGATTAATCCTTCATTCTGTACTCATAAAATCTTGATGGAGGATGTCCATAAGCCTTGTCCGCAGCACCAGAGGCGTCTGAACCCGAACATGCAGGAGGTTGTAAAGTCTGAGGACATTAAGTTGCTCGATGCTGGATTGATATATCCGATCTCAGACTCTGTATGGGTTAGTCCTGTGCACGTCGTGCCCAAGAAGGGTGGCATGATGGTGGTCACGAATGATAGGAATGAGTTGATTCCTACGAGAATTGTCACGGGGTGGAGAGTTTGCATTGATTACCGCAAGCTCAATGATGCCACCAGAAAGGATCACTTCCCGCTTCCATTCATCGATCAGATGTTGGAACGACTGTCGGGGAAGTTGTACTATTGTTTCCTTGACGGTTTCTCGGGGTATTTCCAAATCCCTATCGATCCCGTGGACCAGGATAAGACGACCTTCACATACCCTTTTGGCACATTCGCCTACAGGCATATACCATTTGGGCTGTGCAATGCGCCGGCAACCTTCCAGCGTTGTATGATGGCAATATTCCATGACATGATCGAGGACTCCATGGGGGTATTCATGGATGATTTTTCCGTCTTCGGGAGTTCATTCGATCAGTGTCTAGGTAATCTGGAACGGATGCTTCAGAGGTGCGAGGAGACCAGTCTTGTGCTGAACTGGGAAAAATGCCACTTCATGGTGAACGAAGGAATAGTCCTAGGGTATAAGGTCTCCCAAAATGGGTTGGAGGTTGATCCTGCCAAGGTTGATATCATTTCTAGACTTCCTTCGCCCTCCTCTGTCAGAGCGATCCACAGCTTCTTGGGTCATGCGGGTTTTTACAGGAGATTCATCAATGACTTTTCAAAAATCGCCCGTCCGATGACCCGTCTGTTGGAAAAAGATGCACCACTTGTTTTTGGTGCAGAATGTTTGAAGGACTTCAGGCTTTTAAAGTGTTTGCTTGTAGAGGTCCCTATATTGGTAGCACCCGACTAGGAGCTGCCATTCAAGATCATGTGCGACGCGAGTGACTTCGCGATAGGGGCGGTCTTGGGACAGTGGAAGGACAAGCACTTCCACCCGATCTACTACGCTAGTAAGACTCTTCATGATGCGCAGAAGCATTATACCACAACTGAGAAAGAGCTTCTAGCTGTAGTGTTTCCATTCGACAAGTTTAGATCATATTTAGTGCTGTCGAAGACCATTGTCTATATAGATCATGCAGCGATCAGGTATCTGTTTTGCAAACAGGACGCGAAACCACGCCTGATTAGATGGATTCTGTTGCTGCATGAATTTGATATAGAGATTCAGGACAAGAAGGGTGCCCTGAATGTTGCTGCTGATCATCTTTCCAGACTCGAGCATGATGATGCCGAGAACTCCGCATGGGATACCATTAATGACAATTTTCCTCACGAGTTCTTGATGAGCGTCGAGTCGGTGGAAAATGTATCGCCTTGGTTTGCGGATTTTGCGAACTACCTCGCATGCGGGATCCTTATCAAAGGATTGTCGCACTAGCAAAAGAGGAAGTTCTTCGCAGACTTGAAGCATTACTTCTGGGATGACCCATTTTTGTTCCGGGTCGGGGTGGATCAGCTGATTCGCCGTTGCGTGTTCGGGGTTGAGGCGGTGCAGATATTGCGCGATTGTCACGAGGGGCCTACCGGAGGTCACCATGGAGCGAACTACACTAATAAAAAAGTGTTAGACTCCGGGTTTTACTGGCCCACACTCTTTCATGACGCTCAGATATTGGTCGGTGCATGTGATTCGTGCCAGAGGGCGACGAACATATCGGCACGCGACCAAATGCCGCAGAACCCAATCCAAGTCCGTGAAGTCTTTGACATTTGAGGCATTGACTTCATGGGACCATTCCCCTCCTCACGGGGCAATCGATATATACTCGTGGCAGTTGACTACGTGTCGAAGTGGGCCGAGGCGCAAGCCTTGCCCAGGAATGATGCCCGAGTTGTTGTGAGGTTTGTTCGCAGCTTGTTCACACGGTTTGGTGTCCCAAAGGCACTGATTAATGATCGTGGTACACATTTCTGCAATGCGCAGCTTGATCGCGCGTTAGCACGTTATGGTGTGCACCACAGGTTATCCACCCCATATCATCCGCAGACAAGCGGTCACTAACCGGGGGTTAAAGAGAATCCTTGAGTGGTCGGTAAATCAGAACCGTAAGGATTGGGCTAACAAGCTGGATGACGCGTTGTGGGCCTTTAAGACTGCCTACAAGACGCCTATTGGGACGACTCCCTTTAGGCTTGTATATGGCAAAGCGTGTCATCTCCCCGTCGAGCTTGAGCACAGGGCATTCTAGGCTCTTAAAACAGCGAATTTGGATCTGAAGACCGGCGGTGAGACCCGTTTCTTGCAGATCCATGAGCTAGAGGAGCTTAGGCAGCAAGCCTATGAGAGCTCGATTCTTTATAAAGAGCGCACCAAGAGGTTGCACGATAGTCGCCTGAAACACCGAAAAGATTTTCAGGTAGGCGACTTGGTCCTGCTTTACAACTCGCACTTGCGTCTCTTTCCAGGAAAGTTGAAGTCCCGATGGACAGGACCGTACAACGTTAAGGAAGTATATCCTTACGGAACTGTCTCAATTAGGAATTCAGAGGGTTTGACTTTCAAAGTCAATGTTCATCGCCTTAAAGTCTACATTGACGGACCGGTTGACCAATCCGTAGAGGTAATCGATTTCTACGACCCGCGCGCCTAATAAGTGTGGGGAAGTGAGTCTAGCTAGCGACTCGATAATAAAATTACCACGGCGTGTTTAAAATTCTTAGTTTTTAATGTCGTTTCGAGTTTTGTGCAGGTTCGTACAGGTATGATCAGAGCCGGAAGGATCAATGGAGCGCAAAGAGTCACCAAACAGCTTAAACTTAGTTAAAATGATGTTTTCGGATGAAATGGAACCGTTGCTCACAGAAATGCAGCTGCAGCCTCAAAACTGCACATCTGCAGGTTGTGCACGGTCAAGCCCACGGCCGTGCAGCGGACCGTGCGAGACCCAGTGCACTGGGGTGCAAGGGTTAGTGCGAAGGATGTGCACGGCCAAGCGCACTGCCATGTAGCTGACCGTGCGGGCCAAAAAGCCCAGCCCAATTTCATGGGTATTTAAACATCCTTAACTTCATAACCCTAAACTCTTGCGCTACCATCTGCACCCACGTTCCATACAGCCAAAAAACCGATTATTCATCATCTTTAGCCTTGAATCTTCACTCATTTCCTTCCAAATCAACCAAGGTACGAATCCCTTCATAATTTTTCACTTGTATTCTAAATTTTTAGCGTAGATCTGTTTTATTTTCGTATTTTAGGGGCAAGATTTGGGGGTTTTCTTCATAAAGTTTAATAAACCCACTAATTTTGTTTAGTTTTAGTTTAAAGTAATGTAGTTTTTTGTTGTTGATGTTGAAACCGTGCACAAGCCAGCCCAAATCCTTTTTAAATTACGTGTCTTTGAAAAATAGATGAGATTTGGGAGTTTTTACTTGTTAAAATTTTGAAAAACTGGAACGGGTGCATGGCCGTGCACCTAACCCGCACGACCGTGCAAGGTCAGGTGCACCAGCTCGTGCACTGGCAGTGAAGCTCGGAATCACGAGCTGAACTGCCTTGCACGGTCGTGCGCATGCCCTTGCGTGCCAAGAAAATTGGACAGCACTGCCATGCACAAGGCAGTGCAGCCTCTGACTTGACCAAAAACCAAGGGTGCACAATCGTGCACAATTGTGCACGGCCGTGCACCAGATGCAGATTCAGGTCAGAATGCACGCAGGTCCATTTTGGACATCCAGGACCTCCGTTTTTTGTCTACTAACAGCTGTGTATTCATTTTTGCATGCAGATGGCCCACGACTTCCTAGGATTCGACAACCGAGAAAAGAAGGAAGCACCGTGCATCGACAAACTCATGAAGCGTTGGAACCGGCGGAAGTCGTTCGGTGTTCCTATTCGCACCCAGGAGGCGGTGGTGACGCGCCACACTCTACACAGCACTCTCCTCAGCACTTCCAGCCCCAGGACCAGCAGTGGCCTCCCGACATCCCGACATACCCTGAGTTCTACCAGCGGTTCCAGACGATGGAGCTGAACATGCAGAACATCGGCGCACAGCAGGTGCAGATCAGACAGGACCAGTAGTATATGCGGTCCACTATGGATCGTGTGCAGCAGGATGTCAGGTACAGCTTTGAGTACCTCTTTTCCGGGTTAGAGTCGGTGCATCCGGGTACCTTCAACAACCCGCCCTTGTTCCCTTATGGTGCACCTGGCGATCAGCCAGGAAGCTCCGGTCAGCACCACAGGGACGACGCCGACCAATAGCCACTACCGTCTCATACAAGCAGTTGTTAGTACTTCTTTTATTTATGCTTTCAGTACTTTATTTTCGGGTCTGCGTACCCAAGACAGTATTTGTTTAGTTTGTATTGTCTTTGAACTATTTTCCTTTCAGTATTTTTATTTAGTTACTTTTTATTTTGTGGTTGACTGATGAATGGGTTTGATGAGTTTGTTGTGTCAAGAATGTTGATTATGCAGGTAACTGGCGAGCACCGTTATCGGGGCTCATGCCGTCTATTTACCCGGGCGTTTCTTCGACACGAGGGGAGTATTATTCTCCTTTTTCCCACTATAGATAGCTAATTCATAAACGCTTTCTATTGTCACATTGGGGACAATGTGAATTTCAAGTGTGGGGAGGGATTATATCTTATATCTTGTTTGTCCTCTTGTATATATATATATATATATATCACAAAAAAAAACTTTTAAGTACATATATGTATATATGTATTCATACAAACATCAAGCCTAACTAATTTTTGATAAAGATAACTTGAGGTGCGACAAACAGATGAGATACGAGCGTGTTAGATTCGTACACATGGACCCATTTCCTTTCGGTTACGTGAGCGTTTGAGCCTTAGAATAGATTACATTTCATTGACGTGCTTGCGAGTGACACTGTACGAATATGATTGAGGGATTTAGTATACCCTTTTGATTTAGCCTTTTCTTTTTATTCTATCTGTTTCCCGCACCCAAATATTATCCACTAGTTAACCATGTTGAACCTAATCGCGTGTTTTTCTTATTTACCACACCATTTCACCACTAAACCAAATAGCCTTTTTCTTTTAAACACTTTGTGTTAAAACTCGGTTTAGGTTATTGTTTAACTATTTTTTGTGTTGTAAATAGTTCGTTTTCGGGTTTATATATGTAGAACCCGTATGTTGATTATATATCAGTTAAGTATATATATCATAGATATATGTGTAAAAAAATCCAGAAAAAAATAGAACACCCTAAAATAGGGTGAATTAGCAGTATTCGAGCAGTTTTTAGAGCTTTAAAGTTAGAAATTATAAGTTAGCTCAATTTAAAATAAAAATCGCCTATATTCGCGTTTGTGTTGTACAGTTGTATTAGTTGATATTAGTTAGACATAACCGCCGGGTTTTAGCCGATTTGTCACTGTAAATATCCATTCCATACCCTTACCTTTGCCTAATATTACAACCGTATAAGACCTCTTGATTTGTGCCTTTTCACACGTTAGTTGGTGAAGATTAGATCTTTTGACAAGCTTATGATATTGCACGATTCATTGTCTTGGCAATGGATCGATTTACACATACACATTATACGTATGTATCATAAAACTGTACTGGTTTGCGCGCTTGTAGATCGAAAGTGAGTGGTTGCTTTTTAGTTATCTTATCACCTGTTTTTATATCTTGTTAGCTTCACTATTATCGTCTGTACAGGTTATATTTTTTCTTTGTTGCCACTTGGCGAGTTTTTCGTTTATTTCTATTTAGTTGTTTGCTTGAGGACAAGCAAAGTTCAAGTGTGGGGAGGTTTGATATACGTTAAAATATACATATTTAAATCCCCAATTAAACTCCCAAATTACGCGTTTTTGACCATAATTGCACGAATTCGGTACTTAACCCCATCATATGTTTATTGCAGGTCTTAAACGACGTCCAACGAGCAATGTCGAAGAAACCGGGCGAAAATCGGACAAGACGGAAAGTTTCTGCAAAATCAGCCAAGTCTGGAAGAAGTGCATGGTCGTGCACCCCAGGTGCACGCCCGTGCGGGCTCACTTAGCTCGGACACAGACGAGCTGCACTGCCAGTGCGACCTGGCGTGCACCAGATGTTCTCGGGCACCCTGATCAGCACTGTCGTGTGGGTGCCCGTGCGACTCAGTTTCTCGAGTGCACTGCCAGTGCACCAGGCAGTGCACACCTAGCACCCAGCTACTACCAGACCCGCACGCCCGTGCACCCTAGGTGCACGGCCGTGCGGAATATATAGATATTTTCAGAGATCAGCTAGCCACTTGCCCACTTGCACGTCAACTCGTCCAGATAAGGTGCACGGCCGTGCACAAAATCAGACTTTCTATAAAAACAGAGCACAACACACTGATCAGTTGTTGGGTAATTTTTGTGCGATTTTGGGCGATTTCCAGGGCAGAAGAACTGGTGTAAAGGCGAGGAACAAGCTCGGGAACTCATCCGGATCATCTATCGTTATCCAATCCATCACATTCAAGATTTATGGTTTGATCTATTGAACTTTAAGTTGATTCAAATCTGATTATTTTGGCTTGTTTGTGTTGTTTATGTAGTACATTATCGTCTATGAATCATGTTTATTAATCGTTAGTAGAAAAAAACAATCGTTTGTATGTAATCATGTTTTGTATAAATTTGGCGTTTTTCATGTTTAGATCTTGATGACCATAGCGCAACCTTGTTTCGTTGTTGTAGGATTTGTAGTTGTATTTGAATGACTTTGGCGATTGTCGAATGTGTTAGGCGGATAAATGTTGAAAAACCGTCCGTTTAATCACCCAGTAGTAGACTAGTTGTTAAATAGTTTATGCCATGAAACAGTAACCGGGTATTGGTTTGGTTAAAGTCAGTCAAATAACGGTTAAAAATGCTTACCAGCACGTAAAAGGATTTTAAAAGCTTAATGGTGCCGTTACTGATCTTTGACACGGTTAATGATCTTTGGTAGTTATTTTTGTAAAAATAGCGATCTTAGTAGATTTGGTTCAAAGTTGGTAAAATGGAATAGGTTGTGAAATGCTCTACTTTATGCTAGTTTAGGTGGCTGTATTGTGTATTTGGTATCGCTTTCCTGAATTAGTGAGGTTAGAATACTCTTAACAGATGACTAACTTATCTTTAGAAGATCTGCATAAGATCATATCAGCTGCTCGCTAATAAACGACATGAATCATGTCTGCAAACCCTACTTGGACAAATTCTTCATTGTCTTCATCGACGACATCTTGATCTATTCACGAACTCAAGATGAGCACGAACAACATCTACGATTGATGTTGGAGTTGCTCAAAAGTGAGAAGTTGTATGCCAAATTCTCAAAATGCGAGTTCTGGATTCGAGATGTCCATTTCCTCGGTCACGTGGTGAACGAGAAGGGTATACAAGTTGATCCTACAAAAATCGAAGCAATCGGGGATTGGGCTGTGCCCAAGACACCAACTAAAGTGCGACAATTTTTGGGATTAGCCGGTTATTACCGACGATTCATCGAGAACTTCTCTAAGATTGCTCAACCACTGACTGTCTTGACACAAAAAGACAAGAAGTTCGATTGGGGGATCCAACAGGAGAATGCGTTCCAAGTATTGAAGGACTGCCTGTGCGGTGCACATAATTCTTTCCCTTCCCGAAGGCACAGATGACTTCGTAGTTTACTGCGATGCTTCGCATCGAGGTCTTTGATGCGTACTGATGCAAAGGAATAAGGTCATTGCCTATGCATCCCGACAACTCAAAATTCATGAAAAGAATTACACTACTCATGACCTAGAGTTGGAGGCACTACCTTTACGGTACCAAGTGCACCATCTTCACCGATCATAAGAGCTTACAGCACATCTTCAACCAGAAGGAGTTGAACATGCGGCAACGCAGATGGGTTGAACTATTGAACGATTATGATTGTGAGATTAAATACCATCTGGGCAAAGCCAACGTTGTGGCTGACGCATTAAGCCGGAAGGAACGAGTTAAGACACTACGTGTGCGTGCACTAGGTCTAACCATCCGTACAAATCTCACGACCCGTATTCACGACGCTCAACAAGAAGCTCTAAAAAGTGAAAATCTTAAGAACGAGTCGCTATTTAAGATGGTTAATCTATTGGAACCAAAATCTGACGGCACCGTGTATTTCGCCAACCGAATTTGGGTGCCACGTTTCGGTGACTTACATAATCTAATCTTGGAGGAAGCTCATGTAACCTCGTAAAATTTTCCCCAAAATTTTAAAACATAAAAAGCCCTTATATATATATATATATATATATATATATATATATATATATATATATATATATATTTTACTACACCTTTATCATTAATATTATACAAATGTGCCTAAGTCTTTATTTATCCTAACTCACAACTTATATACATATATAAATGTATATAAATAATAATAATAATAATAATAATAATAATAATAATAATAATAATAATAATAATATGATTCTAAATTCTTTTTTTTTTCACATACAAGATTTTTTTTTTTTTTTAAATAAAGCCTTGAGTCAAATAGTCAAAGTCCTAGTCAAAGTCTTAGTCAAACAGTCAAAGTCTTAGTCAAATAGTCAATTCATCATAAAACGTTACTTTATGGTGTTGACCAATTTTAATGGCTAATTGAATCCAAAACTAGTATAAAAACCCACCTATGACCCATTATACTTTGCACCTCTAAATCGATTGTTTTAATCCGATTAAACTTTCCCTCATACCTTTCTTCTATAGTCTATTACTTATACAATTGAAGCTTTGATTATAAGCTCTTGTAATTGGCAACTTTGGGGCTACACATATTCTATTTCTCGAGACTTAATACTTTGCTAAGGTGAGTTTACGTAACCATGTTTATGCAATTCTTCATACTTGCAACATTATACTTAAGCAATTCTACATGCATGTCTAGTTGTAAACTTTAGTGCCTCATGAATTAGACAACAACAACAGTTTCAACGAGTTTCAACGAGTTTCAACATTACATAATCATTAGCTATGGCCAAGTCGGCGATACTCAATAATAGATCTATTGGATTGACAATCCCACCCGGATACGTGTACCTCCTACATAGGTGATTGTTATTGTTCCAACATATTATTAAGGTGAACCGTGGATGACGGGATGGACCTAAACTAGTCGGAGGTTTGATTATGTCGATTCAACATTTCATGTTTATTCATGTAAACTTAAACTTACGATAGACATATGAATTGCTAAACTTTTATTCTTAAACTTAATTGCTTGACATGGCTTATGTATTTTCACCAACTTCTAGTTGACCCCCCCATTTTTACAACTCAACAGGAAATAATGATGCTTGAAGTCTAGAGCTAGCATGAGAAGATATTTGAAGTTTTATGCTTTGTTTGATTTTTGGATGTACTAGATTTCATTCAAGACATTTAATGTAATTCAATATTGTATTAAAGGATTATGTAAACATATGTATTACCATGAGCTACTGAACAATCATTCATACGTGACACCTCGATGTTTCCGCCATCGGTTGGGGTGTTACAGCTCACAAGTCTAGATACTCTGTACATCCTGGTGCCGACAAGATGTACAAAGACGTAAAGGAACTTTACTGGTGGCCCAATCTAAAAGGTGAGATCGCCACATACGTCAGCAGATGCCTTACCTGTTCAAAGGTCAAAGCTGAGTATCAAAGGACATCTAGTCTGCTCCAGCAACCAGACATCCCAGTGTGGAAATGGGAACAGATTTCCATGGATTTCATCACCAAGATACCTAAGACGTCCAGTGGTCACGATACAATTTGGGTCATTGTTGACCGGTTGACTAAATCCGCGCATTTCTTGCCGATTAAGGAAACCGACAAGTTGGAGAAACTTGCCAAGTTGTACATCAAGGAAATTGTAACCAGACATGGTGTGCCTGTTTCAATCATTTCCGACCGAGACAGTCGATTTACCTCCCGATTCTGGCAAACACTGATGGACGCAGTAGGCTCTCGCTTAGACATGAGTACAACCTACCCTCCGCAAACAGATGGCCAAAGTGAATGTATAATCCAGACATTGGAGGACATGCTCCAGGCATGCGCAATCGATTTCGGTGTAAATTGGGATTCACACTTACCGTTGGTTGAATTCTCCTACAATAACAGTTACCACACCAGCATCAAGGCTGCCCCCTTCGAAGCCATGTACGGACGCAAGTGTAGATCTCCTCTGTGTTGGGCAGAAGTGGAAGACAAATATTTGACTGGCCCCGAGCTTATTCAAGAGAACACCAATAAGATCTTCCAGATCCGTGATCGCTTGAAAGCAGCTCGAGATCGTCAAAAGAGCTATGCTGATCGCCATCGTAAACCACTCGAGTTTCATGTGGGCGATAGAGTACTCT
Source organism: Ambrosia trifida (assembly GCA_028751855.1). Lineage (NCBI taxonomy): Eukaryota > Viridiplantae > Streptophyta > Magnoliopsida > Asterales > Asteraceae > Ambrosia > Ambrosia trifida. The sequence continues at coordinate 56,178,425 of CM054129.1, read as the reverse complement.
TAAAAGTCTCACCCTGGAAAGGTGTACCACGATTTGGCAAACGTGGGAAACTCAACCCCCGATACATTGGTCCATTCGATATACTTTCTAGAGTTGGTCCCCTGGCATACAAACTCAAGCTACTCGAAGAGCTGAGTAGTGTTCATGACACTTTCCACGTATCCAACCTAAAGAAATGTCTATCCGACGAATCTTTGATCATTCCTCCCGAAGAAATTCACATCGATGATGAGCTCCACTTCGGCGAGGAGCCAATCGAGGTGACTGATTGGAAAGTCGAAAAATTGAGAAGGAGCCGCACTAAACTTGTGAAAGTCAGATGGAATGCAAAGTGTGGTCCCGAATTTACATGGGAACGCGAAGACCAAATGAGACACAAGTACCCAGCTCTTTTCCCTGAAACTACTAACACTAGTAGGGAAACTCGATTTCGCGGACGAAATTTCTAAAACAAGGGGAGAATGTGACAACAGTCAACGTAACAGGTCAACGTCCGTACATGTTTCAGTTATGACTTCATTATATGTGCATATTTAGACAATTTGCATACTGTATACCCCCCAGGTTAGTAGAGCATGAGTTAAACAGAAAAACTCAACATAATGCACTTGTTTAGTCATACAACACCCGGACACACCATCAAAACAAGCATTACAAGAGGTTATGCCCTCTAACACATGCTATTACACCTTTAACACACGATTGTAAACACAAAGATCATCATGGGAAATCATTCAACAAACCCATGACACATGTGAAACAAAATACATGTTAATGTCGTCATCAAGAGGCATGGAATTTAACAAACTCTTATGAGACCGGATGATATTCCTATATCAAAGGTGTACTAGAGGCTATACAACAAACAATCACAACACTATTAACATGAATAGGCCAATTTAATTAACATAACGTGGTAAGTATTGGATCATAGCCAAGCTAATTGTCTTAGAGCTACACAAGTTATGCCCACACATGTACATACATACATACGGAATTATATATATACCCACGACACCCTACATGGATATATCATCATTTACACATGACTAGGTATCCTACAACCTTAGATGTTTGTCTTTCCCTATACATTTGGCCGAAATACACAAGAGATACATGACTCTCAACAAGACAACACCTTACACTAACAAGTAACCTTCCAAACCTTGTCAATTTCTATGGTTCACACTCAACATACCTCATTTTACTTGTCCTCTTTGAGCCGCAAACTTAGGAGCTAAGTATAGACAAGATAGTCATTCAAATTACACCATCTTAGAAGTCTACAAACCAAGTCCTAGAGGCTAGTGCTTACCTAAACAAGGAACCCCTTCTTCCCCTTATTTTCGGCCGCAAACTCCAAGACAAACACCCATGTAATTTGTCAACTCCTTTCACCAAAATAGCAAGGTCAACTCTCCCTACTTTATCTCATGAACTTCCTAAAATGTGGAGGACCAATCAGCTTCAAGAAGGGCATGCCACCTTCAATTTCACAAGCAATCTTTGTCACTATGTCATGTCACTATCACCTCCCAAATGGGCAAGACACGCTCCTAATTATGATCTTTAAAACAAGAAGCAACACCTCTTCCATGAATAGGAAAATCGGCCGAAGCCTAAGAGGGACAACAAGAGGACAATGGACTAGCAAACAACCATCACCTCAAGACCTTACACATCCTAGAGTTGTCACCATCCATGCTAACTCCTAGGAGGTCATGGTGGCCGATCCAATAAGCAAGCAACACCTTAGCTATAAGAAATGTAATGTCATCCATCTAGAAGCACATGAGGTCAACTATTTCACCAAAGTAGTAATGTAGACAAGGTATGACAACTAGGAACTCTAAGTCAACTCCATCCTCTTTGGTGGAAGCATGCCAATCGGCTTAAGCCTATTAGGATCTTCGTTTTTTTGTTTGATAATAGCCCACACCTCTCTTGCACAAATTAGTGAATAACATCAAAGATCAAGCAATTCCCAAGGATATGAACACCACCCCTTTTTGTACTTGTCCTCATCCCATCGGCCCACTATAAATAGAGCATCAAAGAACACTTGAAACCAGCCAACAACTCTCTAACTCTCTCGGCTCTCTCTCTCTAGGCCGAACCACCCCCATTATCACTCAATAACCACCAAGTGCAAGCTTAGGAGAACACTAGGAGACCCGAAGGCTCTAACCATCGGCCATCCTTACTTTGCTCCACTAGGTAAGTAATCCAAGCTCTTTAGTCTTCTATAATCGACTTAGAATGTTCATCCAACCCCTACCAATCGGCCTTAACACCCAACACTAGTTACATTGCTTTGTTTAAAGATAATTCACTAACTACTTACCATATTGTCTTAATACTAGTGTATGTTCACGTAATATTGTTTTAACATCACTATAGTCGGCATTAATACAATTACAAGTAGTCAAGTTATGTTTTTGAAACCATGCACGACTTAGATCACCATGGAATGAATCGGATTTCATAAGTGCAAACTCACTTGGCTTAAGCTTTAAGCTAAGGCTAACCACATGGTGATCAAGACTTAAAAAGATGCAAAAGTCACAAATATGTCATGTAATAACAATACAAGGCTTGAATAAGCTTAGAAATGGTTAAAATGTCTCATTGATAAATCACAATTTGCTTTTATACAAGGAACACTAATCGGTCACATTAAACTAACATATGTTAATAAAAGCCGAACCATGTGTTAACTATAAATGGACTTGAAAAGGGTTCTAAACATGTGTTAAACGATGTTTTCTCAAAAACCAACCACACATGGTAATTTCATGACAATATACGGCCCAAATACCCCATGTGAGGCCCAATATGGTTTACCATGGATATTACATTTCAAAACAACAATGTTTTGGAACTATATGTTTGTTGGAACATTTACAAGTATCATGAACAATGAAACACACTAAACACAATGGTCCACAAGTGTTGGGTAAACAAATTGTATGATAAACAACCTCCGGGTAACTTACCATGTCCATAATGATCATAGGGTATCATTTGTCAGGACGGTGATCATTTACTAGCTCACTAGCCCACACACGACTCAAACAGGTGAGTTTTCTATGGCCCCATTTTACTATTTTACATTTTGGGTGAAATACATGCATCAATACTTGTGTCAATTTCAAGTGTGTGTACATTCTAGCATGACTACCATGTGGAACATGAGACATTTGGTTCATGAGCTCACTAGTCCCCGTACATCGTTCACTGTAACCATTAGGTAGACATTTAGACATGGAACACTTTAATAGATCTATTGGGTTGACACCCCCACTCTTGGTTAGTCGCTCTAACCTGCCACATGCAAAAGAGTGTTAGTATTCAACTATACATACATTGTCTTTAGTGTACAATGCACGAGGCACCACAGTCACGAGGTTTGGTTACAGGACTCATGGTTCTCATAGTGATCATTTGCTTAGCTAGCTTATGATTGGTCAAACACGGATGACACGTTCATTGTACAGTACGATCAAAACCCATAGACTCACCAACATTATTGTTGACAAAATTCTTTATGCATGTGTTTCAGGTAACTAATGGAGGGCCACGGAGGATTGAGGGAAGGGTTCGAGCATGCACACCGTGGTATCACTTTGATGGCTTTTGTCAGCTTTAAAACGTTATGTTTACAATTTCCATAAGACAATGTTATGTGCTTACATTATGCTTAATTTTCAGTAAGATCATGACAACTTCCATCTTTATGGTGGTACTATTTTGAATAAATGTGTATTGCTTGAACCGTGTGCTTTAAAACTTTTCGATCGTTGCACTCCTGTGTTTCCGCCTAGGCGGGGTGTGACAATATCCTCCCATGAAAATCTTCACGTAATACTAGTTATCCTAGAACACCATGTAGACTCATTCAAAGACATGTTCGAGAGGGGGACCCAAGCATTGACAGTCCTCAGTAATACATTATCAACAATAAATTGGATCTCAGTTCATTCACAAGTTGTAGTGGGAGTAGGATTCCTTGTTCAAGCACCCTTAGAAACATTTACTGACTTAGTTCTCCAAACCTATTAATTTAAGTAAAACATGTTACCAAGTCTAGAACCAACACCCGACGAACCAAGAAGGTAACTCGAGTCATAAATTATTGGGTAAAATATGTGTTAGTAGTGTGTGCGTCTATATATATATATATATATATATATATATATATATATATATATATATATATATATATATATATATATATTAAGCAAGGCCTAGGCCCGTTGCTTGCTGACTGGAGTATCGCGGTATGCAGCCACATATACAAAGTGGTGGCGATAAAGATGGTGAAGAATCATTGGATTCGGATAGTGTGGATGTTCACATCGAGAACTATTCATATGAGAAGAGAGATGAAGACAAGTGAACTAGTTCTTCTGAACAACTGAAGGAACTGGGTACTGTGACTGAAGCTGAGAATGAACGCGTGAAGAACATGATCAAACGTGGGCGTGTTTCAGTCAAGTTCACTTCAAAGTTTAAACACATATTCGTTAATGATGATATGAGGATGTTTTTAGAGTATCAGGATCCTGAACTTGAAGATGGAGAAGTAAACGCCGAGATGACACGGGAAATTTTTGAAGGCGTTGCATAACAAGCTGGAATGAGTCTTGAAGATTTAGTTCAACAACAATTGATTCCAGATATTCCAGCTGTTGCTCATGGTAATCATTTGGACGAAAAGAACATGGATTTGGTGAGATAAAGCTTGATGATATTTCTCATGAAGAACATCCAAATTGTTACAATGTGAAAGGTAATTCTAGCGTTCTGTTCGTGAATGATGAGATTCTGAAAAAGCAGAGTCTATGGTTGAAAAGAAAGGGAAATTCACGGGTGATGAAAAAGAAGATGTGTATAAGCGATCTGATGCATTGAAAGCTTATCTCAGAAGACTATGTGAAGAAATTGATAATCGTCCACTTCCTGCCATTCAAGGTGAAGTTTACAGGTTTCACAATCAGAGTTTCAAAGGTATAGTGATTAGTTGAATGTTCTTTCAACAACTCAGATCTTTTAGGGTAAAATGGGAGAAAGGAATTGATATCTTCTTTTTTGCATTGCAAGTTACTAAAGGACCTCACGAAAATTGACATCCAACAGAGTTGATTTTGCGCCGATCTTGCAACTACCATAGTCGGAATCCCTATATCCGACGAGATCAAACTTATTGCCATTACAGTACTATAACCTGATGCTAGGACAACCCTTTAGATACCAAAGGAAACCATTTATCTTCTTTCTTATCTTCTTTTTCTTGTGTCTCTTCTCTTCTTATTCTATCTTAATAACAAACACTCTTCTTTTCTAGCAAAGGTTACATATCCTCCCATGAAAATCTTTTCGCAATACTAGTTATCCTAGAACACCATGTAGACTCATTCAAAGACTTGTTTGAGAGAGGGACCCAAGCCTTGACAGTCCTCGGTAATATATTTTCAACAATTAATTGGATCTCAGTTCATTTACCAATTGTAGTGGGAGTAGGATTCCTTGTTCAAGCACCCTCAAAAACATTTACTGACTTAGTTCTCCAGACCTGTTCATTTAAGTAAAACATGTTACCATGTCTGGAACCAACACCCGACGAACCGAGAAGGTAACTCGGGTCATAAATTATTGGGTAAAATATGTGTTAGTAGTGTATATATATTAAGCTATGTCGAGGCCCATTGCTCGTTGACTGGAGCATCACGGTACGCGACCACATATATAAAGTGGTGGTGATAAAGATGGTGAAGAATCATTGGATCGGATAGTGTAGATGATGACATCCAAAACTATTCACATGAGAAGGGTACAAAGAAGGATGAAGACAAGTTAGTTGGTTCTTCTGAACAGTAGAAGGAATAACGCCATAATAACATGATCAAACGTGGGCGTGTTTCTATCAAGTTCACTTCAAAGTTTAAACACATATTCGTTAATGATGATATGAGGATGATTTTAGAGTATCCGGATCCTGAACTTGAAGATGGAGAAGTAAACGCCAAGATGACACAAGATATTCTTGAAGGCGTTGCACAACAAGCTGGAATGAGTCTTGAAGATTTAGTTCAACAAAAATAGATTCTAGATATTCTAGCTTTTGCTCAAGGTAATCATTCAGACAAAAAGAACATGGATTTTAGTGAGATAGAGCTTGTAGATATTTCTCATGAAGAACAACCAAAGTATTACAACGTGAAAGGTAGTTCTAGGGTTCTGTTCATGAATAATGAGGTTCAGAAAGCAGCAGAGTCTATGGTTGAAAAAAAGGGAAAGATGTTATTGATGAGATTTTCACGAGTGATGAAAAGGAAGATGTGTATAAGCGATCTGATGCATTGAAAGCTTATCTCAGAAGACTACGTGAAGTAACTGATAATCGTCCACTTTGTGCCATTCAAGGTGAATTTCACAGCTTTCACAATCAGAGTTTCAAAGGTATGGCGATTAGTTGAATGTTCTTTTCGCAACTCAGATTTTTCGGGGTAAAATGGGAGAAAGGAATTGTTGTGTTCTTTTTCCATTGCCAAGTTACTAAAGGACCTCCTGGAAATTGACATCCAGCATAGTGAATTTTGCCGATCTTGCAACCACCATAGTCGGAATCACTATAGCCAACAAGATCAAACTTATTCCCATTAGGGTACTATAACCTAATGCAAGTAAAAATAATAATAAAATAGTTATGTCAATAAAGAAACTTCAAAATAATAATATCACAAACGGTCGAATGTGTATCGATTATCGGGAATTGAACAAAGTGACGGTTAAGAACCGCTACCCTTTGCCTCGTATTGATGACTTGTTAGACCAGCTTCAAGGGTCGAGTTTCTATTCTAAAATTGACTTGAGGTCAGGATATCATCAACTGAAAGTCCGAGAGGAGGATGTGGCGAAGAAAGCCTTTCGAAATCGTTATGGACATTATGAGTTTTTAGTGATGCCATTTGGGCTAACTAATGCACCGGCTGTGTTCATGGATCTAATGAACCGTGTGTGCAAGCCCTATTTGGACAAATTCGTCATAGTGTTCATAGATGACATACTAATTTATTCCAAGAGCAGGGAAGAGCACGAGCAACACCTGCAGCTGATCTTGGAACTATTGAGAAATGAGCAGTTGTATGCCAAATTCTCTAAATGTGACTTTTGGATTCGAGAAGTCCAATTTCTTGGACACGTGGTTAACGAGGCAGGAATACATGTTGATCTCGCCAAGATTGACGCTATTAAAAAGTGGGAGGCTCCTAAGACTCCTACTGAGGTGCGCCAGTTTCTTGGTCTCGCGGGATACTATCGCAGATTCATTGAGGGATTCTCTAAGATCGCTCAACCTCTCACCGCCTTGACACAGAAGGGTATTATTTATAAGTGGGGAGATGCCCAAGAATCTGCTTTTCAATTATTAAAGTCGGAACTTTGCAGTGCACCTATGCTATCATTACCTGAGGGTACAGAGGACTTCGTAGTGTACTGTGATGCGTCTATCCAAGGGTTAGGGTGTGTGCAGATGCAGCATGATAAGGTGATCGCGTATGCCTCACGGCAAATAAAGGTTCATGAGTAGAATTACACCACCCTTGACTTAGAACTGGGAGCAGTGGTTTTTGCTCTAAAGATCTGGAGGCATTATCTCTATGGGACGAAGTGAACGATCTTCACTGACCACAAGAGCCTCCAACTCATATTCGATCAAAAGGAGCTGAACATGCGACAGCATCGATGAGTCGAGCTTCTGAATGATTATGGTTGTGCCATCAAATATCACCCAGGGAAAGCTAACGTGGTAGCTGATGCCCTCAATTGTAAGGAAACGAAACCTAAACGGGTGCGAGCTTTACAACTTACCATACATTCCATTCTTCCTGATATGATACGTGAAGCCCAGGGCGAGGCTTTGAAAGAAGAAAACATCGGGCTTGAAACTTTACATGGTGCTGATAAGCACTTGGAACTGAAGACGGATGGTCTTCAATACTTCATGAATCGATTCTGGATACCACGTTTTGGGATCTCAGACAACTGGTGCTCGATGAAGCTCACACCTCTCGATATTCGGTACATCCTAATTCAGACAAGATGTACCAAGATCTCAAAACTCCTTACCGGTGACCAAACATGAAAGCTGAGATAGCCACTTATGTTAGTAAGTGCTTGACTTGTGCGAAGGTTAAGATTGAATATAAGAAACCTTCAGGCCTACTCCAGCAACCAGAAACCCCTATGGATTTCATCACAAAGCTCCCTAGAACGCCAACTAGCCATAACATGATTTGGGTTATCGGGGATCGTTTAACCAAATCGGCACACTTTCTGGCAACAAAGGAAACGGACGCGCTGGAGAAACTAGCAAATCTCTACGTCAAGTAGGTAGTCTCTAGGTATGGAGTGCCTACTTCTATTATACCTGATCGCAATGCGCGATTCACTTCTCATTTTTGGACTACTCTCCAAAACGCTCTAGGAACTCGCTTAGATATGAGCACAGCCTATCACCCACAGACGGATGGACAGAGTGAATGAACCATCCAAACATTGGAAGATCTACTACGAGCGTGCGTGGTGGATTTTGGCAACATTTGGGATAGGCACCTGACTTTGATTGAATTCTCGTATAACAACAGTTACCACACTTCGGTACAGTGTGCGCCTTAGAGGCACTTTATGGACGCAAGTGTAGGTCTCCCATCTGCTGGACTGAAGTTGGGGATAGCCAGCTAACAGGTCCCGAACTCGTGCACGAAACTTCTGAGAAGATAGTGCAAATCAGAAACCGGATGGCTGCTGCTCGTGATCGACAGAATAGCTACGCTGATAAGCGTAGGAAACCTTTGGAGTTCCAGGTTGGGGACAAGATTCTATTGAAGTTGTCACCTTAGAAGGGGGTGATACGCTTTGGAAAACGGGGAAAGTTGAACCCACGATACGTTGGACAATTCGCGATTGTCAAAAGGATTGGTCCGGTAGCTTACAGGTTAAACCTGCCTAATGAACTTAATGGGGTACACGATGTACTCCACGTATCAAATATAAAGAAATGTCTGTTGGATACAACACTGATGGTGCCACTGGAGGAGATCCAGGTGGACGAACGGCTACGGTTAATGGAAGAAGCAGTGGAGATTCTTGAGCGGGGCGTCAAGAAACTTAAACAAAACACTATACCTATTGTTAAGGTACGATGGAATTCCCGTCTAGGACCGGAATATACGTGGGAGCGCAAAGATCAAATGCGGCTCAAATATCCACACCTCTTTACTGAACCTGAACCCGTGCATAGATCAAACACTAAACATAAAGCAGCTCGCTCAAAGTGAATTTCGGGGCGAAATTCCTTTCAACTTGGGGATGATGTGACATCTGGGAACCAAGCACACACTTTTCTAGCTGGCATTATTGTTTACTTGCTGAATTTCGGGATGAAATTCTTTTCAACTTGGGGATGATGTGATACCCCGCAATTTCAGGTTCTCACTTTAACTAAACTCTATTTACATTCCTTGCATTATACTTAACTAGGGTTAGCTAGATAGGACACACGTTACACAGTTATAAGTTAATAACTGCATAAAAGTGGTAATTCAAGGAATAACCAGACTGTATACATGATTAGTGAACCTCGGACGTTGGTGAATAATGAAGTTTAATAATTGTGAGATAATTGGTTTGGATTGATTGCAATTACATGCTTCTATGATACTCGGTGAAACTATGTGCAAACCATATGTGATTATGTAAACTTAAACCGAATACGTTAATAAATATCGTTAAAGGTGGACCATTAGGATGATTGGGGTCTTAACACATGGGGTTACACTTATTACGGTCCGAAATAGCGAAAATGTCAAAGGAAAACACGTCGGGTGACGAAACGGGCCACCCACGCGGGCCAAGGCCCTGTGAGCAGCCGCTCACAGGGACCGAGCGGCCCACTCGCCGGTGTCTGTCGCCACCAAACCGACTTAATCACCTATTTAAGAAACCTTAAGCCTCTTGTATCACCGAAACTCAAACCCTAATCGCCCCTACTGCCCTATTTACGAAATATTAACCCCTAAACACCTGCTAAGACTCAAGAACATCGATCGGGAAGCTTGGAGAGCATTCGGTTGATTGTTTTGAAAGGCTTGCGGTATAATCTTCAATCCTTTGTATTTTATCTTCTTAAATATGTTATAAAACCTTATAACTAAGTTGGTCCTGGGCTGAAACCTTTTCATAAAGATTAAAACTTGAAGTTTATAAAGATTGAATGGGTTAAACATAATCCTATGCGATTAGAAATTGATATGTTGCATGATTATGCATGTTCTTGATGTTTTGGACTCCTAGGGTTTATGAATGATGATGTTTATGATGTATCATTAGGGTTTCGATCAGATGTGGCTCTTATTGATGTTGTGTGATGATTATTAGGTGTTATTGATTGATAATATGCAACTAGGGTTTGATATAATTGATAATTTTGCATGATTAGAATCTGGACAGAATCTGAAGGTCGATGTGTAGGGTCTGTTACGTGACAATAAAGTGTTGACTTTGATTGAATCTTTGCATGAATGGGTTGTACATGGTCTTAGCTTTTTAGAATGGGCAAAATCATCTGATTTGGATACCGTTTGATATGTTTTTCGAACTTTCTTTGATTAAAGGTCATATCAGATTTTCAGATTAACAAACTGAGTCAACTTTAAACAATCATAACTCGAGTTTTACATGAAATTTGTACAGTAAGTTAAAATTGGAGTAACTTGGCTTTTCCAAGTGGATTCATCCCGTTTGGATGAATACACAATTTTTGGGAATTTTTCTACTAAACTGACCTGTTGTGGAGGTTTTCTGGACATAGTTGTGTTGAACGAATTTTAATAATTTTTGTGTTTGGTTTTGAGACAAAAAAAAAATAAGGGTTATTAAATGAATCCCAAAGAATATTCAGTAAAACTTTGGGAGTTTAAGTCATTGATTATGTATTTTAAATAAATTAGTTTTCATGGCGCATAATCTGTCCTGAAAACGCAGATTGTGTATTATGTGTTTATGTGACTAATTGGAGTCCTATGTGGTATGTATTTGATGTATACTTGAATGGGCACTTGTATGAGATGCATATGAAGTGTAAAACTAATGGTAACCAACATATTCACCAACGGGTCTGTAGGGTTTACTTATGCATGTAGAATCACTAGGTGTCACTTACACGCTTTTGAACATTTAAACGTCTTCGACAAACGGGTTATATGGTGTAATGGTATTACACATATACTTATTTAGTGACACTTATACTAGGGTTTCGGTAGTGCACCCTACTTTGGTGTTTGGATTTACTTGCTTGCACACTAAGGTGAGTTTCACTACTCTTTTCTCAAAAGCATGCGTGTCAGGGTGAGACAACTTTGGTAAACGTTTTCTAATCCGGTTTGGGACTACTTACACATCCCGGGTTGGGATGCTATGGATCCTTGTGTGGGTCGGTCTTTGACTCCTTGTGTGAGTCGGGTTTTGCTAGTTCGCAAAGTGTGTCCTTGATGAACTAAACAAACTCTATCATCTGTAAGTCCTTCACATACCGAATGAGTTGCCGGGTTATGGCAAGCGGGTTATTAGTTGATAGCGCTATTAGGTCTTACACACCTCACACCGGCTCGGGGAGTGCGGGAGTGAACTATAACTTAACAGATTTTATCATTGTTGATAGGCAATGATGTAAGTCATGCAGCTCACATTTGTGACTACACGTACATCAGCAATTCGGTATATCGGTGTTAGTTATCATGAATGGGTTAGCTACCCTTGACATGCGATGAACTAGTGTTTACATGGTTCTTGGAACCAACTCAATTACTTATTTACGTGGTTTTGAAAACCAGCGCAGTTACATACTCATTTACTTTACTTAGTGAACTCACCAACATTGTTTGTTGACCCACGATTTACATGCTTTTGCAGGTAGTTAGCTTCCGGTGCTAGGATTAGAAAGCACCGCACACTTCATTGCATTTAGGGTCGTGGGCATACACCTAAATTACATATTATGCTTTTACGTTTTCTTTCATATGGTTTTAATTTGGGCGCGTTGTTTTGCGCATGGTTTTCAAAGGTTTAAATTTGGTTTACGCTTCCGCAGCTTAACTAAACTTGATTTTTGAAAACGAACTAAATGGTTTGGGCATTTAGAGTTCGTTCATATGACTTATGGCTATGGGATCCTGGTATGTCATGCGCCTCGCGGTATAAACCCCGCAGTGGAAATTTGAGGGTGTGACATTATTGAACCACCGAGACAACCAATTAAATATCTTGCACAAACACCAACTTATCCACCAAACTACACCACAAATTCTTAGATTTCACCACAACCGCAAATGTCTACCACATGTTATTCATCCAATACACCTAGCAACTACCCAATGCTCATAACACATCGCAAGCTTCTGCAAGCCAAAGTTCTGTAGTGTTGGAAACATCCAACATGAACAATGTCACAGTTGAAGTTGCATTGGTTTCAACAATTGTTGCTTCATACAATGGAGTGGTGGCTAGTCAAATTAGTAACAACAATCTAACCAATGAAGACTATGCTCAGATTGATAAGGAAGAAATGGAGCTTATTGATATCCAATGGGCTTTTGCGAGTGTTATGAGACGAGCAACTGAGTTTATTGAGAAGACAGGAAGAACTGATCTGGCTACATCACCCAACACCACATATGCCTTTAACAAAGCCATAGTCACTTGCTTTAATTGTGGGGCTAAAGGTCATTTCAAGAGGGAATGCACTCAGCCAGCTCAGGAAGGTAACAGAAATCCATTCAACTCAAATTACCAAAACCGCCAATCTCAGAACCAAGTAATCTATCAAAGCCAAAACAACAATAACTATCAACCACAAAACAATTACCAAAACCGACAGAACACCTCACAGAATAACTATGCTAGACAAGCAACTACACCCAACTAGACTCAAACTAGAACACCATATAATCCAAGCAGAACCATTATTCCTATTTCCACACCAAATAGTCAAAGACAAACCGAAAACTAAAATCAGGATTTGGTGATACAAAGGATGAAGGTTTTAACTTGACGGGGATGCAATTGGGTGTTGAAAGTTACTGCTGTGAATGTAGCTTGTGTTGCTTAGAAGATTGACTTAGAGGAGTCGGTGATAGTTGGAGAAGTTTTGGAGAATGAGAAGGTTTCTGAAATAAAAATTGAGGAGATGGTAGATGAAACTGATCTTTCTGTTGAAGAATCACATGTTGAGAAGACTTCGGGAATGATCATTGATTCTGTCACTGATATTCCTGATGAGCGTGATTCGGCATATTCTGATACGGAGAGTGAAACAGATTCGGAAGCTAGTGTCAATACATTAGATAAAGATATTGATCAACTCCTGGCCGAAGCTGATTTTCTAATGACTCGGAAGTCATGCATTGTTGATGACGCTTTCACAAGGATTGACTACTCAAAGTTCTTTGCTGGAAAGGAAGCGCATTTTGCTTTGATGGCTATGACTGATCCTCCGAAACAGGTAAGTTCTGAATCCACTATTGATATGAATAGTGATAAGTATTGTGGAACTTGTGATAAACTGACAGAGGAAAACAAGCAACTCAAGGTTCAACTTGAGAGTGCGATAATTAACTGTCAATCTTATTGCAAGGAAGCCCATGAGTTTAACAAAGTTCTTGATGGTTATAAAAAGGACATTTCTGATCTAAAGAAAAGTCTTTCTTTAAAACAACTTTCTATAAACATTTATATAAATGAACTTGAAGAAACAAAATTAGAAATGGCAACCATCAAATGCTTTGCTGAAAAGGTCAACAAAAAGCTTGAAAGTTACAAACACATTGCTTATGTGGTTGACCATATCATTGAAGAACCCTGACAACCTAGTAGTGCAAATTACAAGGCTGTTCCATCCCTAGTGTTATTTGAGAACCACAATTTACATTCAATAACACCGGAGAGTTCAGTCAAATCTGACTCTGCATCGGATAGTGAATCTAACACTTCTAGTGGTAGAGATCCACATTCCGATGTGAGACCGATTTTAGGGTTGAATGATGAGGGAGTGACAGCTGTAACTGATGATTCAGACTCAGATGATGAGAAACCTGAGAATGTGAGTGATATTCCTTTGGAAAATCACATTATCACAAATGAACCAATATCACCTTCTCAGATTTCACATCCGATGGCAAATGAACATCGAGTGAATCAATCAGTAAAGAAAGAAGTGAAAAAGAATTAGTTGAGAAACCGGTCACAGTATTTTATCGGATGGAAGGATTCGATAAGATTATCTCTGACAAGGAGTATCTGATAAAATTTGCCAATTACTCAAAAATCGAGAAAATCTGGTAGGATAGTACTATTTGGTTTCCTAAACATGAAAAGACCAATGATGTACCTCCAGAAATTTGAAAGAAAATATATCTGGATACTCCAAAAGATCCTAAGGTTCATGTCACTGAGTTCATCAGGCCTAAAAAAATGGCTAATGGTTTTCTTGAGCCGGCTTACTCAAAGGATCCAGCCACTGAGAGTTTGAGACGTAGATGTGTGGATGATCAATATCCAATCAATTTCTACGCTAAGTAGAATGCCAAGAATGTTTTTGAGGAATACCGTGCATGTTTCAAGTGTGGGGAGAGAGGGCATTTACTTGCTCACTGCCCGTGCGTGAGGCATAAAAGGCACGAAGTTGAGATGAGGCAATCCTATAGAAGTCCAGTTGACAATCATAGTTATCCTCAAAGATGTATTGTCCCTCAACCAGCACCATTTTATAATCAAAGTCGTTATTTTCAAAGGAGGGATAATCATCAATTTACTTATGATTGTCGAAACCGGATTGTTATGGAAAAACCGTTGAAGAACCAGTGGTGAACTCAACTGTTGATAAACAAATGGTTCCACCAAAACCTGCTATTAAATCACCAGTTGGACCTAAATCTATTAATTCAGAGAAGGTAACCAAGAAAGTTTCATTTGAGAACAATGTTAAGAAACCTGCTGTGACTCAAAAGTCTCAGATTAACCCCCAGCACTGCTCCATCAATGGTCACCCCTTTAAGAATCTCCACCCAATCCATTGGGTCGTTAACACCTGAGAGCTTTAGAAAACCGAAACGGTTACCGGCTCGGTCACGCTTAGCCGGAATAAAAGAATCTTCAAGATTGTCAAAATGTTGATACACATTCCAGAGGTCTTGAGCTGTGCAACTCTTGGGAATGTTAGAGACAAAGAAAGAAGTTGTGTTTACGAGCCTATCTTCCCTCCTCTGAAATCTCCTAGCCTTCAGTTTCTCCTTTTTGCTAAGGACAGTCTGCCACTCATCATCTTGCTTCCTGTTGGTAGCCCTTGAAAAGATGTGTTTTTGTTCCTCCTTCTTCCTTCTCTGAAGTTCGTTGTACTTGGCTTGATCGAGTCTCCCCTGAAGTTGTCTGTTGGTCTTCCCCGCTCTCATGTTGTTGATATAAGGTAAGAAGAAAAATGTTTTGGAATCTTGATTAACCGAGATTTCAAAACAAAAGCAACTATTATTTCTTGGGATGTGGAATGTTGCGGCCTAGTTCACTTCTTTTATGCTGACGGGTCAATGAATTGGAGTATAAATCAACATTGATAGTCAAGAAACATGTAAATAATGCTAGAGGTATTAGATTTTACTTTCATTTGTAAATAACACTAATTGGAATTTTGAAAATTTTCTGTTTAGTGTGTTAGGAATCTAAGACGTATTCAAACAAGTGAATATGTGTTACTTTTAGTCATATGAGATGCACTTAGGTGAAACGGCTAGGGAACTAGAAAATATTGGGTTTTAGGCGTCGCATACAGGATTATGATACGTTAAGAGTTCAGGATATGATGTAGTTTAAGGTTGAAGTTCGGGGCAGAATCATTTTGGACAAGTAGATGAGGTTGTTCTCAATACTATCATTGCATGTGCCCTTCAAATACAATCAAATGATTGAGTCAAGATACATTTTTAAATTGAAATTAATGGGTTTTGGATGTGGCAATAGGTATTGTTATAGAAAATAAGTTTTATATAATGGACTGTAAAAATGAGATGTTTTATAGAAAAACCTAAGATATCAACTTAGATGCATCAAGTATGATGAAGTATATAAAGAACTTTTGTGTTTTTGCATCGGCTTGCAATCTTTACTATTGTAGTTTTTACTTTTTTTTTGGAAATGCAAACTTCATACAAGACTCGAACCTAACTCCTTTCAATTCCTATTTCCTAAACCTTATTACAATTCCTTTGGCCACTGGGCTATTACCAAGTGGTTAGTTTTAACTTTTAAATATCATTCATTAAGTTACTTATTAATTATTAATATATTAAAGAAGTTTTATATTGTAATTTGTCTTATTACGTCATATTAGATTTTTCAACATCGGGCTGATCCCGAGGTATAAGGGGAGAAGGGGTGCTACCCCGGTTTTTTTTCACTTCACTGATTTTAACCAATCACGCACTGCCACATCACTATACTGATTTACTTCACTGAAACAGTTTAATGGAAGCATCACTCGACTGATTCACTTTACTAAAATGTTTTTTTTATATTATTTAAATAAACATAATTAATCCATAATAATTTTATTTATTTGAAAACAAAAAAAATAAATTAATCCATATTAAGGCTAGTGGATATAAAAATTGTCAATCATCAAAAGTAAGAAGTTGAAAATTGTCAATCTCCAAAATTAATCCATATTAAGAGTATTCAGATCCCCTTCATCAAATCTTATCTATTAAATTAAACTAAAAATTACCACTCTACCCCTAAATCTTCCCTCTCCTAATTAAAATAATAATATTTTTTCATACTTTTATTATTATATTTTCTCTCTCCTCTGTCACAACTACTTATAAAAACATTAAAATATATATAGAGGTGAACACTAGCTTTTCATATTTAGGATGAAACAGTGCTTCCACCAAATATTTCATCTCTCCTCCACTCACAACCACTTACACTCACCCCATATAATTTGGTAGACACATTCACATACATTTGGTGGATGGGATGTGAGTGCTCTAAGGGCAGTATAATACGTTTGTCTTTCAAAACAAAAATTCTATTATTTTTATTATTAATTAATCCACACACTTGAGCCAACCTAATATTAACAAAAATTCTATATTTTTAATATTATTTATTCCACACACACTACACCTATACATATTATATATCTATCTCCTTCCTCAATATACCTGCAACTTTAGACTTTAAAAAAAAAAAAATCAATATAAATTTACAACTTAAAAGAATATAAAGAGGGAGAGAAGAGACTAAAAGAACGGAGAGAGAGATTAGAAACAAATAATATTTTATATAAATTTACGGGTTCATATCCGTTAGATAGAACCAGAAATTGTTTTACGAGACATCTACCAGTACGGGTGACGACAATGTTACCATACTGGTTATGGGGTACCCTTGCCCAATTCTGTTGACGTCCCATTCCCTAAAACTAGTAGTAAATAAGCACATATTGTGATGACGTGTATTATTTGCCGGCATCTTATTCTTTTCACCAATAAGTTTGCTAAGGGTGAAATTTTAGTTTTTTTTTCCCAGTATGTTTTTTTTATTATTATTTTTTAATTTAGGGATTATAGAAAAGGTCAAGGAGACCAATAACTTTGCTAGTGGTACTTTAGATTTTTTAATATTGGGATTATAGAAGACGTCAAGAAAGATATAAAAAATCGTCTATTTTATTTTACTATAGTTAGTTTTAGACGAAGAAATAGGGTTAGTTCAAAAGTCTATTTTTAACGTAGGAAAAACAAAAAGTCAAGGAACAATAGACATGAATATCAAATTTTTAGTAGACTTTATTATTTAATTCCCCATTATAGATCGATATTTCATTATACTACTGGTAATGTAATATTATCCTTCAATGTTTGATTACGTATGTGCTCGAACAACACAATTATTTCACTAATAAATATTAAAGCAGCATACGACACTAAAGACACCTGATCCATCGTAGCTGAAAAGCTAACACTAGTGGGGACTCCGAATTGAATACATTCTTATTCATACGTTGGAGTCCGAATGCAGGAGATTCACTCCTACGTTGAGGCTGACGGTCTTTGTGCAAATCGATCCAGGAGCCTACGAACCCTCCTAACCCATATAGTCTCAAGCCTTAAACCCAATCATTTTCCTTGTTGTAGTAACAAGTGGACCTCACCGTAGGGCTTTTAAATAAAGGTGTTGGTAGTTTTTCAGTCTCATTTGTTTCTAAGTTACTGTTTCCAAATAACCTTTGGAGACATCAACCCTGACGAGGGTCTCCCTAAAACACGGCTACCAGTCACACCTCTGGTGACGGTGTCAGCTCAGGCACACCTTAAACGTACGGACTACAGACCGAACCGTCTCTGGGAGACATGCCCAACTTTAGGATGCCTCAGTCCTTATGAGCTTTCAACTCGTTGAACATGATGGATTATACCCCAAAAGAAGTACGAAGAAATTTCTTGCAACTCAGAGATTTTCTAAGCGGCTATGTGCAGGAAGAGAGCTCCCAAGGTGTAAAATGTCATGCCTTCGACACTTTTTCACCTGGACCTCCGGTGGTTGGAACAACCACACCTTCTGCTACCATACGTTTTAATATGAGCCCCAATCCTTACCTGAATGATCAGGGAGGGATATTCACTAGTGGGGAGACCAGCCGTTCTATACCTCTTTCTACCCCGGGTAAGGGAGTATACGATAGAGCAACAGCTATGGGTCACTGATGCCTCGATGCCATTTTCGGTACCCCTCTCATATGAGGAAGCATTAAGGTCTTTACCTTTGGAAAGAGGTGCGGTAGCTTCTTCTCTAGCAGGAGTTAGATGTCCTGTCACAACTCATTTCTCACATCACGGGGTGATGTATCTCAGCCACACTGACCCTTAGTTTGCACCATACATGATGCCACCCTATTTTCAAGTTGGCCTGGAGGCTACCCTTGGTAAGCTCCACCTCCTATAAGCCAGGCTCAAGGGACTTCATCTCCTTTGAATTAGGTTCAGGGAACTTTGCCTCCTTTAAACTAGGTTCATAACAACCAAGGGTCTTCACAGCCACTCGGGAACTTTGCATCCTTCAAGCCAAGCTCACCCTTCGGAGACATATAGCCCAAGTCTTTAGAATCCTTCGATAAAAGCATAGCCCATTTTGATTTTCTAGAAAAGATCAAGATGCCTGCAAACGTTAAAACTTATGATGGGACCGACGACCCTGATGATCACCTTAATGTTTTCTCTGGACTAGCCATAGTAGAAAAATGGAACAATGCTGAATGTTGTCATATGTTCATGCAAACCTTAGTACGCCCTACTCTCTAATTGTAACATCGCAAAATTTTTTCCCAAATTCTAAACGTACTTTATATATATATACATTTTTATTTTATCGTTCATTATATAACGTGCCTAAGTTTTTCCTACCACAACTTATATATTATATATATATATATATATGCATATATAATAATAATAATAATAATAATAATAATAATAATAATCCAGATTTTTTTGTAGTAAAAAAAAATAAAATAGTGTTAGAACAAGCCCACTCTTTTTCATTGTTTCTTTTAGAAATTTGGAAGCCCAAATATCTTCCTTTTGAAAGTTGCAGCCCACAAAATTTGGCCCACCTCAGTTAACCAGCCCAGGCCCCTCACCCTCCCCTTCCTTGCCCTGTTTAAAAAAAAAAAAGACAAAGGTTGGCCTCAGCCGGGTTTCGAACCGGAGGCAACCATGTATAACACCCAAGGACCAACCAACTAAGCTATGCTGATCTTTTGGTTTATATCTAACTCGTATATTATAAATAACCTTTTTAAAACTCTATTACTGGTCGCTGCTAACAGCAGACGCGCGAACCAGCCTGCAAGATCAGTTTTGACCTTAGATTTATACCCGATTTATGGAAACAATTGACTAATTGTTTCGTAAACAGGTAAATTACGAGCAATCACGCGTTTTACCGGTCAAACATACTCGATTTAAACCCATTTACGCGTTTGTGTTAAAGCTTGGTCAATGGTTTCCAATTCAAGCACCCATGATACTACCCTATAAATTGAACCTTGCTGTACCATCACTACTCGCCAATAACACTCTCTCAACACTCAATTTCTGATTTCTTTCATCTTTCGAAGCATTTCTTATCAATTTTGACTTCTGCGTTGACTAATCATCTTGCATTCAAAACATGTTTGTAAGTCTAATTTTATTGATGGGATTTATTGTTCGGCATGTACACAACCTTAACCCTAAGGTTAATTGGGTTAAAGTTGTGTGATTTGATCAATTGAATAGCTAGGGCTCGTTTGGGTTTGATTTGGGGAAGAACACCATCAAAAAACTATATATTTATTTTAAAAAGATGGAAACCAAACACAACCACTGATCTAGATCAAGTGGTTGTGTCTGGTGCTGGTTATTCAGAGCACTCGGGTTCAAACCATAGCATCAACAGATTTTTTTCAATAAGGTGTGTATATATATATTCTCTTGTATTTTTTTTTATTCATTTTTAAATACTAAAACACTTTTAAAAATCCCACAAAAATTATCTTATATTAATCTGAGATAAAAGTTTTAATTACAATTTTTATTTTTCTGAAATTCATTTATTTAATATTTATTATAATTAAATCAATTTTATATTGTTTTATTTATAAAAATCCATTAAAATATCAAAACAATTTTATTAGTTTCCACAAAAATTATCCTAAGTTTTTATAACATTAATCTTTTCAAAAATGGTTTTTATTTCTGAAAAATCATTTATTTAATATTTTTAATCAATTTTTGTTAGTTTTAATCATAATTAAATCATAATAAATTCAATTTTCATCATTTTTGCACCAAAATTTTATACAAATTATTTTTAATCATTTAGAACAGAAATATGATTTTTAAAATAGAAATTCTTTAATTTTAGTATTTTTGAATATTAAAGTTAAATTTTGACAATTTGTGATAAATAGATTTAAAAATCTATTTTATAAGAAATAATTTTATAAAAATTATTTTTGCACTTCAAATACATTATTGTGATCATCCAAAATTTAAATTTCATAAAAAGATTTTTAGTTATTTATTTACTAAATTTCTCTCAATTGGCGAATATTTTTAATATTAATCAAACGAGCAATTATCCCCAATTCGAAGCCCTAGAACTTATACATTTGTAGACTTGATAGACTTAGACATATTCATTACCTCATTTTAGGGTGATACTTGATACATTTGGGCAACACACTGTTTTCAACAGATATAACATTTTACCAAGGTGAGTTTTACATAGCCCCTTTTCTATTTATCACCATTTTTGGGGTGAAACATGTTTATAACATCATCATTGCAATTCAATCATCAATGTGTCTATGTGTTTTCTATGTTGCATTATGTCTTGAGCATGATTAGAGTAAGCACCATTCTAGCATAATCATTAACATTGATCAGCCGGCGGTATACATTGATAGATCTATTGGACTGACAATCCCATCCGGATACGTGCCTCCTACAAAGGTTACGTGGGTGTTTGTTATCGTATAACATATTGGACCATGAGCGTATGGTATGTATCATTTTATAACAGTCATCAGGGTTGATTATGCACTCGATTTATTTCTAGTATGTTCTCACATATGGACTAGATTGACATGACACATGAATTGCACATCATTTTTATTCAATTATCAAAAACCTATGTAATTCTCACCAACTTTTGTTGACCCAAAACATTTTCAACTTAACATGTTTCAGGTTCTATTTGCTTGAAGATTTGAATTGATGCTTGAAGATATGTGTATAGTTTATTCAATTTGATGTACAAATTCTAGAACAATTGTATGTAATTCATTTAAATCATTTAATGGAATCTATTATTCACCATGAGCTACTGAACAATCATCAATACGTGACATCCCGATGTTTCCGCCATCGGTTGGGGTGTTACACTAATGGTTCTATGGCCTCCCATCCCAAAGCATCTCTTCCATCTATGATCTAGGGAGACGCTTCATATCAATCTTTACTCCATTTAGGAAGTGCACCAAAGATGCTGTTATCCTACACCAGATCCAGCAGGGGGAACATGAAGATCTTTAAACCTTCATTGAAAGATACAAGAGGGAGGGTCTGAATTATAGTGGTGCAATAGAAAATATAAGAGTCTTGGGTTTCATGGGAGCCATACATCCTAAAAACCTCCAATGGAGATTCCATGAAGATGTTCCTTAAACCATGGAAAAAGCCTTTAAAATAGTTGAAGCCTTCCTTAGTGGAGAGGAGGCTCTCACTCGCCAAGAATCTATGAAACGGTATAGGGTAAGCTGCAAAGATTGCTCTTCTAACTCGAGAAGGTCAGGTTTCCAGCCCTACAATGAAAGACATACTCATAGGTCCTTTGAACCAAGGAGAAATGAGGAACGAAAGCACCCCCCCAGACCAGGAAGGTACCAAGATAAAGAAAAACAAGTGTTTACCATCCTAACAAAGACACCACAAGAGATCCTTTCCACAGAAGAAGTCAAATATAGCATTCGTTCCCTAGACCTCCGTCCAAACCTGCCAGCAAAGGAGAAGTCAGCAAGCATTGTGCCTTCTATAATGACACATGCCACCACACCAACGATTGTTGCCAGCTGAAGAAACGGATAGAAGAAGTTGTTAAGTTAGGGGAACTAGATTAAAGATATCAAGGGGAGGAAGGGCAAAGGGAAGAAAGATAAGAAGGTGAACATGATTAGGCAAGAGAGGGCACAACAGATGAAGAGGGCCCATACTGAACCCTAGAACAAGCCATACATATGTATCCCTCCTACCCCAAATGAGCTAACTATAACACTCGTAATTGTGGAAGCTGAACTTGTTGGCTTCCCAGTGGATAGGGTGTACATCGATTGGGGTACCTCTTCCAAACTAGTGTATGAAATTTGCTTTGAAAAGCTTAGCGAGGATATAAAGTCCAAGCTCAGACCATCAAACGCATCTCAGGAAGACTTCTATGGGGCACGTGTTCATCCCCTAAGCAAGCTCACCCACAATGTCTACTTCAAGGATGGAGATTTATCTAGAATAGAGGAGCTTACTTTTTCAGTGATCATGTACCCTTTGAGCTACAACGTTCTCATTGGAAGGGTAGGCATCACAACCTTCAAAGTTATTGTTTCTACAGCACATGGTCTATTGAAGTTTCCCACAGAGAAGGGGATTGCGACCTTGAAGCCCTTAGCAGAATGTGACACCCGTCAGATTTCCAAGTAATTTGATTTTTGCTTCGAGAGCTTCATTGTTTTCATGAGATGTTTCAACGACATCCAACATTTTCCTGTCGTTCTCTCTCAACTGCTCAATTTCTGCTTGCTGCTTATTAATAATCTTCATCATCTCAGTAAGCTTCTGGTTCACAGTGTTCATCAAATCACTGTCAACTGTGACCTTATGTGTAGAAGCTTCAGCAGACTCAGGCATTTTGCCTTTCTTCAACTTCTTAAGTACTCTATCCATAGCATCATTAAATTCATCAACAGGTAAATCAGACTCCTGTTCAGTACCTGAAGTGGTTTTCTGTTTCTTCGCAGCTGGAGCAGTAACCGGTGACTTAGAGCTTGATGCAGGTGGCAATTTCTTACCTGCAACCAGAGATTCAATCTCTCTTGCTCTTTTCTCCATTGGTCGCAACACCTTTTCCTTCTTCTTAAACTGGGGTTTCTTCTGTTTCTCCCCCTGCTCTGGCGATCCATGAAAATCTTCAGATCCCAAGCCTAGACCCTCATCAGTTTCGTCTAAATGAATAGGGCTCTTACTTCTTTGTTCTTCCAATGATCCGTTAAGACTGGCAGACTCACCAGCCACATTGGCCTTGGGCGTGGTGCTCTTAGCCGTCTCTGTATCAGAATCCCATCTTTCATCTTCTTGCGTCTCCTCAGAATCAATCGACGCTTCATCAACCAAGTTGATACCTTTCTTTGACATCCGTTTCTTCCTCCTAGAAACATTTTTCTTCTTCGCTTGTTCAGCTTCATTAACAACTTAAATCACAATTTCCTTTTCTTTACTCTTTCCACTCTTTGCTCATACGTTCACCACCTGGCGCTTTCGTTTTGCCTCAGGGTCAACTGGAAATAGAGGATTTCTACGTCAGATGCACTGTCAGCATGCCTCACCTTATCTTTACCAGGGTCTACATAGTCTATTTTGATCAGGTGACCAAATAGACGCCTCACTGGTGGTCGTTCGTTCATAGGCACACCTTTATACGCCTTCATTCTAGCAAGAGTATTAATGTTCATATGCTCCTGAACAATAATCTGCTTTGGATCTCTTTTCAATTTCTTATACTTTGAATCAAAAATCATCTGAAGGAATCTAGGATATAACAGAAATTTCCTAGTCCTTGTACCTCTCACTGGTTCCAATAAGTGTTCCATTCGCATTCCGGACACATTGAATGGTTTGTTCAATATGAGTGCCACCATCAATGAGCTAATGCTTTTCCTCATCAAATCATAACCACCAGCTGCTGACCCGAAGACATGTATCATCACGTGTGCTAAATACTTGAACTTGGGACAGAGCTTTCCCTTATGTAACAAACCATCAGTAATAGGCCCGTTATACTTCATTCTAAGAAAGCACTTTCGTTGTTCAGTCCAGCTGAGTTCTCTAGGATCTGTCTTAACATCATCAAGCTTCAACGCCTCTCTAATATCATTCTCTGAAAAAATTATTAGCTCCCCTTGAATCTTACTAACCAGTGAAGATTCACCATCCCAGAAGTCCATCTTTGCATTTGTCCAGAACTCCTGTAACAAATCTCGGCAAATGATAGCGGGTGTAGCAATCGCGTCAATCACCCGGCTTCTCTTCAAAAACTCAATTATCCCAGTAAACTCCGTGTGTTTCTTCATGTCGCCTAAGTATGCACAACAGTTGTGTGCATTCTCAAACGGTAGAATTGCAGTCTTCTCTATCTCGGCAACCTGTGAGGATGATCCAGCATGAACACTTGTATCTTTGTAACAACCGGCAAAAATGAGGTAATTCCGTACTAATTAACTAATATGTGATTAACGTAATTAAATGCAATTATGTGTTGATTTATTTATCAAGGCCTTAGAAGATAGCAATTCCCAAATAATGCATAGGAATGCATATATTTAATGACAAAACCTGATGGGATCATGTGCGAGTAAATTTATCCGGTATGGACGTTGGCGATTACCCGGTAAAAATCAAATAAACGAAAAGGATCCCGGACACCCAGGATATAAAATATAGGGTAATTTCACAAAATATAATGGGCTTTGGAATTCCAAACCCATAAGTGGGAGCTTTTCATACAAATCTCCGGGTAATGAATAAAGTACGCGTACCGCACCCGATACGCGTATAACTTATAATTTCACCCGACAAAAGCCTAAATAACTAATCAACGCTTAAACTAGGCTATGTTTAAGGGTTATTAAAGGTATTTTTAATATCTGGATAACGCGTGGTTAAAATCCGAAAAATCCCCGAACGACACTCGAACGAGGAGGGATTTAACATAACAAATAATGGGTAAATATTTAGTGTTATGGACCCCACCTAAAACCCCTAAGGGCCGGCATAAACCCACCCTTCCCCATGCACAATCTCTTTTGTCTAAATAACCCACTTGTATCCTAGAGGTAATCATGGGATTAAATATGCATGGATGGTCATTGGGTAAGATTTGATAGTACAAAAGCAAGCCTAATCCATGTTTTTTGTAAGAAAAAAATCGGCCAATGGCCTTATGAAGCCAACACAAGATCATTCCATGAGATTACACTAATGATTAATATAAATCTAATTAGATTACATGGAAGATTATCACATTGGGCAAGATTTACCAAATCCTCTCTTCTCTCTCTCTAAACTCACGGCCAAAACACCCTCTACATAATCTCCCAAACATCATTAGTATCTCACACAATCTTCACTAGATTTTGCATAATCCATGGAAGATACATGTGATCTTTAGAGATATTAGAAGGATATTATAAAGATACAAGTATGCACACTTGAAACAACAAAGCAAAATCTTCTTCCTTTCTTCCCCTCTTGGCCGTAGCATATACCACCCACACACACACTCTTCTTTCAAGTTTAACACTTCCAAATCACCTCTAAATATCCATCTTTCAAAACCCCATTGTGTGTTTGAAGAGCTTGGAGCTTAACCACTTGGAAGAACACACTAAACCCCATTCAAATCCAAGGTTTTTGTCTTCCCTAGCCTTGTGCTAGTAGTAAACTTCTTAACCTTGCTTTGATCATTAATATTCATGTTATGTGTTCTTAGAAGCAAGTTGTACATGAAGGGTTAAAATGTGGTTTTGAACATAAGCTTTAATATATTTTACAAGAGTAAAATGGATGATTAAAGACATGTAAATGGATCATAGATTTGATGTTAGTAATGTAGTATTTCTAGAAATTATAAAAATCTACACATACACTTATGTAGGATGATGATTTAAACATGATTTGTGAAAGTAACTTGAATATGCTAAAAGGTAGTTTTAACCATCATAAAATAACCATCTAAAGTCTAATATAAGTTGGAATATGTTGGAAGACCATAAATGTAGAAATTACATATTTAAAGTCTACTCACTTGGATGAGTGAAATTTGGATATGTTGGACAAAAACACTAAACACACATGTTAGTAGCCTTATTTATGGAATATAAGACTATTAAAAGTGGTATGATGTAAAAATAATCTAACATTAAGAAGATGATTCTTCAAAGTCCACTAAATTGAGAGAAAAATGCTAACTTTGGAAGTTAGATGGAAAAATACAACATTTATAAGTTAAGGGACTAATGTGGTAACTTTGAAAGATGAGGGACTAAAATGGATATTTTAGAAACTTTGATCCAAAAATGCAACAATGGAAAGTTTGGTGTCAAAAGCATAAATAATGATTTTCCAAGGATGGTTTGGTAAACACTAGTAAACTACTTGTGTGTTTTGTATAAAAAGTGTATTTTTATAAAAGTGGAAGTTTATAAAAATATGGACTTGTATTAACATAAGGATTTTATAAAAATAGAGGTTTTTATAAAAATGTTGAACAAGATTAAAAACTTGAGAATACTTATACAAAAATGAACACTTTTATATAAATGGGAATATAAAAGTGTTGGAAACATTTTTGTATATAAGTTAACAAGTTGGGTTAAAAATACAAAAGTATATTTTTGAACCTTTCAAGTAATATGTGTTGAGGAATTAGAAATATAAAAATAATATTTCTATAAGACGCATATTGGGAAAAAACTTGGAAAAATTAACTACTTAATGGAAAAGTAGATATGCGGGAAGGAAAACCGAGACGAGTAGACAAAATATACATATATATTTGTGTATGCCGAACCGACGAGACCTTAGCATATTTGAATGGGAAAATAAATATACGGCATGGTGAGTCGAGTCGGGCATTAAGAATATACTGCCGAACGACAAGACCTTAGCATATTTATTTGAATGGGAAAATAAATATGCGGCAAAGTGAGTTGGGTCGAGTGTTAAGAATATATTATATCGAACGATGCGATCTTAAATATAATTATTTGAATGGGAAAATAATTATACGTTAGGTGAAGTCGAATCGAGGATAATAATATACAAGTTAAAAGGATATTAACGAGAATAATATATAACTTGTAAGATGAGGGTAATCCATCGCCAACGAACCTAGGATACGCGTTTAATTAAACGGGAATTGGAATAACACGTGGTCGGGGAGTTGGGTGTACAACTTGCCAAGGCACATGCACTATAGGTGTAGTGACTTATACGTCTGGGACGTTTGTAGGTGCGAGACCACAAATTTGCTATCTTTCCTTTTGAGCCGGACACAGATTCAGGTGAGTCTCACGGCCCCATTTTAAACTATTTTACATTTTTCGGGGGAAAGATATGTTAGGGATAATGTTTGACGGGATAATTACTTGAGTTGTGATCGCCACTTGGGGTTGAGACCTCTCTTCTATAATCATTAATTCAGGGAAATGAAACCAAAGGAATATTTGAATAGTACTATTGGTGCCTGACAAGGCCCACCCCTAATCGATAGCGTCGATTATGCATCGGCGTATGCCTGGGGTGCACGTATTCTGAAATCAAGTCGTAGGACACCGAGTAACGACTTGGAGCGGGGCATTATTATTATTTGTCTTGGTTTGGTTATAGGCTCAAGTAGAATTGTAGGAACTTGCAACTCCTATAAATGGTCATAACATGGTATTTCCCAAGAGTTAAAGTTTTGGAAACTAAAACCTGTGAACTCACCAATAATTATATATTGACGAATTTTAAACATATCTTTCAGGTAACTGATTGATGATGGACAACATGGCAAGCTGTGTCAGAAGAATCTCTCAACTGGGCGTCGGGTGTTTTGAAGGGGTTTCATCTTTATTTTCCCAAGGGTTTGGGATATATTTGAGAGACCTCCTTACTTGTATTAAAAACAATTTCGTTTATGTGTAAACGTGAAACATGGTTTTTGACGCCTTAATAAATGACCCATATTCTTAATTACTTATGATTTGCGTTAACCTTGACTTTATACGCTTGAACCGTCGCGCCACGTGTTTCCGCCATTGGCGTGGTGTGACAATCTTCCTGTTCAGACATGGTTAATACTGCAAAGGCGAACGTTGAATTATTAAACGATTACGATTGTGAGATAAAGTACCATCCCGGAAAGGCGAACGTTGTGGCCGACGCCTTAAGTTGCAAGGAACGGGTTAAGCCGTTGCGTGTCCGAGCTTTGGGTTTAACTATCCACACGAATATGACTGACCGAATTCGTGAAGCTCAAATTAACGCTCTTAACCCCGAGAATGTCAAAGGTGAAAGATTGAGGAAAATGGTTGATTCACTAGAACCAAAGGCGAACCAAACCTTGTATTTCATGAATAGAATTTGGGTTCCAGTGTATGGTGGCTTGCGTGAACTAGTATTGGCCTAAGCTCACAGTTCTCGATATTCGGTTCACCCTGGTGCAGACAAGATGTTCCACGATTTGAAAGAACTTTATTGGTGGCCAAATTTCAAAAGGGATATCGCAGCTTATGTTGTGCGATGTTTAACTTGTGCAAAGGTCAAAGCCGAGCATCAGAGACCATCCGGCTTGCTCCAGCAACCGAAAATACCTGAATGGAAATGGGAGCAAATTTCCATGGATTTCATTACCGAGTTACCCAAGACAACAAGCGGCCATGACATGATTTGGGTAATTTTTGATCGATTGACAAAATCCGCACACTTCCTCCCAATTCGCGAAACGGATAAGTTGGAAAAACTGACCCGTTTGTACATTAAGGAAGTGGTGTCTAAGCATGGCGTACCTATTTCCATCATCTCCGATCGAGATAGTCGTTTCACCTCAAGGTTTTGGGAAAGTTTGAATGAAGCCCTCGGTACTCGCCTTGACATGAGTACCGCATATCATCCCCAAACTGATGGTCAAAGTGAACGAACCATCCAGACATTGGAATATATGTTACGGGCATGCGCAATCGATTTCGGCGGTAATTGGGATTCACACTTGCCACTCGTGGAATTTTCGTATAACGACAGTTACCATACGAGCATTCAAGCTGCACCTTTTGAAGCTCTATATGGACGCAAGTGTAGATCTCCACTATGTTCGGCTGAAGTCGGAGAAAAACAACTTACCGGGCCCAAAATTGTTCAAGAGACGATGGACAAGGTCTTTTTGATAAAAGAACGTCTCAAAGCGGCCCGTGACCGGCAGAAAAGCTACGCTGATATGAGGCGAAAACCTTTGGAATTTCAAGTCAGAGACAGGGTCCTACTAAAGGTGTCACCTTGGAAGGGTGTCGCGCGCTTTGGGAAGCGCGGAAAGCTGAACCCACGGTATGTTGGACCGTTCGAAATCTTGTCCAGAGTAGGCCCTGTGGCATACAAGCTCAAGTTGCCACAAGAGCTTAGTGGAGTACATGACACGTTTCACGTGTCGAATTTGAAAAAGTGCCTATCCGACGAAACTCTCATCATCCCTGCGGACGAAATCCATATCGACGATAAGCTACACTTCGTCGAAGAACCAATCAAGGTGACTGATTGGAAGGTCCAAAAACTATGGCGCAGCAAGATCAGGTTGGTCAAAGTGCGCTGGAATGCCAAGCGTGGACCGGAGTTCACGTGGGAAAGGCTGGACCGGATGAAGCAAAAATACCCCGCCCTATTCGAGAAGACACCTATACCGGAGAACTCGAAGTGAATTCCGGGACGGAATTCTCTTAACGGGGGGAGAATGTAACAACCGGCAAAAATGAGGTAATTCCGCACTAATTAACTAATATGTGATTAACGTAATTAAATGCAATTATGTGTTGATTTATTTGTCAAGGCCTTAGAAGATAGCAATTCCCAAATAATGCATAGGAATGCATACATTTAATGACAAAACCTGATGGGATCATGTGCGAGTAAATTTATCCGGTATGGACGTTGGCGATTACCCGGTAAAAATCAAATAAACAAAAAGGATCCCGGACACCCAGGATATAAAATAAAGGGTAATTTCACAAAATATAATGGGCTTTGGAACTCCAAAGCCATAAGTGGGAGCTATTCATACAAATCTCCCGGTAACGAATAAAGTGCGCGTACCGCACCCGATACGCGTATAACTTATAATTTCACCTGACAAAAGCCTAAATAACTAATCAACGCTTAAACTAGGCTATGTTTAAGGGTTATTAAAGGTATTTTTAATATCCGGATAACGCGTGGTTAAAACCCGAAAAATACCCGAACGACACCCGAACGAGGAGGGATTTAACATAACAAATAATGGGTAAATATTTAGTGTTGTGGACCCCACCTAAAACCCCTAAGGGCCGGCATAAACCCACCCTTCCCCATGCACAATCTCTTTTGTCTAAATAACCCACTTGTATCCTAGAGGTAATCATGGGATTAAATATGTATGGATGGTCATTGGGTAAGATTTGATAGTACAAAAGCAAGCCTAATCCATGTTTTTGTAAGAAAAAAATTGGCCAATGGCCTTATGAAGCCAACACAAGATCATTCCATGAGATTACACAAATGATTAATATAAATCTAATTAGATTACATGGAAGATTATCACATTGGGCAAGATTTACCAAATCCTCTCCTCTCTCTCTCTAAACTCACGGCCAAAACACCCTCTACATAATCTCCCAAAGATCATTAGTATCTCACACAATCTTCACTAGATTTTGCATAATCCATGGAAGATACATGTGATCTTTAGAGATATTAGAAGGATATTATAAAGATACAAGTATGCACACTTGAAACAACAAAGCAAAATCTTCTTCCTTTCTTCCCCTCTTAGCCGTTGCATATACCACCCACACACACACTCTTCTTTCAAGTTTAACACTTCCAAACCACCTCTAAATATCCATCCTTCAAAACCCCATTGTGTGTTTCAAGAGCTTGGAGCTTAACCACTTGGAAGAACACACAAAACCCCATTCAAATCCATGGTTTTTGTCTTCCCTAGCCTTGTGCTAGAAGTAAGCTTCTTAACCTTGCTTTGATCATTAATATTCATGTTATGTGTTCTTAGAAGCAAGTTGTACATGAAGGGTTAAAATGTGGTTTTGAACATAAGCTTTAATATATTTTACAAGAGTAAAATGGATGATTAAAGACATGTAAATGGATCATAGATTTGATGTTAGTAATGTAGTATTTCTAGAAATTATAAAAATCTACACATACACTTATGTAGGATGATGATATAAACATGATTTGTGAAAGTAACTTGAATATGCTAAAAGGTAGTTTTAACCATCATAAAATAACCATCTAAAGTCTAATATAAGTTGGAATATGTTGGAAGACCATAAATGTAGAAATTACATATTTAAAGTCTACTCACTTGGATGAGTGAAATTTGGATATGTTGGACAAAAACACTAAACACACATGTTAGTAGCCTTATTTATGGAATATAAGACTATTAAAAGTGGTATGATGTAAAAATAATCTAACATTAAGAAGATGATTCTTCAAAGTCCACTAAATTGAGAGAAAAATGCTAACTTTGGAAGTTAGATGGAAAAATTTGACATTTATAAGTTAAAGGACTAATGTGGTAACTTTGATAGATGAGGGACTAAAATGGATATTTTAGAAACTTTGATCCAAAAATGCAACAATGGAAAGTTTGGTGTCAAAAACATAAATAATGATTTTCCAAGGATGGTTTGGTAAACACTAGTAAACTACTTGTGTATTTTGTATAAAAAGTGTATTTTTATAAAAGTGGAAGTTTATAAAAATATGGACTTGTATTAACATAAGGATTTTATAAAAATAGAGGTTTTTATAAAAATGTTGAACAAGATTAAAACTTGAGAATACTTATACAAAAATGAACACTTTTATATAAATGGGAATATAAAAGTGTTGGAAACATTTTTGTATATAAGTTAACAAGCTGGGTTAAAAATACAAAAGTCTATTTTTGAACCTTTCAAGTAATATGTGTTGAGGAATTAGAAATATAAAAATAATATTTCTATAAGACGCATATTGGGAAAAAACTTGGATAAATTAACTATCGGACTTGGATACATAAACTAACTATAGCGGATAAACGGACAAACAAGAGAAAAATATATATTTTAGGAAGTAAAATATATATAACATGGGTGAAAATTATATAACACTTTCCTAAGTTTTGGAGAAAATATTCGTGGGAGAAAACATAACGTAAATTCTAGTATATCTACTTAATGGGAAAGTATATATGCGGGAAGGAAAACCGAGACGAGTAGACAAAATATACATATATATTTGTGTATGCCGAACCGACGAGACCTTAGCATATTTGAATGGGAAAATAAATATACGGCATGGTGAGTCGAGTCGGGCATTAAGAATATACTGCCGAACGACAAGACCTTAGCATATTTATTTGAATGGGAAAATAAATATGCGGCAAAGTGAGTTGGGTCGAGTGTTAAGAATATATTATATCGAACGATGCGATCTTAAATATAATTATTTGAATGGGAAAATAATTATACGTTAGGTGAAGTCGAATCGAGGATAATAATATACAAGTTAAAAGGATATTAACAAGAATAATATATAACTTGTAAGAAGAGGGTAATCCATCGCCAACGAACCTAGGATACGCGTTTAATTAAACGGGAATTGGAATAACACGTGGTCGGGGAGTTGGGTGTACAACTTGCCAAGACACATGCACTATAGGTGTAGTGACTTATACGTCTAGGACGTTTGTAGGTGCGAGACCAAAAATTTGCTATCTTTCCTTTTGAGCCGGACACAGATTCAGTTGAGTCTCACGGCCCCATTTTAAACTATTTTACGTTTTTCAGGGGAAAGATATGTTAGGGATAATGTTTGACGGGATAATTACTTGAGTTGTAATCGCCACTCGGGGTTGAGACCTCTCTTCTATAATCATTAATTCAGGGAAATGAAACCAAAGGAATATTTGAATAGTACTATTGGTGCCTAACAAGGCCCACCCCTAATCGATAGCGTCGATTATGCATCGGCGTATGCCTGGGGTGCACGTATTCTAAAATCAAGTCGTAGGATACCGAGTAACGA
The DNA here is from genome assembly GCA_028751855.1 of Ambrosia trifida. Classification (NCBI taxonomy): domain Eukaryota; kingdom Viridiplantae; phylum Streptophyta; class Magnoliopsida; order Asterales; family Asteraceae; genus Ambrosia; species Ambrosia trifida. Next base: position 56,144,685 of record CM054129.1, on the reverse strand, counting down.
CTTGGAGCGGGGCATTATTATTATTTGTCTTGGTTTGGTTATAGGCTCAAGTAGAATTGTAGGAACTTGCAACTCCTATAAATGGTCATAACATGGTATTTCCCAAGAGTTAAAGTTTTGGAAACTAAAACCTGTGAACTCACCAATAATTATATATTGACGAATTTTAAACATATCTTTCAGGTAACTGATTGATGATGGACAACATGGCAAGCTGGGTCAAGGGAATCTCTCAACTGGGCGTCGGGTGTTTTGAAGGGGTTTCACCTTTATTTTCCCAAGGTTTTGGGATATATTTGAGAAACCTCCTTACTTGTATTAAAAACAATTTCGTTTATGTGTAAACGTGAAGCATGGTTTTTTGACGCCTTAATAAATGACCCATATTCTTAATTACTTATGGTTTGCGTTAACCTTGACTTTATACGCTTGAACCGTCGCGCCACGTGTTTCCGCCATTGGCGTGGTGTGACAATCTTCCTGTTCAGACATGGTTAATACTGCAAAACAAATCAAGTAAACACTTTAGAAACAAACAAAATTAACAAAATCTGAAAAGTTGGTTTTTAATTTCTACATTCAACCATTTAAAGGTTCGAATGAGAAGTTTTGGGTGCGAATGTGCATTTTCAAAGGTTCGAATGTAAATTGTTTTGAAAAATTGTTTCATTCGACCATTATCCTTCATTCGCCCAAATAAACTTTCTCCTTCGCCCAAATTTGCACATTCGACCGTTTGTTAATGGGCGAAGGTGTCAGTTCATCAGTTCAAATTTCAATTTTGAAATTCAATATCATTTTCATTTGTCAAGCACCTAAAACCTCCGATTAAGCTTTCCTAACACTCAATTTCATCAGGTATTCATTGATTTAGTGTTTTATTTCAAAAACTAGGGTTCGAATGACTTTAATCAATCGATTATGCATTCTGGTTGTTTTTAATCCAATGTTTTTGCATATTCTCCCCCTAAAACACTCAATCAATGAAACCTTATCAAAAATGTTTCCAATTAACATGTTTAAATCCCTATTTTAAGTTGGTTAGGGTTCGAACACAAAAGTGACGAGTAAACATTGATTAATGGATGAAAACCTGTAAGGATAAGGGCAAAATGATCAGTAACAACAGACGAACACAATGGTATGATCTAAAAACAACGAGCAACAAGTGGACTTAACAACAGAAATTTTGAAAAAAAATTCGAATGGGTCGAATGAAGAGATAAGGGTTTATATAGGCTGCTCCTTCGACCATTTATGTCGGTCGAATGTGATACTTTTGCCTCCTTCGACCCTAATCAAAGGTTCGAATGTGGCAAAAGGGTTTGAAAGTGAACTCTTCTCATGAACACTCACATTCACCCAATCCTAAACATACGAATGAGCAGAAAATTCCTCCTACGACCCAACGAAGGGGCGAAAGTAATCTGGAATTTTTTAAAATTTTACCAAATCTCAAAATCGAATCCCGTTCAAAATATTTTCCAACTTTTAAGCATCCGACAATCATTATTTCTCATTTTAAAGATTACAAAGCTCAAATGGTCCATCAAGTTTTAGAAAATCATAATCAACCACCATCAGCTATCAAAAATAAGATAGAAATGTAGAATCTTTTTGGATTTTCTAAAATTTATGCTAAAACACACCTAAAATCTTTTTGAGTTTTGCAATTTTTGACGAGAAATATAAAATGCAGAAATGTAAAAATAAAGCAGTAAATGTTTTGGGATTTCCGGTAAAGGGATCATATCAGTTATTGAGAAATCTGATCACACCGTTGATTTTTTTGATTTATTATCATTAAAGACAATGTGTGATCTGGCAACTGCAGATATTGTGATCCACATAAACTCACATGCAGACTTTTCTGCAGTGCTTTACACTGATACTATTATTTATAGTATAAACTCAATTGTCTGTGGTTCCCACGCACACGACATACTCCCGTATCAAGAAGTAAATGGATCTCATGGATATTTAGTGGGCATTTGCAAGTATCATGAGAAGAGCCACTGATTTTATTCAAAAGACTGGGAGAACTGATCTTTCTACTTCTCCAAACACCACTTATGGCTTCAACAAAGCCAAAGTCACTTGTTTTAACTATGGTGAGAAAGGTCATTTCAAAAGAGAGTGCACACAACCAGCACAACAAGGTAATAGAAATCCATTCCACTCTAACTACCAAAACCGACAAACCCAAAATCAGGTATCATACCAAAGTGCCAACATTTCAAGTTTTCAACCTCAAAACAACTATCAAAACCGTCAAAATACCCAACAAAATAACAATGCTAGACAAACCACAGCACAAAATCAAACACAACAGAATTCAAACCGAACAATCATTCCCATTTCTACACCAAACACACAAACCCAAACCGAGAATCCAAATCAAGCTTTGGTGATACAAAAGGATGAGGGTTTTGATTGGACCGGTATGCCATTAGGTGTTGAAGAAATCATAATTGGTAATGTGGCTTTTGTGGCACAGCAAATGAATTTGGATGAGCCGGTGGAGGTTGAAGAAGAAATTGTGACTATGAAGATGACTGAGTTGAAAATTGAGGAGTTGAATGAAGAGATGAATGCTGATTGTGAAGAGAAGAAGTCTGGGATGATTCTTGATTCAGTTACTGATATTCCAGAGCAATTTGATTCTACTTATTCTGATGAGGAGAGTGAATCTGATTCTGAATCTAGTGTTAACTCACTGGATGATGACATTGACCAGTTGCTTGCTGAAGCTGACTTCTTGATGACCCAGAAATCATGCATAGTGGATGATGCTTGTACCAGGATTGATTATTCCAAGTTTTTTGCTGGGAAGGAAGCACACTTTGCATTGATGGCCATGACAGAACCTCCAAAATAGGGAGCTTCAGCTGGCCCTGTGGGAAGTCATTGGATTGTTGACAGTGGAGCTTCTGGTCACATGACAGGGGATCTTTCGCTACTATTCGATATTAGAAACATCAATGGAGGTTATGTAGCGTTTGCAGGAAACAAGGGAGGTTATATTACCATGGAGGGTAGTGTGAGCAATGGGATAGTGAGTTTCGAGAGAATATCTTATGTGAAGCAAATCGATTACAATCTGCTCAGTGTCAGTCAGATATGTGACAAACAATTTTCTGTGTACTTTGACGACAAATCTTGTTATATACTCAAGCCGGGTTTCGAGTAACCGAAAGAGTGGGTGATGTTAAAAGCGCCGAGAGTGAACAACTTGTACATTCTCGATATGTCGAAAGCAATGACCACCCAAGGCCAAGTCACGTGTTTGCTCTCCAAGGCTACAGAAAATAATCAATTATGTGGCGTCGGAGAATGGGACACATTCACCTAAGGAAGATGAATCAATTGGTGAAGAATGAACTTATCATAGGTGTGAACATTAAACATTTTCACTTAAATGACAAGTGTGTGAGTTGTAAAAAGGGTAAGCAGCACAAACAATCCCATAGGCCAAAGAAAGTTAATTCCGTTGAACTGCCACTTGAACGTTTGCACATGGATCTGTTTGGACCGGTCAAGCGTAAGAGTCATGCTGGGGAATTGTATTGTCTTGTAGTGACTGATGATTTTTCAAGATTTTCATGGGTTATGTGCTTACACCGAAAGAGCGACACTTTTGATAATTTGAAAGTTCTGTTCACCCGACTAGAAAATATCTATGGTCTCAAGATCAAGAGGATTAGGAGTGATAATGGGACGGAGTTTAAGAATGCACAGATGGGCGATCTTTGTGAAAACAAAGTTATTCATCATGAATACAGTGTTCCGTATACCCTACAACAGAACGGTGTCGCCGAACGCAAAAACAGGACTCTAATTGAAACGGCGAGAACAATGCTTGCGGACTCAAATCTTCCAGTAATGTTCTGGAACGAAGCAATTTACGCAACTTGTTATACTCTTAATCGTGTTTTAACGGTGAAGAAGTTTGGCAAAACTTCTTATGAGCTGTTGAATTGTCGAAAGCCGAATTTAGAGTATCTAGAACCGTTTGGAGCTCCTTGTACTATGCTTAATCCATCTGAGAAGTTCGCACCGAAGGCTGAGGAAGTATACTTTGTTGGATATGCAACCCCGCTCAAACGGATATTTAACAAAAGGACTCGTCAGGTCGAGGAGTGGGCTAACATTGAAGTGCAACAATATACTCAGAATTTACAGGGAAGCGGTCCAGACAGGATGTTTGATTACAAAGATTTCTTTGAATCGTTTAACCTAGATAGCTTGGTTGAAGAGGCTGTATTACGTTTATATTACGAGGTCGAAAACGCAGTGACATCACCTTTGGTGCGTCCGATCACCATGAACCCCAAGCAGCTTCTAATGATACCAACGTTCCTGTCGTTGAAGAAGAGGTATTCCAAGAAGCTTCTACAACTTTGAATTCATCAGAATCAGAAGATGACGACGATGATGTTACAAGTGAAGCTATCTTAGATCATGCTACAGTGACACCACCAGTGAACCCAAATACAAATGGTGTTTCATCATCGAATGTGGTTAATGATCTGGTTTCTGCAGAGAATTTAGCTACTCAGACGGGAGTCCAAGTACCAGATTATCCAGAATCTCGGATGCATCGAATTCACCCGATCGAGCAGGTTATTGGTGATCCTGGTAGCAGTGTGATGACGAGAGGTCAATTGAGAAAGGCTAACTCACCGAAAAACCTTGGCAATCTTGCTTTATATGCCAAAATACAAAAATTAGGTTTTTAGAATGACTGGTCTTTTGCTTGTTATGTTTCGCAGGTTGAGCCGCGAACTTACAAGGATGCTCTTTTGGATGACGCTTGGGTGGAAGCAATGCAAGAGGAGTTGTTGCAGTTTGAGAAACTTGGCGTTTGGACACTAACGGATTTGCCCCCAGGACGAAAGAAGATTGGAACGAAATGGGTATTTTCCTAGGCTTGCAGGTGGAACAAAGACCAACGGGGATCTTTATTCACCAGACAAATTACGTTTCTGAAGTCTTGAGCCGATTCCAGATGGATGATTCAAAGCCGATGGATACCCCAATACAACCTAATCACGGGATTGGAGTTGAGGCTATGGGGGGAGCTAACTGATCCATTTACATACAGAGCAATCGTCGGATCTCTGATGTATCTCACCGCCTCCAGACCAGATATAATGTTTGCCACATGTCTCTGTGCACGTTATCAGTCGAAGCCGAAACAGAGTCATCTTGCAGCTGTCAAACGTATCCTTAGATTTCTGAAGGGTTGTCCGTCGAGAGGACTATGGTACCCTAATGATGATAATTTTGACCTAATCGCTTTTAGTGATGCAGATTGAGGTGGCTGTGACAAAGACAGCAAATCCACAACGGCTGGATGCCAACTTATGGGGAGCAGGCTAATGACCTGGCAGTGCAAGAAACAGACCGCAGTCGCATTATCCACATGTGAAGCAGAATACGTTTCAGCATCGAGCTGCTGCTAACAGGTTCTTTGGATACAACAACAGATGGTGGACTACGGTTTGCAATTTCTTAAAACCCCTATTTACTGTGATAATGAGGCCGCAATTGCATTAACAAAAGACTTAGTAAATCACTCAAAGGCTAAACATATCCGGATTAAATACCATTTTATCCGTGATTGTTATGCTAAAGAGTTGATCGATATGGTCAAAATCCACACTGACTATCAATGTGTAGACCTCTTTACCAAAGCTTTTGATAAATCAAGATTTGAATATCTTTTGAAAGCTAATGGTATTAAAGAAAAACAAGACTAATCACCACCTCAATTTATCGCTTTTTAGTTTAGTTTTATTGCTTTTCAGAAAAATTCGAAAATCCAAAAACATTGAAAAATTCCAAAACACATAAAAATTAGAAAATTTTTGCTGACTGCTATATCTTCTTCCCTTAGATTAATGCCGTCAGATTTTTGTGAACAAACGATATCTGGGCAGTCACATATTTGAAATGCTCCAGCTTATCCTTGGGAACAGTAAACTCAAAAATTTATAAAAATTAGAAAAACCCAAAATGATTTCCTGGAGAAAAAAGGGAAATGATAGTACATCAGTGGGGATCTGACACATGCTAAAGAAATGCAATGCAATATAGGGCATGTGTCTGAGTCTAAGTGATATGCTGATAGGCTTCGTAGACTTATTACTGCGTGCCTGATACATACATATCAAACGAATTGTTGTGTGGATGAACTCCTCATGGGCATATGGTCTTAGTACCGTAATTTCGTTTGATAGGGTATTTGTACAAAACTCGGAGGTTTTGGATCTTATGTTATTAGTTGTCTGGGGATAGCCTCTCTGATCTTCTGCTGTAAGTCATTACGGACCTAGATCAGATACGGTGTCTTTATAAAAGAGCTTTAAGCCAAAACCTAAAGTTACCGAATTGAGGAACTTTCCATGTATTATGATAATCAAAGATTATCTATTACATCGTATCAATTACTTATGCACATCATGATTGATATCAGTCCTCAACCTGGTAGAGTGCACATGTTACTTTGCTGCATTAATTTGCTGACCTTTATACCTCTATGCATCATACCTTGTAAATTACAGATGACGAAAGCATAATCACGCTTTACAATGAGTCTTTGTGCATTTACTTCTTGATACGGGAGTATGTCGTGTGCGTGGGAACCACAGACAATAACGTTTATACTATACATAATCGTATCAGTTTAAAGCACTGCACAAAAGTCTGCATGTGAGTTTATGTGGATCACAATATCAGCAGTTGCCAGATCACACATTGTCTTTAATGATAATAAATCAAAAAGATCAACGGTGTGATCAGATTTCTCAATAACTGATATGATCCCTTTACCGGAAATCCCAAAACATTTACTGCTTTATCTTTATATTTCTGCATTTTATATTTCTCGTCAAAAATTGCAAAACTCAAAAAGATTTTAGGTGTGTTTTAGCATAAATTTTTGAAAATCTAAAGAGATTTTACATTTCTATCTTACTTTTGATAGCTGATGGTGGCTAATTATGATTTTCTAAAACTTGATGGACCATTTGAGCATTGTAATCTTTAAAATGAGAAATAATGATTGTCGGATGCTTAAAAGTTGGAAAATATTTTGAACGGGATTCGATTTTGAGATTTGGTAAAATTTTCAAAAATTCCAGATTACTTTCGCGCCTTCGTTGGGTCGAAGGAGGAACTTTCTGCTCATTCGTATGTTTAGGATTGGGCGAATGTGAGTGTTCATGAGAAAAGTTCACTTTCGAACCCTTTTGCCACATTCGAACCTTTGATTAGAGTCGAAGGAGGCAAAAGTATCACATTCGACCGACATAAATGGTCGAAGGAGCAGCCTATATAAACCCTTATCTCTTCATTCGACCCATTCAAAAATTTTTTCAAAATTTCTGCTGTTAAGTCCACTTGTTGCTCGTTGTTTTTAGATTATTTCATTGTGTTCGTCTGTTCTTACTGATCATTTTGCCACTATTCTTACAGGTTTTCATCCATTAATCACTGATTAATCGTCACTTTTAAGTCCGAGCCCTAACTGTTTTAGAACAGGGATTTAGATGTGTTAATTGGACTAATTTTTGATAGGGTTTCACTGATTAAGTGTTTTAGGGGGAGATTATCCAAAAACATAGGGTTTTAACTCAATAGGATGTTTAATTGATTCTTAAACCGTTCACGAACCCTAGTTTTATATAAAAACACATAATCAGTGAATGATTGATGAAATTGTTGTGTGGAAAAGGTTAATAGGTAGTGTTAGGAGCTTTACGGATCAAAATGGCAGTTTAAAATGCACAAAATTTAAAATTTGAAATTTGAAGAAGATGAACTGACACCTTCGCCCATTAACAAACGGTCGAACGTGCAAATTTGGGCGAAGGAGAAAGTTTATTTGGGCGAATGAAGGATAATGGTCGAATGAAACAATTTTTCAAAACAATTTACATTCGAACCTTTGAAAATGCACATTCGCACCCAAAACTTCTCATTCGAACCTTTGAATTGTCGAATGTAGAAATTAAAAACCAAATTTTCAGATTTTGTTTATTTTGTTTGTTTCTAAAGTGTTTACTTGATTTGTTTTGCAGTATTAACCATGTCTGAACAGGAAGATACAAGTGTTCATGCTGGATCATCCTCATAGGCTGCCGAGACAGAGAAGACTGTTATTCTACCGTTTGAGAATGCACACAACTGTTGTGCATACTTAGGCGACTTGAAGAAACACACGGAGTTTACTGGGATAATTGAGTTTTTGAAGAGAAGCCGGGTGATTGACGCGATTGCTACACCCACTATCATTTACCGAGATCTGTTACAGGAGTTCTGGACAAATGCAAAGACGGACTTCTAGGATGGTGAATCTTCACTGGTTAGTAAGATTCAGGGGGAGCTAATAATTGTTTCAGAGAATGATATTAGAGAGGCGTTGAAGCTTGAAGATGTTAAGACGGATCCCAGAGAACGCAGCTGGACTGAACAACGAAAGTGCTTTCTTAGAATGAAGTATAACGGACCTATTACTGATGGTTCGTTACATAATGGAAAGCTCTGTCCCCAGTTCAAGTATTTAGCACACGTGATGATACATGTCTTCGGGTCAGCAGCTGGTGGTTATGATTTGATGAGGAAAAGCATTAGCTCATTGATGGTGGCACTCATATTGAACAAACCATTCAATGTGTCCGGAATGTTAATGGAACACTTATTGGAACCAGTGAGAGGTACAAGGACTAGGAAATTTTTGTTATATCCTAGATTCCTTCAGATGATTTTTGATTCAAAGTATAAGAAATTGAAAAGAGATCCAAAGCAGATTATTGTTCAGGAGCATATGAACATTAATAATCTTGCTAGAATGAAGGCGTACAAAGGTGTGCCTGTGAACGAACGACCACCAGTGAGGCGTCTATTTGGTCACCTGATCAAAATAGACTATGTAGACCCTGGTAAAGATAAGGTGAGGCATGCTGACAGTGCATCTGACGTAGACAATCCTTTATTTCCAGTTGACCCTGAGGCAAAACGAAAGCGTCAGGTGGTGAATGTAGGAGCAAAGAGTGGAAAGAGTAAAGAAAAGGAGATTGTGATTGAAGTTGTTATTGAAGCTGAACAAGCGAAGAAGAAAAATGTTTATAGGAGGAAGAAACGGATGTCAAAGAAAGGTATGAACTTAGTTGATGAAGCGTCAGTTGATTCATAGGAGACGCAAGAAGATGAAAGATGGGATTCTGATACAGAGACGGTTAAGAGCACCACGCCCAAGGCCACTGTGGCTGGTGAGTCTGCCAGTCTTAACAGATCATTGGAAGAACAAAGAAATAAGAGCCCTATTCGTATAGACGAAACTGATGAGGGTCTACGCTTGGGATCTGAAGATTTTCATGGATCGCCAGAGCAGGGGGAGAAACAGAAGAAACCCCAGTTTAAGAAGAAGGAAAAGGTGTTGCGACCAATGGAGAAAAGAGCAAGAGAGATTGAATCTCTGGTTTCAGGTAAGAAATTGCCACCTGCATCAAGCTCTAAGTCAACGGTTACTGCTCCAGCTGCGAAGAAATAGAAAAACCACTTCAGGTACTAAACAGGAGTCTGATTTACCTGTTGATGAATTTAATGATGCTATGGATAGAGTACTTAAGAAGTTGAAGAAAGGCAAAATGCCTGAGTCTGCTGAAGCTTCTACACATATGGTCACAGTTGATAGTGATGTGATGAACACTGTGAACCAGAAGCTTACTGAGATGATGAAGATTATTAATAAGTAGCAAGCAGAAATTGAGCAGTTGAGAAAGAACGACAGGAAAGTGTTGGATGTCGTTGAAACATCTCATGAAAACAATGAAGCTCTTGAAGCAAAAATCAAATTACTTCAGAGGGAGAATAAGAAGTTATTGAAACATGAGCAAAGAAACACCAGACGATACATTGCTTTGAAAGAAGAGAACAAGAAGCTAAAAGAGAGTAACAAGAACATGGACAACTTGATTAAAGATTTGTACTCTCGAGCTCCTCAACTAAAAGCAGGTGAAGATGACAAAGAACAAGATGAGGAGCAGGTCGATTTTGAACCGTCAGATAATGAGGAGGAGGAAGATGAGGATCTAGATGAAGATGCTGGAAATGCTCCTCAAAAGAAGAAAAAGAAAGATGATGGTTCGAATGATAATTCTGGTGGAGGAGACAACTCTGCAAGCTTTGATAGTGATGACGATGATGACGATAACACAAATAAGTACAAATATGAGAAACGTGGATATGGAAAAGAAGGTGAATCCAGTTCTAAAGCTCCTGGAGGAACTGTTGATGAAGATAACTTTTGGAATGAGAAGCTGAGGTCATTGTCTGAGGATGATAAACTAATGTATCGCCAGATGCTAACTGATCGAATCTGGACGATAGACATGACTAGCAGATTTTCTGAGATCTTTGAATCCAGTGACAGGATGCTTGAATTGGAGTATTACGATCCAGATCTGGAGGATGGTGATGTTTCTGCGGCTATGCCGAGAGAAATTCTAGAAGGTTTAGCAAAGCAGGTTGGGAAAACATTGGAAGAATTGTTGATTGATAATCAAATTCCCAATATACCTGAAATAGAAGCCGGTAATCATTCTGATGACCGTGATGTACCTGCATTTGAGGAGGTTGAAATTGAAGATATAACCAGTGAAGAATATCCAGAATATTTCAAGAAAGATAAAGATTCTGGATTTGCTGAGTTCACTGTTGAGCTACTGAAAGAAGCCGAGAAACTTGCTCGAGAAAAGAGTGAGAAGTTTGTTGAAGAAGTTTTCAAGGGGCATGATAAACCGAATATTGAACAATCAGACAGTTTAAAGGAGTTACTGAGGAAATTAAAAGAGAAAGAAGCAAATCGTCCAAAAGTAGAGATCCAGGGATGTTTTTATAAGTTACACAACGAGATGTTTAAAGGAAGAGCGTTGGGATGGAAGTTTGTAAAACAAATGAAATGTGTTGCTGTTAAGTGGGAGAAAGGAATACTTTATTTTGAAAGATTCCACGATTTGAAGACTCTTCCATACTGGGCGATTCGAGATATATGTAGACATCGGTTGACTGGATCTTCGAACGATCACATTGCTTATTTTGCTGATCGAATGGCGAGGAAAAGCAGGACGAGATGGGATTTATTTGAACCTCAGTATCCAAAGCGGATTGTTCACAAGAAAGATATTGATACTATTACAGGTTTGCCCAAGGTGACTTTGAAGTATAAACCACCGAAAGTGTTGAAACACATTCCCTTATTGCAGATCCCACAACACTTTGCTAAAGACTTCATCTGGTGGTATTATGATTGGAAGATTGCAGAGGCTGTGATTGTTTTGAAAGACGGAGAAAAGAATTTCAAGAAAATACACATATTTGATCCTATGTGGTTGATTAATTGTTCACATGAGGATATCATTATGTTGTATTACAATCCGATATACAGTGAGGTGAAGGATGCTGAACAAGCAAGTAAATATCAGCGTGTGGTATTTCTGTGTTTTGCTAATGACATAAATGCTGGATGCGATTATGATAAGAAGCTTGGTAAGTTTGTAAAGGTTCAAGATGTTTCTGAAGTCAAGAAGAAGAAGCCTAAACAAACTTATGAACCGGTGATGACCTTAGAACAAAAGAAACAATTACAGATAAGGCTTATGAACAAAAGGATGGACCAAGAGCGTAAACAATCCAAGCAATAGTCGAGGGGGAGTTTGTAGATGCATTTTGTGCGACTAATGCTTTGGATTACATTTAACATATGTTTATGTGTTTAGTTGATTGGTCGAAGGAAGAATAATATGGGCGAAGGAGTGTTTTTGAATGGGCGAAGAAGATTTAAAGGTACGAAGGAGAGAAGGAGGTCGAAGGTAGTTTTAGATGTTAATGTATTGCTTGGTTCGACCATCATGATTGGGCGAACCTGCACATTCGACCAAGAAAAGTGGGCGAATGTGCAGGCCTATATAAAGGTCAAGTTCATTTTGAAAGTAAGTTTTTGTCATTTTTGTTTCCCTCCTGTTTGAGTCTCTCCCTAGGGTTTTGTGTAAACTTAATTCACGTCTTGTTTTGATTGTAAAGCTTATTATAACATGTAATTGAGTTTGTTTATCAATGAAATGAAGCTTTTAAAGATGAATTCTGCGTTTTGTTAGTATTGTTATCATTTTGTGACTGATTCAGGGATTCCGCACCTGAATCAAACTTATAATCAATCACAAAATGATAACAATACTAACAAAACGTAGAAATCAACTTTAAAAGCTTCATTTCATGGATAAACAAACTCAATTACACGTATAATAAGCTTTACATTCAAAACAAGACGTGAATTAAGTTTACACAAAACCCTAGGGAGAGACTCAAACAGGAGGGAAACAAAAATGACAAAAACTTACTTTCAAAATGAACTTGACCTTTATATAGGCCTGCACATTCGCCCACTTTGCTTGGTCGAATGTGCAGGTTCGCCCAATCATGATGGTCGAACCAATCAATACATTAACATCTAAAACTACCTTCGACCTCCTTCTCTCCTTCATACCTTTAAATCTCCTTCGCCCATTCAAAAACACTCCTTCTCCCATATTATTCTTCCTTGTCAATCTGTGCGTAGTCCTCATTGGTCAAGTTGTTGTTCCCAATTTGACTAGCAACCAATCCATTGTACGATGCTACCATTGCTATAACTAATGCTACATGTTGTTGAGCAATCTCAACAGTAACATTGTTTAGATTTGATGTCTCCAACACAATCGGGCTTTGGTTAGTTTGACTTTTGTTAATTTGCATCTGGTTCATTTGAGGATTGTATGGTTGTTGTTGAGGTTGGCTAGCAGAGTAACATGCTGCTTGTTGCATGGGTGAGAATGGTGGAATGTCAGTAGTTGTTGGATATGATGGTGAGGTATATGAAGATGTTTGAGCAAGGTAATTGATTGGTGTTTTGGGTGGTTCAACAATGTTAGATACGCACGCGATGTGTGGAGCAACATTAGAAGTAGAATTGGAAGTAGAATGGGAAGAAGATGTACCACCAAGATACAATTCTGGATTCTAAGGAATTTGAGCTCTTTTAGCTTTCCTCTTTTCCTCTATCTCCTTGTTTTCCAGTTTCTGAATGAACTCATTGATAGTCCAATACTGGTACGCATCCTTTTCTTTTAACACCTCAATATATTGGTTCCAATACGGTGGCAATGCATCGGCAAACTTGTCCACCAATTCAGACATAGGTATGCTTATCTCATAGCTTGAAAGCTCTGTGAGTAAGTGGCATTACCTTGGGACCAACTCTTTCAACGTCTCGTTACCCATGTAACTGAAATTCTCACACTCTTTCCGAAGCTCTTCCATCCTTAGCTTCCTAGTCTTCTCATTTCCATCATGCCTATTCTTTAACATATCCCACAACTGTTTAGAAGTTTTACAAGATCCAAACTGATGAAGCAAGTCAGTATTGATGGCCTGGGATAGTTGAGAAAACGCTTTCTTCTCAATAGCAAATTTCTTCTTTTCATCATCTGCAAGATTTTCCAATGGAATAGGCTCTCCCGTGTTCTCCAAGATCGGAGCAACATAGCCCTTCGCAATCACCTGCCACGCCTCAGTTCCCTCTAAACCCATTCCCTCCAGATGGATCTTGAATTTGGTCTTCCACGTGTTGTAATCGACCATCTCCATAAGCTTAGGTGGACGGTTTCCACTCCCCGATGACAAGTCTTGGATAAGAGTTGATATGGCAGTAGTCGTTTGTGAGCGAACCGCAGCTGCTGCTACTCCCCAATAATCACCAATCGGTTGCGGTTGTGGTTGCGCAACGTGTTGAGGAATAGTACTAGTCATAGCCATATAATTGATTAGTTATGATGGTTGACTAGACTTTTGGGCAGCAACTGACCAAGGATCCCTGGTTGTCTGCTGTTGTGGTGTTGGATTAGGTCGTGGTGTAGTAGGAAAGTTCAACATCTTGATCTGAAAATGTTTAAACATGAAAAGATTAGAAAAGTTTATTAACAGACTCTACCTTCGTATGTAGCGAGTGGTCGAACGAGCCAAAATGTTCTCCTTCGACCGTTTGAAAAGACACGAAAGAGGAATACAACAAACACTAATAACTTTCGACCCTTTACACCCTCTTTCGACCGTTTGATTTCACCTTCGACCGCCCGAATGGTCGAATGAGACAACAATGGTCGAATGTACAACAATACTCTAACAAACCCTGGATTCGACCAGCTAAAACACCACTTTCGACCAAAAATCCCTTGGTTCGACCAAATTAACACACCCGTTCGACCATTCTCCCTAGGTTCGACCCTGCACGTTCAAAAACGGTTATTCTTTGAAAATCAGTTAATTTTGATCAATTTTTTTTTAAAAGTTGATAGAATTTGATGATTCTAATCAGGTTTTGCTTCGGATTTGATTTGGAACAAGTTTATCAAAGAGAATTATGCATTTTATCCATGAAAACAAGCTCTAATCTATCAAATTATCATCAATTCAGTTTTATCAATGAAAACAGAAAGTTTTTGATCAAAATAGGGTCCAAATCAGCTGTAAAATTATCAGTTTGTGGTTGTTTGATACATATTGTAACACCCCAACCGATGGCGGAAACATCGGGATGTCACGTATTGATGATTGTTCAGTAGCTCATGGTAATTAATAAGTTTCAATAAATGATTTAAATAAATTACATGCAATTGTTCTCAGAATTTTGTACATCAAAATGAAAAATACTAGCTACGCATCTTCAAGCAATAACTCTAATCTTCAAGCAAGCTATAACCTGAAACATGTTAAGTTTGAAAATATTTTGGGTCAACAAAAGTTGGTGAGAATACATAGGTTTTTTTGTAAATACTTGATAACAATAGTTTGTACAACATTCACAGTTGTATGATGATAGAGTATGATACCGACATGTAACAATGCGTCTTTGTACAACCAAACCTTGTGTCGACTGTTGACTAACTCGCAAGTTAGTTAAATGTTGTTACTGTTATCGATCATCCCTGAATTTATGCGGGGGATGGGTTTGTCAGACCTATAGCGCTATAATCTAAACAGGCGGCTTGATCATTGTTAATGATTGTACTGTGTCTTTTTGCTACAGTCAAATGATAGAATGATGATGTATTTGAATTACGAGTAAGTATGAGTAAATGATAGTATAAAATGTTTAAACATTTTCACCCCAAAATGTAAAACAGAAAAAGGGGCTATGTAAACTCACCTTAGCAAAATGTTATCTCTTGAAAAATAGTGTGTTGCCCAAATGTGTCAATTATCACCCTATAATAAGGTAATATATATGTCTAAGTCTATCAAGTCTATAAATGTATAAGTTCTAGGGCTTTGAATTGGGGATAAATGCTAGTTTGTTTATTATTAAAAATGTTTGATAATTAAGAGAATGTTAGCAATTAATTAAGCAAATTCTTTTTATAAAATTTAAATTTAAGATGGTCACAAGAATGTGTTTAAAGTATAAAAAAAAATTTTATAAAATTATTTTCTTTAAAATAGAATATTAATTCTATTTATAACAAATTGTCAAAATTTAACTTTAATATTTAAAAATATTAAATTTATAGAATTATTAGTTTAAAATTCACATTTCTGTATAAAATTTTGGTGCTAAAATATTAAAAATTGAATTTATTATGATTTAATTATGATTAAAACTAATAAAAATTGGTTAAAAATATTAAATAAATGATTTTTCTGAAATAAAAATCATTTCAGAAAAGTTTATTGTTATAAAAACTTAGAATAATTTTTGTGGAATTTTATAAGATCGTTTTGATATTTTTATAGAATTTTATAAATAAAATGGAATAAACTTGATTTATTCATTATATATATTAAATAAATAATTTTTTGAGAACTAAAAATTGTAAGTTAAACTTCTTTACTAGATTAACATAATATAATTTTTTGTAGAATTTATAAAGTTGTTTTAGCATTTAAAATCCATTTTTAAAAATAATAGAGGTTATATGGTTATAAAAGAACTCAAAAAAATAAAGTTTGAAGGTGCCATGGCTCGAACCCATGGTTCTGGCCGGCCGAGGCTTAAGCCCAAACAGATTCACCAACTGGTCTGCACAACTGTTGGTGCTTTATTTGATTTCAAATTAATTTTAAACAAGTAGATATTCTAGTCTTCTTCCCCAAATAACACCCTATGAACCCTAGTTTTCTAAGAAATACAATTAACGAACCATAACCCCAGAAACGTTGGGGTTACTGATCGATGAGTGAGTGGGAATCAAAACATGTATTTAATTGATACTTACGAAGCTTATGTGATGTATGAACGTTTAGTCAACGAAAATGTCAAACCGAGCTTCAATCGCGAAATAGAGAAAAAGAAAGAGAAAAATTAGAGTGAGGGTATGTTTATCGGTACACAGAGATTGTTAGGAAGGCTTTAATTTATAGCATTACGATTCCTAATGCAAAAATAGAAATTTGACCAAGCTTTTAATTATACGCGTGATTATCCTTAAAAAGGAATGTTTTGATCGCGTTTATTTGTGTATAATAGGCGTGATACTCGTCAATTACATGTCATGAAGCCATTACTCAATTGTTTCCATAGTTTGCTTCAATTAAGAGTCAAATGGAAGAAAAAAAAAGGGTGCTGCGTCTGGTATACAGCAGCGATGAAGCAGCAGCAGAAGGTCGGTGTTTTTTTTAGAAGCATTAAATATAAATTAGGCTGGGATTTGAACAATAACAAGCTGTGGTGCAATTGGTGTAGGCGTGTGTGTGGGTTTGGCTTGACCCCGGTTCGAGACCCGGCTGGGACAAGCTTTTTTTTTTTTTTTTTTAAACAGTGCAGGGAAGGGGGGAGTTGGGCTCTTGGTGGGCCGTTTGGGTTGGGCCAGTCTCGGATTGGGCTTAGGAAATAAGGAAGGGATATTGGGCTGCTGTTGGGTTTAATAAGGGTGGGTTAATGTGGTTATCACTAAGATAAGTTTGTGTTGTTTCTATATGTGTATATATATATATATATTTTTTTTTTAAAAAAAGAAACTAAAATATTATTATTATTATTATTATTATTATTATTATTATAAATCTATATATATATATATATAAATTGTGTGGTAGTAAAATAAGGACTTAGGCACATTATGAAAAAATATAATGTGCGTATTAGAATTTGGGAAAAATTTTGCGATGTTACACTCTCCCCTACTTTTAGAAACTTCGTCCCGAAGTTTATTAAAAATATAGGGTTGAAGGGGATTAGGACAAGCGTGACCTGAAAATCTTGTGTTAAAGCACGTCATGAATAGAGTAATTTGTCTCGTGTTATGTGTAAGGTGATTGTTTAAATGAACCACTAGATAACTAGAGTGTATAACCTTGATAGAATTTCACACTACCTTAATGTACCTGTAAATTCATGATTACGTTCCGGACCGCAATCACCAATTTACCTTACATTAAAGCTTTGCGTCCTTCTATGTCTCCCCCGATTGTTGAGCAGGTCCGATAGTCTCCACCAGTCGTGGAGTAGGTTGTAGGGCCTCTCCCGACTGTTGAAAAGGCATAATGACCTCTACCAATCGTTGAGTAGGTTTGATAGCCTTCACCAATCGTGGAGCAGGTTGTAGGGCCTCTCCCGACTGTTGAAAAGGCATGATGACAAGCTAATTGTCTTAGAGCTACACAAGTTATGCCCACACATGTACATACATACATACGGAATTATATATATACCCACAACACCCTACATGGATATATCATCATTTACACATGACTAGGTATCCTACAACCTTAGATGTTTGTCTTTCCCTATACATTTGGCCGAAATACACAAGAGATACATGACTCTCAACAAGACAACACCTTACACTAACAAGTAACCTTCCAAACCTTGTCAATTTCTATGGTTCACACTCAACATACCTCATTTTACTTGTCCTCTTTGAGCCGCAAACTTAGGAGCTAAGTATAGACAAGATAGTCATTCAAATTACACCATCTTAGAAGTCTACAAACCAAGTCCTAGAGGCTAGTGCTTACCTAAACAAGGAACCCCTTCTTCCCCTTATTTTCGGCCTCAAACTCCAAGACAAACACCCATGTAATTTGTCAACTCCTTTCACCAAAATAGCAAGGTCAACTCTCCCTACTTTATCTCATGAACTTCCTAAAATGTGGAGGACCAATCAGCTTCAAGAAGGGCATGCCACCTTCAATTTCACAAGCAATCTTTGTCACTATGTCATGTCACTATCACCTCCCAAATGGGCAAGACACGCTCCTAATTATGATCTTTAAAACAAGAAGCAACACCTCTTCCATGAATAGGAAAATCGGCCGAAGCCTAAGAGGGACAACAAGAGGACAATGGACTAGCAAACAACCATCACCTCAAGACCTTACACATCCTAGAGTTGTCACCATCCATGCTAACTCCTAGGAGGTCATGGTGGCCGATCCAATAAGCAAGCAACACCTTAGCTATAAGAAATGTAATGTCATCCATCTAGAAGCACATGAGGTCAACTATTTCACCAAAGTAGTAATGTAGACAAGGTATGACAACATTAAGAAGATGATTCTTCAAAGTCCACTAAATTGAGAGAAAAATGCTAACTTTGGAAGTTAGATGGAAAAATACAACATTTATAAGTTAAGGGACTAATGTGGTAACTTTGAAAGATGAGGGACTAAAATGGATATTTTAGAAACTTTGATCCAAAAATGCAACAATGGAAAGTTTGGTGTCAAAAGCATAAATAATGATTTTCCAAGGATGGTTTGGTAAACACTAGTAAACTACTTGTGTATTTTGTATAAAAAGTGTATTTTTATAAAAGTGGAAGTTTATAAAAATATGGACTTGTATTAACATAAGGATTTTATAAAAATAGAGGTTTTTATAAAAATGTTGAACAAGATTAAAAACTTGAGAATACTTATACAAAAATGAACACTTTTATATAAATGGGAATATAAAAGTGTTGGAAACATTTTTGTATATAAGTTAACAAGTTGGGTTAAAAATACAAAAGTATATTTTTGAACCTTTCAAGTAATATGTGTTGAGGAATTAGAAATATAAAAATAATATTTCTATAAGACGCATAATGGGAAAAAACTTGGAAAAAATAACTACTTAATGGGAAAGTAGATATGCGGGAAGGAAAACCGAGACGAGTAGACAAAATATACATATATATTTGTGTATGCCGAACCGACGAGACCTTAGCATATTTGAATGGGAAAATAAATATACGGCATGGTGAGTCGAGTCGGGCATTAAGAAAATACTGCCGAAAGACAAGACCTTAGCATATTTATTTGAATGGGAAAATAAATATGCGGCAAAGTGAGTTGGGTCGAGTGTTAAGAATATATTATATCGAACGATGCGATCTTAAATATAATTATTTGAATGGGAAAATAATTATACGTTAGGTGAAGTCGAATCGAGGATAATAATATACAAGTTAAAAGGATATTAACAAGAATAATATATAACTTGTAAGAAGAGGGTAATCCATCGCCAACGAACCTAGGATACGCGTTTAATTAAACGGGAATTGGAATAACACGTGGTCGGGGAGTTGGGTGTACAACATGCCAAGGCACATGCACTATAGGTGTAGTGACTTATACGTCTAGGACGTTTGTAGGTGCGAGACCACAAATTTGCTATCTTTCCTTTTGAGCCGGACACAGATTCAGGTGAGTCTCACGGCCCCATTTTAAACTATTTTACATTTTTCGGGGGAAAGATATGTTAGGAATAATGTTTGACGGGATAATTACTTGAGTTGTGATCGCCACTTGGGGTTGAGACCTCTCTTCTATAATCATTAATTCAGGGAAATGAAACCAAAGGAATATTTGAATAGTACTATTGGTGCCTGACAAGGCCCACCCCTAATCGATAGCGTCGATTATGCATCGGCGTATGCCTGGGGTGCACGTATTCTGAAATCAAGTCGTAGGATACCGAGTAACGACTTGGAGCGGGGCATTATTATTATTTGTCTTGGTTTGGTTATAGGCTCAAGTAGAATTGTAGGAACTTGCAACTCCTATAAATGGTCATAACATGGTATTTCCCAAGAGTTAAAGTTTTGGAAACTAAAACCTGTGAACTCACCAATAATTATATATTGACAAATTTTAAACATATCTTTCAGGTAACTGATTGATGATGGACAACATGGCAAGCTGTGTCAGAAGAATCTCTCAACTGGGCGTCGGGTGTTTTGAAGGGGTTTCACCTTTATTTTCCCAAGGGTTTGGGATATATTTGAGAGACCTCCTTACTTGTATTAAAAACAATTTCGTTTATGTGTAAACGTGAAACATGGTTTTTGACGCCTTAATAAATGACCCATATTCTTAATTACTTATGATTTGCGTTAACCTTGACTTTATACGCTTGAACCGTCGCGCCACGTGTTTCCGCCATTGGCGTGGTGTGACAATCTTCCTGTTCAGACATGGTTAATACTGCAAAGGCGAACGTTGAATTATTAAACGATTACGATTGTGAGATAAAGTACCATCCCGGAAAGGCGAACGTTGTGGCCGACGCCTTAAGTCGCAAGGAACGGGTTAACCCGTTGCGTGTCCGAGCTTTGGGTTTAACTATCCACACGAATCTGACTGACCGAATTCGTGAAGCTCAAATTAACGCTCTTAACCCCGAGAATGTCAAAGGTGAAAGATTGAGGAGAATGGTTGATTCACTAGAACCAAAGGCGAACCAAACCTTGTATTTCATGAATAGACTTTGGGTTCCAGTGTATGGTGGCTTGCGTGAACTAGTATTGGCCTAAGCTCACAGTTCTCGATATTCGGTTCACCCTGGTGCAGACAAGATGTTCCACGATTTGAAAGAACTTTATTGGTGGCCAAATTTCAAAAGGGATATCGCAGCTTATGTTGTGCGATGTTTAACTTGCGCAAAGGTCAAAGCCGAGCATCAGAGACCATCCGGCTTGCTCCAGCAACCGAAAATACCTGAATGGAAATGGGAGCAAATTTCCATGGATTTCATTACCGAGTTACCCAAGACAACAAGCGGCCATGACATGATTTGGGTAATTTTTGATCGATTGACAAAATCCGCACACTTCCTCCCAATTCGCGAAACGGATAAGTTGGAAAAACTGACCCGTTTGTACATTAAGGAAGTGGTGTCTAAGCATGGCGTACCTATTTCCATCATCTCCGATCGAGATAGTCGTTTCACCTCAAGGTTTTGGGAAAGTTTGAATGAAGCCCTCGGTACTCGCCTTGACATGAGTACCGCATATCATCCCCAAACTGATGGTCAAAGTGAACGAACCATCCAAACTTTGGAATATATGTTACGGGCATGCGCAATCGATTTCGGCGGTAATTGGGATACACACTTGCCACTCGTGGAATTTTCGTATAACGACAGTTACCATACGAGCATTCAAGCTGCACCTTTTGAAGCTCTATATGGACGCAAGTGTAGATCTCCACTATGTTGGGCTGAAGTCGAAGAAAAACAACTTACCGGGCCCAAAATTGTTCAAGAGACGATGGACAAGGTCTTTTTGATAAAAGAACGTCTCAAAGCGGCCCGTGACCGGCAGAAAAGCTACGCTGATATGAGGCGAAAACCTTTGGAATTTCAAGTCAGAGACAGGGTCCTACTAAAGGTGTCACCTTGGAAGGGTATCGCGCGCTTTGGGAAGCGCGGAAAGCTGAACCCACGGTATGTTGGACCGTTCGAAATCTTGTCCAGAGTAGGCCCTGTGGCATACAAGCTCAAGTTGCCACAAGAGCTTAGTGGAGTACATGACACGTTTCACGTGTCGAATTTGAAAAAGTGCCTATCCGACGAAACTCTCATCATCCCTGCGGACGAAATCCATATCGACGATAAGCTACACTTCGTCGAAGAACCAATCAAGGTGACTGATTGGAAGGTCCAAAAACTATGGCGCAGCAAGATCAAGTTGGTCAAAGTGCGCTGGAATGCCAAGCGTGGACCGGAGTTCACGTGGGAAAGGCTGGACCGGATGAAGCAAAAATACCCCGCCCTATTCGAGAAGACACCTATACCGGAGAACTCGAAGTGAATTCCGAGACGGAATTCTCTTAACCGGGGGAGAATGTAACAACCGGCAAAAATGAGGTAATTCCGCACTAATTAACTAATATGTGATTAACGTAATTAAATGCAATTATGTGTTGATTTATTTGTCAAGGCCTTAGAAGATAGCAATTCCCAAATAATGCATAGGAATGCATACATTTAATGACAAAACCTGATGGGATCATGTGCGAGTAAATTTATCCGGTATGGACGTTGGCGATTACCCGGTAAAAATCAAATAAACAAAAAGGATCCCGGACACCCAGGATATAAAATAAAGGGTAATTTCACAAAATATAATGGGCTTTGGAACTCCAAAGCCATAAGTGGGAGCTATTCATACAAATCTCTCGGTAACGAATAAAGTGCGCGTACCGCACCCGATACGCGTATAACTTATAATTTCACCTGACAAAAGCCTAAATAACTAATCAACGCTTAAACTAGGCTATGTTTAAGGGTTATTAAAGGTATTTTTAATATCCGAATAACGCGTGGTTAAAACCCAAAAAATACCCGAACGACACCCGAACGAGGAGGGATTAATGGGTAAATATTTAGTGTTGTGGACCCCACCTAAAACCCCTAAGGGCCGGCATAAACCCACCCTTCCCCATGCACAATCTCTTTTGTCTAAATAACCCACTTGTATCCTAGAGGTAATCATGGGATTAAATATGTATGGATGGTCATTGGGTAAGATTTGATAGTACAAAAGCAAGCCTAATCCATGTTTTTGTAAGAAAAAAATTGGCCAATGGCCTTATGAAGCCAACACAAGATCATTCCATGAGATTACACAAATGATTAATATAAATCTAATTAGATTACATGGAAGATTATCACATTGGGCAAGATTTACCAAATCCTCTCCTCTCTCTCTCTAAACTCACGGCCAAAACACCCTCTACATAATCTCCTAAAGATCATTAGTATCTCACACAATCTTCACTAGATTTTGCATAATCCATGGAAGATACATGTGATCTTTAGAGATATTAGAAGGATATTATAAAGATACAAGTATGCACACTTGAAACAACAAAGCAAAATCTTCTTCCTTTCTTCCCCTCTTGGCCGTAGCATATACCACCCACACACACACTCTTCTTTCAAGTTTAACACTTCCAAATCACCTCTAAATATCCATCTTTCAAAACCCCATTGTGTGTTTCAAGAGCTTGGAGCTTAACCACTTGGAAGAACACACAAAACCCCATTCAAATCCATGGTTTTTGTCTTCCCTAGCCTTGTGCTAGTAGTAAGCTTCTTAACCTTGCTTTGATCATTAATATTCATGTTATGTGTTCTTAGAAGCAAGTTGTACATGAAGGGTTAAAATGTGGTTTTGAACATAAGCTTTAATATATTTTACAAGAGTAAAATGGATGATTAAAGACATGTAAATGGATCATAGATTTGATGTTAGTAATGTAGTATTTCTAGAAATTATAAAAATCTACACATACACTTATGTAGGATGATGATATAAACATGATTTGTGAAAGTAACTTGAATATGCTAAAAGGTAGTTTTAACCATCATAAAATAACCATCTAAAGTCTAATATAAGTTGGAATATGTTGGAAGACCATAATTGTAGAAATTACATATTTAAAGTCTACTCACTTGGATGAGTGAAATTTGGATATGTTGGACAAAAACACTAAACACACATGTTAGTAGCCTTATTTATGGAATATAAGACTATTAAAAGTGGTATGATGTAAAAATAATCTAACATTAAGAAGATGATTCTTCAAAGTCCACTAAATTGAGAGAAAAATGCTAACTTTGGAAGTTAGATGGAAAAATATGACATTTATAAGTTAAGGGACTAATGTGGTAACTTTGAAAGATGAGGGACTAAAATGGATATTTTAGAAACTTTGATCCAAAAATGCAACAATGGAAAGTTTGGTGTCAAAAACATAAATAATGATTTTCCAAGGATGGTTTGGTAAACACTAGTAAACTACTTGTGTATTTTGTATAAAAAGTGTATATTTATAAAAGTGGAAGTTTATAAAAATATGGACTTGTATTAACATAAGGATTTTATAAAAATAGAGGTTTTTATAAAAATGTTGAACAAGATTAAAACTTGAGAATACTTATACAAAAATGAACACTTTTATATAAATGGGAATATAAAAGTGTTGGAAACATTTTTGTATATAAGTTAACAAGCTGGGTTAAAAATACAAAAGTATATTTTTGAACCTTTCAAGTAATATGTGTTGAGGAATTAAAAATATGAAAATAATATTTCTATAAGACGCATATTGGGAAAAAACTTGGATAAATTAACTATCGGACTTGGATACATAAACTAATTATAGCGGATAAACGGACAAACAAGAGAAAAATATATATTATAGGAAGTAAAATATATATAACATGGGTGAAAATTATATAACACTTTCCTAAGTTTTGGAGAAAATATTCGTGGGAGAAAACATAACGTAAATTCTAGTATATCTACTTAATGGGAAAGTATATATGCGGGAAGGAAAACCGAGACGAGTAGACAAAATATACATATATATTTGTGTATGCCGAACCGACGAGACCTTAGCATATTTGAATGGGAAAATAAATATACGGCATGGTGAGTCGAGTCGGGCATTAAGAATATACTGCCGAACGACAAGACCTTAGCATATTTATTTGAATGGGAAAATAAATATGCGGCAAAGTGAGTTGGGTCGAGTGTTAAGAATATATTATATCGAACGATGCGATCTTAAATATAATTATTTGAATGGGAAAATAATTATACGTTAGGTGAAGTCGAATCGAGGATAATAATATACAAGTTAAAAGGATATTAACAAGAATAATATATAACTTGTAAGAAGAGGGTAATCCATCGCCAACGAACCTAGGATACGCGTTTAATTAAACGGGAATTGGAATAACACGTGGTCGGGGAGTTGGGTGTACAACTTGCCAAGACACATGCACTATAGGTGTAGTGACTTATACGTCTAGGACGTTTGTAGGTGCGAGACCAAAAATTTGCTATCTTTCCTTTTGAGCCGGACACAGATTCAGGTGAGTCTCACGGCCCCATTTTAAACTATTTTACGTTTTTCAGGGGAAAGATATGTTAGGGATAATGTTTGACGGGATAATTACTTGAGTTGTAATCGCCACTCGGGGTTGAGACCTCTCTTCTATAATCATTAATTCAGGGAAATGAAACCAAAGGAATATTTGAATAGTACTATTGGTGCCTAACAAGGCCCACCCCTAATCGATAGCGTCGATTATGCATCGGCGTATGCCTGGGGTGCACGTATTCTAAAATCAAGTCGTAGGATACCGAGTAACGACTTGGAGCGGGGCATTATTATTATTTGTCTTGGTTTGGTTATAGGCTCAAGTAGAATTGTAGGAACTTGCAACTCCTATAAATGGTCATAACATGGTATTTCCCAAGAGTTAAAGTTTTGGAAACTAAAACCTGTGAACTCACCAATAATTATATATTGACGAATTTTAAACATATCTTTCAGGTAACTGATTGATGATGGACAACATGGCAAGCTGGGTCAAGGGAATCTCTCAACTGGGCGTCGGGTGTTTTGAAGGGGTTTCACCTTTATTTTCCCAAGGTTTTGGGATATATTTGAGAAACCTCCTTACTTGTATTAAAAACAATTTCGTTTATGTGTAAACGTGAAGCATGGTTTTTTGACGCCTTAATAAATGACCCATATTCTTAATTACTTATGATTTGCGTTAACCTTGACTTTATACGCTTGAACCGTCGCGCCACGTGTTTCCGCCATTGGCGTGGTGTGACAATCTTCCTGTTCAGACATGGTTAATACTGCAAAACAAATCAAGTAAACACTTTAGAAACAAACAAAATTAACAAAATCTGAAAAGTTGGTTTTTAATTTCTACATTCAACCATTTAAAGGTTCGAATGAGAAGTTTTGGGTGCGAATGTGCATTTTCAAAGGTTCGAATGTAAATTGTTTTGAAAAATTGTTTCATTCGACCATTATCCTTCATTCGCCCAAATAAACTTTCTCCTTCGCCCAAATTTGCACATTCGACCGTTTGTTAATGGGCGAAGGTGTCAGTTCATCAGTTCAAATTTCAATTTTGAAATTCAATATGTTTCAAACTATCATTTTCATTTGTCAAGCACCTAAAACCTCCGATTAAGCTTTCCTAACACTCAATTTCATCAGGTATTCATTGATTTAGTGTTTTATTTCAAAAACTAGGGTTCGAATGACTTTAATCAATCGATTATGCATTCTGGTTGTTTTTAATCCAATGTTTTTGCATATTCTCCCCCTAAAACACTCAATCAATGAAACCTTATCAAAAATGTTTCCAATTAACATGTTTAAATCCCTATTTTAAGTTGGTTAGGGTTCGAACACAAAAGTGACGAGTAAACATTGATTAATGGATGAAAACCTGTAAGGATAAGGGCAAAATGATCAGTAACAACAGACGAACACAATGGTATGATCTAAAAACAACGAGCAACAAGTGGACTTAACAACAGAAATTTTGAAAAAAAATTCGAATGGGTCGAATGAAGAGATAAGGGTTTATATAGGCTGCTCCTTCGACCATTTATGTCGGTCGAATGTGATACTTTTGCCTCCTTCGACCCTAATCAAAGGTTTGAATGTGGCAAAAGGGTTTGAAAGTGAACTCTTCTCATGAACACTCACATTCACCCAATCCTAAACATACGAATGAGCAGAAAATTCCTCCTACGAACCAACGAAGGGGCGAAAGTAATCTGGAATTTTTTAAAATTTTACCAAATCTCAAAATCGAATCCCGTTCAAAATATTTTCCAACTTTTAAGCATCCGACAATCATTATTTCTCATTTTAAAGATTACAAAGCTCAAATGGTCCATCAAGTTTTAGAAAATCATAATCAACCACCATCAGCTATCAAAAATAAGATAGAAATGTAGAATCTTTTTGGATTTTCTAAAATTTATGCTAAAACACACCTAAAATCTTTTTGAGTTTTGCAATTTTTGACGAGAAATATAAAATGCAGAAATGTAAAAATAAAGCAGTAAATGTTTTGGGATTTCCGGTAAAGGGATCATATCAGTTATTGAGAAATCTGATCACACCGTTGATCTTTTTGATTTATTATCATTAAAGACAATGTGTGATCTGGCAACTGCAGATATTGTGATCCACATAAACTCACATGCAGACTTTTCTGCAGTGCTTTACACTGATACTATTATTTATAGTATAAACTCAATTGTCTGTGGTTCCCACGCACACGACATACTCCCGTATCAAGAAGTAAATGGATCTCATGGATATTTAGTGGGCATTTGCAAGTATCATGAGAAGAGCCACTGATTTTATTCAAAAGACTGGGAGAACTGATCTTTCTACTTCTCCAAACACCACTTATGGCTTCAACAAAGCCAAAGTCACTTGTTTTAACTGTGGTGAGAAAGGTCATTTCAAAAGAGAGTGCACACAACCAGCACAACAAGGTAATAGAAATCCATTCAACTCTAACTACCAAAACCGACAAACCCAAAATCAGGTATCATACCAAAGTGCCAACATTTCAAGTTTACAACCTCAAAACAACTATCAAAACCGTCAAGATACCCAACAAAATAACAATGCTAGACAAACCACAGCACAAAATCAAACACAACAGAATTCAAACCGAACAATCATTCCCATTTCTACACCAAACACACAAACCCAAACCGAGAATCCAAATCAAGCTTTGGTGATACAAAAGGATGAGGGTTTTGATTGGACCGGTATGCCATTAGGTGTTGAAGAAATCATAACTGGTAATGTGGCTTTTGTGGCACAGCAAATGAATTTGGATGAGCCGGTGGAGGTTGAAGAAGAAATTGTGACTATGAAGATGACTGAGTTGAAAATTGAGGAGTTGAATGAAGAGATGAATGCTGATTGTGAAGAGAAGAAGTCTGGGATGATTCTTGATTCAGTTACTGATATTCCAGAGCAATTTGATTCTACTTATTCTGATGAGGAGAGTGAATCTGATTCTGAATCTAGTGTTAACTCACTGGATGATGACATTGACCAGTTGCTTGCTGAAGCTGACTTCTTGATGACCCAGAAATCATGCATAGTGGATGATGCTTGTACCAGGATTGATTATTCCAAGTTTTTTGCTGGGAAGGAAGCACACTTTGCATTGATGGCCATGACAGAACCTCCAAAATAGGGAGCTTCAGCTGGCCCTGTGGGAAGTCATTGGATTGTTGACAGTGGAGCTTCTGGTCACATGACAGGGGATCTTTCGCTACTATTCGATATTAGAAACATCAATGGAGGTTATGTAGCGTTTGCAGGAAACAAGGGAGGTTATATTACCATGGAGGGTAGTGTGAGCAATGGGATAGTGAGTTTCGAGAGAATATCTTATGTGAAGCAAATCGATTACAATCTGCTCAGTGTCAGTCAGATATGTGACAAACAATTTTCTGTGTACTTTGACGACAAATCTTGTTATATACTCAAGCCGGGTTTCGAGTTACCGAAAGAGTGGGTGATGTTAAAAGCGTCGAGAGTGAACAACTTGTACATTCTCGATATGTCGAAAGCAATGACCACCCAAGGCCAAGTCACGTGTTTGCTCTCCAAGGCTACAGAAAATAATCAATTATGTGGCGTCGGAGAATGGGACACATTCACCTAAGGAAGATGAATCAATTGGTGAAGAATGAACTTATCATAGGTGTGAACATTAAACATTTTCACTTAAATGACAAGTGTGTGAGTTGTAAAAAGGGTAAGCAGCACAAACAATCCCATAGGCCAAAGAAAGTTAATTCCGTTGAACTGCCACTTGAACGTTTGCACATGGATCTGTTTGGACCGGTCAAGCGTAAGAGTCATGCTGGGGAATTGTATTGTCTTGTGGTGACTGATGATTTTTCAAGATTTTCATGGGTTATGTGCTTACACCGAAAGAGCGACACTTTTGATAATTTGAAAGTTCTGTTCACCCGACTAGAAAATATCTATGGTCTCAAGATCAAGAGGATTAGGAGTGATAATGGGACGGAGTTTAAGAATGCACAGATGGGCGATCTTTGTGAAAACAAAGTTATTCATCATGAATACAGTGTTCCGTATACCCTACAACAGAACGGTGTCGCCGAACGCAAAAACAGGACTCTAATTGAAACGGCGAGAACAATGCTTGCGGACTCAAATCTTCCAGTAATGTTCTGGAACGAAGCAATTTACGCAACTTGTTATACTCTTAATCGTGTTTTAACGGTGAAGAAGTTTGGCAAAACTTCTTATGAGCTGTTGAATTGTCGAAAGCCAAATTTAGAGTATCTAGAACCGTTTGGAGCTCCTTGTACTATGCTTAATCCATCTGAGAAGTTCGCACCGAAGGCTGAGGAAGGATACTTTGTTGGATATGCAACCCCGCTCAAACGGATATTTAACAAAAGGACTCGTCAGGTCGAGGAGTGGGCTAACATTGAAGTGCAACGATATACTCAGAATTTACAGGGAAGCGGTCCAGACAGGATGTTTGATTACAAAGATTTCTTTGAATCGTTTAACCTAGATAGCTTGGTTGAAGAGGCTGTATTACGTTTATATTACGAGGTCGAAAACGCAGTGACATCACCGTTGGTGCGTCCGATCACCGTGAACCCCAAGCAGCTTCTAATGATACCAACGTTCCTGTCGTTGAAGAAGAGGTATTCCAAGAAGCTTCTACAACTTTGAATTCATCAGAATCAGAAGATGACGACGATGATGTTACAAGTGAAGCTATCTTAGATCATGCTACAGTGACACCACCAGTGAACCCAAATACAAATGGTGCTTCATCATCGAATGTGGTTAATGATCTGGTTTCTGCAGAGAATTTAGCTACTCAGACGGGAGTCCAAGTACCAGATTATCCAGAATCTCGGATGCATCGAATTCACCCGATCGAGCAGGTTATTGGTGATCCTGGTAGCAGTGTGATGACGAGAGGTCAATTGAGAAAGGCTAACTCACCGAAAAACCTTGGCAATCTTGCTTTATATGCCAAAATACAAAAATTAGGTTTTTAGAATGACTGGTCTTTTGCTTGTTATGTTTCGCAGGTTGAGCCGCGAACTTACAAGGATGCTCTTTTGGATGACGCTTGGGTGGAAGCAATGCAAGAGGAGTTGTTGCAGTTTGAGAAACTTGGCGTTTGGACACTGACGGATTTGCCCCCAGGACGAAAGAAGATTGGAACGAAATGGGTATTTTCCTAGGCTTGCAGGTGGAACAAAGACCAACGGGGATCTTTATTCACCAGACAAATTACGTTTCTGAAGTCTTGAGCCGATTCCAGATGGATGATTCGAAGCCGATGGATACCCCAATACAACCTAATCACGGGATTGGAGTTGACGCTAAGGGGGGAGCTAACTGATCCATTTACATACAGAGCAATCGTCGGATCTCTGATGTATCTCACCGCCTCCAGACCAGATATAATGTTTGCCACATGTCTCTGTGCACGTTATCAGTCGAAGCCGAAACAGAGTCATCTTGCAGCTGTCAAACGTATCCTTAGATTTCTGAAGGGTTGTCCGTCGAGAGGACTATGGTACCCTAATGATGATAATTTTGACCTAATCGCTTTTAGTGATGCAGATTGAGGTGGCTGTGACAAAGACAGCAAATCCACAACGGCTGGATGCCAACTTATGGGGAGCAGGCTAATGACCTGGCAGTGCAAGAAACAGACCGCAGTCGCATTATCCACATGTGAAGCAGAATACGTTTCAGCATCGAGCTGCTGCTAACAGGTTCTTTGGATACAACAACAGATGGTGGACTACGGTTTGCAATTTCTTAAAACCCCTATTTACTGTGATAATGAGGCCGCAATTGCATTAACAAAAGACTTAGTAAATCACTCAAAGGCTAAACATATCCGGATTAAATACCATTTTATCCGTGATTGTTATGCTAAAGAGTTGATCGATATGGTCAAAATCCACACTGACTATCAACGTGTAGACCTCTTTACCAAAGCTTTTGATAAATCAAGATTTGAATATCTTTTGAAAGCTAATGGTATTAAAGAAAAACAAGACTAATCACCACCTCAATTTATCGCTTTTTAGTTTAGTTTTATTGCTTTTCAGAAAAATTCGAAAATCCAAAAACATTGAAAAATTCCAAAACACATGAAAATTAGAAAATTTTTGCTGACTGCTATATCTTCTTCCCTTAGATTAATGCCGTCAGATTTCTGTGAACAAACGATATCTGGGCAGTCACATATTTGAAATGCTCCAGCTTATCCTTGGGAACAGTAAACTCAAAAATTTATAAAAATTAGAAAAACCCAAAATGATTTCCTGGAGAAAAAAGGGAAATGATAGTACATCAGTGGGGATCTGACACATGCTAAAGAAATGCAATGCAATATAGGGCATGTGTCTGAGTCTAAGTGATATGCTGATAGGCTTCGTAGACTTATTACTGCGTGCCTGATACATACATATCAAACGAATTGTTGTGTGGATGAACTCCTCATGGGCATATGGTCTTAGTACCGTAATTTCGTTTGATAGGGTATTTGTACAAAACTCGGAGGTTTTGGATCTTATGTTATTAGTTGTCTGGGGATAGCCTCTCTGATCTTCTGCTGTAAGTCATTACGGACCTAGATCAGATAGGGTGTCTTTATAAAAGAGCTTTAAGCCAAAACCTAAAGTTACCGAATTGAGGAACTTTCCATGTATTATGATAATCAAAGATTATCTATTACATCGTATCAATTACTTATGCACATCATGATTGATATCAGTCCTCAACCTGGTAGAGTGCACATGTTACTTTGCTGCATTAATTTGCTGACCTTTATACCTCTATGCATCATACCTTGTAAATTACAGATGACGAAAGCATAATCACGCTTTACAATGAGTCTTTGTGCATTTACTTCTTGATACGGGAGTATGTCGTGTGCGTGGGAACCACAGACAATAACGTTTATACTATACATAATCGTATCAGTTTAAAGCACTGCACAAAAGTCTGCATGTGAGTTTATGTGGATCACAATATCAGCAGTTGCCAGATCACACATTGTCTTTAATGATAATAAATCATAAAGATCAACGGTGTGATCAGATTTCTCAATAACTGATATGATCCCTTTACCGGAAATCCCAAAACATTTACTGCTTTATCTTTATATTTCTGCATTTTATATTTCTCGTCAAAAATTGCAAAACTCAAAAAGATTTTAGGTGTGTTTTAGCATAAATTTTTGAAAATCTAAAGAGATTTTACATTTCTATCTTACTTTTGATAGCTGATGGTGGTTGATTATGATTTTCTAAAACTTGATGGACCATTTGAGCTTTGTAATCTTTAAAATGAGAAATAATGATTGTCGGATGCTTAAAAGTTGGAAAATATTTTGAACGGGATTCGATTTTGAGATTTGGTAAAATTTTCAAAAATTCCAGATTACTTTCGCGCCTTCGTTGGGTCGAAGGAGGAACTTTCTGCTCATTCGTATGTTTAGGATTGGGCGAATGTGAGTGTTCATGAGAAAAGTTCACTTTCGAACCCTTTTGCCACATTCGAACCTTTGATTAGAGTCGAAGGAGGCAAAAGTATCACATTCGACCGACATAAATGGTCGAAGGAGCAGCCTATATAAACCCTTATCTCTTCATTCGACCCATTCGAAAAAATTTTCAAAATTTCTGTTGTTAAGTCCACTTGTTGCTCGTTGTTTTTAGATTATTTCATTGTGTTCGTCTGTTCTTACTGATCATTTTGCCACTATTCTTACAGGTTTTCATCCATTAATCACTGATTAATCGTCACTTTTAAGTCCGAGCCCTAACTGTTTTAGAACAGGGATTTAGATGTGTTAATTGGACTAATTTTTGATAGGGTTTCACTGATTAAGTGTTTTAGGGGGAGATTATCCAAAAACATAGGGTTTTAACTCAATAGGATGTTTAATTGATTCTTAAACCGTTCACGAACCCTAGTTTTATATAAAAACACATAATCAGTGAATGATTGATGAAATTGTTGTGTGGAAAAGGTTAATAGGTAGTGTTAGGAGCTTTACGGATCAAAATGGCAGTTTAAAATGCACAAAATTTAAAATTTGAAATTTGAAGAAGATGAACTGACACCTTCGCCCATTAACAAACGGTCGAACGTGCAAATTTGGGCGAAGGAGAAAGTTTATTTGGGCGAATGAAGGATAATGGTCGAATGAAACAATTTTTCAAAACAATTTACATTCGAACCTTTGAAAATGCACATTCGCACCCAAAACTTCTCATTTGAACCTTTGAATTGTCGAATGTAGAAATTAAAAGCCAAATTTTCAGATTTTGTTTATTTTGTTTGTTTCTAAAGTGTTTACTTGATTTGTTTTGCAGTATTAACCATGTCTGAACAGGAAGATACAAGTGTTCATGCTGGATCATCCTCATAGGCTGCCGAGACAGAGAAGACTGTTATTCTACCGTTTGAGAATGCACACAACTGTTGTGCATACTTAGGCGACGTGAAGAAACACACGGAGTTTACTGGGATAATTGAGTTTTTGAAGAGAAGCCGGGTGATTGACGCGATTGCTACACCCACTATCATTTACCGAGATCTGTTACAGGAGTTCTGGACAAATGCAAAGACGGACTTCTAGGATGGTGAATCTTCACTGGTTACTAAGATTCAGGGGGAGCTAATAATTGTTTCAGAGAATGATATTAGAGAGGCGTTGAAGCTTGAAGATGTTAAGACGGATCCCAGAGAACGCAGCTGGACTGAACAACGAAAGTGCTTTCTTAGAATGAAGTATAACGGACCTATTACTGATGGTTCGTTACATAATGGAAAGCTCTGTCCCCAGTTCAAGTATTTAGCACACGTGATGATACATGTCTTCGGGTCAGCAGCTGGTGGTTATGATTTGATGAGGAAAAGCATTAGCTCATTGATGGTGGCACTCATATTGAACAAACCATTCAATGTGTCCGGAATGCTAATGGAACACTTATTGGAACCAGTGAGAGGTACAAGGACTAGGAAATTTTTGTTATATCCTAGATTCCTTCAGATGATTTTTGATTCAAAGTATAAGAAATTGAAAAGAGATCCAAAGCAGATTATTGTTCAGGAGCATATGAACATTAATAATCTTGCTAGAATGAAGGCGTACAAAGGTGTGCCTGTGAACGAACGACCACCAGTGAGGCGTCTATTTGGTCACCTGATCAAAATAGACTATGTAGACCCTGGTAAAGATAAGGTAAGGCATGCTGACAGTGCATCTGACGTAGACAATCCTTTATTTCCAGTTGACCCTGAGGCAAAACGAAAGCGTCAGGTGGTGAATGTAGGAGCAAAGAGTGGAAAGAGTAAAGAAAAGGAGATTGTGATTGAAGTTGTTATTGAAGCTGAACAAGCGAAGAAGAAAAATGTTTATAGGAGGAAGAAACGGATGTCAAAGAAAGGTATGAACTTAGTTGATGAAGCGTCAGTTGATTCATAGGAGACGCAAGAAGATGAAAGATGGGATTCTGATACAGAGACGGTTAAGAGCACCACGCCCAAGGCCACTGTGGCTGGTGAGTCTGCCAGTCTTAACAGATCATTGGAAGAACAAAGAAATAAGAGCCCTATTCGTATAGACGAAACTGATGAGGGTCTACGCTTGGGATCTGAAGATTTTCATGGATCGCCAGAGCAGGGGGAGAAACAGAAGAAACCCCAGTTTAAGAAGAAGGAAAAGGTGTTGCGACCAATGGAGAAAAGAGCAAGAGAGATTGAATCTCTGGTTTCAGGTAAGAAATTGCCACCTGCATCAAGCTCTAAGTCAACGGTTACTGCTCCAGCTGCGAAGAAATAGAAAAACCACTTCAGGTACTAAACAGGAGTCTGATTTACCTGTTGATGAATTTAATGATGCTATGGATAGAGTACTTAAGAAGTTGAAGAAAGGCAAAATGCCTGAGTCTGCTGAAGCTTCTACACATATGGTCACAGTTGATAGTGATGTGATGAACACTGTGAACCAGAAGCTTACTGAGATGATGAAGATTATTAATAAGTAGCAAGCAGAAATTGAGCAGTTGAGAATGAACGACAGGAAAGTGTTGGATGTCGTTGAAACATCTCATGAAAACAATGAAGCTCTTGAAGCAAAAATCAAATTACTTCAGAGGGAGAATAAGAAGTTATTGAAACATGAGCAAAGAAACACCAGACTAAAAGAGAGTAACAAGAACATGGACAACTTGATTAAAGATTTGTACTCTCGAGCTCCTCAACTAAAAGCAGGTGAAGATGACAAAGAACAAGATGAGGAGCAGGTCGATTTTGAACCGTCAGATAATGAGGAAGAGGAAGATGAGGATCTAGATGAAGATGCTGGAAATGCTCCTCAAAAGAAGAAAAAGAAAGATGATGGTTCGAATGATAATTCTGGTGGAGGAGACAACTCTGCAAGCTTTGATAGTGATGACGATGATGACGATAACACAAATAAGTACAAATATGAGAAACGTGGATCTGGAAAAGAAGGTGAATCCAGTTCTAAAGCTCCTGGAGGAACTGTTGATGAAGATATCTTTTGGTATGAGAAGCTGAGGTCATTGTCTGAGGATGATAAACTAATGTATCGCCAGATGCTAACTGATCGAATCTGGACGATAGACATGACTAGCAGATTTTCTGAGATCTTTGAATCCAGTGACAGGATGCTTGAATTGGAGTATTACGATCCAGATCTGGAGGATGGTGATGTTTCTGCGGCTATGCCGAGAGAAATTCTAGAAGGTTTAGCAAAGCAGGTTGGGAAAACATTGGAAGAATTGTTGATTGATAATCAAATTCCCAATATACCTGAAATAGAAGCCGGTAATCATTCTGATGACCGTGATGTACCTGCATTTGAGGAGGTTGAAATTGAAGATATAACCAGTGAAGAATATCCAGAATATTTCAAGAAAGATAAAGATTCTGGATTTGCTGAGTTCACTGTTGAGCTACTGAAAGAAGCCGAGAAACTTGCTCGAGAAAAGAGTGAGAAGTTTGTTGAAGAAGTTTTCAAGGGGCATGATAAACCGAATATTGAACAATCAGACAGTTTAAAGGAGTTACTGAGGAAATTAAAAGAGAAAGAAGCAAATCATCCAAAAGTAGAGATCCAGGGATGTTTTTATAAGTTACACAACGAGATGTTTAAAGGAAGAGCGTTGGGATGGAAGTTTGTAAAACAAATGAAATGTGTTGCTGTTAAGTGGGAGAAAGGAATACTTTATTTTGAAAGATTCCACGATTTGAAGACTCTTCCATACTGGGCGATTCGAGATATATGTAGACATCGGTTGACTGGATCTTCGAACGATC
This sequence comes from Ambrosia trifida, assembly GCA_028751855.1. Lineage (NCBI taxonomy): Eukaryota > Viridiplantae > Streptophyta > Magnoliopsida > Asterales > Asteraceae > Ambrosia > Ambrosia trifida. The sequence continues at coordinate 56,108,148 of CM054129.1, read as the reverse complement.
ACATTGCTTATTTTGCTGATCGAATGGCGAGGGAAAGCAGGACGAGATAGGATTTATTTGAACCTCAGTATCCAAAGCGGATTGTTCACAAGAAAGATATTGATACTATTACAGGTTTGCCCAAGGTGACTTTGAAGTATAAACCACCGAAAGTGTTGAAACACATTCCCTTATTGCAGATCCCACAACACTTTGCTAAAGACTTCATCTGGTGGTATTATGATTGGAAGATTGCAGAGGCTGTGATTGTTTTGAAAGACGGAGAAAAGAATTTCAAGAAAATACACATATTTGATCCTATGTGGTTGATTAATTGTTCACATGAGGATATCATTATGTTGTATTACAATCCGATATACAGTGAGGTGAAGGATGCTGAACAAGCAAGTAAATATCAGCGTGTGGTATTTCTGTGTTTTGCTAATGACATAAATGCTGGATGCGATTATGATAAGAAGCTTGGTAAGTTTGTAAAGGTTCAAGATGTTTCTGAAGTCAAGAAGAAGAAGCCTAAACAAACTTATGAACCGGTGATGACCTTAGAACAAAAGAAACAATTACAGATAAGGCTTATGAACAAAAGGATGGACCAAGAGCGTAAACAATCCAAGCAATAGTCGAGGGGGAGTTTGTAGATGCATTTTGTGCGACTAATGCTTTGGATTACATTTAACATATGTTTATGTGTTTAGTTGATTGGTCGAAGGAAGAATAATATGGGCGAAGGAGTGTTTTTGAATGGGCGAAGAAGATTTAAAGGTACGAAGGAGAGAAGGAGGTCGAAGGTAGTTTTAGATGTTAATGTATTGCTTGGTTCGACCATCATGATTGGGCGAACCTGCACATTCGACCAAGAAAAGTGGGCGAATGTGCAGGCCTATATACAGGTCAAGTTCATTTTGAAAGTAAGTTTTTGTCATTTTTGTTTCCCTCCTGTTTGAGTCTCTCCCTAGGGTTTTGTGTAAACTTAATTCACGTCTTGTTTTGATTGTAAAGCTTATTATAACATGTAATTGAGTTTGTTTATCAATGAAATGAAGCTTTTAAAGATGAATTCTGCGTTTTGTTAGTATTGTTATCATTTTGTGACTGATTCAGGGATTCCGCACCTGAATCAAACTTATAATCAATCACAAAATGATAACAATACTAACAAAACGTAGAAATCAACTTTAAAAGCTTCATTTCATGGATAAACAAACTCAATTACACGTATAATAAGCTTTACATTCAAAACAAGACGTGAATTAATTTTACACAAAACCCTAGGGAGAGACTCAAACAGGAGGGAAACAAAAATGACAAAAACTTACTTTCAAAATGAACTTGACCTTTATATAGGCCTGCACATTCGCCCACTTTGCTTGGTCGAATGTGCAGGTTCGCCCAATCATGATGGTCGAACCAATCAATACATTAACATCTAAAACTACCTTCGACCTCCTTCTCTCCTTCATACCTTTAAATCTCCTTCGCCCATTCAAAAACACTCCTTCTCCCATATTATTCTTCCTTGTCAATCTGTGCGTAGTCCTCATTGGTCAAGTTGTTGTTCCCAATTTGACTAGCAACCAATCCATTGTACGATGCTACCATTGCTATAACTAATGCTACATGTTGTTGAGCAATCTCAACAGTAACATTGTTTAGATTTGATGTCTCCAACACAATCAGGCTTTGGTTAGTTTGACTTTTGTTAATTTGCATCTGGTTCATTTGAGGATTGTATGGTTGTTGTTGAGGTTGGCTAGCAGAGTAACATGCTGCTTGTTGCATGGGTGAGAATGGTGGAATGTAAGTAGTTGTTGGATATGATGGTGAGGTATATGAAGATGTTTGAGCAAGGTAATTGATTGGTGTTTTGGGTGGTTCAACAATGTTAGATACGCACGCGATGTGTGGAGCAACATTAGAAGTAGAACTAGAAGTAGAATGGGAAGAAGATGTACCACCAAGATACAATTCTGGATTCTAAGGAATTTGAGCTCTTTTAGCTTTCCTCTTTTCCTCTATCTCCTTGTTTTCCAGTTTCTGAATGAACTCATTGATAGTCCAATACTGGTACGCATCCTTTTCTTTTAACACCTCAATATGTTGGTTCCAATACGGTGGCAATGCATCGGCAAACTTGTCCACCAATTCAGACATAGGTATGCTTATCTCATAGCTTGAAAGCTCTGTGAGTAAGTGGCATTACCTTGGGACCAACTCTTTCAACGTCTCGTTACCCATGTAACTGAAATTCTCACACTCTTTCCGAAGCTCTTCCATCCTTAGCTTCCTAGTCTTCTCATTTCCATCATGCCTATTCTTTAACATATCCCACAACTGTTTAGAAGTTTTACAAGATCCAAACTGATGAAGCAAGTCAGTATTGATGGCCTGGGATAGTTGAGAAAACGCTTTCTTCTCAATAGCAAATTTCTTCTTTTTATCATCTGCAAGATTTTCCAATGGAATAGGCTCTCCCGTGTTCTCCAAGATCGGAGCAACATAGCCCTTCGCAATCACCTGCCACGCCTCAGTTCCCTCTAAACCCATTCCCTCCAGATGGATCTTGAATTTGGTCTTCCACGTGTTGTAATCGACCATCTCCATAAGCTTAGGTGGACGGTTTCCACTCCCCGATGACAAGTCTTGGATAAGAGTTGATATGGCAGTAGTCGTTTGTGAGCGAACCGCAGCTGCTGCTACTCCCCAATAATCACCAATCGGTTGCGGTTGTGGTTGCGCAACGTGTTGAGGAATAGTACTAGTCATAGCCATATAATTGATTAGTTATGATGGTTGACTAGACTTTTGGGCAGCAACTGACCAAGGATCCCTGGTTGTCTGCTGTTGTGGTGTTGGATTAGGTCGTGGTGTAGTTGGAAAGTTCAACATCTTGATCTGAAAATGTTTAAACATGAAAAGATTAGAAAAGTTTATTAAAAGACTCTACCTTCGTATGTAGCGAGTGGTCGAACGAGCCAAAATGTTCTCCTTCGACCGTTTGAAAAGACACGAAAGAGGAATACAACAAACACTAATAACTTTCGACCCTTTACACCCTCTTTCGACCGTTTGATTTCACCTTCGACCGCCCGAATGGTCGAATGAGACAACAATGGTCGAATGTACAACAATACTCTAACAAACCCTGGATTCGACCAGCTAAAACACCACTTTCGACCAAAAATCCCTTGGTTCGACCAAATTAACACACCCGTTCGACCATTCTCCCTAGGTTCGACCCTGCACGTTCAAAAACGGTTATTCTTTGAAAATCAGTTAATTTTGATCAATTTTTTTTTAAAAAGTTGATAGAATTTGATGATTCTAATCAGGTTTTGCTTCGGATTTGATTTGGAACAAGTTTATCAAAGAGAATTATGCATTTTATCCATGAAAACAAGCTCTAATCTATCAAATTATCATCAATTCAGTTTTATCAATGAAAACAGAAAGTTTTTGATCAAAATAGGGTCCAAATCAGCTGTAAAATTATCAGTTTGTGGTTGTTTGATACATATTGTAACACCCCAACCGATGGCGGAAACATCGGGATGTCACGTATTGATGATTGTTCAGTAGCTCATGGTAATTAATAAGTTTCAATAAATGATTTAAATAAATTACATGCAATTGTTCTAAGAATTTTGTACATCAAAATGAAAAATACTAGCTACGCATCTTCAAGCAATAACTCAAATCTTTAAGCAAGCTATAACCTGAAACATGTTAAGTTTGAAAATATTTTGGGTCAACAAAAGTTGGTGAGAATACATAGGTTTTTTTGTAAATACTTGATAACAATAGTTTGTACAACATTCACAGTTGTATGATGATAGAGTATGATACCGACATGTAACAATGCGTCTTTGTACAACCAAACATTGTGTCGAGTGTTGACTAACTCGCAAGTTAGTTAAATGTTGTTACTGTTATCGATCATCCCTGAATTTATGCGGGGGATGGGTTTGTCAGACCTATAGCGCTATAATCTAAACAGGCGGCTTGATCATTGTTAATGATTGTACTGTGTCTTTTTGTTACAGTCAAATGATAGAATGATGATGTATTTGAATTACGAGTAAGTATGAGTAAATGATAGTATAAAATGTTTAAACATTTTCACCCCAAAATGTAAAACAGAAAAAGGGGCTATGTAAACTCACCTTAGCAAAATGTTATCTCTTGAAAAATAGTGTGTTGCCCAAATGTGTCAATTATCACCCTATAATAAGGTAATATATATGTCTAAGTCTATCAAGTCTATAAATGTATAAGTTCTAGGGCTTTGAATTGGGGATAAATGCTAGTTTGTTTATTATTAAAAATGTTTGATAATTGAGAGAATGTTAGCAATTAATTAAGCAAATTCTTTTTATAAAATTTAAATTTAAGATGGTCACAAGAATGTGTTTAAAGTATAAAAAAAAATTTTATAAAATTATTTTCTTTAAAATAGAATATTAATTCTATTTATAACAAATTGTCAAAATTTAACTTTAATATTTAAAAATATTAAATTTATAGAATTATTAGTTTAAAATTCACATTTCTGTATAAAATTTTGGTGCAAAAATATTAAAAATTGAATTTATTATGATTTAATTATGATTAAAACTAATAAAAATTGGTTAAAAATATTAAATAAATGATTTTTCTGAAATAAAAATCATTTTAGAAAAGTTTATTGTTATAAAAACTTAGAATAATTTTTGTGGAATTTTATAAGATCGTTTTGATATTTTTATAGAATTTTATAAATAAAATGGAATAAACTTGATTTATTCATTATATATATTAAATAAATAATTTTTTGAAAACTAAAAATTGTAAGTTAAACTTCTTTACTAGATTAACATAATATAATTTTTTGTAGAATTTATAAAGTTGTTTTAGCATTTAAAATCCATTTTTAAAAATAATAGAGGTTATATGGTTATAAAAGAACTCAAAAAAATAAAGTTTGAAGGTGCCATGGCTCGAACCCATGGTTCTGGCCGGCCGAGGCTTAAGCCCAAACAGATTCACCAACTGGTCTGCACAACTGTTGGTGCTTTATTTGATTTCAAATTAATTTTAAACAAGTAGATATTCTAGTCTTCTTCCCCAAATAACACCCTATGAACCCTAGTTTTCTAAGAAATACAATTAACGAACCATAACCCCAGAAATGTTGGGGTTACTGATCGGTGAGTGAGTGGGAATCAAAACATGTATTTAATTGATACTTACGAAGCTTATGTGATGTATGAACGTTTAGTCAACGAAAATGTCAAACCGAGCTTCAATCGCGAAATAGAGAAAAAGAAAGAGAAAAATTAGAGTGAGGGTATGTTTATCGGTACACAGAGATTGTTAGGAAGGCTTTAATTTATAGCATTACGATTCCTAATGCAAAAATAGAAATTTGACCAAGCTTTTAATTATACGCGTGATTATCCTTAAAAAGGAATGTTTTGATCGCGTTTATTTGTGTATAATAGGCGTGATACTCGTCAATTACATGTCACGAAGCCATTACTCAATTGTTTCCATAGTTTGCTTCAATTAAGAGTCAAATGGAAGAAAAAAAAAGGGTGCTGCGTTTGGTATACAGCAGCGATGAAGCAGCAGCAGAAGGTAGGTGTTTTTTTTAGAAGCATTAAATATAAATTAGGCTGGGATTTGAACAATAAAAAGCTGTGGTGCAATTGGTGTAGGCGTGTGTGTGTGTTTGGCTTGACCCCGGTTCGAGACCCGGCTGGGACAAGCTTTTTTTTTTTTTTTTTTTAAACAGTGCAGGGAAGGGGGGAGTTGGGCTCTTGGTGGGCCGTTTGGGTTGGGCCAGTCTCGGATTGGGCTTAGGAAATAAGGAAGGGATATTGGGCTGCTGTTGGGTTTAATAAGGGTGGGTTAATGTGGTTATCACTAAGATAAGTTTGTGTTGTTTCTATATGTGTATATATATATATATATATATATTTTTTAAAAAAAAGAAACTGAAATATTATTATTATTATTATTATTATAGATCTATATATATATATATATATATATATATATAAATTGTGTGGTAGTAAAATAAGGACTTAGGCACATTATGAAAAAATATAATGTGCGTATTAGAATTTGGGAAAAATTTTGCGATGTTACACTCTCCCCTACTTTTAGAAACTTCGTCCCGAAGTTTATTAAAAATATAGGGTTGAAGGGGATTAGGACAAGCGTGACCTGAAAATCTTGTGTTAAAGCACGTCATGAATAGAGTAATTTGTCTCGTGTTATGTGTAAGGTGATTGTTTAAATGAACCACTAGATAACTAGAGTGTATAACCTTGATAGAATTTCACACTACCTTAATGTACCTGTAAATTCATGATTACGTTCCGGACCGCAATCACCAATTTACCTTACATTAAAGCTTTACGTCCTTCTATGTCTCCCCCGATTGTTGAGCAGGTCCGATAGTCTCCACCAGTCGTGGAGTAGGTTGTAGGGCCTCTCCCGACTGTTGAAAAGGCATAATGACCTCTACCAATCGTTGAGTAGGTTTGATAGCCTTCACCAATCGTGGAGCAGGTTGTAGGGCCTCTCCCGACTGTTGAAAAGGCATGATGACACATAGATTGCAAATTGATAACATGTTTATGCAAGCAAGTTTACAAGCACAGTATATGAGTTGTAGTTGTATAGATTTAGTTCACATTCAAACAATCATGCATACACCATGTAAACAACTCTCAGACAAAAATATCAATATTAGAATTTATTACTTGGATCAAATAGCGTCAATACATAGAATAAAAGCAAACAACGTTCGAATGGTGGGACATGTTGTTAAGTAGCTGGAGGGTCCCGATCTCTGTTTAATTTAGGGCATCGGTTACGGAAGTGATTTGGGTCTCCACATTCATAACACTGACCATAGTTGTATCGATTAGGATTAGTAGCCTGAGCAGGGTTGGTGGGGTGATTGGCATTAGGATTTGGGGTCTCGCGACATGTATTAACTAGATGGCCATACCTACCACAATTGGTGCACAAGCGACACGCTGAAGCAGTGGGATGATGTCGGTTGCATGTGTTACACAGTGGATGGTTTCCTGTATAAGGTTTCTTGTTAGAAGCTTGTGGAGTGAGGTTTGCATCAGGATTCCTGGTCTTACGCTGTCGGTTTTCAGTAGTTACCGCAGCTACAATACTTGCTTTATTGCCTTTCCGAACTAAGGTCCCGTCTTTTACGTGATTGTCCGTTAAGGTAGCTGCTAGACGCTTGGCTTCCTCCAAAGTAGCAGGGTTCCTTCCCCACATCGTATCCTGAATCTTCATGGGTAAGCCACCAATGTATTTTTCGATTGCACTAGGTAAGGGGGTGACTTTGTGTGGTAGCAGTAGACTAAGTTCGTGGAAACGAGTGTTGTAGGCAAGGTTTTCTCCACTATCTTGGACAAGGTCGTGAAACTCGTCTTCCAACTTCTTGATTTCATTGCGTGGGCAGAACTCATTTTTCATAATCTCCTTGACTTGATCCCAAGTCATAGCAAGTGCAACTTCAGCTCCTCGGGTGCGCTATTCCTCATTCCACCAAGTGAGTGCTCGTTTGTGAAGAACACTCATAGCATAACGGACCTTAAAGTTATCGGGACACTCACTGATAAGGAAGGTATTCTCAATACCCTCGAACCATTGTAGAAGACCAGTAGCTCCTTCATCTCCACTGAACTTAGGAGGATTACAGGTATTAAAGTGCTTAAGAGTGCAAGCTGGGAGGCCATTCCCGTTCCCGTTGTGGTTTCCATTTCCGTTTCCGTTTCCATTACTGTTTCCGTTGCCGTTACCGTTTCCATTCATTTGGATGACTTGAGCCACCAGGTTAGGAATCAGAGTTGCCATTTGTTGCGCCATTTGTTGGGAAATGATTGCAGCTAGTTGGGCATCGAAGCCATTGTTGTTGTTGTGGTTATTGTTGTTGTTGTTATTGTTGCTACTTCCTTCTTCATGATTGCTGCCATTGTTAAGGCGATTGCTGCGACGAGGAGGCATGATCTGTATGAGACACAATGAAATGAATGAGATTATATAAGGAATGTAATCATTTATTCATTAATTAAAACGAATAAACGAAAACGTTGACTTATCAAAGATTCTAGATTCTAATAACATATGAAGACATGCTTTAGCTTATAAGTGAACACTCATCCCGAGAATTCCCAGGTAGGCATCTGGGTCCCTCGTCTAATTGGGATATATGCGCAATGCCAACCTAGACAGAAGACTCGGAATACAGGCGTTCACCCTTCCAGATTGCACGTGTTCATTATTAAAATCTAGAACTTCGACGAGATCTCAAGGGGGTTCAGGTTAAACCTGAGGATTTTGTCCTATTGGTCTAAGAGTAGATCCACTGATGGAGAGCAACCTTCTTGTAAGGATGAAAGTAGGGATAAGGAGTAGGAGGGAGATAGAGAGTAGTAAGTATAAGAAACAAATTCTGGTTAAATCCTATGGTTATAGACTAGATTATTTTTCTAATAACCTAATTCCCAATAACCATGGCTCTGATACCAATCTGTAACACCCCAACCGATGGCGGAAACATCGGGATGTCACGTATTGATGATTGTTTAGTAGCTCATGGTAATTAATAAGTTTCAATAAATGATTTAAATAAATTACATGCAGTTGTTCTAAGAATTTTGTACATCAAAATGAAAAATACTAGCTACGCATCTTCAAGCAATGTAACACCCCAACCGATGGCGGAAACATCAGGATGTCACGTATTGATGATTGTTCAGTAGCTCATGGTAAATAATAAATTTCATTATATGGTTTAAATAAATTGCATACAATTGTTCTACAAGAATTCGTACATCAAATTGAATAAAACTATGCACACATCTTCAAGCATTAATTCAAATCTTCAAGCAAGTAGAACCTGAAACATGTTAAGTTGAAAATATTTTGGGTCAACAAAAGTTGGTGAGAATTACATAGGTTTTGATAATCGAATAAAATTGTTGTGCAATTCATGTGTCATGGCAATCGAGTAAATTCTTTTACCAAAGAAAAAAAAACCATAACATAAAGGTTATATTTAACAATTCCAATTTTAGAGTGTGAGTCTCTGAACAAGATTTGTTATATTAGCAAAACCCAACCCATGCTAGTTGAAACTTATCCAGGCCATATTGTTTTCACTCAATCCCATTTAAAATAATAATAATAATAATAATATTTTTTTACTAAACCTTTACCCTTACCCATCTTCTTCTTGTTTGACCCTATCAAAAAACTTAAAATAAGTTTTAGCTTATCTACTAAAAACGAATTATCCGAAGGATTGGGATGCGATTTTCGTTACCCTTGTTCTTTATAAACCATTCAAACTCTTTTAAATATTACAACCACACATTCGTTTGGATTCGGAACTCCCTTTTTAAACTTTTCCGTTACACTCCGCCGCAACCGACCACTGCAACTAGTCCGTCACTGCCGTTTTCAACCTTTGTAAACCACCTTCGAGTCTATTCGTTTGCTCAGATTCGCGAGGTAAGCTTTAGACATAATATTATTTTATTCACTTATTCGAGTTCCGATTTTGAATTCTGGTATGGGATTTTCCGGCGACTTGGGTTGGGTAGGATTTGTTCTCGGTTGGGATAATTAACCGGCGACTCATTAGGAGTGCGTTTTCTTTAAACGATAATGTGTGGGTTTTGATTCGGTGTGTGTATGTGGCGTGAGAGTTGTGTAGGTTAAGTTGTGTGTTATATGGTTTACATGGTTGCATTAATCAGCATGTGTGTGAGTGTGATATGTTGATTTGTGTGTGTATTAAAGATTTTTTTTCTCTTCTTTAAGCAAGCGAAAACATACTAGAAGTAAATCGAGTGCATAATCAACCTTGTGACTGTTGTATTGTGGTACATCCCATACGCTCATGGTTCACTCGTTTATATTGCAGTAACAAACACCCACGCTACCTTTGTAGGAGGTACGTATCCGGGTGGGATTGTCAGTCCAATAGATCTATCAATGTATACCGTTTGGCTGATGAATGTTTATGCTAGAATTGTGCATACCCTAGTCATGTTCAAGACATAATGCAACATAAAAATACACATAGACACATTGATGATTGAATTGCATAAATAATGTTGTAACATGTTTCACCCCAAAAATGGTGATAAATAGAAAAGGGGCTATGTAAAACTCACGTTGGCAAAATGCTATGTCTCGTAAAAAAAATAGAATAATGTGTTGTGAATGTATGCGAGGCGAATCCCAAAGACTCAACAACGTAGCTAGTCCAAATTGAAGAAAACGAAAAAGAAAGAATATCAAGCATCCAATTCGCCAATTACAAGAGCTTATAATCAAAGCTTCAATTGTAGAAGTAATAGACTATAGAAGAAAGGTATGAGGGAAAGTTTAATCGGATTGAAACAATCGATTTAGAGGTGCAAAGTATAATGGGTCATAGGTGGGTTTTTATACTAGTTTTGGAGTCAATTAGCCATTAAAATTGGTCAACACCATAAAGTAAGGTTTTATGATGAATTGACTATTTGACTAAGACTTTGACTGTTTGACTAAGACTTTGACTAGGACTTTGACTATTTGACTCAAGGCTTTATTCAAAAAAAAAAAAAAAAAAAAAAAAAAAAAAAAAAACCTGTATGTGAAAAAAAAAAGAATTTTGAATCATATTATTATTATTATTATTTATATACATTTATGTATGTATATAAGTTGTGAGTTAGGATAAATAAAGACTTAGGCACATTTGTATAATATTAATGATAAAGGTGTAATAAAATATATATATATATATATATATATATATATATATATATATATATATATATAAGGGCTTTTTATGTATTAAAATTTTGGGGAAAATTTTGCGATGTTACAGTCTCCCCTACTTTTGGAAACTTCGTCCCGAAGTTTATTAAAAACACAGGGTTGAAGGTGATTGGGTAGAAATTAGGACAAGGGTGGTTTGGGATGTTTCGAGTTAAGGCATGACATAAATTTATAGGTAACAGAATAAACTGTTTCGAATAATTTGGGTAAGAGTTTTGATATGTGTGAGTTTTAAGGGTTGGATTAGGTTCATCTGAAATAGCAAGGAGAATAAGAATCTTAAGTTTTAGGACTCCTAAAAGAAATGCATGAGTTGATTGACTATAGAAAGACTAAATGAACTACCAGGTAACTAGAGTTTATAATTGGTTATTTACTGAAAACCTTGATAGAATTTCACACTACCTTAACGTACCTGTAAATTCATGATTACGTTCCGGACCGCAATCACCAATTTACCTTACATTAAAGTTTTGCGTCCTTCTATATCTTCACCGATTGTTGAGCAGGTCCGATAGCCTCCACCAGTCGTGGAGTAGGTTGTAGGGCCTCTCCCGACTGTTGAAAAGGCATAATGACCTCTACCAATCGTTGAGTAGGTTTGATAGCCTCCACCAGTCGTGGAGCAGGTTGTAGGGCCTCTCCCGACTGTTGAAAAGGCATGATGACCTCTATTAAGTGCAGCATTTATTATACACATAGGTTGCAAATTGATAACATGTTTATGCAAGCAAGTATAACAAGCACAGTATATGAGTTGTAGTTGTATAGATTTATATAATTAGTTCACATTCAAACAATCATGCACCATGTAACAAGTCTCAGACAAATATTTTATTACTTGAATCAAATATCGACAATACATAGAATAAAAGCAACCAATAGTCAAATGGTAAGACTTGCGGTTAGGTAGCTAGAGGATCTTGATCTCTGTTTAGTTTAGGGCATCGGTTACGGAAGTGATTTGGGTAATGAATGTTCAATAAGATATGGGTTGAATGAAGGACAATGAGGTAATATAAGGAATGTAATCATTTATTCATTTAATTAAAACGAATAAACGAAAATGTTGACTTATCAAAGATTCTAAATTCTAATAACATATGAAGACATGCTTTAGCCTATAAATGAACACTCATCCCGAGAATTCCCAGGTAGGCATCCGGGTCCCTCGTCTGATTGGGATATATGCGCAATGCCAGCCTAGACAGAAGACTCAGAATACAGGCGTTCACCCTTCCAGATTGCACGTGTTCGTTATTAAAATCTAGAACTTCGACGAGATCTCAAGGTGGTTCAGGCTAAACCTGAGGATTTTGTCCTATTAGTCTAAGAGTAGATCCAATGGTGGAGAGCAACCTTCTTGTAAGGATGAAAGTAGGGATAAGAAGTAGGAGGGAGTTAGAGAATGGCAAGTAAAAGAAGCAAATACTGGTTATAATCCTATGGTTATAGACTAGATTATTTTTCTAATAACCTAATTCCCTATAACCATGGCTCTGATACCAATCTGTAACACCCCAACCGATGGCGGAAACATCGGGATGTCACGTATTGATGATTGTTCAGTAGCTCATGGTAAATAATAAATTTCATTATCTGGTTTAAATAAATTACATACAATTGTTCTACAAGAATTCGTACATCAAATTGAATAAAACTATGCACACATCTTCAAGCATTAATTCAAATCTTCAAGCAAGTAGAACCTGAAACATGTTAAGTTGAAAATATTTTGGGTCAACAAAAGTTGGTGAGAATTACATAGGTTTTGATAATCGAATAAAATTGTTGTGCAATTCATGTGTCATGGCAATCTAGTCCATATGCGAAAACATACTAGAAGTAAATCGAGTGCATAATCAACCTTGTGACTGTTGTATTGTGGTACATCCCATACGCTCATGGTTCACTCGTTTATATTGCAGTAACAAACACCCACACTACATTTGTAGGAGGTACGTATCCGGGTGGGATTGTCAGTCCAATAGATCTATCAATGTATACCGTTTGGCTGATGAATGTTTATGCTAGAATTGTGCATACCCTAGTCATGTTCAAGACATAATGCAACATAAAAATACACATAGACACATTGATGATTGAATTGCATAAATAATGTTGTAACATGTTTCACCCCAAAAATGGTGATAAATAGAAAAGGGGCTATGTAAAACTCACCTTGGCAAAATGCTATGTCTCGTAAAAAAAATAGAATAATGTGTTGTGAATGTATGCGAGGCGAATCCCAAAGACTCAACAACGTAGCTAGTCCAAATTGAAGAAAACGAAAAAGAAAGAATATCAAGCTTCCAATTCGCCAATTACAAGAGCTTATAATCAAAGCTTCAATTGTAGAAGTAATAGACTATAGAAGAAAGGTATGAGGGAAAGTTTAATCGGATTGAAACAATCGATTTAGAGGTGCAAAGTATAATGGGTCATAGGTGGGTTTTTATACTAGTTTTGGAGTCAATTAGCCATTAAAATTGGTCAACACCATAAAGTAAGGTTTTATGATGAATTGACTATTTGACTAAGACTTTGACTGTTTGACTAAGACTTTGACTAGGACTTTGACTATTTGACTCAAGGCTTTATTTAAAAAAAAAAAAAAATCTTGTATGTGAAAAAAAAAAGAATTTAGAATCATATTATTATTATTATTATTTATATACATTTATGTATGTATATAAGTTGTGAGTTAGGATAAATAAAGACTTAGGCACATTTGTATAATATTAATGATAAAGGTGTAATAATATATATATATATATATATATATATATATATATATATATATATATATATAAGGGCTTTTTATGTATTAAAATTTTGGGGAAAATTTTGCGATGTTACAAGCAATAACTCTAATCTTCAAGCAAGCTATAACCTGAAACACGTTAAGTTTGAAAATATTTTGGGTCAAAAAAAGTTGGTGAGAATACATAGGTTTTTTTGTAAATACTTGATAACAATAGTTTGTACAACATTCACAGTTGTATGATGATAGAGTATGATACCGACATGTAACAATGCGTCTTTGTACAACCAAACCTTGTGTCGACTGTTGACTAACTCGCAAGTTAGTTAAATGTTGTTACTGTTATCGATCATCCCTGAATTTATGCGGGGGATGGGTTTGTCAGACCTATAGCGTTATAATCTAAACAGGCGGCTTGATCATTGTTAATGATTGTACTGTGTCTTTTTGTTACAGTCAAATGATAGAATGTTGATGTATTTGAATTACGAGTAAGTATAAGTAAATGATAGTATAAAATGTTTAAACATGTTTTACCCCAAAATGTAAAACAGAAAAAGGGGCTATGTAAACTCACCTTAGCAAAATGTTATCTCTTGAAAAATAGTGTGTTGTCCAAATGTGTCAATTATCACCCTATAATAAGGTAATATATATGTCTAAGTCTATCAAGTCTATAAATGTATAAGTTCTAGGGCTTTGAATTGGGGATAAATGCTCGTTTGTTTATTATTAAAAATGTTTGATAATTGAGAGAATGTTAGCAATTAATTAAGCAAATTCTTTTTATAAAATTTAAATTTAAGATGGTCACAAGAATGTGTTTAAAGTATAAAAATAATTTTTATAAAATTATTTTCTTTAAAATAGAATATTAATTCTATTTATAACAAATTGTCAAAATTTAACTTTAATATTTAAAAATATTAAATTTAAAGAATTATTAGTTTAAAATTCACATTTCAGTTCTAATTAATCAGAAATAATTTGTATAAAATTTTGGTGCAAAAATATTAAAAATTGAATTTATTATGATTTAATTATGATTAAAACTAATAAAAATTGGTTAAAAATATTAAATAAATGATTTTTCTGAAATAAAAATCATTTCAGAAAAGTTTATTGTTATAAAAACTTAGAATAATTTTTGTGGAATTTTATAAGATCGTTTTGATATTTTTATAGAATTTTCTAAATAAAATGAAATAAACTTGATTTATTCATTATATATATTAAATAAATAATTTTTTGAAAACTAAAAATTGTAAGTTAAACTTTTTTACTAGATTAACATAATATAATTTTTTGTAGAATTTATAAAGTTGTTTTAGCATTTAAAATCCATTTTTAAAAATAATAGAGGTTATATGGTTATAAAAGAACTCAAAAAAATAATGTTTGAAGGTGCCATGGCTCGAACCCATGGTTCTGGCCGGCCCGAGGCTTAAGCCCAAACAGATTCACCTACTGGTCTGCACAACTGTTGGTGCTTTATTTGATTTCAAATTAATTTTAAACAAGTAGATATTCTAGTCTTCTTCCCCAAATAACACCCTATGAACCCTAGTTTTCTAAGAAATACAATTAACGAACCATAACCTCAGAAACGTTGGGGTTACTGATCGATGAGTGAGCGGGAATCAAAACATGTATTTAATTGATACTTACGAAGCTTATGTGATGTATGAACGTTTAGTCAACGAAAATGTCAAACCGAGCTTCAATCGCGAAATAGAGAAAAAGAAAGAGAAAAATTAGAGTGAGGGTATGTTTATCGGTACACAGAGATCGTTAGGAAGGCTTTAATTTATAGCATTATGATTCCTAATGCAAAAATAGAAATTTGACCAAGCTTTTAATTATACGCGTGATTATCCTTAAAAAGGAATGTTTTGATCGCGTTTATTTGTGTATAATAGGCGTGATACTCGTCAATTACATGTCACGAAGCCATTACTCAATTGTTTCCATAGTTTGCTTCAATTAAGAGTCAAATGGAAGAAAAAAAAAAGGGTGTTGCGTCTGGTATACAGCAGCGATGAAGCAGCAGCAGAAGGTAGGTGTTTTTTTTTTAGAAGCATTAAATATAAATAAGGCTGGGATTTGAACAATAACAAGCTGTGGTGCAATTGGTGTAGGCGTGTGTGTGTGTTTGGCTTGACCCTGGTTTGAGACCCGGCTGGGACAAGCTTTTCTTTTTTTTTTTAAACAGTGAAGGGAAGGGGGGAGTTGGGCTCTTGGTGGGCCGTTTGGGTTGGGCCAGTCTCGGATTGGGCTTAGGAAATAAGGAAGGGATATTGGGCTGCTGTTGGGTTTAATAAGGGTGGGTTAATGTGGTTATCACTAAGATAAGTTTGTGTTGTTTCTATATGTATATATATATATATATATTTTTTAAAAAAGAAACTGAAATATTATTATTATTATTATTATTATTATTATAAATCTATATATATATATATATATATATATATATATATATATATATATATATATATATACTAGTAGGAGACCTGCGCGATGCGGCGGCGATAAAAATTTACAATGCGGTACTTGTTTTCTGTTAGTTTATCAATCCTTCATTAAGTTATTGCATAGTACGGGCATGGTTTTAAAAAACAATTGAGGCACTCAGAGGTATTTTTCATGTGCACCTCACGGGTATGAGACGGTAAGAAAATGTGCACATCAGGTTTTCTGCAGGTACATTTTTTATATTTTAGACTTTTTGTGACATTCATGTCTTTTTACATGTTTTTGATGAATTTGATGATGATATTATTTAACATTCTATTTTTTGTAAGACACATATTTTTTTAATTATTTTTTAATTCAACCTTAGTTCACCTTGAGCCTTACACCTTGTGAGACGAAGAAAAAACGCTTCGAAACTTGTATAACCATTGGCGAATTCATGTTGGGGTAGGGTGGGCATGTGCTCACCGTCCACTCCATCTGGTCTACTTGACTTTCTCTTTGTATGGGTACGTAAGAAAAAACGTTTTCAAACAATATTGTCTAGGGACTTTCTCTCAACTACTGGTTGCGGTTCATGTTTGGCTTTTTTGGACTGTAGGCAATCGATTGATGTTTCATTGTTTTCCAAAATAGAACGAAGAGAAATAAGAAGAAAATAAATGGTTGGGACTATACCGGATCACCTGTGCTTTTTCGTTTTTTAAGAAGAAATTTAGAAATTGAATAAAATGAATTGAGAAAAAGAAACTTTGCAACACCGATTTATAATGGGAAAATTACAATAACGAAATTTGCTTTTGCTTCACGGATCTTTTCTATCTTCAGTTTTATTGTATTTTATTTATATGTGTTTAATTACTTTTATATGTAACTGTATGTGTTTTTAGTCTTATTTATTTTGTTTAAGTGTACCGGGCCGTTTTACCAGTTTTAAAACATAAGTTTGAATAGTTTTACAATATCATTACGTGGACAAATATGAATTGGTTTTGCCAAACACATTTTAACCTGACTTGTTTTTTATGGCCTTGTTTTAACCCATGAGATTAAGTTGTGTTAAAATATATGCATATAAATCATTCAAACCTTTGTGGGCCTTATTGTTTATTACTGGACTTATAATAGCTATTGGGCTTGTGAGCCCATGTCTAATAAGTTTACGTATACTGTTGTGGGCTTAATTTGTTGAGCAGGTTATTGATATCAACGGTCAGGATTAGTTTGATCTAATGGATGAGAGACGAGCTCGTACATCTGTGGAGAACCTTCTGGATCACACTATATAATAGATATTTTGTATTGTTTATTCATTATTCGTTGTATTCTCAGTCTCTCTCTAAAGTCTCTCTGTATTCTCTCTTTGTATAGGTCTTCGTCTTGGTTGATGTATTAGGGTTCTATCGTCTGTAAGTCTTGATTTGTATTTGGTATCATCTGATCCAATAGCTGATAATTTACATCAGCTGCTGGATCTAACTCTGTATTATATTTCAGAGTTCTACGATTGTAGAACTCAGGGTATTTGGGGGGTACTTCTTTGGGTTGGTTTAATAAGAGTTTTGGTCACCTGTTTTGTCGCTATTTCTTTGTCTCTGGTGTATGTTGTATTTTGTGGTTTGTATAGTTAGATCTGTAAGTTTTGACATGGTATCAGAGCCTTTAGGCTCTTGATTCTGGTGATTGATCATCTTCCGCTGTTCGTCTTGGTTATTTGGTCTTATTGTATTCTTTTGTCTCGTGTTCGTTGTCTGGTCATATATTTTAGGGTTTTGATCTTCCTGATAGATCTTGACCTTGTTTAGTTGTTGTGTAGATCTGATCTTTCTAGATCTGGTCTACTTCTGTCTGTCTGGTATTGGTTTTGGATCTGGAATATTTGTCAACAAATTGTTGGCTTGGATCTCTGGATTGGAGTTCTTGGACAAAGGAGTTTGGAGTTTATAGCTACAGTTGCTCTCACAACTCTGTACCCTAAGTGAAGGTACAGGTTGTGAGTTAGGAGAACCCTAACTTGGGTCCCCCCTCTTGGTGAGATCTTTCCTTGCATTTGTTGTTTACTTTGTGTGTCTAGAGGCAATCTGACCGGGTTAGGGTGGACCGGTAACTGTGCCGACTAATTGGTGTCTGTGTCTTGTGGATTGTGTATTGATTGATATTGTTTGTTTCTTGTCTTTGGATTGTTTGTATTATTCTGGTCTAACTATATATATATATATATAGATAGTTAAAGGACTCCTGTGTTAAGAATTGGGTGGGCACCCTTGAGTGATGAACCCACTATCCTTACACTGACACAGCTTCGTCCTTCTAGGGTTTATTACTGTTTGTTTCTGGTATTGTTCTGTAATTGTCTTTGTTTGTTGGTTTCCTTGATTGTTTCTTGTCTGTATGGGTGATACAATTGTTGATCCAGCACCACCTATTAATAGTGGTGGTGGTGGTGAATCTAGTGCTACCTTAATCAGTAAGCTTGACATCGGTGATCCTCTGTTTATTCACCCAAGTGATACTAGTACCTTAACCATTATCAGTATAAAGTTAAAAGGAACTGATAATTACAAAGTCTGGTCTAATGCTATGAAACTTGCTCTTGAAACTAAAAATAAGTTTGGTTTTATAGATGGTACTGTTGTCAGGCCTACTGATGATGAGGTGTTGGGTAAACAATGGGATAGGTGTAACTCAGTAGTCTTATCCTGGTTGTTAAATTCTGTTAATGAAGAGTTGTATTTAGGGCAGGTTTTTTCAAAACTTGCTAGAGATGTATGGTTAGATCTTAGGGATACTTATGATAAGGTTGATGGGTCAGTTGTCTTTAATTTGCATCAACAAATTTGTTCTATGAGTCAAAATGGTTCTTCTGTTGCTGAGTATTATCATAAACTAAACACAATGTGGAAACAATTTGATTCAATTGTTCAATTACCACCTTGTTCTTGTGATGCTTCAAAAGAGTTTAACAGTTTTAATGGATTAATTAGACTTATGCAATTTTTAATGGGTCTAGATGAAATATATCAACCTGTTAGAACAAATTTGCAGATGCAAGATCCATTACCATCTGTGAAACATGCTTTCTCTATTGTGTCTAGGGAAGAGTCACATAGGAAGTCTGGTTCTAGTAATGTAAAAGAAACAAATGTATCTTTTCTAGCTAGAACTAATAACCCTAACACTAATAGAAGAACAGGAAATAGAGGATCAAATCAGAGTTTCTCTAGTCAGAATTCTTTAACCTCAGGAAGTAGAGGACCTAATCCTAATCTCAAATGCACCCACTGCAATATGTTAGGACATACTGTGGATAGGTGCTATGAGCTTGTTGGGTATCCTCCTGGGGTTAGAAGAAGAGGATTTAATCAAAATACTAGGTCTAATATGTCTTCAAATGTTTCAAATGATAAACAAACTATGTCTAGTTCTTCTGGTTTGCCCTCTTCTTCTGAACAGATATCAAAGCTTTTGAATCTGATCAGTGAAAAAGGAGGAAGTGATCCTCAAACAAGTAATGCAGGAGGTAAGAGTGTTTTTATAAAAGGTTTTTCTTGTATGTCTAGGATTTCTAATTTGGAAAAAATTTTAAAAAATTTTTCAAGTTGTTCCAGTTTTGTTAAGGCTGCTATTTGTTATGGTTGGATCACTGATTCTGGTGCTAACCAACACATGACAAGTAGTGACAAAGATATGTTTAACTGTATTGAAGTTTCTGAGTATGATATCTTAGTTAAACACCCTAATGAAACTAGTGCTAAAGTTACTAAAATAGGGGACATAAAACTTGCTGATGGTGTTATCTTATATGATGTCTTTCTTGTACCTGATTATTGTGTGAATCTCTTGTCTGTCCATAAGATAGCTAGGGATAATAAGTTGAGTGTTTTGTTTGATGAACAAAGTTGTTTCATTCAGGATTCCAAGTCCAAGAGAATCCTGGTGACTGGTAAACAGACTGATGGTCTGTACTTTGTTGGTAAAGATGTAAGTGTTAATAATACTTGTTTTAACAGCATTGATGATGCCAATTTGTGGCATAATAGACTTGGTCATCCCTCTGACCAGGTTTTAGCTGTGTTAAGAAAGAGCATGAATCTAGGTCAAAGGGATTCTCATGAGCCTTGTGAAACTTGTCACAAAGCAAAACAAGTGAGAGTTCCTTTCCCTATAAGTGATCATGTATCTAAACATTTAGGTGATCTCATTCACTTAGATGTTTGGGGGCCTTACAGGATCACAAGTAGGGAAGGATATAGATTCTTTCTAACTGTTGTTGATGATTTTAGTAGAACTGTATGGTGTTATATGTTAAAGTCTAAGTCTGAGGTGTTTGAGAATATTATGGTCTTTTTTGAGTTGGTTAAAACTCAGTTTAAAACACAAATTAAAGTGTTTAGAAGTGATAATGGTACTGAATTTGTAAATAAACAATTTCAAAGTTTTTGTAACAAAAATGGTATAATTCATCAAACCACTTGTGCTTATACTCCTCAGCAAAATGGTATTGCTGAGAGAAAGCACAGGCATCTTCTAAACACAGCTAGAGCCTTGCTGTTTCAGAGTGGTTTACCACTTAAGTTTTGGAGTGATTGTGTATTAACTGCAACTTATTTAATTAACAGGATCCCTTCTTCAGTTCTGTTAGGAAAGAGTCCATATGAGGTTATGTTTGGGTTCCCCCCAAAACTCAGTCATATTAAAACATTTGGTTGTCTCTGTTTTAATACACTGTTAAATAATACTGATAAACTGTCTATTAGGTCTGAAAAGTGTGTTCTCATAGGGTACTCAAATTTTAAAAAAGGATACAAGTTGTGGTGTTTAGAATCTAAAACAGTTGAGTACTCTAGAGATGTTAGATTTTATGAAGAGATTTTTCCATTTAAACAAAGTTTTAGTAATAAAGATGAGTCTGTTAATGTTAATGTTAACAATTTAAACTTTTTTGATCAAATAGAGATGACTAAAAGTGATAGTATGATTGAGAGTAGTACCCTTCCCGATGATGAAGGGGGAATCTTAAGTGCTCAGGATGAGCCATCTAGACTGCAACCTGGAGAGCCTCCCTTAGCTGCTGGGGGGGTAGACCATTCTGGTCAGCAGCCCAGCAGTTCTGGTAGTAGGAGTTTGGATGAGGCAGTCCATGATGGTGGCTCTCCAAATGAAGAGACTGATCCACCTGAGGGAAGTTTTAGAAGGTCTAGTAGAGTATCTAATATCCCTAGGAGGTTTAGTGAGTACATAGTTGAGGGAAAAGTTAGGTATGGTGTTGAGAAGGTTGTCAACTATTCTCATCTATCTAGGGAAAATTATTGTTTTGCCTCAAGTCTTAATAAGAGCTTTGAACCTACTTCTTATTCAGAAGCCTCTAAAGACCCAAGATGGGTAGAGGCTATGAATCAAGAAATGGAAGCTCTTTATAGAAATAAGACTTGGGAGTTAACTGATTTACCCAAAGGTAGAAAACCCATTGGGTGTAAATGGGTCTATAAGATAAAATATAAGGCCAATGGTGAGATAGAGAGGTATAAGGCAAGACTTGTTGCCAAAGGATATAATCAAAGAGAGGGGTTAGACTTTGGTGAAACCTTTTCACCTGTAGTTAAAATGGTAACTATAAGATGTGTATTAAGTCTTGCTGTACAAAAAGGTTGGTCATTATTTCAATTAGATATAAATAATGCTTTCCTTTATGGTTCTATAACTGAGGATGTTTATATGATTCCTCCTGAGGGTTATAGCTCAAACAATGATAATAAGGTTTGTAAACTTATTAAATCATTGTATGGGTTAAAACAGGCCCCTAGGAAATGGAATGAAAAACTTACAAAAGTTTTGTTAGATTTTGGCTTTATACAAAGCTCTTGTGATCATTCTTTATTCATTAAGTCTGATCAAGATGTGTTTATCATATTGCTTGTGTATGTTGATGATATTGTTGTTACTGGCAACAATATCAGTGAAATAGAAAAGATTAAGAAATTTCTAAGTTTAAATTTTCAAATAAAAGACTTAGGAATTTTGAAATATTTTTTGGGTATAGAGGTTCTTTATACTGAATCTGGGATTTGTTTATCACAGAGGAAGTATTGTTTAGAACTTCTTAGTGAGTTTGGGTATCTAGGTTGTAAGCCTGTTAACACACCTATTGAACAAAATTTTGTTATGTCTAGTAAACATGGTAAAAGTGAGAAATTGTTAGATAATGTTAATGGATATCAAAAACTGATAGGCAAACTTATATATCTGTCTATCACTAGACCAGATATAAGTTATGCAGTTCAGGTTTTGAGTCAATTTATGCATAAGCCCACTCATGGTCACTTGCAAACTGCTCTTAGGTTACTCAGGTATTTGAAACTGTCTCCTGGTAAAGGATTGCAGTTTACAAAAACTGAGAACTTTGAACTGAGCGGTTTTGTTGATTCTGATTGGACTAAGTGCCTGATAACAAGGAAATCAGTAACTGGATATTGTATTTTTCTTGGTAGTTCATTAGTATCATGGAGAAGTAAAAAGCAGAGCACAGTCTCTCGGTCAACTGCAGAAGCAGAATACCGAGCTATGTGCTCTGCAACATGTGAGATTATGTGGATTCTGAATGTCTTAAATGAGCTTAAGGTTGACTGCAAACTTCCAGTTAAATTGAACTGTGATAGTAAGGCAGCAATCTCTATAGCTGCTAATCCTGTTTTTCATGAGAGAACCAAACATTTTGAAATAGATCTGCATTTTATCAGGGAAAAGATATCTAATGGTATAATACAAACAGTTAAGGTTGATTCTGATCAACAAGTTGCTGATCTATTGACCAAAGGACTGAATGGGTCAAAACATGAGTATCTATGTGAGAAGCTTGGTCTTGCAGATGTTTTCAAAAGGGTTTGAATGAAGGGGGCATGTTAAAATATATGCATATAAATCATTCAAACCTTTGTGGGCCTTATTGTTTATTACTGGACTTATAATAGCTATTGGGCTTGTGAGCCCATGTCTAATAAGTTTACGTATACTGTTGTGGGCTTAATTTGTTGAGCAGGTTATTGATATCAACGGTCAGGATTAGTTTGATCTAATGGATGAGAGACGAGCTCGTACATCTGTGGAGAACCTTCTGGATCACACTATATAATAGATATTTTGTATTGTTTATTCATTATTCGTTGTATTCTCAGTCTCTCTCTAAAGTCTCTCTGTATTCTCTCTTTGTATAGGTCTTCGTCTTGGTTGATGTATTAGGGTTCTATCGTCTGTAAGTCTTGATTTGTATTTGGTATCATCTGATCCAATAGCTGATAATTTACATCAGCTGCTGGATCTAACTCTGTATTATATTTCAGAGTTCTACGATTGTAGAACTCAGGGTATTTGGGGGGTACTTCTTTGGGTTGGTTTAATAAGAGTTTTGGTCACCTGTTTTGTCGCTATTTCTTTGTCTCTGGTGTATGTTGTATTTTGTGGTTTGTATAGTTAGATCTGTAAGTTTTGACAAGTTGATTAAATTTATTTCAAGAACATGTGTTTTTCACGTTACTATCATTCTGTAACTATGTCATAAAATTCATATACACCTCGTTTACTTTCAACACTTCAAACTCATTTAAATTAAACTTAATTCATCGAACCTTTTAGATAAAGCAAACTGGTCATTGCATAACAATGGAATTCATGAAGGCAATGGATAAAAACAACTTACCTTGATATGTTGACATCAGCTCCTCCTGATAGTTGCAAATAAAGATCTCTACAACAGGCCAAAGGTGGAGCTTTGTTGGGAACGGTGGGGTCAACGGGAGGTGCCCCGACCCCACCGTTTCTTTTCCTCAGTAGTGCAACTTTACGCGTTTTCGTCCCAAAATTCTATACGTATTGAATCCGGCTCCTCTGTTTTAGGAGTCCCGTGACTTTCGGTCCCTGCAAAAAAAAAAATCTCAAGCTCCTCCACTGCTACAAGTTGACCAAAAAAAAAAAGAATGTGTATATCGTTAAACATGAACATAACATGTAAAAACAGGTGTAAATTAAAACTGATCAACACATACAACTGATATTAAAACAGGTGACCAATGCAGGCGGCATATTGAAATTAAAATACACATATAACTGAAGTTAAGAAAGGTCACATGTATGTAGATTCAATAAATTACACAAATGTAAAGCTACGCGTTTAAGGTGTCAATCTAAATGAAGTCATAACAACAATTTTTTTAACACGCAGGTCAAGTAAATGTAAAGTCAAATAGAGTTTTAAAGTTGAATCATTAATATTAATAAAAAATAATAAAACTGAAAGAAAGTTCAATATAAATGGTGTCTTTTAAATTATGTATATTTTTTAAACCGATACAACGTCAGTTAATTCTAAGCAAAAACTCCATTTCTCACATCAAATTCAAGATACACGAATGGGGTGGTGTTGGGGCATGGAGGGGCGCCCACCTCCCCTCTCCACACCATGACTTCTTGTAGTCTAATAACAAAATCTCATATGTTTGGTTTACAAAATTTGAGTTTATCCTGTGATGATTCTGAGCAAAATGAGTTTAAGTCAAAAGCGGTTTTTTTAAAAATCTGTCAAGTTAGTATGGGTCAAATCAAGGTTTAAAAGTATGGAATCGTGCCTCAAGGCGTTTTGCCTTCGCCTCACGAGGCGTACGCCTCAAGACGAACCGAGACGTAAGCCCGAGGCGGAATTAAAAAATAAATATAAATATTATATATCTTATAAAAAATGAAATACTAACTAATTTCATCCACATTTTCATCAAAAACATCAAAAATACACAATAAAGGATATGGAATGCTTATTGACACAAAAAGTCCTAAACATCAAAAACCCCTGAGGTGCCTCTGAGGCGCAATTTTTGTTACCGGCTCAGCTCTATGAGGCGCACGTACAAAATAACACCCTAAGGCGCCGCCTCAGATTCGTTTGCTCATAGAATCGCCTTGAGCCGCGTCTCAAGACGTACGCCTCACCCATTTTTTTAAACTATGGGTCAAATTAAGTGAGCCCCGACTAATATGGTATTATGCCATTTAAATGAATAATGATTCATATATCATCTTTAATAAAATATTATATACCTGATTAAGTGATCCAAGCAATACATCCAAGTACACAACCAATCATTGCAAAACCCCAAGGTAATGCAACCATCAATTCACATGGCACTTAGCTTGACAAGGAATAAACAAAATTCAAAAGTAAGCAGTTTGTTGCAAATAATTAATACGCTAATAATACTTTTACCTGGATAATCTGAATCTTTGAATTAAAGCGATTTAAGAGGCTGTGGGCAACAAAAATGGATTTTAGGATTTCAGGCGACTTTCAACATATATAACGAATTCCCAAAAAATAAATATAATAGTTGGTTAAAATATTCATATGAATGTTGTGTAGAATTGTACCAGATTTAACTCGGAAAGTGCAATGCTTACCAAGACAACTTAGAAGGCATCAACTTGTTCGCTGGATGCTCTGTTTCACGATGGAACTCTGGCATCGACATCAAAACATATGACGTCAAAATCTACAAGCGTGCGTCCAATCCAAGCCCTAACACTCTGCAACAACAAAAACCCAAGATCTGAGATTCCTTAAATTGAAGGATTTGATCATTGCTTTCAAAAGGTCCCAATTTAAAAACCCTAATATCCCAAAATGCAACCTGCAAAGTATGAACGCAATTTAACTTGCATTTGATTCCAGAACCTTAATTAGAGTTACAGATTCAGTAATCCAAAAAATTAATTTATCGTTTATGAAGATAATTACAAATACACATGAAACATTATCTGTACATATTCTCGTTCAACTAAGCCAGTTCTTGCAAGAAATTATGTGTCTATGAGAGAGAGACATCTGGAGCCCCATCCAAGCTGAAACCAAAACCGACACAAAAATCTGAAACATAAAGCTAGTGAGAAATTGCAGGATTGATTTAAACAAAAAGTCAAAAATTAATGAACTTATACCAATACAACATCTGTTCCGTTGAAATTTGTTAGCACCATCCTCCCTTAGTACTCGACAACGATGATGACATCAATGGAACAAAATTTTAGTGAAAATGAGTGTGTCTATGTTGCTCGCTACTATCTCGTTTTGTAGAATGAATGAAGAAAAATGGTGGGTGAGGGACATGGAAGGAGCTGGTGATGTGGGTTTGGGGATTCAAAAAATTTGATGCAAAATGTGGCCGCCCAAATGGGATAAGCAGGAATTCAAAATTTGGATGTATGTTTTGTCCGCCCAAACTTATTCTGCAAAATGAAGTTGTACATGATGCATTACAACATGCACCCTTTAAAGGTTTTAGAGATGTATGCATTCAATCCTTGTACATAAAGCTTTCAGGTCTTGTACATTTTAAAAATGTGTAAAAAGACCATTTTTACCCTTCCTATATGCTTATTAATATAGTATAGATATATATAAATTGTGTGGTAGTAAAATAAGGACTTAGGCACATTATGAAAAAATATAATGTGCGTATTAGAATTTGGGAAAAATTTTGCGATGTTACACATATGGCTCTGATACCACTTTGTATGCAGGTAGGATCGTCAAATCTAAAAAGATAATGATCAAACAAGTTTGATTCAGTTGCGGAATCCCTGAATCAATCACAAAATGATATCAATACTAACAAAACGCAGAAATCATCTTTAAAAGCTTCATTTCATTGATAAACAAACTCAATTACACGTTATAATAAGCTTTACAATCAAAATAAGACGTGAATTAAGTTTACACAAAACCCTAGGGAGAGACTCAAACAGGAGGGAAACAAAAATGACAAAAACTTACTTTCAAAATGAACTTGACCTTTATATAGGCCTGCACATTCGCCCACTTTGCTTGGTCGAATGTACAGGTTCGCCCAATCATGATGGTCGAACCAAGCAATACATTAACATCTAAAACTACCTTCGACCTCCTTCTCTCCTTCGTACCTTTAAATCTCCTTCGCCCATTCAAAAACACTCCTTCGCCCATATTATTCTTCCTTCGACCAATCAACTAAACACATAAACATATGTTAAATGTAATCCAAAGCATTAGTCGCACAAAATGCATCTACACTGTTTACCCATGCAAACCCGGACATTCGCGAAACATCTTGTGAATGCTCAACACATGAAATCATGGAATCTCCCCATACATTAATTTCCAAACATATGGCCTCCCAATTCTGACCCTAGCCCTTGCCATCGTCTTCTAATCTTCTAAACTTCGCCACCCATTGTCTTCTTCACTACCACCCATCTGAAACCCTACACCTGAAACTTATGCCACTACACCAAGTGAAGCATAGCTAATCTCTTGACTTTCCGTCGGTCTTAGACCTCCACCTCTGACCCCAATCCTGCACGTGTTTCATTTAGATTTCCCACATAAATAGCTACAGAAAGAGAGAGTTTTGAGAGACCGAACAAGGGATGGGAGAAAGGAACAAAGTGGCGGCAGCCGACGATGGTCGCCGGACCCGTTCTATTCCGATGATTACAAGATGGTTGTTTAGCAACGATAGAGATGATGGTTTATCAGCGATGATGACAAGGGCTTGGTCACCGAAGGCGCTAAGGCTTGCGTTTTCTTGGTTGTTTCCGGCTGAAAGGTAACCGATCATCGGAGATGGAAGTTGTCAGGTTGCGACATCACACAGGCTCCAGTAAGTCCCTTTTCACCAACATCTACATTTTCCGTTAGATGTAAACGTGGGCATTTGCATGTCATTTGTTGATGTTGTTACTATTGTCCCGTCCCGTGTAGTTGTTTGTTTGGCCATTTGGATTTCGAATGGAATACTTTGGGTGACACTGTTATTAGGGTTAAGAAGAGGAGTATGCCTGTTGATTGAATGAATTAGTATTGTTCTTGGGAACATTCTATTTTGTTATGAATTTATAGTAAAGAAAGAGCATAACAGCAACACATATCAATTAGAAATTCCAGGCTTTGATCGATAAAATGTCTTTGTAGTTTATAAGTGCATAGATGCAACTTATAAGATGGGCTATACAAAGTTACAAACAAACAAACAACATATTGCCTTAGCGTGATTTAGCCACCATAAGGAAACAAAAGGCAGAACATCAGGAGTAAAGCGTACTAGAAATTGATGATCATAGTAATGGACTTGCTGAACTCAAATAATGGAGGTTTATGATAGCTTTGTGTTGTTAGTGCAAATAATTGTAAGTGTCGTTGCAGGAAAGGTCATCTTTCTTGATCTTCCAAATGCTGAAGTTCCTTGGTTATATAGGCTGAGCAACAGTATCATGGAATCTTTTGAAACAGATGTTGATTTAGGATTTAAGATTTACATCACTTGCTAGGTTCCTTGATTAAAAGTTTGCTAAATGGAATGTCCTAAAACTTGCTAAACACCTAAATTCTACATACTAAATGCCTTAACTTTTCTACTAGACACACGAACTCGGCAAATTCACCGGCGCACCGGGATACCACTAGTTAGAACTATTATGGAACAAACAAATATACATTTGTACACATACATACACATAAACATATATATATATATATATATATATATATATACAAGTTGATGGTACTAATGTACCTACACACACAAACACACACACACACATATATATATGACGTGGGTACCCAAACTCCCACGTTTAAACATATTCAAGACGCTACCAGGCTCAGGCCATGAAGCTGAAAAGCCAGAAGCTGGTGTAGAGAAGTTACCTGCATCAGCTCCTCAGCTCCCTAGCACAGGACCTGCCTTACACGAGGTCAATAATAAAGGTGGGTCCAACATTTATGGGCCAACCCAGCCCATTACTACAAAGCCCATTAGGGTTTGGGGTTTCACCCTCTATAAATAGAGGGGTTACACCTTCACATAAACCCATCCCATTTGTTGATCTCAACTAAAGACATCTTACTCTCTCTCTCTCTCTCTCTCTCTCTCTCTCTCTCTCTCTCTCTCTAGAAACATTCCCTCACTAACTAATCTGCTAGCTCCCATAGAGGAGCCTACGAGCTGCTAAAGTATCACATCAACAGCTCATGAACTCTCTACAATTACACACAATTAAGCTGTTAAGCTCCCCTGCTGAACTCGCGAGCTCCCTTAACGGAGCTCTGGAGCTGCCATATCAGCAGTCTACGGATCTATGGATCTAATAACCAACTTTCAGCCATCGAGCTAAGCAGCCCAAAATCACCTCGGCTTATAGCTAATCACCGGGTTTCAACCACCATCTCCTCTCATACTTCGTATCCCTCATTTAATCCTTTATATTTAATTTTATGTACATTTCTTGGGATAAACCACTAATGTTGAGTGTCGGAGGGTGGTTCAGAGACCCTGGTCTCTGGACCCCTTCTAACGAGTTGTTCGTGGTGCAGGTACATGCTCGGAAGGTGCTTGGTCCAACCCGAAGAGACATCCATACCATCTCCAAGCCTTATCCTTGTTGTTTCAACAAGTGGCGCCCACCGTGGGGCTATCGCGCTTAAAAAATGAAACTCTTTGTGGTTTAGCCCCAAATGTTCTTAAGTTCTTTATTTTTAAGGATGGATAGGATGTTCTTACTATAAAAATCACTCCTACACCTCCTACACATGTTTGTGTTTTTTGATCCACGTATTACATGCTCAAAACACCGGTGATCGGATTCCATACACTTGTAACTCGGTTCCTACATGTAACTTCTTTGATACAAACGTCAAACCTGAAAATCTACTCATATTCTTGATGAAAAATTAAAACCATTTGAAAACATGTTTACACTTTGTTAAAATATGGTAAAAAAAGAATACTAAAGAAATGAAAGACTTTGTGTACACAATACTCAACCCCACTTTATGTGGTGTCATACAAAAAGTCATTAAGAGAGGATATTATATTATGAAATATTATCTTCACAAATAATCTGATGAAAGAAGAAAGAAACATCTCAAACTATATTCTTTAAAGAATAATTCTATAGGAAGATGTGTACACACTTGTCCCAAGGTTTGACTATCCCATTTTTGTCTTTTATCACACATAAAAGTGCGTGAAAATAAAGCATAAAAGAGGATAGAGGCAGGAAACAACTTTATCCAACATTAAAGTCTCTAGTAAAACAAATATTGCATCTTGTACAACTCATGTTGTAGGCTGCCATACCGCAGCTCCATTGAAAGTGATAATTTTCAACACTATAATTCATGATGTGGATGCAAGAATCCCACAACTGATCTACGAGTAAAAAAAATAAGATCACATAAATCGGAGCTGGGTAGCCTATCTAAACTATAAATAGGGAAGCCAGGAGGCTTCAGGCTGCCATATCGTAGCTCCTGCTACAGTGGTGAACAGTAAAAACAAAAGTAAGAAAAGTCAAAAGTCAGGCTTTCATACACACTTATCCACAAAGATGCTATGTCAATAGCAAATCAGACCTCAAAAGCATAAAATGTAGTATCTTTCACCAAAATGGCAAAAACACCTGATGACATATAGAAAGGGCGGTCAGCACTCGCTCCCATAAGGAAGCACCTGCTCCTATAAGAAAGCACCTGCTCCCATAAGGAAGCACCATGAGCGGGAAGCCTTCCCTTATCGCAGCCTCTGTTACATCTTAATGTGCTAAAGATGCACAAAAAGAGGCTCAACACTTAACAGGTATGGAAGGAAAGCTCCCACATGGAAGCTCCCTGGGCTAGAAGTCCTCCCCTACGTGAGCTTATGTTACATCTTAAGATACTAAACGTTCACACCTAAAGGGGGTCAATAATTGCTCCCCTAGAGAAGCTCCCTGGGCTAGAAATCTTCCTCTATTTAAGCTCATTTACATCTTTGTGTACTCAACATTCATTTATAGCTCTTCACTTCACTTCATGTGTTGATGCACGTTTTGCAACTAATGCTTTTGGATTGTACATTCAAAGTTGTTTTGTTGATTACATGGGGGCGAACGTGGAATTAAAGAAGGACGAATGTGGAATATGATGGTCGAAGGTAGAGAGAATTGGACGAATGAGGAAGACTGCTATACACTGTGCTGATTCGAACCATATGAAGGGGCGAACCTGCACATTTGGCCCTATCGGGGGCGAATGTACAAGCCTATATATAGTTTGATTTTTGTTTTAAGTTTATAAAAACTTTTTGCCATTTTGAGTCTGTGTTCGGTCTGATTTCTCTCTAGGTGTTTAGGAAGAGTCTAGAACTTGTTTATTTCATCTTAAAAACTATTTGTAAAGATTATAGCACTTGTTTATGAATGAAATGGATATTGAAAAGGTGAATTTGCGTGTTTGATTCGATTACTATCATTTTGTAACTGATCTAGGGATTCCGCACCTAGATTAGTAGACTTGTATGATCAACTAAACTTGTTTTTGTAAAAACGATCCTACACAAAGCGGTATCAGACCCTATACGGATCATACAAATACAAATTGATAGTTTTTAAACTGATTTGTACTCAAATTTGATCAAAAATTTTCTGTTTTAAATGAACAATGAGTTTTGTTGAAAATTGATTGATTCGGATTAGATTTTACGAATAAAATCATGATTTCTATTCATTAAAGTTGTTCCAAATCAATTCCGAAGCAAAACCTACTAAACATCATCAGAATTCATCAACATTTGAAAAATTGGGATCAAAATAACTGATTTTCAAAGAATAACCATTTTTCAAATGGGTCAGGGCGAACCTAGGAGAGAAGGGTCGAACGTGTAGTATTTTGGGGTCGAACCTAGCTTTTTCAGGTCGAAAGTGATTATTTTAGGTCGAACCTAGAAGCAGTGTGTGTTGTGTTTGTACATTCCACCAAGTTTGGTACATTCGGCCTTACGGGAGGTCGAACGTGGGTTTTAAACGGACAAACGTGAGTTAGTGTGTTACATTTTCTACATTCGAGTCAGTTTTAAGGGTCGAACCTAGAATTTTTTTCCACATTCGATCCCCCGACTGTGAAAAAGGGTCAAACGTAGAGTCTGTTTGAAAATTTTTCTAAGAGTTTCACATTTCGAACTTCATAGACGATATGTGGGGATTTCCAACAACACCTAGGCCCAATACTACACAGCAACAACATGTTACCATGGATCCTTGGGCTGTAGCTGCACAAAAGACGAATACTCAACCATCTCAGCCGATCAATTACCTCGTGATGAGTAGTTCGATTCCATAGATTGTTGCTCAACCTCCATAGCAACCCATGAATGATTATTGGGGAGTTGCAGCAGCAGCGTTACACTCTTAAACTACAAATGCTATTTCTTCTCTAATAAATGATTTGTCTTCAGGTAGCGGGAGTCGTCCACCGAAGCTGATGGAGATGATAGATTACAATCAATGGCATAAAAAGTTCAAGATTCACTTGGAAGGAATGGGATTAGAAGGTAGAGAGGTATGGCAGATGATTGCTAAAGGATATGTTGCACCAGTGTTGGAGAATACAGGTGAACCAATTCCTCTTGAGAGTTTAGCTGAGGACGAAAAGAAGAAGTTTGCGGTGGAGAAGAAGGCTTTCTCCCAACTATCTCAAGCTATCAATACTGATCTTCTACACAGTTTGGATCCTGTACTACTTCCAAACAGCTTTGGGATATGTTGAAGAATCGTCATGATGGTAATGAGAAAACCATAAAGTTGAGGATGGAAGAATTAAGGAAAGAATTTGAGAATTTCAGCTACGTGGGGAATGAGACTTTGAAGGAACTTATTCCGAGATATTGTCATCTTTTAACTGAATTGTCGAACTATGATATTAAGATTCCCATGTCTGAGTTGGTGGACAAATTTGCTGATTCTCTACCACCGTATTGGAATCAACACATTGAGGTTCTTAAAGAAAAAGATGCTTATCAATACTGGACAATCAATGAGTATCCAGAAGTTAGAGAACAAGGAGTTGGAGGAGAAGAGGAAAGCTAGACGATCACAATTTCCACAAAATCCGGAATTGTATCATGCCTCTCCATCTACTTCTGTGTCCAGTTCAAGTGTGGCAGGAAATGTTGCGCCACATATAGCTTGTGTGTCTAGTGTTATTGAACCACCGAGACAACGAATTAAATATCTTGCACAAACACCAACTTATCCACTAAACTACACCACAAATTCTTACATTCCACCACAACCGCAAATGTCTACTGCATGTTTTTCATCCAATACACCTCAGCAACAACCTAATGCTCATAACACATCGCAAGCTTCTGCAAGACAAAGTTCTGTAGTGTTGGAAACATCCAACATGAACAATGTCACAGTTGAAGTTGCTCAGCAACACATTGCATTGGTTTCAGCAATGGTTGCTTCATACAATGGAGTGGTGGCTAATCAAATTAGTAACAACGATCTAACCAATGAAGACTATGCTCAGATTGATAAGGAAGAAATTGAGCTTATTGATATCTAATGGGCTTTTGCGAGTGTTATGAGATGAGCAACTGAGTTTATTGAGAAGACTGGAAGAACTGATCTGGCTACATCACCCAACACCACATATGGCTTTAACAAAGCCAAAGTCACTTGCTTTAATTGTGGTGCTAAAGGTCATTTCATGAGGGAATGCACTCAGCCAGCTCAGCAAGGTTACAGAAATCCATTCAACTCAAATTACCAAAACCGTCAATCTCAGAACCAAGTAATCTATCAAAGCCAAAACAACAATAGCTATCAACCACAAAACAATTACCAAAACCGACAGAACACCTCACAGAATAACTCTGATAGACAAGCAACTACACCAAACTAGACTCAAACTAAAACACCACATAATCCAACCAGAACCATTATTCCTATTTCCACACCAAATTGTCAAAGACAAACCGAAAACCAAAATCAGGCTTTGGTGATACAAAGGAGGAAGGTTTTGACTGTACGGGGATGCAATTGGGTGTTGGATAAATTACTGCTGGGAATGTATCTTGTGTTGCTCGGAAGATTGACTTAGAGGAGTCGGTGATAGTTGGAGAAGTTTTGGAGACTGAGAAGG
Source organism: Ambrosia trifida (assembly GCA_028751855.1). Classification (NCBI taxonomy): domain Eukaryota; kingdom Viridiplantae; phylum Streptophyta; class Magnoliopsida; order Asterales; family Asteraceae; genus Ambrosia; species Ambrosia trifida. The sequence goes on along the minus strand of CM054129.1, from coordinate 56,074,084 downwards.
TTTCTGAAGTAAAAATTGAGGAGATGGTAGATGAAACTGATCTTTCTGTTGAAGAATCACAAGTTGAGAAGACTTCGGGAATGATCATTGATTCTGTCATTGATATTCCTGATGCGTGATTCTGCATATTCTGATTCGGAGAGTGAAACAGATTCAAAAGCTAGTGTCAATACATTAGATAATGATATTGATCAACACCTGGCCGAAGCTGATTTTCTAATGACTCGGAAGTCATGCATTGTTGATGACGCTTTCACAAGGATTGACTACTCAAAGTTCTTTGCTGGAAAGGAAGCGCATTTTGCTTTGATGGCTATGACTGATCCTCCGAAACAGGTAAGTTCTGAATCCACTATTGATATGAATAGTGATAAGTATTGTGGAACTTGTGATAAACTGACAGAGGAAAACAAGCAACTCAAGGTTCAACTTGAGAGTGCGGTAATTAACTGTCAATCTTATCACAAGGAAGCCCATGAGTTTAACAAAGTTCTTGATGGTTATAAAAAGGACATTTATGATCTAAAGAAAACTCTTTCTTTAAAACAACTTGCTATAAACAGTTATATAAATGAACTTGAAGAAACAAAATTAGAAATGGCAACCATCAAATGCTTTGCTGAAAAGGTCAACAAAAAGCTTGAAAGTTACAAACACATTGCTTATGTGGTTGACCATATCATTGAAGAACCCTCACAACCTAGTAGTGCAAATTACAAGGCTGTTCCATCACCAGTGTTATTTAAAAACCACAATTTACATTCAATAACACCGGAGAGTTCAGTCAAATCTGACTCTGCATTGGATAGTGAATCTAACACTTCTAGTGGTGGAGATCCACATTCCGATGTGAGACCGATTTTAGGGTTGAATGATGAGGGAGTGACAGCTGTGACTGATGATTCAAACTCAGATGATGAGAAACCTGAGAATGTGAGTGATATTCCTATGGAAAATCACATTATCACAAATGAACCAATATCAACTTCTCAGATTTCACATCCGATGGCAAATGAACATCGAGTGAATCAATCAGTAAAGAAAGAAGTGAAAATGAATTAGTTGAGAAACCCGTCACAGTATTTTATCGGATGGAAGGATTCGATAAGATTATCTCTGACAAGGAGTATCTGATAAAATTTGCCAATTACTCAAAAATCGAGAAAATCTGGTAGGATAGTACTATTTGGTTTCCTAAACATGAAAAGACCAATGATGTAGCTCCAGAAATTTGAAAGAAAATATATGATACTCCAAAAGAACCTATGGTTCATGTCACTGAGTTCATCAGGGCTAAAGAAATGGCTAATGGTTTTCTTGAGCCGGCTTACTCAAAGGATCCAGCCCCTGGGAGTTTGAGACGTAGATGTGTGGATGATCAATATCCAATCAATTTCTACGCTAAGTCGAATGCCAAGAATGTTTTTGAGGAATACCGTGCATGTTTCAAGTGTGGGGAGAGAGGGCATTTACTTGCTCACTGCCCGTACGTGAGGCATAAAAGGCACAAAGTTGAGATGAGGCAATCCTATAGAAGTCCAGTTGACAATCATAGTTATCCTCAAAGACGTATTGTCCCTCAACCAGCACCATTTTATAATCAAAGTCATTATTTTCAAAGGAGGGATAATCGTCAATTTACTTATGATTGTCGAAACCGGATTGTTATGGAAAAACCATTGAAGAACAAGTGGTGAACTCAACTGTTGATAAACAAATGGTTCCACTAAAACCTGCTATTAAATCACCAGTTGGACCTAAATCTATTAATTCAGAGAAGGTAACCAAGAAAGTTTCATTTGAGAACAATGTTAAGAAACCTGCTGCGACTCAAAAGTCTCAGATTAACCCCCAGCACTGCTCCATCAATGGTCACCCCTTTAAGAATCTCCACCCAATCCATTGGGTCGTTAACACCTGAGAGCTTTAGAAAACCGAAACGGTTACCGGCTCGGTCACGCTTAGCCGGAATAAAAGAATCTTCCAGATTGTCAAAATGTTGATACACATTCCAGAGGTCTTGAGCTGTGCAACTCTCGGGAATGTTAGAGACAAAGAAAGAAGTTGTGTTTACGAGCCTATCTTCCCTCCTCTGAAATCTCCTAGCCTCCAGTTTCTCCTTTTTGCTAAGGACAGTCTGCCACTCATTATCTTGCTTCCTGTTGGTAGTCCTTGAAAAGATGTGTTTTTGTTCCTCCTTCTTCCTTCTTTGAAGTTCGCAGTACTTGGCTTGATCGAGTCTCCCCTGAAGTTGTCTGTTGGTCTTCCCCGCTCTCATGTTGTTGATATAAGGTAAGAAGAAAAATGTTTTGGAATCTTGATTAACCGAGATTGCAAAACAAAAGCAACTATTATTTCTTCGGATGTGGAATGTTGCGGCCTAGTACACTTCTTTTATGCTGACGGGTCAATGAATTGGAGTATAAATCAACATTGATAGTCAAGAAACATGTAAATAATGCTAGGGGTATTAGATTTTACTTTCATTTGTAAATAACACTAATTGGAATTTTGAAAATTTTCTGTTTAGTGTGTTAGGAATCTAAGACGAATTCAAACAAGTGAATATGTGTTACTTTTAGTCATATGAGATGCACTTAGGTGAAACGGCTAAGGAACTAGAAAATATTGGGTTTTAGGCGTCGCATACAGGATTATGATACGTTAAGAGTTCAGGAAATGATGTAGTTTAAGGTTAAAGTTCGGGGCAGAATCATTTTGGACAAGTAGATGAGGTTGTTCTCAATACTATCATTGCATGTGCCCTTCAAATACAATCAAATGATTGAGTCAAGATACATTTTTAAATTGAAATTAATGGGTTTTGGATGTGGCAATAGGTATTGTTATAGAAAATAAGTTTTATATAATGGACTGTAAAAATGAGATGTTTTATAGAAAAACCTAAGATATCAACTTAGATGCATCAAGTATGATGAAGTATATAAAGAACTTTTGTGTTTTTGAGAAGCTGGATTTGGGTGAGCCTTCACCCACCATGATGAGTATTCGTCTTGCTGATCATTCAATCAAATATCCTCGGGGATTTGTTGAAAACATGCTTGTCAAAATTGACAAATTTGTATTCCCGGTGGATTTTGTCATCCTTGATATGGATGAGGACTCTAAAGTGCCTCTGATCCTAGGACGTCCTTTCCTTAACACGGCGAGGACGATTGTTGATGTGGCTGCGGGCCAGATCACACTCCAGGTTAATGATGAGCATGTGACTTTTGATGTTCAAAGGTCGATGCGTCATCCCGAGAGTCAGGATGACACACTATACTATCTTGATATAGTAGACCAGTGTGTCAGTTCTCACTTTCTAGGCACGATAGAGAGGGATGTTTCGGGCAGACATCTATTGTGTGGGGACTTAGATGGCATTATGAAGGAGGGCCATAGAGATGAGCAGCCGGTCTATCAGATCGGTGATGATAGTTCCTAGAGCCCAGGGCGTTTCGTGGATAAGTTGAAGCCGTCTGTTGAGGATCCACCGTCTTTGGAGCTGAAGGAGCTCCCACCGCATCTCGAGTATGCATTTCTTGACGAGGAGGGTCGTCTGCCTGTTATCATTTCATCTTCTTTATCTGCAGTTGAAAAGAGCGAGTTGCTCAGAATACTAAAACTTCATAAAAAGGCAATCGCCTGGAAGATTATGGACATCAAGGGGATTAATCCTTCATTCTGTACTCATAAAATCTTGATGGAGGATGTCCATAAGCCTTGTCCGCAGCACCAGAGGCGTCTGAACCCGAACATGCAGGAGGTTGTAAAGTCTGAGGTCATTAAGTTGCTCGATGCTGGATTGATATATCCGATCTCAGACTCTGTATGGGTTAGTCCTGTGCACGTCGTGCCCAAGAAGGGTGGCATGATGGTGGTCACGAATGATAGGAATGAGTTGATTCCTATGAGAATTGTCATGGGGTGGAGAGTTTGCATTGACTACCTCAAGCTCAATGATGCCACCAGAAAGGATCACTTCCCGCTTCCATTCATCGATCAGATGTTGGAACGACTGTCGGGGAAGTTGTACTATTGTTTCCTTGACGGTTTCTCAGGGTATTTCCAAATCCCTATCGATCCTGTGGACCAGGATAAGACGACCTTCACATACCCTTTTGGCACATTCGCCTACAGGCGTATACCATTTGGGCTGTGCAATGCGCCGACAACCTTCCAGCATTGTATGAGGGCAATATTCCATGACATGATCGAGGACTCCATGGAGGTATTCATGGATGATTTTTCCATCTTCGGGAGTTCATTCGATCAGTGTCTAGGTAATCTAGAACGAATGCTTCAGAGGTGCGAGGAGACCAGTCTTGTGCTGAACTGGGAAAAATGCCACTTCATGGTGAACGAAGGAATAGTCCTAGGGCATAAGGTCTCCCAAAATGGGTTGGAGGTTGATCCTGCCAAGGTTGATATCATTTCTAGACTTCCTCCGCCCTCCTCTGTCAGAGCGATCCGCAGCTTCTTGGGTCATGCGGGTTTTTACAGGCGATTCATCAAAGACTTTTCAAAAATCGCCGGTCCGATGACCCGTCTGTTGCAAAAAGATGCACCGCTTGTTTTTGGTGCAGAATGTTTGAAGGACTTCGGGCTTTTAAAGTGTTTGCTTGTAGAGGTCCCTATATTGGTAGCACCCGACTAGGAGCTGCCATTCGAGATCATGTGCGACGCGAGTGACTTCACGATAGGGGCGGTCTTGGGACAGTGGAAGGACAAGCACTTCCACCCGATCTACTACGCTAGTAAGACTCTTCATGATGCGCAGAAGCATTATACCACAACTAAGAAAGAGCTTCTAGCTGTAGTGTTTCCATTCGACAAGTTTAGATCGTATTTAGTGTTGTCGAAGACCATTGTCTATACAGATCATGCAGCGATCAGGTATCTGTTTTGCAAACAGGACGCGAAACCACGCCTGATTAGATGGATTCTGTTGCTGCATGAATTTGATATAGAGATTCAGGACAAGAAGGGTGCCCTGAATGTTGCTGCTGATCATCTTTCTAGACTCGAGCATGATGATGCCGAGAACTCCGCGTGGGATACCATTAATGACAATTTTCCTCACGAGTTCTTGATGAGCGTCGAGTCGGTGGAAGATGTATCGCCTTGGTTTGCGGATTTTGCGAACTACCTCGCATGCGGGATCCTAATCAAAGGATTGTCGCACTAGCAAAAGAGGAAGTTCTTCGCAGACTTGAAGCATTACTTCTGGGATGACCCATTTTTGTTCCGGGTCGGGGCAGATCAGCTGATTCGCCGTTGCGTGTTCGGGGTTGAGGCGGTGCAGATATTGCGCGATTGTCACGAGGGGCCTACCGGAGGTCACCATGGAGCGAACTACACTAATAAAAAAGTGTTAGACTCCGGGTTTTACTGGCCCACACTCTTTCATGACGCTCAGATATTGGTCGGTGCATGTGATTCGTGCCAGAGGGCGACGAACATATCGGCACGCGACCAAATGCCGCAGAACCGAATCCAAGTCTGTGAAGTCTTTGACATTTGAGGCATTGACTTCATGGGACCATTCCCCTCCTCATGGGGCAATAGATATATACTCAACAATCGGTAGAGGTTCTTACTCACTGACTGGTAGAAGTCTTTTTCCTGCTCAACGGTTGGACTCATTTTTGGATAAATTGTATACGATTCAATCACAAGGTTATTTTGCATTACTTACATGTGTGTTTAGAGTCATAGAAGGACACAAAACCCTAATGTAAGGTAAATTGGTGTTTACGGTCCGGAACGTAATCATGAATTTACAGGTACGTTAAGGTAGTGTGAAATTCTATCAAGGTTTTTGGTAGATAACCAATTATAAACTCTAGTTACCTGTTTAGTATTTCTATAGTCAATTAACTCATGCATTTCTTTTTAAGATTCCTAAAACTTAAAGTTTAGTGTTTTGCTAGATTCTTATTCTCCTTGCTATTTTAGACGAACCTAATCCAACCCTTAAAACCCACACCTATCAAACCTCTTACCAAATTATTCAAAACAGTTTATTCTATTACCTATAAATTCATGTCATGCCTTAACACAAATTTTCCAAACCATAATTGCCCTAATTTCTACCCAATCACCGTCAACCCGGTGTTTTTTTTTATAACTTCGGGACGAAGTTTCTAAAAGTAGGGGAGACTGTAACCTCACGAATTTTCCCATTTATTTTGCATTAAATTATTTCCCGATCCATGATATAAAGTCTAATTTATTTCTAAGTATTCTTATCTTTATCCGTGGACTCTATTTTTCTAAGTTCCTTTTATCATTGTACTTAAAAAAAAAAATCTTCAATCATGACATATGTCCTATCCTAATTCTATTTATAAAATCGTCATTTTATAAGACGGTGTTTTTTTTTTATTTTCTAATTCAAACTAATGATTTTTTTTTTCTTATTTAAAGCTAATCATTTTTCCAATTACATTTATAATCTCAAACAAGGAAGATATAAATTCATTTCAAAATAAAGCCTTGAGTCAAAGTCTTGACAACATAATTCTTGGAGTCAAAGTCTTAGTCAAACAGTCAAAGTCTTAGTCAAATAGTCAATTTATCATAAAACCTTACTTTATAGTGTTGACCAATTTTAATGGCTAATTGAATCCAAAACTAGTATAAAAACCCACCAACGACCATTATACTTGGCACCTTTAAATCGATTGTTTCAATCGGATTAAACTTTCCCTCATACCTTTCTTCTATAGTCTATTACTTCTACAATTGAAGCTTTGATTATAAGCTCTTGTAATTGGCGAATTGGAAGCATGATATTCTTTCTTTTTTTCGGATTTCTTATTTCTTCAAATTGGACTAGCTACGTTGTTGAGTCTTTGGGGCTACACTTATTCTTTTTCTCGAGACTTAATACTTTGCTAAGGTGAGTTTACGTAACCATGTTTATGCAATTCTTTATACTTGCAATATTATACTTAAGCAATTCTACATACATGTCTAGTTGTAAACTTTAATGCCTCATGGTCTAGACAACCACAACAGTTTCAACAATACATAATCATTAGCTATGGCCAAGCCGGCGATACTCAATAATAGATCTATTGGATTGACCATCCCACCTAGATTCGTTGACCATCTTTTAGGGGGAGCGCGGGTGATTGTTATCGTTCCAACATATTATTAAGGTGAACCGTGGATGACGGTATGGACCTGAACTAGTCGGAGGTTTGATTATGTCGATTCAACATTTCATGTTTATTCATGTAGACTTAAACTTACGATAGACATATGAATTGCTAAACTTTTATACTTAAACTATTTGCTTGACATGGCTTATTTATTCTCACCAACTTCTAGTTGACCCCCCCATTTTTCCAAACTCAACAGGAAATACTGATGCTTGAAGTCTAGAGCTAGCATGAGGAGATATTTGAAGTTTTAAGCTTTGTTTGATTATTTGATGTAGACTTTAATGTAATTCAATTTTGTAATGGAATAAAGGATTATTTAAACATATGTATTACCATTAGCTACTGAACAATCATCAATACGTGACATCCCGATGTTTCCGCCATCGGTTGGGGTGTTACAGATTGGTATCAGAGCCTTGGTTATTGGGAATTAGGTTATTAGAAAATAATCTAGACTATAACCTTAGGGATTTAAAACAGTACTTGCTTCTCTTACTTGTAAGCCTAATTGCTTCCTTAATCTTATCCCTATCCTATACCTTATACAAGCCTTACAAGTGACTACTCTTATTCGTCTGCTGCAATCCTGATCCACCATTAGATTAATAGGACAAAATCCTCAGGTTTAGCCTGAACCACCTTGAGATCTCGTCGAAGTTCTAGATTTTGATAACGAACACGTGCAATCTGGAAGGGTGAACGCCTGTATTCTGAGTCTTCTGTCTAGGATGGCATTACGCATATATCCCAATCAGACGAGGGACCCGGATGCCTACCTGGGAATTCTCGGGATGAGTGTTCACTTATAGGCTAAAGCATGTCTTCATTATGTTATTAGAATCTAGAATCTTTGATAAGTCAACGTTTTCGTTTATTCGTTTTAATTAATGAATAAATGATTAAACTCACTTTCCTTAAACTAAGCTCTAAAATCTCAAAATTTTACAGCTTAAATCAATCTCATTTCATAACCATCTATGGATTTCACAATCACACTTCACCTTACCATCTTAGCTACATTTTAAATATTCAACACCCTACCCAAATCATATTATTTCATTTCTCCACATGTTACTTATTTTTTTTTTAAAAAAAAACTATAACCTCATACCTTAGTACAAACTAAAGATTTCTAAATCTTGTTGTATTTTCATTACCTAGTAACTTTACAAAGTACATATTTTTTTGTCAAAAGATGTCCTCGAACTTAAATTCAATTTTTTTTTATTTATTGACGTAACAAACGATTTTCTATATAATGCTTTAAACTATTAAACATCACTTAATAGAACCTTGATCTTCAAAACCTAATGTCATGTTTGAAGTCTCCAACTAACGGGAATATTTTAATCAAAGCCTACTTAGCTTGTACTATTTAACAACATTTGCTTTATGTACAAAACCAATTTTGAAAATAATTTTTTTTTTCCATAAGGATAATATCTAGTCTCTAGATTCTCCATCGACACTCACTCATTTTCAACTTGTTCAAATTTTTACAATATTTGACATATACCACAATCATGTTTTCTTATACACTTGATTATAACTTTGATCCAAACCCCAAAATTTACACTGCTACATAGTCTCCTTACTATAAAATAAACTCTTTATAAACTATCTTCACATTCACTATCTCTCACAACCTTGATTCTGCTTCAAGATTTTTCATCATCGTCTCAAGAACTAAATTCATATCCTTCACCTTCTCACACATGAGCTAGTTACTCATGATAAACATACTATTGAAACTTGATTGTGTGTTGCATCAAACATAATCCTTAGTTATACATGAGGATTCGACTATCTACCATATTTGAACATTTGAAACTAGAATTCATGGAATATAAACTATTTGCTATAGACACACCTAGAGTAATTAACTTTGTCTAGGGCAACTCTATTACAACTCGTATGATATACTTGATACTTGATTGCTTACATGTACATATTATCAATTTGCAATTCATGTGTGTAATAATTGGTGCACTTAATCAAACAACTGATAGAGGATGAAGTACTTGCTCAACAGTTAGTAGAGTACCAAATAACCTACTCAACGATTGGTAGAGGTCATCATGCTTGCTCAACAGTCGGTAGAGGCCCTACAACCTGCTCAACGACTGGTAGAGGCTATCGCACCTGCTCAACAATCGATATAGGTTCTTACTCACTGACTGGTAGAAGTCTATTTCCTGCTCAACGGTTGGACTCATTTTTGGATACATTGTATACGATTCAATCACAAGGTTATTTTGCATTACTTACATGTGTGTTTAGAGTCATAGAAGGACACAAAACCCTAATGTAAGGTAAATTGGTGTTTACGGTCTGGAACGTAATCATGAATTTACAGGTACGTTAAGGTAGTGTGAAATTCTATCAAGTTTTGTGGTAGATAACCAATTATAAACTCTAGTTACCTGTTTAGTATTTCTATAGTCAATTAACTCATGCATTTCTTGATAAGATTCCTAAAACTTAAAGTTTAGTGTTTTGCTAGATTCTTATTCTCCTTGCTATTTTAGACGAACGTAATCCAACCCTTAAAACCCACACCTATCAAACCTCTTACCAAATTATTCGAAACAGTTTATTCTATTACCTATATATTCATGTCATGCCTTAACACAAATTTTCCAAACCACAATTGCCCTAATTTCTACCCAATCACCGTTAACCCGGTGTTTTTTTTTTCTAACTTCGGGACGAAGTTTCTAAAAGTAGGGGAGACTGTAACCTCACGAATTTTCCCATTTATTTTGCATTAAAGTATTTCCCGATCCATGATATAAAGTCTAATTTATTTCTAAGTATTCTTATCTTTATCCGTGCACTCTATTTTTCTAAGTTCCTTTTATCATTGTACTTAAAAAAAAAATCTTCAATCATGACATATGTCCTATCCTAATTCTATTTATAAAATCGTCATTTTATAAAACGGTGTTTTTTTTATTTTCTAATTCAAGCTAATGATTTTTTTTTCTTATTTAAAGCTAATCATTTTTCCAATTACATTTATAATCTCAAACAAGGAAGATATAAATTCATTTCAAAATAAAGCCATGAGTCAAAGTCTTGACAACATAATTCTTGGAGTCAAAGTCTTAGTCAAACAGTCAAAGTCTTAGTCAAATATTCAATTTATCATAAAACCTTACTTTATGGTGTTGACCAATTTTAATGGCTAATTGAATTCAAAACTAGTATAAAAACCCACCTATGACCATTATACTTGGCACCTTTAAATCGATTGTTTCAATCCGATTATACTTTCCCTCATACCTTTCTTCTATAGTCTATTACTTCTACAATTGAAGCTTTGATTATAAGCTCTTGTAATTGGCGAATTGAAAGCATGATATTCTTTCTTTTTTTTCGGATTTCTTATTTCTTCAAATTGGACTAGCTACGTTGTTGAGTCTTTGGGGCTACACTTATTCTTTTTCTCGAGACTTAATACTTTGCTAAGGTGAGTTTACGTAACCATGTTTATGCAATTCTTTATACTTGCAATATTATACTTAAGCAATTCTACATACATGTCTAGTTGTAAACTTTAATGCCTCATGGTCTAGACAACCACAACAGTTTCAACAAGTTTCAACAATACATAATCATTAGCTATGGCCAAGCCGGCGATACTCAATAATAGATCTATTGGATTGACAATCCCACCTAGATTCGTTGACCATCATTTAGGGGGAGCGCGGGTGATTGTTATCGTTCCAACATATTATTAAGGTGAACCGTGGATGACGGGATGGACCTAAACTAGTCGGAGGTTTGATTATGTCGATTCAACATTTCATGTTTATTCATGTAGACTTAAACTTACGATAGACATATGAATTGCTAAACTTTTATACTTAAACTATTTGCTTGACATGGCTTATGTATTCTCACCAACTTCTAGTTGACCCCCCCATTTTTCCAAACTCAACAGGAAATACTGATGCTTGAAGTCTAGAGCTAGCATGAGGAGATATTTGAAGTTTTAAGCTTTGTTTGATTATTTGATGTAGACTTTAATGTAATTCAATTTTGTAATGAAATAAAGGATTATTTAAACATATGTATTACCATTAGCTACTGAACAATCATCAATACGTGACATCCCGATGTTTCCGCCATCGGTTGGGGTGTTACAGATTGGTATCAGAGACTTGGTTATAGGGAATTAGGTTATTAGAAAATAATCTAGACTATAACCTTAGGGATTTAAAACAGTACATGCTTCTCTTACTTGTAACCCTAATTGCTTCCTTAATCTTATCCCTATCCTATACCTTATACAAGCCTTACAAGTGACTACTCTTATTCGTCTGCTGCATTCCTGATCCACCATTAGATTCAGGTCAGAATGCACGCAGGTCCATTTTGGACATCCAGGACCTCCGTTTTTTGTGTACTAACAGCTGTGTATTCATTTTTGCATGCAGCTGGCCCACGACTTCCTAGGATTCGACAACCGAGACAAGAAGGAAGCACCGTGCATCGACAAACTCATGAAGCTTTGGAACCGGCGGAAGTCGTTCGGTGTTCCTATTCGCACCCAGGAGGCGGTGGTGACGCGCCACACTCTCCACAACACTCTCCTCAGCACTTCCAGCCCCAGGACCAGCAGTGGCCTCCCGAAATCCCGACATACCCTGAGTTCTACCAGCGGTTCCAGACGATGGAGCTGAATATACAGAACATCGGCGCACAGCAGGTGCAGATCAGACAGGACCAGTAGTATATGCGGTCCACTATGGATCGTGTGCAGCAGGATGTCAGGTACAGCTTTGAGTACCTCTTTTCCGGGTTAGAGTCGGTGCATCCGGGTACCTTCAACAACCCGCCCTTGTTCCCTTATGGTGCACCTGGCGATTAGCCAGGAAGCTCCGGTCAGCACCACAGGGACGACGCCGACCAATAGCCACTACCGTCTCATACATGCAGTTGTTAGTACTTCTTTTATTTATGCTTTCAGTACTTTATTTTTGGGTCTGCATACCCAAGACAGTATTTGTTTAGTTTGTATTGTCTTTGAACTATTTTCCTTTCAGTATTTTTATTTAGTTACTTTTTATTTTGTGGATGATTGATGAATGGGTTTGATGAGTTTGTTGTGTCAAGAATGTTGATTATGCAGGTAACTGGCGAGCACCGTTATCGGGGCTCATGCCGTTTATTTACCAGGGCGTTTCTTCGACACGAGGGGAGTATTATTCTCCTTTTTCCCACTATAGATAGCTAATTCATAAACGCTTTCTATTGTCACATTGGGGACAATGTGAATTTCAAGTGTGGGGAGGGATTATATCTTATATCTTGTTTGTCCTGTTGTGTATATATATATATATATATATATATCACAAAAAAAAACTTTTAAGTACATATATGTATATATGTATTCATACAAACATCAAGCCTAACTAATTTTTGATAAAGATAACTTGAGGCGTAACAAACAGATGAGATACGAGCGTGTTAGATTCGTACACTTGGACCCATTTCCTTCCGGTTACGTAAGCGTTTGAGCCTTAGAATAGATTACATTTCTTTGACATGCTTGCGAGTGACACTGTACGAATATGATTGAGGCATTTAGTATACCCTTTTGATTTAGCCTTTTCTTTTTATTCTATCTGTTTCCCGCACCCAAATATTATCCACTAGTTAACCATGTTGAACCTAATCCCGTGTTTTTCTTATTTACCACACCATTTCACCACTAAACCAAATAGCCTTTTTCTTTTAAACACTTTGTGTTAAAACTCGGTTTAGGTTATTGTTTAACTAATTTTTGTGTTGTAAATAGTTCGTTTTCGGGTTTATATATGTAGAACCCGTATGTTGATTATATATCAGTTCAGTATATATATCATAGATATATGTGTAAAAAAATCCAGAAAAAAATAGAACACCCTAAAATAGGGTGAATTAGCAGTATTCGAGCAGTTTTTAGAGGTTTAAAGTTAGAAATTATAAGTTAGCTCGATTTAAAATAAAAATCGCCTATATTCGCGTTTGTGTTGTACAGTTGTATTAGTTGATATTAGTTAGACATAACCGCCGGGTTTTAGCCGATTTGTCACTGTAAATATCCATTCCATACCCTTACCTTTGCCTAACATTACGACCGTATAAGACCTCTTGATTTGTGCATTTTCACACGTTAGTTGGTGAAGATTAGATCTTTTGACAAGCTTATGATATTGCACGATTCATTGTCTTGGCAATGGATCGATTTACACATACACATTATACGTATGTATCATAAAACTATATTGGTTTGCGCGCTTGTAGATCGAAAGTGAGTGGTTGCTTTTTAGTTATCCTATCACCTGTTTTGATATCTTGTTAGCTTGACTATTATCGTCTGTACAGGTTATATTTTTTCTTTGTTGCCACTTGGCGAGTTTTTCGTTTATTTCTATTTAGTTGTTTGCTTGAGGACAAGCAAAGTTCAAGTGTGGGGAGGTTTGATATACGTTAAAATATACATATTTAAATCCCCAATTAAACTCCCAAATTACGCGTTTTCGACCATAATTGCACGAATTCGGTACTTAACCGCTTCATATGTTTATTGCAGGTCTTAAACGACGTCCAACGAGCAAAGTCGAAGAAACCGGGCGAAAATCGGACAAGACGGAAAGTTTCTGCAAAATCAGCCAAGTCTGGAAGAAGTGCATGGTCGTGCACCCCATGTGCACGCCCGTGCGGGCTCACTTAGCTCGGACACAGACGAGCTGCACTGCCAGTGCGACCTGGCGTGCACCAGATGTTCTCGGGCACCCTGATCAGCACTGTCATGCGGGTGCCCGTGCGACTCAGTTTCTCGAGTGCACTACCAGTGCACCAGGCAGTGCACACCTAGCACCCAGTTACTACCAGACCCGCACGCCCGTGCACCCTAGGTGCACGACCCGCACGCCAGCCACTTGCCCACTTGCACGTCAACTCGTCCAGATAAGGTGCACGGCCGTGCACAAAATCAGACTTTCTATAAAAACAGAGCACAACACACTGATCAGTTGTTGGGTAATTTTTGTGCGATTTTGGGCGATTTCCAGGGCCGAAGAACTGGTGTAAAGGCGAGGAACAAGCTCGGGAACTCATCCGGATCATCTATCGTTATCCAATCCATCACATTCAAGATTTATGGTTTGATCTATTAAACTTTAAGTTGATTCAAATCTGATTATTTTGGCTTGTTTGTGTTGTTTATGTAGTACATTATCATCTATGAATCATGTTTAGTAATCGTTAGTAGAAAAAACAATCGTTTGTATGTAATCATGTTTTGTATAAATTTGGCGTTTTTCATGTTTAGATCTTGATGATCATAGCGCAACCTTGTTTTGTTGTTGTTGGATTTGTAGTTGTATTTGAATGACTTTGGCGATTGTCGAATGTGTTAGGCGGATAAATGTTGAAAAACCGTCCGTTTAATCGCCCAGTAGTAGACTAGTTGTTAAATAGTTTATGCCATGAAACAGTAACCGGGTATTGGTTTGGTTAAAGTCAGTCAAATAACGGTTAAAAATGCTTACCAGCACGTAAAAGTGTTTTAAAAGCTTAATGGTGCCGTTACTGATCTTTGACACGGTTAATGATCTTTGGTAGTTATTTTGGTAAAAATAGCGATCTTAGTAGATTTGTGTTCAAAGTTGGTAAAATGGAATAGGTTGTGAAATGCTCTACTTTATGCTAGTTTAGGTGGCTGTATTGTGTATTTGGTATCGTTTTCCTGAATTAGTGAGGTTAGAATACTCTTAGCAGATGACTAACTTATCTTTAGAAGATCTGCATAAGATCATATCAGCTGCTCGCTAATAAACGACATGAATCATGTCTGCAAACCCTACTTGGACAAATTCTTCATTGTCTTCATTGACGACATCTTGATCTATTCACGAACTCAAGATGAGCACGAACAACATCTACGATTGATGTTGGAGTTGCTCAAAAGCGGGAAGGTGTATGCCAAATTCTCGAAATGCGAGTTCTGGATTCGAGATGTCCATTTCCTCGGTCACGTGGTGAACGATAAGGGTATACAAGTTGATCCTACAAAAATCGAAGCAATCAGGGATTGGGCTGTGCCCAAGACACCAACTAAAGTGCGACAATTTTTGGGATTAGCCGGTTATTACCGACGATTCATCGAGAACTTCTCTAAGATTGCTCAACCACTGACTGTCTTGACACAAAAAGACAAGAAGTTCGATTGGGGGATCCAACAGGAGAATGCGTTCCAAGTATTGAAGGACTGCCTGTGCAGTGCACATAATTCTTTCCCTTCCCGAAGGCACAGATGACTTCGTATTTTACTGCGATGCTTCGCATCAAGGTCTTGGATGCGTACTTATGCAAAGGAATAAGGTCATTGCCTATGCATCCCGACAACTCAAAATTCATGAAAAGAATTACACTACTCATGACCTAGAGTTGGGTGCAGTAATCTTTGCACTTAAGATTTGGAGGCACTACCTTTTTGGTACCAAGTGCAACATCTTCACCGATCATAAGAGCTTACAGCACATCTTCAACCAGAAGGAGTTGAACATGCGGCAACGCAGATGGGTTGAACTATTGAACGATTATGATTGTGAGATTAAATACCATCCGGGCAAAGCCAACGTTGTGGCTGACGCATTAAGCCGGAAGGAACGAGTTAAGACACTACGTGTGCGTGCACTAGGTCTAACCATCCGTACAAAACTCACGACCCGTATTCACGACGCTCAACAAGAAGCTCTAAAAAGTGAAAATCTTAAGAACGAGATGCTATTTAAGATGGTTAATCTATTGGAACCAAAATCTGACGGCACAGTGTATTTCGCCAACCGGATTTGGGTGCCAAGTTTCGGTGACTTACATAATCTAATCTTGGAGGAAGCTCACAAGTCTAGATACTCTGTACATCCTGGTGCCGACAAGATGTACAAAGACGTAAATGAACTTTACTGGTGGCCCAATCTAAAAGGTGAGATCGCCACATACGTCAGCAGATGCCATACCTGTTCAAAGGTCAAAGCTGAGTATCAAAGGACATCTAGTCTGCTCCAGCAACCAGACATCCCAGTGTGGAAATGGGAACAGATTTCCATGGATTTCATCACCAAGATACCTAAGACGTCCAGTGGTCACGATACAATTTGGGTCATTGTTGACCGGTTGACTAAATCCACGCATTTCTTGCCGATTAAGGAAACCGACAAGTTGGAGAAACTTGCCAAGTTGTACATCAAGGAAATTGTAACCAGACATGGTGTGCCTGTTTCAATCATTTCCGACCGAGACAGTCGATTTACCTCCCGATTCTGGCAAACACTGATGGACGCAGTAGGCTCTCGCTTAGACATGAGTACAACCTACCCTCCGCAAACTGATGGCCAAAGTGAATGTATAATCCAGACATTGGAGGACATGCTCCGGGCATGCGCAATCGATTTCGGTGTAAATTGGGATTCACACTTACCATTGGTTGAATTCTCCTACAATAACAGTTACCACACCAGCATCAAGGCTGCCCCCTTCGAAGCCTTGTATGGACGCAAGTGTAGATCTCCTCTGTGTTGGGCAGAAGTGGGAGACAAATATTTGACTGGCCCCGAGCTTATTCAAGAGAACACCAATAAGATCTTCCAGATCCGTGATTGCTTGAAAGCAGCTCGAGATCGTCAAACGAGCTATGCTGATCGCCATCGTAAACCACTCGAGTTTCATGTGGGCGATAGAGTACTCTTAAAAGTCTTACCCTGGAAAGGTGTACCACGATTTGGCAAACGTGGGAAACTCAACCCCCGATACATTGGTCCATTCGATATACTTTCTAGAGTTCGTCCCCTTGCATACAAACTCAAGCTACCCGAAGAGCTGAGTAGTGTTCATGACACTTTCCACGTATCCAACCTAAAGAAATGTCTATCCGACGAATCTTTGATCATTCCTCCCGAAGAAATTCACATCGATGATGAGCTCCACTTCGGCGAGGAGCCAATCGAGGTGACTGATTGGAAAGTCGAAAAATTGAGAAGGAGACGCACTAAACTTGTGAAAGTCAGATGGAATGCAAAGTGTGGTCCCGAATTTACATGGGAACGCGAAGACCAAATGAGACACAAGTACCCAGCTCTTTTCCCTGAAACTACTAACACTAGTAGGGAAACTCGATTTCGCGGACGAAATTCCTAAAACAAGGGGAGAATGTGACAATAGTCAACGTAACAGGTCAACGTCCGTACATGTTTCAGTTATGACTTCATTATATGTGCATATTTAGACAATTTGCATACAGTATACCCCCCCAGGTTAGTAGAGCATGAGTTAAACAGAAAAACTCAACATAATGCACTTGTTTAGTCATACAACACCCGGACACACCATCAAAACAAGCATTACAAGAGGTTATGCCCTCTAACACATGCTATTACACCTTTAACACACGATTGTAGACACAGTGATCATCATGGGAAATCATTCAACAAACCCATGACACATGTGAAATAAAATACATGTCAATGTCGTCATCAAGAGGCATGGAATTTAACAAACTCTTATGAGACCGGATGATATTCCTATATCAAAGGTGTACTAGAGGCTATACAACAAACAATCACAACACTATTAACATGAATAGGCCAATTTAATTAACATAACGTGCTAAGTATTGGATCATAGCCAAGCTAATTGTCTTAGAGCTACACAAGTTATGCCCACACATGTACATACATACATACGGAATTATATATATACCCACGACACCCTACATGGATATATCATCATTTACACATGACTAGCTATCCTACAACCTTAGATGTTTGTCTTTCCCTATACATTTGGCCGAAATACACAAGAGATATATGACTCTCAACAAGACAACACCTTACACTAACAAGTAACCTTCCAAACCTTGTCAATTTCTATGGTTCACACTCAACATAACTCATTTTACTTGTCCTCTTTGAGCCGCAAACTTAGGAGCTAAGTATAGACAAGATAGTCATTCAAATTACACCATCTTAGAAGTCTACAAACCAAGTCCTAGAGGCTAGTGCTTACCTAAACAAGGAACCCCTTCTTCCCCTTATTTTCGGCCGCAAACTCCAAGACAAACACCCATGTATTTTGTCAACTCCTTTAACCAAAATAGCAAGGTTAACTCTCCCTACTTTATCTCATGAACTTCCTAAAATGTGGAGGACCAATCGGCTTCAAGAAGGGCATGCCACCTTCAATTTCACAACCAATCTTTGTCACTATGTCATGTCACTATCACCTCCCAAATGGGCAAGACACGCTCCTAATTATGATCTTTAAAACAAGAAGCAACACCTCTTCCATGAATAGGAAAATCGGCCGAAGCCTAAGAGGGACAACAAGAGGACAATGGACTAGCAAACAACCATCACCTCAAGACCTTACACATCCTAGAGTTGTCACCATCCATGCTAACTCCTAGGAGGTCATGGTGGCCGATCCAATAAGCAAGCAACACCTTAGCTATAAGAAAAGTAATGTCATCCATCTAGAAGCACATGAGGTCAACTATTTCACCAAAGTAGTAATGTAGACAAGGTATGACAACTAGAAACTCTAAGTCAACTCCATCCTCTTTGGTGGAAGCATGCCAATCGGCTTAAGCCTATTAGGATCTTCTTTTTTTTGTTTGATAATAGCCCACACCTCTCTTGCACAAATTAGTGAATAACATCAAAGATCAAGCAATTCCCAAGGATATGAACACCACCCCTTTTTGTACTTGTCCTCATCCCATCGGCCCACTATAAATAGAGCATCAAAGAACACTTGAAACCACCCAACAACTCTCTAACTCTCTCGGCTCTCTCTCTAGGCCGAAGCACCCCCATTATCACTCAATAACCACCAAGTGCAAGCTTAGGAGAACACTAGGAGACCCGAAGGCTCTAACCATCGGCCATCCTCACTTTGCTCCACTAGGTAAGTAATCCAAGCTCTTTAGTCTTCTATAATCGACTTAGAATGTTCATCCAACCCCTACCAATCGGACTTAACACCCAACACTAGTTACATTGCTTTGTTTAAAGATAATTCACTAACTACTTACCATATTCTCTTAACACTAGTGTATGTTCATGTAATATTGTTTTAACATCACTATAGTCGGCATTAATACAATTACAAGTAGTCAAGTTATGTTTTTGAAACCATGCACGACTTAGATCACCATGGAATGAATCGGATTTCATAAGTGCAAACTCACTTGGCTTAAGCTTTAAGCTAAGGCTAACCACATGGTGATCAAGACTTAAAAAGATGCAAAACTCACAAATATGTCATGTAATAACACTACAAGGCTTGAATAAGCTTAGAAATGGTTAAAATGACTCATTGATAAAACACAATTTGCTTTTATACAAGGAATACTAATCGGTCACATTAAACTAATATATGTTAATAAAAGCCGAACCATGTGTTAACTATAAATGGACTTGAAAAGGGTTCTAAACATGTGTTAAACGATGTTTTCTCAAAAACCAACCACACATGGCGATTTCATGCCAATATACGGCCCAAATACCCCATGTGAGGCCCAATATGGTTCACCATGGATATTACATTTCAAAACAACAATGTTTTGGAACTATATGTTTGTTGGAACATTTACAAGTATCATGAACAACGAATCACACTAAACACAATGGTCCACAAGTGTCGGGTAAACAAATTGTATGATAAACAACCTCCGTGTAACTTACCGTGTCCATAATGATCATAGGGTATCATTTGTCAGGACGGTGATCATTTACTAGCTCACTAGCCCACACACGACTCAAACAGGTGAGTTTTCTATGGCCCCATTTTACTATTTTACATTTTGGGTGAAATACATGCATCAATACTTGTGTCAATTTCAAGTGTGTGTACATTCTAGCATGACTACCATGTGGAACATGAGACATTTGGTTCATGAGCTCACTAGTCCCCGTACATCGTTCACTGTAACCATTAGCTAGACATTTAGACATGGAATACTTTAATAGATCTATTGGGTTGACACCCCCACTCTTGGTTAGTCGCTCTAAACTGCCACATGCAAAAGAGTGTTAGTATTCTACTATACATACATTGTCTTTAGTGTACAATGCACGAGGCACCACAGTCACGAGGTATGGTTACAGGACTCATGGTTCTCACAGTGATCATTTGCTTAGCTAGCTTATGATTGGTCAAACACGGATGACACGTTCATTTTACAGTACGATCAAAACCCATAGACTCACCAACATTATTGTTGACAAAATTCTTTATGCATGTGTTTCAGGTAACTAATGGGGGGCCACGGAGGATTGAGGGAAGGGTTCGAGCATGCACACCGTGGTATCACTTTGATGGCTTTTGTCAGCTTCAAAACGTTATGTTTACAATTTCCATAAGATAATGTTATGTGCTTACATTATGCTTAATTTTCAATAAGATCATGACAACTTCCATCTTTATGGTGGTACTATTTTGAATAAATGTGTATTGCTTGAACCTTGTGCTTGAAAACTTTTCGATCGTTGCACTCCCGTGTTTCCGCCTAGGCGGGGTGTGACAATATCCTCCCATGAAAATCTTCACGTAATACTAGTTATCCTAGAACACCATGTAGACTCATTCAAAGACTTGTTCGAGAGGGGGACCCAAGCATTGACAATCCTCAGTAATACATTATCAACAATAAATTGGATCTCAGTTCATTCACCAGTTGTAGTGGGAGTAGGATTCCTTGTTCAAGCACCCTTAGAAACATTTACTGACTTAGTTCTCCACACCTGTTAATTTAAGTAAAACATGTTACCGAGTCTAGAACCAACACCCGAGGAACCAAGAAGGTAACTCGAGTCATAAATTATTGGGTAAAATATGTGTTAGTAGTGTGTGCGTCTCTCTCTCTCTCTCTCTCTCTCTCTCTATATATATATATATATATATATATATATATATATATATATATATATATATTAAGCAAGGCCTAGGCCCGTTGCTTGCTGACTGGAGTATCGCGGCATGAAGCCACATATACAAAGTGGTGGCGATAAAGATGGTGAAGAATCATTGGATTCGGATAGTGTGGATGTTCACATCGAGAACTATTCATATGAGAAGAGAGATGAAGACAAGTGAACTAGTTCTTCTGAACAACTGAAGGAATGGGTACTGTGACTGAAGCTGAGAATGAACGCATGAAGAACATGATCAAACGTGGGCGTGTTTCAGTCAAGTTCACTTCAAAGTTTAAACACATATTCGTTAATGATGATATGAGGATGTTTTTAGAGTATCAGGATCCTGAACTTGAAGATGGGGAAGTAAACGCCGAGATGACACGGGAAATTTTTGAAGGCGTTGCATAACAAGCTGGAATGAGTCTTGAAGATTTAGTTCAACAACAATTGATTCCAGATATTCCAGCTGTTGCTCAAGGTAATCATTTGGACGAAAAGAACATGGATTTTAGTGAGATAAAGCTTGATGATATTTCTCATGAAGAACATCCAAATTGTTACAATGTGAAAGGTAATTCTAGCGTTCTGTTCGTGAATGATGAGATTCTGAAAAAGCAGAGTCTATGGTTGAAAAGAAAGGGAAATTCACGGGTGATGAAAAAGAAGATGTGAATAAGCGATCTGAGGCATTGAAAGCTTATCTCAGAAGACTATGTGAAGAAATTGATAATCGTCCACTTCCTGCCATTCAAGGTGAAGTTTACAGGTTTCACAATCAGAGTTTCAAAGGTATAGTGATTAGTTGAATGTTCTTTCCACAACTCAGATCTTTCAGGGTAAAATGGGAGAAAGGAATTGATATCTTCTTTTTGCATTGCAAGTTACTAAAGGACCTCACGAAAATTGACATCCAACAGAGTTGATTTTGCGCCGATCTTGCAACTACCATAGTCAGAATCCCTATATCCGACGAGATCAAACTTATTGCCATTACAGTATTATAACCTGATGCTAGGACAACCCTTTAGATACCAAAGGAAACCATTTATCTTCTTTCTTATCTTCTTTTTCTTGTGTCTCTTCTCTTCTTATTCTATCTTTATAACAAACACTCTTCTTTTCTAGCAAATGTTACATATCCTCCCATGAAATTCTTTTCGCAATACTAGTTATCCTAGAACACCATGTAGACTCATTCAAAGACTTGTTTGAGAGAGGGACCCAAGCCTTGACAGACCTCGGTAATACATTTTCAACAATTAATTGGATCTCAGTTCATTTACCAATTGTAGTGGGAGTAGGATTCCTTGTTCAAGCACCCTCTAAAACATTTACTGACTTAGTTCTCCAGACCTGTTCATTTGAGTAAAACATGTTACCAAGTCTGGAACCAACACCCGACGAACCAAGAAGGTAACTCGGGTCATAAATTATTGGGTAAAATATGTGTTAGTAGTGTATATATATTAAGCTATGCCGAGGCCCATTGCTCGCTGACTGGAGCATCACGGTACGCGACCACATATATAAAGTGGTGGTGATAAAGATGGTGAAGAATCATTGGATCTGATAGTGTAGATGATGACATCCAAAACTATTCACATGAGAAGGGTGCAAAGAAGGATGAAGAGAAGTTAGTTTGTTCTTCTGAACAGTAGAAGGAAGAACGCCATAATAACATGATCAAACGTGGGCGTGTTTCTATCAAGTTCACTTCAAAGTTTAAACACA
The DNA here is from genome assembly GCA_028751855.1 of Ambrosia trifida. Taxonomy (NCBI): domain Eukaryota; kingdom Viridiplantae; phylum Streptophyta; class Magnoliopsida; order Asterales; family Asteraceae; genus Ambrosia; species Ambrosia trifida. The sequence continues at coordinate 56,051,208 of CM054129.1, read as the reverse complement.
TATTCATTAATGATGATATGAGGATGATTTTAGAGTATCAGAATCCTGAACTTGAAGATGGAGAAGTAAACGCCAAGATGACACAGGATATTCTTGAAGGCGTTGCACAACAAGCTGGAATGAGTCTTGAAGATTTAGTTCAACAAAAATAGATTCTAGATATTCTAGCTTTTGCTCAAGGTAATCATTCAGACGAAAAGAACATGGATTTTAGTGAGATAGAGCTTGTAGATATTTCTCATGAAGAACAACCAAAGTATTACAACGTGAAAGGTAGTTCTAGGGTTCTGTTCATGAATAATGAGGTCCAGAAAGCAGCAGAGTCTATGGTTGAAAAAAAGGGAAAGATGTTATTGATGAGATTTTCACGAGTGATGAAAAGGAAGATGTGTATAAGCGATCTGATGCATTGAAAGCTTATCTCAGAAGACTACGTGAAGAAACTGATAATCGTCCACTTTGTGCCATTCAAGGTGAATTTCACAGGTTTCACAATCAGAGTTTCAAAGGTATACCAATTAGTTGAATGTTCTTTTCGCAACTCAGATTTTTCGGGGTAAAATGGGAGAAAGGAATTGTTGTCTTCTTTTTCCATTGCCAAGTTACTAAAGGACCTCCCGGAAATTGACATCCAGCATAGTGGATTTTGCACCGATCTTGCAACCACCATAGTCGGAATCACTATAGCCAACAAGATCAAACTTATTCCCATTAGGGTACTATAACCTAATGCCAGTAAAAATAATAATAAAATAGTTATCTCAATAAAGAAACTTCAAAATAATAATATCACAAACGGTCGAATGTGTATCGATTATCGGGAATTGAACAAAGTGACGGTTAAGAACCGCTACCCTTTTCCTCGTATTGATGACTTGTTAGACCGGCTTCAAGGGTCGAGTTTCTATTCTATGATTGACTTGAGGTCAGGATATCATCAACTGAAAGTCCGAGAGGAGGATGTGGCGAAGAAAGCCTTTCAAAATCGTTATGGACATTATGAGTTTTTAGTGATGCCATTTGGGCTAACTAATGCACCGGCTGTGTTCATGGATCTAATGAACCATGTGTGCAAGCCCTATTTGGACAAATTCGTCATAGTGTTCATAGATGACATACTAATTTATTCCAAGAGCAGGGAAGAGCACGAGCAACACCTGCAACTGATCTTGGAACTATTGAGAAATGAGCAGTTGTATGCCAAATTCTCTAAATGTGACTTTTGGATTCGAGAAGTCCAATTTCTTGGACACGTGGTTAACGAGGCAGGAATACATGTTGATCTCGCGAAGATTGACGCTATTAAAAAGTGGGAGGCTCTTAAGACTCCTACTGAGGTGCGCCAGTTTCTTGGTCTCGCGGGATACTATCGCAGATTCATTGAGGGATTCTCTAAGATCGCTCAACCTCTCACCGCCTTGACACAGAAGGGTATTATTTATAAGTGGGGAGATGCCCAAGAATCTGCTTTTCAATTATTAAAGTCGCAACTTTGCAGTGCACCTATGCTATCATTACCTGAGGGTACAGAGGACTTCGTAGTGTACTGTGATGCGTCTATCCAAGGGTTAGGGTGTGTGCTGATGCAGCTTGATAAGGTGATCGCGTATGCCTCACGGCAAATAAAGGTTCATGAGAAGAATTACACCACCCATGACATAGAACTGGGAGCAGTGGTTTTTGCTCTAAAGATCTGGAGGCATTATATCTATGGGACGAAGTGAACGATCTTCACTGACCACAAGAGCCTCCAACTCATATTCGATCAAAAGGAGCTGAACATGCGACAACATCGATGAGTCGAGCTTCTGAATGATTATGGCTGTGCCATCAAATATCACCTAGGGAAAGCTAACGTGGTAGCTGATGCCCTCAGTCGTAAGGAAACGAAACCTACACGGGTGCGAGCTTTACAACTTACCATACATTCCATTCTTCCTGATATGATACGTGAAGCCCAGGGCGAGGCTTTGAAAGAAGAAAACATCGGGCTTGAAACTTTACATGGTGCTGATAAGCACTTGGAACTGAAGACGGATGGTCTTCAATACTTCATGAATCGATTCTGGATACCACGTTTTGGGATCTCAGACAACTGGTGCTCGATGAAGCTCACACCTCTCGATATTCGGTACATCCTGATTCGGACAAGATGTACCAAGATCTCAAAACTCCTTACCGGTGACCAAACATGAAAGCTGAGATAGTCACTTATGTTAGTAATTGCTTGACTTGTGCGAAGGTTAAGATTGAATATAAGAAACCTTCAGGCCTACTCCAGCAACCAGAAACCCCTATGGATTTCATCACAAAGCTCCCTAGAACGCCAACTATCCATAACATGATTTGGGTTATCGTGGATCGTTTAACCAAATCGGCACACTTTCTGGCAACAAAGGAAACAGACGCGCTGGAGAAACTAGCAAATCTCTAAGTCAAGGAGGTAGTCTCTAGGCATGGAGTGCCTACTTCTATTATACCTGATCGCGATGCGCGATTCACTTCTCATTTTTGGACTACTCTCCAAAACGCTCTGGGAACTCGCTTAGATATGAGCACAGCCTATCACCCACAGACGGATGGACAGAGTGAACGAACCATCCAAACATTGGAAGATCTACTACGAGCGTGCGTGGTGGATTTTGGCAACATTTGGGATAGGCACCTGCCTTTGATTGAATTCTCGTATTACAACAGTTACCACACTTCGGTACAGTGTGCGCCTTAGAGGCACTTTATGGACGCAAGTGTAGGTCTCCCATCTGCTGGACTGAAGTTGGGGATAGCCAGCTAACAGGTCCCGAACACGTGCACGAAACTTCTGAGAAGATAGTGCAAATCAGAATCCGGATGGCTGCTGCTCGTGATCGACAGAAAAGCTACGCTGATAAGCGTAGGAAACCTTTGGAGTTCCAGGTTGGGGACAATATTCTATTGAAGGTGTCACCTTGGAAGGGGGTGATACGCTTTGGAAAACGGGGAAAGTTGAACCCACGATACGTTGGACAATTCGCGATTGTCAAAAGGATTGGTCTGGTAGCTTACAGGTTAAACCTGCCTAATGAACTTAATGGGGTACACGATGTACTCCACGTATCAAATATAAAGAAATGCCTGGTGGATACAACACTGATGGTGCCACTGGAGGAGATCCAGGTGGACGAACGGCTACGGTTAATGGAAGAAGCAGTGGAGATTCTTGAGCGGGGCGTCAAGAAACTTAAACAAAACACTATACCTATTGTTAAGGTACGATGGAATTCCCGTCTAGGACAGGAATATACGTGGGAGCGCAGAGATCAAATGCGGCTCAAATATCCACACCTCTTTACTGAACCTGAACCCGTGCATAGATCAAACACTAAACATAAAGCAGCTCACTCAAAGTGAATTTCGGGGCGAAATTCCTTTCAACTTGGGGATGATGTGACATCTGGGAACCAAGCACACACTTTTCTAGCTGGCTTTATTGTTTACTTGCTGAATTTCGGGACGAAATTCTTTTCAACTTGGGGATGATGTGATACCCCGCAATTTCAGGTTCTCACTTTAACTAAACTCTAGTTACATTCCTTGCATTATACTTAAATAGGGTTAGCTAGATAGGACACACGTTACACAGTTATAAGTTAATAACTGCATAAAAGTGGTAATTCAAGGAATTACCAGACTGTATACATGATTAGTGAACCTCGAACGTTGGTGAATAATGAAGTTTAATAATTGTGAGATAATTGGTTTGGATTGATTGCAATTACGTGCTTCTATGATACTCGGTGAAACTATGTGCAAACCATATGTGATTATGTAAACTTAAACCAAATACGTTAATAAATATCGTTAAAGGTGGACCATTAGGATGATTGGGGTCTTAACACATGGGGTTACACTTATTACGGTCCGAAGTAGCGAAAACGTCAAAGGAAAACACGTCGGGTGACGAAACGGGCCACCCACGCGGGCCAAGGCCCTGTGAGCAGCCGCTCACAGGGACCGAGCGGCCCGCTCGCCGGTGTCTGTTGCCACCAAACCGACTTAATCACCTATTTAAGCAACCTTAAGCCTCTTGTATCACCTAAACTCAAACCCTAATCGCCCCTACTGCCCTATTTACGAAATATTAACCCCTAAACACCTGCTAAGACTCAAGAACATCGATCGGGAAGCTTGGAGTGCATTCGGTTGATTGTTTGGAAAGGCTTGCGGTATAATCTTCAATCCTTTGTATTTTAATCTTCTTAAATATGTTATAAAACCTTATAACTAAGTTTGTCCTGGGCTGAAACCTTTTCATAAAGATTAAAACTTGAAGTTTATAAAGATTGAATGGGTTAAACATAATCCTATGCGATTAGAAATTGATAGGTTGCATGATTATGCATGTTCTTAATGTTTTAGACTCCTAGGGTTTATGAATGATGATGTTTATGATGTATCATTAGGTTTTCGATCAGATGTGGCCCTTTATTGATGTTGTGTGATGATTATTAGGTGTTATTGATTGATAATATGCAACTAGGGTTTGATATAATTGATAATATTGCATGATTAGAATCTGGACAGAATCTGAAGGTCGATGTGTAGGGTCTGTTACGTGACAATAAAGTGTTGACTTTGATTGAATATTTGCATGAATGGGTTGTACATGGTCTTAGCTCTTTAGAATGGGCAAAATCATCTGATTTGGATACCGTTTGATATGTTTTTGAAACTTTATTTGATTAAAGGTCATATCAGATTTTCAGATTAACAAACTGAGTCAACTTTAAACAATCATAACTCGAGATTTACAAGGAATTAAGTTATGAAATTTGTACAGTAAGTTAAAATTGGAATAACTTGGCCTTTCCAAGTGGATTCACCCCGTTTGGATGAATACACAATTTTTGGGAATTTTTCTACTAAACTGACCTGTTGTGGAGGTTTTCTGGACATAGCTGTGTTGAACGAATTTTAATAATTTTTGTGTTTGGTTTTGAGACAAAACAAAAATAATGGTTATTAAATGAATCCCAAAGAATATTCAGTAAAACTTTCGGAGTTTAAGTCATTGATTAAGTATTTTAAATAAATTAGTTTTCATGGTGCATAATCTGTCCTGAAAATGCAGATTGTGTATTATGTGTTTATGTTACTAATTGGAGTCCTATGTGGTATGTATTTGATGTATACTTGAATGGGCACTTGTATGAGATGCATATGAAGTGTAAAACTAATGGTAACCAACATATTCACCAACGGGTCCGTAGGGTTTACTTATGCATGTAGAATCACTATGTGTCACTTACACGCTTTTGAACATTTAAACGTCTTGGACAAACGGGTTATATGGTGTAATGGTATTACACATATACTTACCTAGTGACACTTATACTAGGGATTCGGTAGTGCACCCTACTTTGGAGTTTGGATTTACTTGCTTGCACACTAAGGTGAGTTTCACTACTCTTTTCTCAAAAGCATGCGTCTCAGGGTGAGACAACTTTGGTAAACGTTTTCTAGTCCGGTTTGGGACTACTTACACATCCCGGGTTGGGATGCTATGGATCCCTGTGTGGGTCGGTCTTTGACTCCTTGTGTGAGTCGGGTTTTGCTAGTTCGTAAACTGTGTCGTTGATGAACTAAACCAACTCTATCATCTGTAAGTCCTTCACACACCGAATGAGTTGCCGGGTTATGGCAAGCGGGTTATTAGTTGATAGCGTTATTAGGTCTTACAAACCTCACACCGGCTCGGGGAGTGCGGGAGTGAACTATAACTTAACAGATTTTATCATTATTGATAGCAATGATGTAAGGCATGCAGTTCACATTTATGACTACACGTACATCAGCAGTTCGGTATATCGTTGTTAGTTATCATGAATGGGTTAGCTACCCTTGACATGCGATGAACTAGTGTTTACATGGTTCTTGGAACCAACTCAATTACTTGTTTACGTGGTTTTGAAAACCAGCGCAGTTACATACTCATTTACTTTACTTAGTGAACTCACCAACATTGTTTGTTGACCCACGATTTACATGCTTTTGCAGGTAGTTAGCTTCCGGTGCTAGGATTAGAAAGCACCGCACACTTCATTGCATTTGGGGTCGTGGGTATACACCTAAATTACATATTATGCTTTTACGTTTTCTTTCCTATGGTTTTAATTTGGGCGCGTTGTTTTGCGCATGGTTTTCAAAGGTTTAAATTTGGTTTACGCTTCCGCAGCTTAACTAAACTTGGTTTTTGAAAACGAACTAAATGGTTTGGGCATTTAGAGTTCGTTCATGTGACTTATGGCTATGGGATCCTGGTATGTCATGCCCTCGCGGTATAAACCCCGGAGTGGAAATTTGAGGGTGTGACATTATTGAACCACCGAGACAACCAATTAAATATCTTGCACAAACACCAACTTATCCACCAAACTACACCACAAATTCTTACATTCCACCACAACCGCAAATGTCTACCGCATGTTATTCATCCAATACACCTCAGCAACAACCTAATGCTCATAACACATCGCAAGCTTCTGCAAGCCAAAGTTCTGTAGTGTTGGAAACATCCAACATGAACAATGTCACAGTTGAAGTTGCTCAGCAACACATTGCATTGGTTTCAGCAATGGTTGCTTCATACAATCGAGTGGTGGCTAGTCAAATTACTAACAACGATCTAACCAATGAAGACTATGCTCAGATTGATAAGGAAGAAATGGAGCTTATTGATATCCAATGGGCTTTTGCGAGTGTTATGAGACGAGCAACTGAGTTTATTGAGAAGACAGGAAGAACTGATCTGGCTACATCACCCAACACCACATATGCCTTTAACAAAGCCAAAGTCACTTGCTTTAATTGTGGGGCTAAAGGTCATTTCAAGAGGGAATGCACTCAGCCAGCTCAGCAAGGTAACAAAAATCCATTCAACTCAAATTACCAAAACCGTCAATCTCAGAACCAAGTAATCTATCAGAACACCTCACAGAATAACTATGCTAGACAAGCAACTACACCCAACTAGACTCAAACTAGAACACCATATAATCCAACCAGAACCATTATTCCTATTTCCACACCAAATAGTCAAAGACAAACCGAAAACCAAAATCAGGCTTTGGTGATACAAAGGATGAAGGTTTTAACTGGACGGGGATGCAATTGGGTGTTGAAGAAATTACTGCTGGGAATGTAGCTTGTGTTGCTCAGAAGATTGACTAAGAGGAGTCGGTGATAGTTGGAGAAGTTTTGGAGACTGAGAAGGTTTCTGAAGTAAAAATTGAGGAGATGGTAGATGAAACTGATCTTTCTGTTGAAGAATCACAAGTTGAGATGACTTCGGGAATGATTGATTCTGTCACTGATATTCCTGATGAGCGTGATTCGGCATATTCTGATTCAGAGAGTGAAACAGATTCGGAAGCTAGGGTCAATACATTAGATAATGATATTGATCAACTCCTGGCCGAAGCTGATTTTCTAATGACTCGGAAGTCATGCATTGTTGATGACGCTTTCACAAGGATTCACTACTCAAAGTTCTTTGCTGGAAAGGAAGTGCATTTTGCTTTGATGGCTATGACTGATCCTCCGAAACAGGTAAGTTCTGAATCCACTGTTGATATGAATAGTGATAAGTATTGTGGAACTTGTGATAAACTGACAGAGGAAAACAAGCAACTCAAGGTTCAACTTGAGAGTGCGATAATTAACTATCAATCTTATTGCAAGGAAGCCCATGAGTTTAACAAAGTTCTTAATGGTTATAAAAAGGACATTTCTGATCTAAAGAAAAGTCTTTCTTTAAAACAACTTTCTATAAACATTTATATAAATGAACTTGAAGAAACAAAATTAGAAATGGCAACCATCAAATGCTTTGCTAAAAAGGTCAACAAAAAGCTTGAAAGTTACAAACACATTGCTTATGTGGTTGACCATATCATTGAAGAACCCTGACAACCTAGTAGTGCAAATTACAAGGCTGTTCCATCCCTATTGTTATTTGAGAACCACAATTTACATTCAATAACACCGGAGAGTTCAGTCAATCTGACTCTGCATCGGATAGTGAATCTAACACTTCTAGTGGTGGAGATCCACATTCCGATGTGAGACCGATTTTAGGGTTGAATGATGAGGGAGTGACAGCTGTGACTGATGATTCAGACTCAGATGATGAGAAACCTGAGAATGTGAGTGATATTCCTTTGGAAAATCACATTATCACAAATGAACCAATATCACCTTCTCAGATTTCACATCCGATGGCAAATGAACATCGAGTGAATCAATCAGTAAAGAAAGAAGTGAAAATGAATTAGTTGAGAAACCCGTCACAGTATTTTATCGGATGGAAGGATTCGATAAGATTATCTCTGACAAGGAGTATCTGATAAAATTTGCCAATTACTCAAAAATCGAGAAAATCTGGTAGGATAGTACTATTTGGTTTCCTAAACATGAAAAGACCAATGATGTACCTCCAGAAATTTGAAAGAAAATATATCTGGATACTCCAAAAGATCCTAAGGTTCTTGTCACTGAGTTCATCAGGCCTAAAGAAATGGCTAATGGTTTTCTTGATCCGGCTTACTCAAAGGATCCAACCACTAAGAGTTTGAGACGTAGATGTGTGGATGATCAATATCCAATCAATTTCTACGCTAAGTCGAATGCCAAGAATGTTTTTGAGGAATACCGTGCATGTTTCAAGTGTGGGGAGAGAGGGCATTTACTTGCTCACTGCCCGTACGTGAGGCATAAAAGGCACGAAGTTGAGATGAGGCAATCCTATAGAAGTCCAGTTGACAATCATAGTTATCCTCAAAGACGTATTGTCCCTCAACCAGCAACATTTTATAATCAAAGTCGTTATTTTCAAAGGAGGGATAATCGTCAATTTACTTATGATTGTCGAAACTGGATTGTTATGGAAAAACCATTGAAGAACCAGTGGTGAACTCCACTATTGATAAACAAATGGTTCCACTAAAACCTGCTATTAAATCACCAGTTGGACCTAAATCTATTAATTCAGAGAAGGTAACCAAGAAAGTTTCATTTGAGAACAATGTTAAGAAACCTGCTGTGACTCAAAAGTCTCAGATTAACCCCCAGCACTGCTCCATCAATGGTCACCCCTTTAAGAATCTCCACCCAATCCATTGGGTCATTAACACCTGAGAGCTTTAGAAAACCGAAACGGTTACCGGCTCAGTCACGCTTAGCCGGAATAAAAGAATCTTCAAGATTGTCAAAATGTTGATACACATTCCAGAGGTCTTGAGCTGTGCAACTCTTGGGAATGTTAGAGACAAAGAAAGAAGTTGTGATTATGAGCCTATCTTCCCTCCTCTGAAATCTCCTAGCCTTCAGTTTCTCCTTTTTGCTAAGGACAGTCTGCCACTCATCATCTTGCTTCCTGTTGGTAGTCCTTGAAAAGATGTGTTTTTGTTCCTCCTTCTTCCTTCTCTGAAGTTCGCTGTACTTGGCTTGATCGAGTCTCCCCTGAAGTTGTCTGTTGGTCTTCCCCGCTCTCATGTTGTTGATATAAGGTAAGAAGAAAAATGTTTTGGAATCTTGATTAACCGAGATTTCAAAACAAAAGCAACTATTATTTCTTGGGATGTGGAATGTTGCGACCTAGTTCACTTCTTTTATGCTGACGGGTCAATGAATTGGAGTATAAATCAACATTGATAGTCAAGAAACATGTAAATAATGCTAGGGGTATTAGATTTTACTTTCATTTGTAAATAACACTAATTGGAATTTTGAAAATTTTCTGTATAGTGTGTTAGGAATCTAAGACGTATTCAAACAAGTGAATATGTGTTACTTTTAGTCATATGAGATGCACTTAGGTGAAACGGCTAGGGAACTAGAAAATATTGGGTTTTAGGCGTCGCATACAGGATTATGATACGTTATGAGGTCAGGATATGATGTAGTTTAAGATTGAAGTTCGGGGCAGAATCATTTTGGACAAGTAGATGAGGTTGTTCTCAATACTATCATTGCATGTGCCCTTCAAATACAATCAAATGATTGAGTCAAGATACATTTTTAAATTGAAATTAATGGGTTTTGGATGTGGCAATAGGTATTGTTATAGAAAATAAGTTTTATATAATGGACTGTAAAAATGAGATGTTTTATAGAAAAACCTAAGATATCAACTTAGATGCATCAAGTATGATGAAGTATATAAAGAACTTTTGTGTTTATGCATCGGCTTGCATTCTTTACTATTGTAGTTTTTACTTTTTTTTTGAAAATGCAAACTTCATACAAGACTCGAACCTAACTCCTTTCAATTCCTATTTCCTAAACCTTATTACAATTCCTTTGGCCACTGGGCTATTACCAAGTGGTTAGTTTTAACTTTTAAATATCATTCATTAAGTTACTTATTAATTATTAATATATTAAAGAAGTTTTATATTGTAATTTGTCTTATTACGTCATATTAGATTTTTCAACGTCGGGCTGATCCCGAGGTATAAGGGGAGAAGGGGTGCTACCCCGGTTTTTTTTCACTTCACTGATTTTAACCAAATACGCACTGCCACATCACTATACTGATTTACTTCACTGAAACAGTTTAATGGAGGCATCACTCCACTGATTCACTTCACTAAAATGTTTTTTTTTTTTAATTTTTTAAATAAACATAATTAATCCATAATAATTTAATTTATTTGAAAACAAAAAAATTAAATTAATCCATATTAAGGCTAGTGGATATAAAAATTGTCAATCATCAAAAGTAAGAAGTTGAAAATTGTCAATCTCCAAAATTAATCCATATTAAGAGCATTCAGATCCCCTTCACCAAATCTTATCTATTAAATTAAACTAAAAATTACCACTCTATCACTAAATCTTCTCTATCCTAATTAAAATAATAATATTTTTTCATACTTTTATTATTATATTTTCTCTCTCCTCTCTCACAACTACTTATAAAAACATTAAAATATATATAGGGGTGAACACTAGCTTTTCATATTTCGGATGAAACAGTGCTTCCACCAAATATTTCATCTTTCCTCCACTCACAACCACTTACACTCACCCCATATAATTTGGTGGACACATTCACATACATTTGATGGATGGGATGTGAGTGCTCTAAGGGCAGTAGAACACGTTTGTCTTTGAAAACAAAAATTCTATTATTTTTAATATTAATTAATCCACACACTTGAGCCCACCTAATATTAACAAAAATTCTATTTTTTTAATATTATTTATTCCACACACACTACACCTATACATATTATATATCTATCTCTCCTTCCTCAACATACCTGCAACTTTAGACTTTAAAAAAAAAATCAATATAAATTTAGAACTTAAAAGAATATAAAGGGGGAGAGAAGAGACTAAAAGAACGGAGAGAGAGATTAGAAACAAATAATATTTTATATAAATTTACGGGTTCATATCCGTTATATAGAACCAGAAATTGTTTTACGAGACATCTATCAGTACGGGTGACGACAATGTTACCATACTGGTTATGGGGTACCCTTGCCCAATTCTGTTGACGTCCCGTTCCCTAAAACTAGTAGTAAATAAGCACATATTGTGATGACGTGTATTATTTGCCGGCATCTTATTCTTTTCAACAATAAGTTTGCTAAGGGTGAAATTTTAGTTTTTATTTCCCAGTATGTTTTTTTTTTTTATTATTATTTTTTAATTTAGGGATTATAGAAAAGGTCAAGGAGACCAATAACTTTGCTAGTGGTACTTTAGATTTTTTAATATTGGGATTATAGAAGACGTCAAGAAAGATATAAAAAATCGTCTATTTTATTTTACTATAGTTAGTTTTATACGAAGAAATAGGGTTAGTTCAAAAGTCTATTTTTAACGTCAAGGAACAATAGACATGAATATCAAATTTTTAGTAGACTTTATTATTTAATTCCCCATTATTGATCGATATTTCATTATACTACTGGTAATGTAATATTATCCTTCAATGTTTGGTTACGTATGTGTTCGAACAACACAATTATTTCACTAATAAATATTAAAGCAGCATACGACACTAAAGACACCTGATCCATCGTAGCTGAAAAGCTAACACTAGTGGGGACTCCGAATTGAATATATTCTTATTCATACGTTGGAGTCCGAATGCAGGAGGTTCCCTCCTACGTTGAGGCTGACGGTCTTTGTGCAAATCGATCCAGGAGCCTATGAACCCTCCTAACCCATATAGTCTCAAACCTTAAACCCAATCATTTTCCTTGTTGTAGTAACAAGTGGACCTTACCGTAGGGCTTTTAAATAAAGGTGTTGGTAGTTTTTCAGTCTCATTTGTTTCTAAGTTACTGTTTCCAAATAACGTTTGGAGACAACAACCCTGATGAGGGTCTCCCTAAAACACGGCTACCAGTCACACCTCTGGTGACGGTGTCAGCTGAGGCACACCTTAAACGTACGGACTACAGACCGAACCGTCTCTGGGAGACATGCCCAACTTTAGGATGCCTCAGTCCTTATGAGCTTTCAACTCGTCGCCTAGAGAGGATATCTTGTTCCCCGTTGAACATGATGGATTATACCCCAAAAGAAGTACGAAGAAATTTCTTGCAACTAAGAGATTTTCTAAGCGGCTATGTGCAGGAAGAGAGCTCCCAAGGTGTAAAATGTCATGCCTTCTTATGATGAGGAGCTTATCGACACTTTTTCACCTGGACCTCCGGTGGTTGGAACAACCACACCTTCTGCTACCATACGTTTTAATATGAGCCCCAATCCTTACCTGAATGATCAGAGAGGGATATTCACTAGTGGGGAGACCAGCCGTTCTATACCTCTTTCTACCCCGGGTAAGGGAGTATACGATAGAGCAGCAGCTATGGGTCACTGATGCCTCGATGCCATTCTTGGTACCCCTCTCATATGAGGAAGCTTTAAGGTCTTTACGTTTGGAAAGAGGTGCGGTAGCTTCTTCTCTAGCAGGAGTTAGATGTCCTGTCACAACTCATTTCTCACATCACGGGGTGATGTATCTCAGCCACACTGACCCTTAGTTTGCACCATACATGATGCCACCCTATTTTCAAGTTGGCCTGGAGGCTACCCTTGGTAAGCTCCACCTCCTATAAGCCAGGCTCAAGGGACTTCATCTCCTTTGAATTAGGTTCAGGGAACTTTGCCTCCTTTAAACCAGGTTCATAACAACCAAGGGTCTTCACAGCCACTCGGGAACTTTGCATCCTTCAAGCCAAGCTCACCCTTCGGAGACATATAGCTCAAGTCTTTAGAATCCTTCGATAAAGCATAGCCCATTTTGATTTTCCAGACAAGATCAAGATGCCTGCAAACGTTAAAACTTATGATGGGACCGAGGACCCTGATGATCACCATAGTAGAAAAATGGAACAATGCTGAATGTTGTCATATGTTCATGCAAACCTTAGTATGCCCTACTCTCTATTGGTTCTATGGCCTCCCATCCCAAAGCATCTCTTCCTTCTATGATCTAGGGAGACGCTTCATATCAATCTTTACTCCATTTAGGAAGTGCACCAAAGATGCTGCTATCCTACACCAGATCCAGCAGGGGGAACATGAAGATCTTCAAACCATCATTGAAAGATACAAGGGGGAGGGTCTGAATTATAGCGGTTCAATAGAAAATATAAGAGTCTTGGGTTTCATGGGAGCCATACATCCTAAAAACCTCCAATGGAGATTCCATGAAGATGTTCCTTAAACCATGGAAAAAGCCTTTGAAATAGTTGAAGCCTTCCTTAGTGGAGAGGAGGCTCTCACTCGCCAAGAATCTATGAAACGGTATAGGGGAAGCTACAAAGATTGCTCTTCTAACTCGAGAAGGTCAGGTTTCCAGCCCTACAATGAAAGACATACTCATAGGTCCTTTGAACCAAGGAGAAATGAGGAACGAAAGCAGCCCCCCAGACCAGGAAGGTACCAAGATAAAGAAAAACAAGTGTTTACCATCCTAACAAAGACACCACAAGAGATCCTCTCCACAGAAGAAGTCAAATATAGCTTTCGTTCCCTAGACCTCCGTCCAAACCTGCCAGCAAAGGAGAAGTCAGCAAGCATTGTGCCTTCTATAATGACACATGCCACCACACCAACGATTGTTGCCAGCTGAAGAAACGGATAGAAGAAGTTGTTAAGTTAGGGGAACTAGCTTACATGATTAAAGATATCAAGGGGAGGAAGGGCAAAGGGAAGAAAGATAAGAAGGTGAACATGATTAGGCAAGAGAGGGCACAACAGATGAAGAGGGCCCATACTGAACCCTAGAACAAGCCATACATATGTCTCCCTCCTACCCCAAATGAGCTAACTATAACACTCGTAATTGTGGAAGCTGGACTTGTTGGCTTCCCAGTGGATAGGGTGTACATGGATTGGGGTACCTCTTCCAAACTGGTGTATGAAATTTGCTTTGAAAAGCTTAGCGAGGATATAAATTCCAAGCTCAGACCATCAAACGCGTCTCAGGAAGACTTCTATGGGGCACGTGTTCATCCCCTAAGCAAGCTCACCCACAATGTATACTTCAAGGATGGAGATTTATCTAGAATAGAGGAGCTTACTTTTTCAGTGATCATGTACCCTTCGAGCTACAACGTTCTCATTGGAAGGGTAGGCATCATAACCTTCAAAGTTATTGTTTCTACAGCACATGGTCTATTCATGTTTCCCACAGAGAAGGGGATGGCGACCTTGAAGCCCCTAGCAGAATGTGACACCCGCCAGATTTCCAAGTAAGTTGATTTTTGCTTCAAGAGCTTCATTGTTTTCATGAGATGTTTCAACGACATCCAACATTTTCCTGTCGTTCTTTCTCAACTGCTCAATTTCTTCTTGCTGCTTATTAATAATCTTCATCATCTCAGTAAGCTTCTGGTTCACAGTGTTCATCACATCACTGTCAACTGTGACCTTATGTGTAGAAGCTTCAGCAGACTCTGGCATTTTGCCTTTCTTCAACTTCTTAAGTACTCTATCCATAGCATCATTAAATTCATCAACAGGTAAATCGGACTCCTGTTCAGTACCTGAAGTGGTTTTCTGTTTCTTCGCAGTTGGAGCAGTAACCGGTGACTTAGAGCTTGATGCAGGTGGCAATTTCTTACCTGCAACCAGAGATTCAATCTCTCTTGCTCTTTTCTCCATTGGTCGCAACACCTTTTCCTTCTTCTTAAACTGGGGTTTCTTCTGTTTCTCCCCGTGCTCTGGCGATCCATGAAAATCTTCAGATCCCAAGCCTAGACCCTCATCAGTTTCGTCTAAACGAATAGGGCTCTTATTTCTTTGTTCTTCCAATGATCCGTTAAGACTGGCAGACTCACCAGCCACAGTGGCCTTGGGCGTAGTGCTCTTAGCCGTCTCTGTATCAGAATCCCATCTTTCATCTTCTTGTGTCTCCTCAGAATCAATCGACGCTTCATCAACCAAGTTCATACCTTTCTTTGACATCCGTTTCTTCCTCCTAAAAACATTTTTCTTCTTCGCTTGTTCAGCTTCAGTAACAACTTCAATCACAATTTCCTTTTCTTTACTCTTTCCACTCTTTGCTCATACGTTCACCACCTGGCGCTTTCGTTTTGCCTCAGGGTCAACTGGAAATAAAGGATTTCTACGTCAGATGCACTGTCAGCATGCCTCACCTTATCTTTACCAGGGTCTACATAGTCTATTTTGATCAGGTGACCAAATAGACGCCTCACTGGTGGTCGTTCGTTCATAGGCACACCTTTATACGCCTTCATTCTAGCAAGAGTATTAATGTTCATATGCTCCTGAACAATAATCTGCTTTGGATCTCTTTTCAATTTCTTATACTTTGAATCAAAAATCATCTGAAGGAATCTAGGAAATAACAGAAATTTCCTAGTCCTTGTACCTCTCACTGGTTCCAATAAGTGTTCCATTAGCATTCCGGACACATTGAATGGTTTTTTTAACATGAGTGCCACCATCAATGAGCTAATGCTTTTCCTCATCAAATCATAACCACCAGCTGCTGACCCGAAGACATGTATCATCACGTGTGCTAAATACTTGAACTCGGGACAAAGCTTTCCCTTATGTAACGAACCATCAGTAATAGGTCCGTTATACTTCATTCTAAGAAAGCACTTTCGTTGTTCAGTCCAGCTGAGTTCTCTGGGATCTGTCTTAACATCTTCAAGCTTCAACGCCTCTCTAATATCATTCTCTGAAACAATTATTAGCTCCCCTTGAATCTTACTAACCAGTGAAGATTCACCATCCCAGAAGTCCATCTTTGCATTTGTCCAGAACTCCTGTAACAAATCTCGGTAAATGATAGCAGGTGTAGCAATCGCGTCAATCACCCGGCTTCTCTTCAAAAACTCAATTATCCCAGTAAACTCCGTGTGTTTCTTCACGTCGCCTAAGTATGCACAACAGTTGTGTGCATTCTCAAACGGTAGAATAGCATTCTTCTCTGTCTTGGCAACCTGTGAGGATGATCCAGCATGAACACTTGTATCTTTGTAACAACCGACAAAAATGAGGTAATTCCGTACTAATTAACTAATATGTGATTAACGTAATTAAATGCAATTATGTGTTGATTTATTTATCAAGGCCTTAGAAGATATCAATTCCCAAATAATGCATAGGAATGCATACATTTAATGACAAAACCTGATGGGATCATGTGCGAGTAAATTTATCCGGTATGGACGTTGGCGATTACCCGGTAAAAATCAAATAAACGAAAAGGATCCCGGACACCCAGGATATAAAATAAAGGGTAATTTCACAAAATATAATGGGCTTTGGAACTCCAAAGCCATAAGTGGGAGCTTTTCATACAAATCTCCCGGTAACGAATAAAGTGCGCGTACCGCACCCGATACGCGTATAACTTATAATTTCACCCGACAAAAGCCTGAATAACTAATCAACGCTTAAACTAGGCTATGTTTAAGGGTTATTAAAGGTATTTTTAATATCCGGATAACGCGTGGTTAAAACCCGAAAAATACCCGAACGACACCCGAACGAGGAGGGATTTAACATAACAAATAATGGGTAAATCTTTAGTGTTATGGACCCCACCTAAAACCCCTAAGGGCCGGCCTAAACCCATCCTTCCCCATGCACAATCTCTTTTGTCTAAATAACCCACTTGTATCCTAGAGGTAATCATGGGATTAAATATGCATGGATGGTCATTGGGTAAGATTTGATAGTACAAAAGCAAGCCTAATCCATGTTTTTGTAAGAAAAAAAATCGGCCAATGGCCTTATGAAGCCAACACAAGATCATTCCATGAGATTACACTAATGATTAATATAAATCTAATTAGATTACATGGAAGATTATCACATTGGGCAAGATTTACCAAATCCTCTCCTCTCTCTCTCTAAACTCACGGCCAAAACACCCTCTACATAATCTCCCAAAGATCATTAGTATCTCACACAATCTTCACTAGATTTTGCATAATCCATGGAAGATACATGTAATATTTAGAGATATTAGAAGGATATTATAAAGATACAAGTATGCACACTTGAAACAACAAAGCAAAATCTTCTTCCTTTCTTCCCCTCTTGGCCGTAGCATATACCACCCACACACACACTCTTCTTTCAAGTTTAACACTTCCAAATCACCTCTAAATATCCATCTTTCAAAACCCCATTGTGTGTTTCAAGAGCTTGGAGCTTAACCACTTGGAAGAACACACTAAACCCCATTCAAATCCAAGGTTTTTGTCTTCCCTAGCCTTGTGCTAGTAGTAAGCTTCTTAACCTTGCTTTGATCATTAATATTCATGTTATGTGTTCTCAGAAGCAAGTTGTACATGAAGGGTTAAAATGTGGTTTTGAACATAAGCTTTAATATATTTTACAAGAGTAAAATGGATGATTAAAGACATATAAATGGATCATAGATTTGATGTTAGTAATGTAGTATTTCTAGAAATTATAAAAATCTACATATACACTTATGTAGGATGATGATTTAAACCTGATTTGTGAAAGTAACTTGAATATGCTAAAAGGTAGTTTTAACCATCATAAAATAACCATCTAAAGTCTAATATAAGTTGGAATATGTTGGAAGACCATAAATGTAGAAATTTCATATTTAAAGTCTACTTACTTGGATGAGTGAAATTTGGATATGTTGGACAAGAACACTAAACACACATGTTAGTAGCCTTATTTATAGACTATTAAAAGTGGTATGATGTAAAAATAATCTAACATTAAGAAGATGATTCTTCAAAGTCCATTAAATTGAGAGAAAAATGCTAACTTTGGAAGTTAGATGGAAAAATACAACATTTATAAGTTAAGGGACTAATGTGGTAACTTTGAAAGATGAGGGACTAAAATGGATATTTTAGAAACTTTGATCCAAAAATGCAACAATGGAAAGTTTGGTGTCAAAAGCATAAATAATGATTTTCCAAGGATGGTTTGGTAAACACTAGTAAACTACTTGTGTATTTTGTATAAAAAGTGTATTTTTATAAAAATGGAAGTTTATAAAAATATGGACTTGTATTAACATAAGGATTTTATAAAAATAGAGGTTTTTATAAAAATAGAGGTTTTTATAAAAATGTTGAACAAGATTAAAAACTTGAGAAAACTTATACAAAAATGAACACTTTTATATAAATGAGAATATAAAAGTGTTGGAAACATTTTTGTATATAAGTTAACAAGTTGGGTTAAAAATACAAAAGTATATTTTTGAACCTTTCAAGTAATATGTGTTGAGGAATTAGAAATATAAAAATAATATTTCTATAAGACGCATATTGGGAAAAAACTTGGAAAAATTAACTATCGAACTTAGATACATAAACTAACTATAGCGGATAAACGGACAAACAAGAGAAAAATGCCATTGCGGCAAGATGAGAAAATATATAACACTTTCCTAAGTGTTGGAGAAAATATTCGTGGGAGAAAACATAACGTAAATGATTAAGACGTTAAACAAACGTATGAACTTAACAAGAAAAATTACACATTTATGTATATATATATATATATGCTCGACTTGACGAAATTCTAGTATATCTACTTAATGGGAAAGTAGATATGCGGGAAGGAAAACCGAGACGAGTAGACAAAATATACATATATATTTGTGTATGCCGAACCGACGAGACCTTAGCATATTTGAATGGGAAAATAAATATACGGCATGGTGAGTCGAGTCGGGCATTAAGAATATACTGCCGAACGACAAGACCTTAGCATATTTATTTGAATGGGAAAATAAATATGTGGCAAAGTGAGTTGGGTCGAGTGTTAAGAATATATTATATCGAACGATGCGATCTTAAATATAATTATTTGAATGAAAATATTATACGTTAGGTGAAGTCGAATCGAGGATAATAATATACAAGTTAAAAGGATATTAAGGAGAATAATATATAACTTGTAATAAGAGGGTAATCCATCGCCAACGAACCTAGGATACGCGTTTAATTAAACGGGAATTGGAATAACACGTGGTCGGGGAGTTGGGTGTACAACTTTCCAAGGCACATGCACTATAGGTGTAGTGACTTATACGTCTAGGACGTTTGTAGGTGCGAGACCACAAATTTGCTATCTTTCCTATTGAGCCGGACACAGATTCAGGTGAGTCTCACGGCCCCATTTTAATCTATTTTACGTTTTTCGGGGGAAAGATATGTTAGGGATAATGTTTGACGGGATAATTACTTGAGTTGTGATCGCCACTCGGGGTTGAGACCTCTCTTCTATAATCATTAATTCAGGGAAATGAAACCAAAGGAATATTTGAATAGTACTATTGGTGCCTGACAAGGCCCACCCCTAATAGATAGCGTCGATTATGCATCGGCGTATGCCTGGGGTGCACGTATTCTGAAATCAAGTCGTAGGATACCGAGTAACGACTTGGAGCGGGGCATTATTATTATTTGTCTTGGTTTGGTTATAGGCTCAAGTAGAATTGTAGGAACTTGCAACTCCTATAAATGGTCATAACATGGTATTTCCCAAGAGTTAAAGTTTGGACTCTAAAACCTGTGAACTCACCAATAATTATATATTGACGAATTTTAAACATATATTTCAGGTAACTGATTGATGATGGACAACATGGCAAGCTGGGTCAGGGGAATCTCTCAACTGGGCGTCGGGTGTTTTGAAGGGGTTTCACCTTTATTTTCCCAAGGGTTTGGGATATATTTGAGAAACCTCCTTACTTGTATTAAAAACAATTTCGTTTATGTGTAAACGTGAAACATGGTTTTTGACGCCTTAATAAATGACCCATATTCTTAATTACTTATGATTTGCGTTAACCTTGACTTTATACGCTTGAACCGTCGCGCCACGTGTTTCCGCCATTGGCGTGGTGTGACAGAAAGTGGTATCACAGCCAAGGTTATAGCGAACTAGTATTTTTTTAAAATCTAAACTATAACCGGATTTGGTTCAAAAGATAAAGTTTTCAAAAATATATATACATATATATGCAAAACGCAATAAAGTAATTTTTCGAAAGAAAAGAACATTGGGTATGAGGAGATTCCGACCAAGCTAGCCATGGGTATTAATATGTGTTACGTTAGTATTAGAAGTTAGGAAGGATACCTTGAATGTACGCCTTAACTTTCTAATGAATAAATAATAAATATTAGTACGGTTCTGTTGCCAGGGATGTCGGACGCAGAGAGTGCAGCACCGAGCTATGATAGTAGATACAGATCATCCCAGCCCCACCGGTCGAGGTAGTAGTACTCGACCCGGAGGATGACGACATGGAGATAGATGCAGCCGTTGGAGGCGCAGGCAGCGACAGCTCCGAGGAGACTAATCCCGGTAAGGACCCAGAGTGGGCCCCCGCTGGAGACGACATGGCCGCCGTAGCAGACATGCCGATGGCAGAGGCACCACAGGCCGATTTGCCTCTTGTACCATTACCCGCAGCCCCATTACCACCACACCCTATTCGAGCCGTCAGGGATTTCCCTGCGGGCTGCGCAGGTCCTTCGAGACCCGCCCCCACCCGGTCAGACCGCGGAGTCTCCGTTCGATCGACATGCCCACGTCGATCATGAGCCGCTACCCTCCCCTCACATTCCCGTTCCCCCGGGTATGAGGCTTGTGCCTGTTGCTCGAGGACAGAACGGGTGGATATCAGACGACTCTGACGACGAGTAAGTAGCGTCTGTGGACGCCCCTACTGCACCTGTAGCCCTTCTCGCCCTACCTGAGCTCGTACCGCAGTATGGGCCCGCCTCTGCAGGACACATTCTAGAGGGCAGCTCAGCCCAGAACTCTGAATTACACAGAGCGGGCATGACGGCATTCGCTACTGCGAGCCCCACTACCCCCACCGTCATGGTGTCCACCCCGGAGTGGGCCACTGTTACACAGCCCCTTATGGCCCCCTTGGCCGAGCTCGTAGCACCTCCCTCAGCACCCATGACATTACCCATCCCTACCTTACCCATGCTGCCACCCCACCCAGATATGCTTACAGTACCACTACCTACACCTTACACTTTGGGTGCAGGGGCTCCCTTCATGATACCATCGCCTGCACCGTATGCTCTGGGTGCAGGAGACCCATACCTGATGCCACCCCACTTCACCCCTGGACTACTGGGTTTTGCCCAGCCATTTACACCTCTACCGATACCAGACCCAGTCGGTCCATCCCAGCCGACATACCCCGACATACCCGGGCCGTCACAGCCCCATGGGATGGCCCCACTATCCGGACCGGCTTGGTCCACAGTGATTTTATTGGAGAGTGACTTCCAGACTCTCGCTGACACGGTGCAGCGCACCGTAAGCCAGATGGATCAGCAGGCCCGACTCATGTGGGCCAGGATTATTGACGCCAGGGATGCACTGGCACACTACGCAGAGGAGCTTCTGCGCATGGACGCACACTGTGGGATCACCGACGACGCGCACTTCGCGCACCGCCAGTTGCTATATGATCGCATTAAGACTATCAGCATGTCCATCAGTATGTATTACCCCCAGTACCAGTACCCACCGCCACCACCGCGGTAGACGGGGAGACATTCCAGGGATGCTCGAAGAATCATTTTCAGATATATATAGTAGTAGTAGCATGATAGCGTAGCACGGATTACAGCGCTCGTTTGCATTTTGCCCAGCCGAGCGGGGTGTGCCGGCATATAACATGATGTTTTTATTATTTCAAAACGATGTATGAGGGATGCTATCCCCTATTTTGTTATTGTAAACAAAGCGTTGTACTTTTATTGTTGAAATTAATGAAAATCTTATTGTTATGATGGTAAAATATGTGGTTGTATAACTGTGATTGTCTACGATTATTATTACTTACTCTATATATTGTGATTTGTGCGATTGTGTGGTGATGATTGTGTTGATTATTATATTCATGTGATGAGTTGCTATTTATGCTTTGTGTATGACAATATTTGTATGAATGTCCGTCAAAAATTAACCCTTAATAATTATTATTGAAGTAAAATGGCACCGGCCACACGGAGCAACAGTGGCAATGACGGATTGCCCACAACACCCGCTGAACTCAAATCACTAGTCTCGGAGCGTATAGCCCGAGCTATCGCGGAACACGAGGCCGCCCGCACCGAACGATCGCGGGACAGGACCGGGAGTGATCGACGTGAGAACTCCCCCACTGGTAAGAGGTTTATGAATAAATGCAAAAGCGATGGGAGATCATCATGAAACTCCTATCCCATAATAACATACTACCTTATTATTGTAGAAACTGCCTCGCGAGAGCGTGGCTGCACATTCAAAGCCTTCCTGGACTGCAAGCCAATTAACTTCAGCGGCACGGAGGGATCCGTTGGATTGGTCAAATGGTTCGAAAAGACTGAGGCGGTAATCCGCATCAGTAGCTGTACTCCCCGACAAATTGTCATGTACTCTACGAACTTGTTCCTGGATCAAGCGTTAACTTGGTGGAACAACCAACTTCAGTCACTAGGAGACGATGCTGCATACTCCTTAACCTGGTTGGAGTTAAGGGAACTTATGATTGCTGAGTACTGCCCGGCGAGTGAAGTGCAGAAACTGGAGACTGAATTCTGGAACCTCACTGTAGATGCAAAAGTGCGACTAAAGCTTTGGATTGTACAACACAATATGTTTTGGTAATATCGAAGGTGCGAAGGAGTGAAGTAGGAGGTGCGAAGGAAGACTGAAAGGTGCGAAGGAAGCAGCATGGACGAATGAAGAATTAGATTATTGTAAAGCTTGGTTCGACCTTATGATTTGGGCGAACCTGCACATTCGCACAAACAGTTTGGGCGAATGTGCAGTCTATAAATAGACAAGTTTGATTTTTTAATGTAACTTTTGATCATTTTTATTCCCTCCACTTTCAGAAACTCTCTCTAGTGTTTTGTTAAACTTGTTTATCGTTCATACCTTGATTGTATCTATATTTCAACGTGTAAACAAGTGTTTTATGAATGAAAACTTTTGAAAATGATGATCTGTGTGTTTGAATCTGTTTGATTATTATTTTGTGATAGTTTTAGGGTTTCCGCACCTAAAACTAACTTGTTTGATCAATCTTTGTTTGTTATCGATCCTTTCACGCGCATACAAAGTGGTATCAGAGCCATTTCGGATCAAACAACCACAAATTAATAATCTCTCAGTTGATTTGGATCCAATTTTGGTCAAAAAGTTTCTGTTTTCAATGAACAAACTAATGTGATAAGATTTTGATCGATTACACCTTGATTTCGAGTTTAAGTCGGATAATTCTCTTTATTAAAGTTGTTCCAAATCAATTCCGATTCAAAACCTGATTAAGATCATCAAAATCCATCAACATTTGAAAAACATGATCAAAATTAACTGATTTTCAAAGAATAACCGTTTTTGAAATCACAGGGGTCGAACAAGAGAATTTGGTCGAAAGTGGAACTCATTTGGGTCGAAAGAGTGATTTTGTGTACGAAGGAGGTGTTTTAGTAGTCGAAAGAAGACTTTGATTGCTTATTTTTCACATTCGCCCAGTTATTTCACCTTCGTTTGATCGAACGGTCGAAGGAGCTGAAAAACGGTCGAAAGAGAGTCTAAAGTGGTCGAAGGAGATTTTGTTGATTTAGTCCACATTCGTATCAGTTAAAAACGGTCGAAGGAGAAATTTATTTCTCATTCGCACGTTCGTATATACGAAGGAGAATCCTATTTTAAAACATTTTTAATCTTTTCGTGTTTAACCGTTTGCAGGACAAGATGTGGAACTTCCCAACAACGCCTAGACCTACTCAAGCACCACAACAGCAGACAACACAAGATCCGTGGTCCATTGCAGCTCAGAAGACTAGTCAACCATCACAGCCAATCAATTATATGGCAATGACTAGTTCGGCTCCACAACAAGTTGTTCAACCATTACCACAACCGATTGACAACTATTGGGGAGTCGCAGCAGCAGCAGTCCATTCACAGACGACCAACGCTATATCCACTCTTATTCATGATCTATCTTCTGGAAGTGGCAATCGTCCTCCGAAGCTAATGGACATGAAGGAGTACAATACTTGGAAGATGAAGTTCAAGATCCATGTTGAGGGACAAGGACTTGAGGGAGCCGAGGCTTGGCAAATGATTGTGAAGGGTTACGTTGCTCCTATTCTGGAGAATACTGGAGAACCAATCCCTTTGGAGAATTTGGCGGATGATGAGAAGAAAGGTTTGCGATAGAGAAGAAGGCATTCTCTCAGCTATCCCAGGCGATCAACACTGATCTATTGCATCAGTTTGGATCATGCACTACATCCAAACAACTATGGGATATGCTGAGAAATCGACATGATGGAAATGAGAAGACCAGGAAGCTAAGGATGGAAGAGCTTCGGAAGGAGTTTGAAAACTTCAGTTACATGGGTAATGAGACCCTAAAAGAGTTGGTTCCAAGGTACTGCCATTTGCTCACTGAATTGTCGAGCTATGAGATCAGCATTCCAATGTCGGAATTAGTTGATAAATTTGCTGATGCTTTACCACCCTACTGGAACCAACACATTGAAGTGTTAAAGGAGAAGGATGCTTACCAGTATTAGACTATTAATGAGTTCATTCAAAAGCTGGAAAACAAAGAGATGGAGGAAAAGAGAAAAGCTAAGAGAGCTCAGATTCCACAGAATCCTGATTTATATGTGAGTGGTCCATCTAACTCTCTTTCTGCTTCAAGCACCACTTCTAACGTTGCTCCTCACATAGCATGTGTTTCCAACGTTGTTGAACCAACAAAAGCACCCATCAACTACCTTGCTCAAACTTCAACCTACACACCATCATACACACAACAATCTTTTCAAACACCAAACTTTATTCCACCTTTTTCACCATTACAACAAGCCGCATGCTACACATCAAGTCAACCTCAACAACAACAACAACAATATCCTCCTCAAATGAATCAGATGCAGATTACTCAAGCACAGTCAAGTCAAAACCCGATTGTGTTAGAGACCTCAAACCTTAACAATGTGACTGTTGAAATTGCTCAACAGCATGTTGCTCTAGTATCTGCTATGGTTGCTTCTTATAACGGTTTGGTAGCGAGTCAAATTGGTAACAATAATCTCACCAATGAGGACTATGCTCAAATCGACAAAGAGGAGATGGAGTTGATGGACATTCAGTGGGCTTTTGCAAGTATTATAAGGAGAGCCACTGACTTTATTCAGAAGACTGGCAGAACTGATCTCTCAACTTCTCCAAACACCACATACGGATTCAACAAAGCAAAATTTACATGCTTCAACTGTAACACCCCAACCGATGGCGGAAACATCGGGGTGCCACGCATTGATGATTGTTTCAGTAGCACATGGTATAATATAAATTTTAAATAATTTATTCAAACATAATATCCAAAATATGAAATGATGTGTAAGAATTCAAATACATGATATCAAATAACAAACTTCAATAACTTCAAATAAACTTCATGTAAAATCCTCATGCTAACTCAAGCATCAGCTTCATTGTTACCTGAAACATGTTAATTTTGAATGTATTTTGGGTCAACATAAGTTGGTGAGAATTACATAGGTTTTTGATAATAAAATGAATAAAATGTTGTGCAATTCATGTGTCATGTCAATCTAGCCCATATGTGAGAACATACTAGAAATAAATCGAGTGCATAATCAACCCTGATGACTGTTATAAAATAATACATACCATATGCTCATGGTCCAATTGAATATGTTATGCGATAACAAACACCCACGTAACCTTTGTGGGAGGCACGTATCCGGGTGGGATTGTCAGTCCAATAGATCTATCAATGTATACCGTCGGCTTACTCTAGACATAATGCAACATAGAAAACACATAGACACATTGATGATTGAATTGCAATGATAATGTTATAACATGTTTCACCCCAAAAATGGTGATAAATAAAAGGGGCTATGTAAAACTCACCTTAGCAAATGTTAAACTTGTTGAAAAGATGAATAGATGGTGTTGCCCAAAATAATTCCAATTATCACCCTATAATAAGGTAATATATAATAAGTCTAAGTCTAATAACTTACAAGTGTATCCTAGGGTTTTGATTTGGGGATATCCAATTGTTGAATTTAAATTAAAATGTTAATTAATAAAGGAAAATTTTATAATTAATGAAAGAAAGTCTTTTTATAAAATTTGAATTTTGAATGTACACATTAAAGTGTTTGGAGTATAAAAATAATTTTTATAAAATTATTTCATTTAAAATAGATTTTTAAATCTATTTATTACAAATAGCCAATATTTAACTTTAATATTCAAAAATACTAAAATTAAAGAATTTCAATTTTAAAAATCATAATTCTGTTCCAAATATTTAAAAATAATTTGTATAAAATTTTGGTGTAAAAATAATAAAAATTGAATTTATTAAGATTTAATTTTGATTAAATCTAACAAAAATTGATTAAAAATATAAAATAATTGACTTTTCTGAATTAAAAATTATTTCAGTAAAGTATAACTTTATATAAAGTCAGGATAATTTTTGGAGAATTTAATAAAATTATTTTGATATATAAATGGATTTTTATGAATATAATAGTATAAAAATGATTTAATTATTATAAATATTAAATAAATGAATTTTTGAAAAATAAAAATTGTGAATAACACTTTTAACTTAGATTTAATAAATGTAATTTTTTTTAGAATTTATAAAAAGGTTTTATTATTTAAAAACGAATTTATAAGTTTTATAAGAAATATATATATATATATTTGTTGTTTTAAAAAGAAAAGAAAAGAAAAAGGGAAGTCAGAGCCGGGACTCGAACCCGGGTGACTGCTGTGGCAAGCCTTGGTCACAACCACTTGGCCTAGGCCAGTGGTTGTGATGAAAGCCGTTTAATAATAATTATATGCACATTGGCAATCCAGTTTATCCCCAATCTATAAATTACGAACCCTAGATTTAACAATCAAACAAATCAGACATAATGAGCCCGATTAATGTTGGGGCTTTTGTTGTTTGATTGCCGACTAACAAAACCCACAAAAGAAATAGGACTCACAGTGATGAATTGTGCTCGTTTGCCCGGTCAAAGCCAAAGTCAAACAGCGTGATGATGAATGATAATCAGAGATGTTTCAGAGACAATTGGAGGTTGAGAGAGAGATATGAGCGAGTTGTGAATGATCGTAGAGGGTCTATTTATACTGAGGATCAGTGGGTTTGGTTAATTGGAAAGTTGACCCCGATTAATTGTCATACGCGTATAATTTCAAAATTAGTCAACGATTCGTTGTTAATTGACGTGTAATCGTGTCATACTGGGCCGGTAATCACCTAAATTTGCCAAACATAGATCAATTATCAGTTAATGTGGTTTGATTATGCATTCGCGTCAAGGCAGTTGACTTCCCAAGTCAAAATGCAGGTTTTAAAAACGCGTATAAGATTAAATTGTGTCCGGGTTTATTACAAGTTGAAAGCCAGCCCAGCTGGTTAAGTGTGTGGTGTTGGTGACCCGGTCTTGGCGCGGGTTCGATTCCCGGCCAAGACTTTTAATTTTTTTACATTTTTAACACACACAACACATATATATCTATATATATATAGTACTAGGGTTTCAATAATGCGACAAAAATAATAAATGCGAACATATAAGATGAAACTTGATGTTTTTATTAAAGACGAACGTGTAACGTACAAGTTTTAAAAGCGTAATGTTACAGTCTCCCCTACTTTTAGGAACTTCGTCCCGAAGTTGGAGTTGGAGAGTCTGGTGGGAAAAGATGTGGATACTTCGATTTCATCTGGTCTTTACGTTCCCAAGTGAATTCTGGGCCTCGTTTAGATTCCCAACGAACCTTAACGATCGGAATACGACTGCGCTTGAGTTTCTTGACTCCAGTATCAACAATCTCGACGGGTTTCTCGATAATGTGCATGCTTTCATCAATTTGCACATCCTCAAGAGGAACATGAAGGTTCTCATCTGCTAAGCATTTCTTGAGATTCGAAACATGGAAGGTCGGATGAACATTGCTTAGCTCAGGTGGAATCAAGTTTGTAAGCCACTTTTCCAACTCTGTCAAGAATTTTGAAGGGGCCTACGTATCGAGGAGCTAGTTTTCCCTTTCTACCGAAACGAATTACTCCTTTCCAAGGGGATACCTTAAGTAGCACAAGGTCCCCAACTTGAAATTCCAAGGGTTTACGACGTTTATCAGCATAACTCTTTTGGCGACTTCTAGCCTTGAGAAGATTATCCTGAATGAGCTGAATTTTGTCTGTGGTTTCCTGGATTAGTTCGGGTCCAGTAATACGAGCTTCACCAACCTCAGTCCAACAGACAGGTGAACAACATTTCCGACCATAGAGTGCCTCAAAAGGAGCCATGTTAATGCTGGCGTGATAACTGTTGTTGTATGAAAACTCAAGCAAAGGAAGATGAGAATCCCATGCGCCACCAAAATCGATGACACATGCCCTGAGCATGTCCTCAAGTGTCTGGATGGTTCGTTCAGTCTGACCATCAGTTTAAGGGTGATATGCAGTGCTCAGGTTCAACTTGGTACCCAAAGCATCTTGTAGAGATTCCCAAAAGTGAGAGGTGAAACGACCATCGCGATCAGAAATAATGTCCAAAGGTATACCGTGACGACATACGATTTCACTTACGTACATCTTAGCCAACCTTTCCACAGAATACTTCTCACGAATGGGTAGGAAGTGAGCTGATTTGGTCAAACGGTCGACGATTACCCAAATACTATCAAAACCTTTGGGTGTACGAGGGAGTTTGGTGATGAAATCCATAGCTATGCTCTCCCATTTCCAGACAGGAATCTCTGGTTGTTCAAGCATACCAGATGGTCGTTGATGTTCAGCCTTAACCTTGGAACAAGTGAGGCATTTTGCAACGAATAGAGCAATGTCTTTCTTCATACCAGGCCACCAATAAGAATAACGAAGATCTTGGTACATCTTGTCAGCTCCAGGATGAATAGAATAACGAGACTTATGAGCCTCGTTCATGAGAAAAGTACGAAGATCATCACGGTCGGGAATCCACAGTCGATTAAGGAAATAAAGAAGACCATCGGGTTTGGTTTCAAGTTGAGTTTCAGCACCACAAGACATTTCATCGTACATGTTACCTTGGGTGACTGATGTGTCTTGAGCCTGGAGAATGCGATCTTGAAGGTTAGTACGAACTCTCGCACATTGGAGTTTGACACGCTCTTTACGACTAAGTGCGTCAGCCACAACATTCGCCTTGCCAGGATGGTAGCGAATTTCGCAATCATAGTCATTAAGTAATTCAACCCAACGTCGTTGCCTCATGTTAAGATTCTTTTGATCGAAGACATGTTGGAGACTTTTGTGGTCCGTGAACACCACACATTTGATCCCATAAAGATAATGTCTCCAAATCTTGAGTGCAAAGACAACAGCGCCCAATTCAAGATCATGGGTGGTATAATTCTTTTCGTGAGTCTTGAGTTGTCGAGACGCATAAGCAATAACCTTTCCTCGTTGCATGAGAACACAACCAAGACCTTGGTTTGATGCATCACAGTAGACCACGAAATCATCATTACCATCAGGTAGAGACAAGATAGGAGCTTCACAAAGTTTCAGCTTAAGAGTTTCGAATGCTTCCTCTTGCTTAGGTCCCAACTCATAGGGTTTACCCTTGTGAGTTAAGGTAGTGAGAGGAACAGCGATCTTGGAGAAATTGGCGATGAATCGACGATAATAACCAGCCAACCCAAGAAAAGAACGGACTTCCGTTGGAGTGGTATGAACACTCCAATTCCTCACAGCTTCGATCTTTGCGGGATCAACATGAATTCCGTTCATATCAATGACATGTCCCAAAAATTGAACTTCCTTAAGCCAAAATTCGCATTTTGAGAACTTGGCGTACAGTTGTTCTTTCTTTAGGAGATTCAAGATAGAGTGAAGATGTTGCTCATGATCGGATTTTGATTTAGAGTAAATCAAAATATCATCGATGAAAACGATCACGAATTTGTCGAGATAGGGTCTACAAACCCGATTCATCAAATCCATAAATACTGCGGGAGCATTGGTCAACCCAAAAGGCATAACCATGAATTCATAGTGACCGTAGCGTGTGCGAAAAGCTGTCTTGGGAATATCTTCATCGTGGACTCTAAGCTGATGATAACCAGAACGGAGATCAATCTTCGAGAAGTGGGTTGCTCCTTGAAGTTGATCGAAGAGATCGTCAATCCTAGGAAGTGGATAACGATTCTTGATGGTGAGTTTGTTGAGTTCACGGTAGTCAATACACATCCTAAGAGAACCATCCTTCTTTTTAACGAATAAGACAGGGGCTCCCCATGGAGAAGAACTAGGGCGAATGAACCCTTTATCAGAAAGTTCCTGTAATTGACTGGCAAGTTCTTGCATCTCAGAGGGTGCAAGACGATAAGGAGCTTTAGCGACGGGATTAGCACCAGGAACAAGATCAATACGAAATTCCACTTGTCGAGCAGGAGGCAAACCAGGTAAATCCTCTGGAAAGACTTCAGGATAGTCTTGAATAATAGGAATGTCTTGGATACTTTTGCCTTTGTCCTTCTTCTCTATCACGTTAGCTAAGAAGGCTGTATACCCCTTTCGTAAGTACTTTTGGGCAGTAGTACAAGACATAAGCTTAAGCTCACCACAGGGTTTCTCACCATAGATCTTCAAAATCTCACCAGATTCGAGAGGAATGCGTATGACTTTCTCGAAGCACAGAATTTCGGCACGATGAGTTGACAACCAGTCCATGCCTACTATAACATCAAAACTACCAAGATGCATGGGGATGAGATCGATAGGGAAGGTATGATCGTCGAGGTTCAACAAGCAGTTACGAATAATAGAGTCGATTGAAATAGACTTCCCGTTAGCTACCTCTACCACGAAAGGTTCTTCTAGATTAGTGTGGGGTAAGTTAAGTAATGGTTCAAACTTCAGTGACACAAATGACTTATCAGCTCCCGAATCAAATAATATGGATGCATAGTGGTTATTAATGAGAAACGTACCATTCACCACTTCGTTGTTGTCACGAGCCTGGTTAGCGTTGAGATTGTAGGCGCGACCTCGAGCACCTTGGTTCTGGTTGCGGTTCTGGTTTTGGTTTTGGTTCTGATTTTGGTTTTGGTTTTGGTTTTGGTTTCGGTTACGATTAGGGCAGTTGTTGATGTAGTGATTAGGGTTGCCACACTCGTAGCATTGACCACGAGTAGGCCTGTTGTTTTGTTGGTTGGGAGCTGGGTTGTTGTTGTCTTGGGTAGTAAGAGATCGACAGACGTTCACCAGGTGACCATATCGTTGACACTTAGTACAAAATCGACATGGCACCTGTGTTGGATGGTGGTACTTGCAAGTGTTGCACAAAGGGTGAGGTCCGGTGTATGGTTTCTTGGCTGGGTTTTGGGCAGCAGGTGGAGTAGCAGCAACCATATAGTTTCTAGCCTTGCGCTTTTTGTTGCTTGAGGTCTCAGGCTTGACTTCAATTGCAGGCTGTGGAGTGTCTTTGGCAACAGTCTTCTTAGTGCCCTTGCGGAAGAGAGTACCGTTCTTCACGTGATTATCAGTAAGAGTGGCCGCTAGACGTTTGGCCTCTTCCAAAGTTGCAGGATTTCTACCCCAAACGGTGTCCTGGATTTGCATGGGCAGACCACCGATGTACTTCTCGATGGCTACCGGCAGAGGAGTAACTTTGTGGGGCAACAATAAGCTAAGCTCATGAAAGCGGGTGTTGTAGGCGAGGTTTTCCCCACTATCTTGAGCTAAGGTGTGGAACTCATCCTCAAGTTTCTTAACTTCATTGCGAGGACAAAACTCTTCCTTCATGATCTCTTTGACTTGGTCCCATGTCATAGCAAGAGCAACCTCGGCCCCACGAGTACGCTTTTCTTCATTCCACCATGTGAGTGCTCGTTTATGGAGAACACTCACGGCGTAACGAACCTTGAAGTTGTTGGGGCACTCACTGTTGATGAAGGTATTCTCAATACCCTCAAACCATTGGAGGAGTCCAGTAGCTCCTTCTTCACCACTGAACTTTGAAGGGTTACAAGAGTTGAAATGCTTAAGGGTGCAGGCTTGGGGTCCATTTCCATTGCCATTGCCGTTCCCGTTCCCGTTGTTGTGACCATTCCCGTTGCCGTTCAATTGGATGACCTGAGCGAGTAAATTGGGAACCAGAGTTGCGATTTGCTGCGCCATCTGTTGAGAAATGATCGCAGCCAGTTGAGCATCGACCCCATTATTGTTGTGGTTAGGAACTTGGTCATGGTTGTGGTTATGGTTATCACCACCTTCTTCGTGGTTCTCACCATTGTTGTTGCGAGTGCTGCGACGAGGAGGCATGATCTGTAATAGACACAATGAAATGAATGAGAGTTTATATAAGGAATGTAATCATTTATCCATTAATTAAAACGAATAAACGAAAACGTTGACTTATCAAAGATTCTAAATTTTAATAACCTATGAAGACATGCTTTAGCCTATAAGTGAACACTCATCCCGAGAATTCCCAGGTAGGCATCCGGGTCCCTCGTCTGATTGGGATATATGCGCAATGCCAGCCTAGACAGAAGACTCAGAATACAGGCGTTCACCCTTCCAGATTGCACGTGTTTGTTATTAAAATCTAGAACTTCGACGAGATCTCAAGGGGGTTCAGGTTAAACCTGAGGATTTTGTCCTATAAATCTAATGGTGGATCAGGATTGCAGCAGACAAATAAGAGTAGTCACATGTAGGTTTAGGGTTATAAGGCATAGGATAAGGATAGGATTAGGGAAGCAATTAGGGTTACAAGTAGGAGAAGCAAGTACTGTTTAAGTCCCTAAGGTTATAGTCTAGATTATTTCTAATAACCTAATTCCCTATAACCAAGTCTCTGATACCAATCTGTAACACCCCAACCGATGGCGGAAACATCGGGGTGCCACGCATTGATGATTGTTTCAGTAGCACATTGTATAATATAAATTTTAAATAATTTATTCAAACATAATATCCAAAATATGAAATGATGTCTAAGAATTCAAATACATGATATCAAATAACAAACTTCAATAACTTCAAATAAAACTTCATGTAAAATCCTCATGCTAACTCAAGCCTCAGCTTCATTGTTACCTGAAACATGTTAATTTTGAAAGTATTTTGGGTCAACATACGTTGGTGAGAATTACATAGGTTTTTGATAATAAAATGAATAAAATGTTGTGCAATTCATGTGTCATGTCAATCTAGCCCATATGTGAGAACATACTAGAAATAAATCGAGTGCATAATCAACCCTGATGACTGTTATAAAATGATACATACCATACGCTCATGGTCCAATTGAATATGTTATGCGATAACAAACACCCACGTAACCTTTGTGGGAGGCACGTATCCGGGTGGGATTGTCAGTCCAATAGATCTATCAATGTATACCGTCGGCTTGTACGGAGTTAATGGTTATGCTAGAATGGTGCTTACTCTAATCATGCTCAAGACATAATGCAACATAGAAAACACATAGACACATTGATGATTGAATTGCAATGATAATGTTATAACATGTTTCACCCCAAAAATGGTGATAAATAAAAGGGGCTATGTAAAACTCACCTTAGCAAATGTTAAACTTGTTGAAAAGATGAAATGATGGTGTTGCCCAAAATAATTCCAATTATCACCCTATAATAAGGTAATATATAATAAGTCTAAGTCTAATAACTTACAAGTGTATCCTAGGGTTTTGATTTGGGGATATCCAATTGTTGAATTTAAATTAAAATGTTAATTAATAAAGGAAAATTTGATAATTAATGAAAGAAAGTCTTTTTATAAAATTTGAATTTTGAATGTACACATTAAAGTGTTTGGAGTATAAAAATAATTTTTATAAAATTATTTCATTTAAAATAGATTTTTAAATCTATTTATTACAAATAGCCAATATTTAACTTTAATATTCAAAAATACTAAAATTAAAGAATTTCAATTTTAAAAATCATAATTCTGTTCCAAATATTTAAAATAATTTGTATAAAATTTTGGTGTAAAAATAATAAAAATTGAATTTATTATGATTTAATTTTGATTAAATCTAACAAAAATTGATTAAAAATATAAAATAATTGACTTTTCTGAATTAAAAATTATTTCAGTAAAGTATAACTTTATATAAAGTCAGGATAATTTTTGGAGAATTTAATAAAATTGTTTTGATATATAAATGGATTTTTATGAATATAATAGTATAAAAATGATTTAATTATTATAAATATTAAATAAATGAATTTTTGAAAAATAAAAATTGTGAATAACACTTTTAACTTAGATTTAATAAATGTAATTTTTTTAGAATTTATAAAAAGGTTTTATTATTTAAAAACGAATTTATAAGTTTTATAAGAAATATATATATATATTTGTTGTTTTAAAAAGAAAAGAAAAGAAAAAGGGAAGTCAGAGCCGGGACTCGAACCCGGGTGACTGCTGTGGCAAGCCTTGGTCACAACCACTTGGCCTAGGCCAGTGGTTGTGATGAAAGCCGTTTAATAATAATTATATGCAAATTGGCAATCCAGTTTATCCCCAATCTATAAATTACGAACCCTAGATTTAACAATCAAACAAATCAGACATAATGAGCCCGATTAATGTTGGGGCTTTTGTTGTTTGATTGCCGACTAACAAAACCCACAAAAGAAATAGGACTCACAGTGATGAATTGTGCTCGTTTGCCCGGTCAAAGCCAAAGTCAAACAGCGTGATGATGAATGATAATCAGAGATGTTTCAGAGACAATTGGAGGTTGAGAGAGAGATATGAGCGAGTTGTGAATGATCGTAGAGGGTCTATTTATACTGAGGATCAGTGGGTTTGGTTAATTGGAAAGTTGACCCCGATTAATTGTCATACGCGTATAATTTCAAAATTAGTCAACGATTCGTTGTTAATTGACGTGTAATCGTGTCATACTAGGCCGGTAATCACCTAAATTTGCCAAACATAGATCAATTATCAGTTAATGTGGTTTGATTATGCATTCGCGTCAAGGCAGTTGACTTCCCAAGTCAAAATGCAGGTTTTAAAAACGCGTATAAGATTAAATTGTGTCCGGGTTTATTACAAGTTGAAAGCCAGCCCAGCTGGTTAAGTGTGTGGTGTTGGTGACCCGGTCTTGGCGCGGGTTCGATTCCCGGCCAAGACTTTTAATTTTTTTACATTTTTAACACACACAACACATATATATCTATATATATATAGTACTAGGGTTTCAATAATGCGACAAAAATAATAAATGCGAACATATAAGATGAAACTTGACGTTTTTATTAAAGACGAACGTGTAACGTACAAGTTTTAAAAGCGTAATGTTACATCAACTGTGGTGAGAAGGGACATTTCAAAAGAGAGTGCACACAGCTAGCGCAACAAGGTAACCGAAACCCTTTCAATTCAACATACCAAAACAGACAAAACCAAAACCAAAATCAAGTGTCATACAACAGTCCAAACATCTCAAGCTTTCAACCACAAAACACTTATCAGAACCGTCAACAAAACACCAACACCAGACAATCCACAAATCAAAACCAACCTCAACAAAATCCAAACCGAACTATTGTTCCTATCACTACGCCTAACACACAAAACCAAAACCAAACTGATAATCAAAACCAAGCACTTGTGATCCAAAAAGATGAAGGTTTTGATTGGACTGGTATGCATTTAGGGGTGGAGGAGATCACTGCTGGGAATGTGGCATGTGTGGCACAGCAGATGAGATTGGATGAGAATGAGGAGATTGAAGAGGAAGTTGTGATTGAAAAAGTGTCGGAGTTGAAGATTGAGGAAGTGAATGAGGATGTGATTGTTGAGAGTGAAGATAAGAAATCGGGGATGATTCTTGATTCTGTCACGGATGTTGGAGACCAATACGATTCAGCTTACTCGGATATGGAGAGTGAATCTGATTCAGAGACTAGTGTGAATTCACTAGATGATGACATTGACCAACTGCTAGCTGAAGCTGACTTCCTGATGACCCGCAAGTCATGTATGGTGGATGATGCATGCACCAAGATTGACTATTCCAAATTCTTCGCAGGGAAGGAAGCTCACTTTGCTTTGATTGCCATGACAGAACCTCCTAAGCCGGTAAGTTCTGAAACTCAATCTCAAGCGTGTGTTAAATGTGATAAATGTGCTGATTTTGAAAAACTGACTGATGAAAACAAGCTTCTCAAGGTCCAACTTGAGAGTGCCAAAATCAACTGTCAGATTTATCAAAAGGACTTAAAAGATTTCAACAAAGTTCTTGATGGTTATAAAAAGGATGTGTCTGAACTTAAAAATACATTGTCAATCAAACAACTTGCCATTAATAATTATATCAATGAAATGGAAAACACTAAATTGGAAATGGCAACCATCAAGTGCTTTGCTGAAAAAGTAAACAAAAAGTTAGAGAGTTACAAGCACATAGCATATGTAGTCGACCATATCATTGAAGAACCCTCTCAGTCAAATAGTGCAAACTATAAGTCAGTCCCATCTCCGGTATTGTTTGAGAATCACACTTTACATACAATACCACCGGAGACTTTAATGAATTCTGATTCAACATCAGAAAATGAGCCTAACACTTCCAGTGTCGGGGATCCATATTCTGATGTGAGACCAGTACTGGGAAATAGTGAGTGTGTGGTCGCTACTGATGATTCAGATGAAGAAGATGAACCATCTGAGACGGTTGAAAGTGATAGTGATATCCCTGATGAAAATCATATAATCACTACTGAGCCTATCTCACCGTCTCAGATCATTCATCCAATGGCAAATGCTCATCGTAAGAAAGAGGTTAAGAAGGTTGAGAAAAATGTGAGAAAACCGGTAGAAAAGAAAAACGAAACCAAATTTGAGAAAAATGTGGTAAAACCGGTTGATAAGAAAAATGAGCTTAAATCTGAAAAATCTAATAATGTGAGCAATGAATCGTGTGACAAACCTGTCAAAATCTTCTATCGGATGCAAGGCTCCGATAAGATTTTATCTGATGATGAATATCCGATTAAGTTTGTCAATTCTTCAAAAATCGAAAAGATCTGGCAGGAAAGTACGATTTGGTTTCCAAAATTTGAAAGAACCAATGACATTCCTCAAGAAATTTTAGACAAAATTGATTCGGATAAAGAGGCTAAGGTCAACGTCACACAATTTGTTTTGCCTGTTCATAAAGAAAACAGTTTTATTGAACCGAGTTACTCAAAGGACCCAGCTCCTGAGAGTTTAAGGAAACAATGCATGGTCGATCGATATCCCATTGCTAGCTTTTCCAAGTCGCCGATCAAGGAAAACTATGAGGAATACCGTGCGTGTTATAAGTGTGGGGAACAGGGACATTTACTTGCCGCCTGCCCGTACGTACGACACAAATGGCACGAGGTGGAGATGAGGCAATATCATGAGTATCCGGTTGACAACTACGGTTATCAACAAAGACGGCATTTCCCTCAACATGAAATTTATCATAATTAAAACAATTTTTACAACAAGAGGGAAAACCGTCCGATGACGTATGATAAACGCAACCGGATGACCACTGATAAATCTGTTAAGAAACCTATGATGAACTCAACTGCTGATAATAAAAAGGTTGTTCCTAGACCTAATGCAAAACAAGCAGTTGGACCTGTCTCTGTTAAATCAGAGAAGGTAACCAAGAAGGTTGTTTTTAAAGATGAAGTAAAGAAACCGACTGAGACTTCAAAATCTTAGATTCGGATCTTGAAAAGATCTGAGCAATCTTGGTCATCTAAGGAATCTGAAGGAGCCTCTACTTCACAGAATGAGAAGAATGAGAAAAAGAAAGTTGTTAGTAAGAAGAAAGGGGTTGAAGTAACCAAGATGTTTGTGATTTGAAAGACTCTTTGAAACAACCAGTTCAAAGACCCAAGACCAAACAGGCTTGGGTCCCCCGAAAGATCTAACTGTTCTACTTTAAATGTGCAGGGAGCTCCAGCTGGCCCTGTTAGCAGCCTATGGATTGTTGACAGTGGAGCTTCTGGTCACATGACAGGGGACCTCACGCTACTCTTTGACATCAAAAACATTAACGGAGGTTATGTGGCATTTGCTGGTAATAAGGGAGGCTACATTACGATGGAGGGTAGTGTAAGCAATGGGGTCGTAATATTTGAGCGGATTTCATATGTGAAACAGATAGACTATAATTTGTGCAGTGTTAGTCAAATTTGTGATAAACAATTTTCTGTGTACTTTGATGACAAATCCTGCTACATCTTGAAACCTGGGTTTGAGCTACCGAAAGAGTGGGTGATGCTGAAGGCACCGAGACTTAACAGCTTGTATATTCTCGACATGTCCAAAGCAATGACCACCCATGGCCAAGTCACGTGTTTCCTCTCCAAGGCTATAGAAAAAGAATCAATTATGTGGCATAGGAGAATGGGACACATCCATTTGCGAACGATGAATCAGCTTGTGAAGAATGAACTTGTCACGGGAGTTAATGTGAAACACTTCCATTTGAATGACAAGTGTGTCAGTTGCAAAAAGGGAAAGCAGCACAAACATTCCTATAGACCAAAGAAAGTCAATTCCGTTGAGCTGCCACTTGAACGTTTGCATATGGACTTATTCGGTCCAGTCAGACGTAAAAGTCATGCCGGGGAGCTGTACTGTCTTGTGGTGACTGATGATTATTCAAGATTTTCATGGGTAATGTGCTTGCATCAGAAAAGCGACACTTTTGATAATCTGAAGGTTCTGTTTACATGTCTGGAGAATATATATGGTCTGAAGATCAATCGAATCCGGAGTGACAATGGGACAGAGTTTAAAAACGCCCAGATGGAGGATCTTTGTGCAAACAAAGGAATTCATCATGAATATAGTGCTCCGTATACACCCCAGCAGAACGGTGTCGCAGAGAGAAAGAACAGGACTCTAATAGAGACGGCGAGAACTATGCTTGCGGATTCAAATCTTCCAGTCATGTTCTGGAATGAAGCTATTTACGCGGCATGTTATACTCTTAACCGTGTTTTGACAGTGAAGAAGTTTGGTAAGACTTCTTATGAGCTGTTGAACCGACGCAAGCCGAATCTGGAGTATCTAGAACCATTTGGTGCCCCGTGTACTATGCTGAATCCTTCGGAAAAGTTTGCACCAAAGGCTGAAGAAGTTTATTTTGTTGGATATGCAACCCCATTAAAACGGGTATTCAACAAAAGAACTAGAAAAGTCGAGGAGTGGACTAACGTCGAAGTTCAAAGATACACACAAAATGTACAGGGTGGAGGACCAGATTGGATGTTTGATTACAAAGACTTCTTTGAATCATTCAATCTAGATAGCATGGTTGAAGAAGCTGTACTTCGCTTATATTATGAGGTCGAAAACGCCGTAACGTCACCGTTAGTGCGTCCGATCACGGTAAACCCCCAAGCAGCTTCTAATGATACCACTGCTCCTGTGTTGGAAGAAGAGGTGTTCCAAGAGGCTTCTACATCGCTTAATTCATCAGAATCAGAATATGAAGATGATGATGCAACAAGTGAAGCTATTCTGGACAACGCTACAGTGACACCACCAGTGAACCCATCTAATACTGATGCTTCAACATCGAGTGTGGGTAATGATCTGGTTTCTACAGAGAATTTGACAACTCAAACGGGAGAACAAGTACCTGATTATCCGGAATCTCGGATACATCGGATACACCCGCTTGAACAGGTCATTGGTGATCCTGGTAGCAGTGTGATGACAAGAGGGCAGCTGAGAAATGCTCAAGCACCCGAAAATATTGGCAACCTTGCTTTATATGCCAAAATTCAGAAATCTGGTTTTCAAAATGACTGGTCATTTGCTTGTTATGTCTCGCAGGTCGAGCCGCGAACTTACAAGGATGCTCTTTTGGATGATGCCTGGGTGGAAGCAATGCAGGAGGAGTTATTACAATTCCAGAAACTTGGTGTATGGACCCTGACAGATTTGCCCCCTGGAAGAAAGAAAATTGGTACCAAATGGGTGTTTAAGTGCAAGAAGGATGATAGAGGAGTCATAGTGCGAAACAAAGCTCGTTTGGTCGTTCAAGGTTTTCATCAGGTTGAAGGAATCGACTACAATGAAATCTATGCACCGGTTGCACGCTTGGAAGCTATCCGAATGTTCTTAGCATTTGCATCATGGAAGAAATTTAAGGTGTATCAGATGGATGTAAAGAGCGATTTTCTTTACGGTGTGGTCAAAGAGGAAGTTTACGTAGGTCAACCGCTAGGCTTTGAGGACCCTATTCACCGGGATAAGGTTTATGTGTTAAACAAAGCTCTCTACGGGTTGCACCAGGCTCCAAGACAATGGTATGAGGAGCTGAGCACGTATCTTCTATCGAAAGGATTCAAACGCGGACTGGTAGACTACACACTGTTCACGAAACGAACAGGAGATGATTTGCTTCTTGTACAAATTTATGTTGATGATATTATATTCGGGTCAACTAACGAACTTCTGTGCAGGGAATTTGAACAAGTTATGCAGGAAAAGTTCGAAATGAGCGCTATGGGAGAAATGCAGTTTTTCCTCGGCTTGCAGGTGGAGCAAAGACCAACGGGGATCTTTATTCACCAGACGAAATACGTTTCTGAAGTCTTGAGCCGATTCCAGATGGATGATTCGAAGCCGATGGATACCCCAATACAGCCCAATCACGGGATTGGAGTTGACCTTAAAGGGGAGCTGACTGATCCATTTACATACAGAGCAATCGTCGGATCTCTGATGTATCTCACAGCGTCAAGACCTGATGTAATGTTTGCGACATGTCTTTGTGCGCGATATCAATCGAAGCCGAAACAGAGTCATCTTGCAGCTGTCAAGCGTATCCTTAGATATCTGAAGGGTTGTCCATCGAAAGGACTTTGGTACCCTCATGATGATAATTTTGACCTAATCGCTTTTAGTGATGCAGATTGGGGCGGCTGTGACAAAGACAGTAAATCCACAACGGCTGGATGTCAGTTTATGGGGAGCAGGCTCGTGACCTGGCAATGCAAGAAACAATCCGCAGTTGCACTATCCACATGTGAAGCAGAATACGTTTCAGCATCGAGCTGCTGCTCACAGGTTCTTTGGATCCAAAAACAGATGGTGGATTACGGTTTGCAATTTCTTAAAACCCCTATTTACTGTGATAATGAAGCCGCAATCGCATTAACAAAAGACTTAGTAAATCACTCAAAGGCTAAACATATCCGGATTAAATATCATTTTATCCGTGATTGTTATGCTAAAGAGTTGATCGATATGGTCAAAATCCACACTGATTACCAACACGCAGATCTTTTTACCAAAGCTTTTGACAAATCCAGATTTGATTAATGGTATTAAAGAAAAATAGGACTGATCACCACCTCAGTTTATCACTTTTTAGTTTAAATTTTTACTACATTTCAGAAAAATTTCGAAAAATCCAAAAACATTGAAAAATTTCAAAATCCATAAAAATTGAAAAATTTCTTTACTGACTGCTATATCTTCTTCCCTTAGATTAATGCTGTCAGATTTCTGGGAACAAACGATATCTGGGCAGTCACATATTTGAAATGCTCCAGCTTATCCTTAGGAACAGTAAATTCGAAAATCTATGAAAATCAGAAAATTCTAAAATGATTTCCTGGAGTATAAAGGGAAATGATAGTACATCAGTGGGGATCTGACACATTCTAAATCATGTAATGCTATATAGGGCGTGTGTCTGAGTCTGTGCGATGTGCTGATAGGCTTCGTAGACCTATTACTGCGTGCCTGATACATACATATCAAACGAATTGTTGTGTGGATGAACTCCTCATGGGCATATGGTCTTAGTACCGTAATTTCGTTTGATAGAGTATCTGTACAAAACTCGGAGGTTTAGGGTCGTTATGTTATTAGTTGTCTGGGGATAGGCTCTCTGATCTTCTGCTGTAAGTCATTACGGACCTAGATCAGACAGGGTGTCTTTATAAAAAGAGCTTTATGCCAAATCCTAAAGTTACCGAATTGAGGAACTTTCCATGTTATATGATGATCAAAGATTATCTATTACATCGTATTGATCATTGATGCAAATCATGATTAATATCAGTCCTCAACCTGGTATAGTGC
This sequence comes from Ambrosia trifida, assembly GCA_028751855.1. NCBI lineage: Eukaryota > Viridiplantae > Streptophyta > Magnoliopsida > Asterales > Asteraceae > Ambrosia > Ambrosia trifida. The sequence goes on along the minus strand of CM054129.1, from coordinate 56,008,484 downwards.
ATATGTTACTTTGCTGCATTAATTTGCTGACCTGTATACCTCTATGCATTATATCTTGTTCAATTACAGAGGACAAAAGCATAATCACGCTTTACAATGAGTCTTTGTGCATTTACTTCTTGATACAGGAGTATGTCGTGTGCGTGGGAACCACAGACAATTAAGTTTATACTATAAATATTAGTATCAGTATAAAGCACTGCACAAAAGTCTGCATGTGAGTTTATGTGGATCACAATATCAGCAATTGCCGGATCACACATTGTCTTTAATGATATTAATTTCAAAAAGATCAACGGTGTGATCAGATTTCTCAAAAACTGATATGATCCCTTTACCGGAAATCCCAAAAACATTTACAGTTTTTCATTTACATTTATTCATTTTATTTTATCGTCAAAACTTACAAAACTCAAAAAGATTTTAGGTGTGTTTTAGCATAAACTTTAGAAAATCCAAAAAGATTTTTCTTTTTCATCTTATTTTTGATAACTGATGGTGGTTGATGTCGATTTTCTAAACCTTGATACACCATTTGAGCTTTGTAACTTTTAAAATGTGAAAATATGATTGTTGGATGCTTAAAAGTTGGAAAATAATTGGATCGGGACTCGTTTTTGAGATTTGGAAAATTTTCAAAAATCCCAATTCTCATTCGCCCATTCGTTTGGTCGAATGTGGGATTTTATTTGTTCATTCGTATGTTTTGTTGGGCGAAAGAGAGTGTTCATGATACTTATCTCATTCGAACCCTTTTATCTCATTCGTACCCTTTTACTAGGGTCGAAGGAGACAAAAGTTTCTCCTTCGTATGACCAAAACGGGCGAAGGGACAAGCCTATATATACCCAACATCTCATTCGAACCCCTTCATAATTTTTTTTCCAGATTTTAACTGTAAACTCACCTTATTGCTCGTTCGTTTAACATCATTCCATTGTGTTACTGCATTCACACTGATCATTTTGCTATCCTTTTAACAGGTTATCATCATGGTTTCAAGATCTAATCTCTGTTTTTCCATTCCGAGCCCTAAGTGTTCAAAATCGTTTTAAATCATCATAATAATCACAATTGATGCTCAGGGTTTATTGTGTGTGTGTTTTAGGGGGAGAAATAACCAAAACCAGAGTTTAAAACCTGTCAAATTGATCAATCATGGTTTAAACCCTAGTTTTTGGGTGAAAACACAAACACAATCTATAATTGTTGAAACTGTTGGTTTAGAAATGTTTATCGGCATTATTAGGCCTGATTTCAATCAAATGAACATGTTCAGAATCATTAGATTTCAAAATTGAAATTTCAAAAACATGAACTGTTTCCTTCGACCATATCGAATGGGCGAAGGAAGAAGATCATTTGGGCGAATGAGAATCACTTGGGCGAATGAAACACTTTATCAAAACCATTACATTCGTACCTGATATTTCTCATTCGTACCTTTACAAAACCACCTTCGTACCCCCGTTTGGGCGAAAGAGGAGTTTTATGACCAAAAATTTTCAAATTGAAATTTTGTCGATTTTTAACTTGTGTTTTTTGTTTGTTTTGCAGATTTAATAATGACTGAACAACAGAAGACGATAGAACAAGCAGGATCCTCATCACAGACTGCTAAACAGCTAGATTTTGAGAATGCGCACAACTGCTGGGCATATCTTGGAGATGTGAAGAAGCACACGGAATTCGTCGACATCATTGATTTTCTGAAAAGAAGCAGGGTGATAGATGCCATTGCTACGCCGACAGTTATATACAGAGATATGATTCAGGAATTCTGGTCTAATGCTAAACTTGATTTCTGGAAGTGCGAATCTTGTTTGACAAGCAGAATTCAAGGACAACGAGTCATTGTGTGCGAAGAGGATTTGAGAGAAGCATTGAATCTGAATGATGATCCGAAAGATCCAAAGGAGTTCACATTCATGGATCAACGAAAGTGCTTTCTCAGGATGAAGTACAATGGACCAATCACTGACGGTTCGCTGCATAAAGGAAAACTGTGCCCACAATTCAAGTATCTGGCACATGTTTTGATTCACGTTTTTGGATCTGCAGCAGGAGGTTATGATTTGATGAGGAAGAGCATCAGTTCAATGATGGTTGCTTTAGTATTGAACAAACCGTTCAATATCTCTGGCATGCTGATGTCTCACTTACTGGAGCCTGTAAATGGCACGAGGAATCTCAAGTTTCTACTTTATCCTCGTTTCCTCCAAATGATATTCGATCACAAGTATAAAGAGCTGAAGAGAGATCCTAAACACATTGTTGTTCAGGAACATATGTCACTGAATACTCTTGCTAGAATGAAAGCATATAAAGGTTTGTCTGTTGAAGAACGTCCTCCTATAAGACGTTTATTTGAACATCTAGCTAGAGTGGATTACACAGATCCGGGTGAGGGGCTGGTGAGGAATGTAAACAGTGATTCTGATCAGGATAATCCTTTACATCATGTTGATCCTGACGCTAAGCGCAAGAGACAAGTTGTGAATGTAGGCGCGAAGAGTGGTAAGACAAAGAAACCAGAGATAAGGATAGAGGTTTCTGAACCAGAGTAGAAGAAAAGTATTCAAGGAAGAAATAAGAGAATGGCGAAAAAGGGTTTACACATAGTTATGAAGCATCTGTTGATTCAGAAGAGACGATAGAGGAAGAACAGTGGAATTCTGATGCTGAAACGGTAGAGACAACCATGCCCAAGGCCATTGAGGCTGGTGTGTCTGCTAGCCAAAATATTGAAGATCAAGGGAACAAAAGCCCTATTCCTGTTGATGTAGAAGAGCTGGGTTTTAATGTTGAAGAGACGTTTGTTGGTTCTCCTGTGCAAGCTGCTAGGAAAGAGAAGAAGAAACAGGAGAAGCCAAGTGTCAAGAGAAAGAAAGAGATAGAATCTTTGATTGCTGGTAAGAAATTGCCACCAGCTACAAGTTCTAAATCACCGGTTATTGCACCTGCTCAAAAGAAACAGAAGACTGCAACAACATCAAGCACACCACAAACTGAAGAAATACCTATGGATGATGTTAATGAGGCATTGGATAATGTGCTCAAAAAGATCAGAAAAGGTAAATTGCCTGATGCTGTTGAACCACCAAAGAAGACAAAAGTTGCGGTGGATAGTGACATCATGACTGCTGTGAATCAAAGATTTTCTGAGATGATGAATCTGATTAACAAACAACAAACAGAGATTGAGCAATTAAAGTCTAATGATAAGAAGATGTTGGAGGTCGTGGTCACATCAGCAGATGATAATGAGACTTTGAAGAAGACAATCAAGAGATTGAAGAAAGAAAATAAGAAGTTGCTGAAGCATGAGCAACGTAACACCAGAAGGATCATAGTCTTGAAGGAGGAGAATAAACAGCTGAAAAAGAGTAACAAGCATATGGATGATCTGATCAAGAACTTGTACTCTCAAGCTCCTCAACTTCAAGCTGGTGAAGTAGACAAAGAAAGAGAAGAAGATCAAGTTGATTATGAATTGTCTGATGAAGAAGAAGATGATGAACATGATGAAGATGCTGGAAACGATACAAAGAAGAAGAAGAAGGATGATAAGGATGATGGTGGATCGGATGATGGTTCGAGTGATGGAGACGGCTCTGCATTTGATGATAGTAGTGATGACGATGATGATGACGCTGATAAATTTTCATATGAGAAGCGTGATTTAGATAAGGGTGGTGAATCGAGCTCTAAGGCTCCTGGTGAGAATGTTGATGAAGATATTTTCTGGAACGAGAAATTGCAGTCACTGTCTGAAGATGATAAGAACAAATATCGCCAGATGCTTACTGATCGAGTCTGGACGATCGACATGACTAGTAGGTTTCCAGAAATATTTGAATCGAACAATAAACTATTCGAGTTAGAGTTTGATGACCCTGATCTTGAGGATGGGGAAGTTTCTGCGGCAATTTCGAAAGAGATACTTGAAGGTTTAGCGAAACAAGTAGGCAAGACGTTGGATGAATTACTTGCAGACAACTTTATTCCAATGATTCCTGAGAAAGAAGCTGGAAATCATTCGGATGATCATGATGTTCATGCATTCGAGGAAGTTGAAATGGAAGACATTACAAGCGAAGAATATCCACAATATTTCAGAACAAATCAAGATTGTGGATTCTCTTTCTCAGATGAACTGCTAAACCACGCCGAGAAACTAGCAAAAGAAAAGAGCAAAGCATTTGAAGATGAAATCTTTAAAGGGCATGATAAGCCACAGTTCGAGTAATCTGATAGTTTGAAAGAACTTTTGAGGAAATTGAAAGAGAAGGAGAATAATCGTCCTAAAGCTGAGATACAAGGAAGCTTCTACAAACTTCACAGTGAAATTTTCAAAGGTCGTGCATTGGCCTGGAAGTTTGTTAAGCAACTAAAATGCATAGCAGTCAAGTGGGAGAAGGGAATTCTGTACTTTAACAGATTCCATGACCTGAAGACTCTCCCTTACTGGGCTATTCGTGATATTTGTCGTCACCGTATAACGGGAGCGTCAAATGATCAAATTTCATACTTTGCTGAGAGGATGACAAGAGAAAGCTGAACTAAGTGGGACTTGTTTACACCACAATATCCAAAGCGAATTGTTCATAAGAAGGATATTGATTTGATAACTGGTATGCCCAAGGTGACATTAAAATACAAACCACCGCGAGTGTTGAAAAAGATTCCTTTGATGCCTATCCCACAACACTTCGCCAAAGACTTCATCTGGTGGTATTATGATTGGAAGATTGCAGAGGCCGTGATTGTGTTGAAAGATGGAGAGTCGAACTTCAAGAAAGTGCATATCTTTGATCCCATGTGGTTGATAAACTGTTCACATGAGGATATTATCATGCTGTTCTACAATCCAATCTATTCAGATGCAAAAGATGCTGAGCAAGCAGGAAAGTACCAACGTGTGGTATTTCTATGCTTTGCATTTAATATCAATGCTGGGTGTGACTATGATGAGAAGTTGGGAAAGTATGTGGAGAAGCAAAAGGTGCCAGAGCTGAAAACGAAGAAACAAAAACAATTTCATGAACCGGTGTTGACAAGAGAACAGCAGATTCAAAGACACATCAGACTGATGAACATAAGGATGGACGAACAACGACGAACACAATCCAAGCAATAGTCGAGGGGGAGTTTGTAGATGCAAAAGTGCGACTAAAGCTTTGGATTGTACAACACAATATGTTTTGGTAATATCGAAGGTGCGAAGGAAGACTGAAAGGTGCGAAGGAAGCAGCATGGACGAATGAAGAATTAGATTATTGTAAAGCTTGGTTCGACCTTATGATTTGGGCGAACCTGCACATTCGCACAAACAGTTTGGGCGAATGTGCAGTCTATAAATAGACAAGTTTGATTTTTGAATGTAACTTTTGATCATTTTTATTCCCTCCACTTTCAGAAACTCTCTCTAGTGTTTTGTTAAACTTGTTTATCGTTCATACCTTGATTGTATCTATATTTCAACGTGTAAACAAGTGTTTTATTAATGAAAACTTTTGAAAATGATGATCTGTGTGTTTGAATCTGTTTGATTATTATTTTGTGATAGTTTTAGGGTTTCCGCACCTAAAACTAACTTGTTTGATCAATCTTTGTTTGTTATCGATCCTTTCACGCGCATACACTCACCATGACCGGTGCGGACGTAGCTGGGTACACGTCCAGGTTCCACGACCTTTCACGACTGGTTCCTCGTTTGGTCACACCAGAAAGCAAGAAGATAGAACGATACCTATTCGGACTGGCGCCACAAATACGCAGCATGGTCACTTCTTCCAAGCCCACAACCATGCATGAGGCCATCGACCTCGCTCTGAGCCTCACTGAGGACGCCATCCGAATGGGCACCTTGATCCGAAAGGTGTCGGGATTAAAATTTTCAGAGCCCAGTAGTGTGGAAGGTAAGAATTTGGGTTCAACTTCAGTGGTTGGGTCTAGCGATCAGGGGAACAAGCCAAGGTTTGGGAAGCGAAAGCGTAACGAAGGAAAGAAAGATGGATCATCGGGTGGTTCGAACAAAAAGGGAAAAGGGTATGTGGCGACGGGACGTGGAAATGGTGGAAAACCAGGTTATTAGGGAAAGAACGAGGTAATCTGTGGAAAGTGCTGCCGCTCGGGGCACAAAACTGAGGAGTGCAGGTCGGGAGCGCCCAAGACCGGTGGAGCGAGGCCATGCTTCGCGTGCGGGTCGCCCGACCATTGGAAAAGGGACTGCCCTAAGCTTAGCAACCAAGCACGCGGACGGGCATTCGTGATTGGTGCTGGGGATGCACGACAGGACCCTAATGTGGTCACTGGTACGTTCCCTCTTAACGGTCATTATGCTTCTGTATTGTTTGATACTGGTGCCGATTTTAGCTTCGTATCTATTGAGTTTAAAAGATTACTTGGGCTAAAAACTAGTAAGCTAGATACCCCTTATTCCATAGAATTGGCTAATGGTAAAACTATAGAAACAAGAGAAGTAGCGAAAGATTGTAGGTTAGATCTCTGTGGGCACGAATTTGGTATCAATCTCTTACCGGTTGTACTGGGTAGTTTTGACATAGTCGTTGGCATGGATTGGTTATCCGCACATCGTGCCGTCGTTGTTTGCAACGATAAAATAATTCAAGTTCCTCTCGCAAGCGGTGAAACTCTTTCGATTCAAGGGGAAAGGCGTGGAACGCCATTAAGAATTATTACCAGCATGAAGGCCCGAAAGTGTTTAAGGGAAGGTCTTATCACATTCTTGACGCATGTTGTAGATAAGAAGGCCGAAGAGCGGAAGTTGGAAGACATTCCGATAGCTAGAGATTTTCCTGATGTATTCCGAGAAGATATGCCGGGGTTGCCACCACCTCGACAAGTCGAGTTCCGCATCGACCTTGTTCCTGGAGCTGCTCCCGTAGCACGATCACCATATCGCTTAGCCCCATCCGAGATGTAGGAAATATCCAGTCAACTGCAAGAATTGTTAGACAAAGGCTTCATAAGACCAAGTTTCTCACCTTGGGGAGGTCCAGTCTTATTCGTGAAAAAGAAAGATGGCACTTTTCGTATGTGCATTGATTATAGGGAGCTGGACAAGTTAACCATTAAAAATCGCTATCCTCTCCCCAGGATCGACGATTTATTTGATCAACTCCAAGGATCCAGCTTCTATTCCAAGATTGATCTAAGGTCCGGCTATCATCAATTACGTATCCAAGAAGAAGATGTACCAAAAATGGCGTTCAGGACTCGTTATGGGCACTATGAATTTTTGGTAATGCCGTTCGGCTTAACCAACGCACCGGCAGTGTTCATGGACTTGATGAATCGCGTGTGCAAGCCGTACTTGGATAAATTCGTCATTGTTTTTATTGATGATATTTTGATCTATTCGCGCACTAAAGAAGACCACGAGAATCACCTTCGGTTAATCCTTGAAGTACTACGCAAAGAGAAGCTCTATGCTAAGTTTTCAAAGTGTGACTTTTGGATTCGAGAAGTCCACTTCCTAGGCCACGTGGTGAATGAAAAGGGTATACATGTCGATCCCGCCAAGATCGAGGCAATTAAAAATTGGGACGCCCCTAGAACTCCTACTGAAGTACGACAATTTCTTGGCCTTGTAGGGTACTACAGAAGATTCATCGAGAACTTTTCTAAGATAGCACAGTCTTTGACCATGCTAACCCAAAAGGATAAGAAGTTTGAGTGGACGGAAAAGCAAGAAACAGCATTTCAATTGCTAAAAGAGAAGTTGTGTGGCGCTCCAATATTATCACTCCCCGATGGTACGGAAGATTTTGTGGTTTACTGTGACGCCTCTCATCAAGGCTTGGGTTGCGTGTTGATGCAACGAGAAAAGGTGATAGCATATGTGTAACAACCCTGGCTGATGTGGCCGGGTTGTCGGGTCGGGTTATCGGAGCTACACAGCGGAATCCAGGGTAATAACAGTCTTTTAGTCTTCCAGGATCCACGTCATCATATCTGTTGGGTTACCTGAACACATGTCAAAAATAGTTTCTGTCAACATAAAGTTGGTGAGGTCGCGTATTTTATAAAGTGAATGGCCAGTTCGTTTATTTATAATTCTTTTATTTAAAATATTCTTTTATAAACATGCTTTACAATTCTATTTCTGGAGGGGAACATATATTCTATTAATTCGATTATATGTCTATTATTCCGATTATATTCTATGAGTTGCCATTCCTATCTATGGTATCACTCTGCTTGTGATAATATATGATTATTTCTACCGTCTACTCGGGTAAAACTGGTTCTTGTCCTCTAGTTGGACAAGAAAGGAAATGGCGATACCGTCCAGTACTGTCCTCGTTGTTTCTATTGCCCCTTTATATAACTTCTATTAATAGTTATTCTTTTATGTAAAGCATTATGTTTTCAAATAAATGACATGTATTTCCCCGAAAATACTTAATAAAACAGTAAAAGTGGGGAGTTCACGATACTCACTTGTTTGCGTTATATCTTCAGCTAATCTTCTTATTACAATTATATTTCATATATATATATATATATTGATACGTTTTACGCGTGGGACTTGTTAGATTGTAATACTTGGGATATATATATCATATATACTATTTATATATATGGAATCTGGTATATATTAGATAGTCCTAAACTCGGGGTTTGGTCAATCTAGGCAAAAAGAAATAAAGCTGGCCTTTACAGCTTGGCACGCGAACCTAAAAGAACTCTAGACATAACTTACCCGAGTCTAGTATATCGTGTTATATATCGAATCTTATATATAAACATATATATTTTATATATGTTTATTATTCTCTTATTATTATTATCAAGTCCGTACGTTATTCGTATTATATATATATTCGTATAATTCTAATAATATTCCTCGTCTAGCTATTGAACCGGGTTCTATTCCGGGTGTTGACCGAGTCACTGAGTCGACTCGGCGATGACTCGTATCCTTCCAAATCAATGATCGGTACCGAATAATTATCGGAACATAGTCGGGAGTTGACCGGGATTTAACCGGGTGTCAGACTCGTTCTCCGTATTTGATATCTATAACAATAATAACACGATTGATTAATAACCAAATAATCCATTGATAAATATATATCTTATATATGGATTAAACTTATAACCGGACTATAGTCGGATTATAATCGGGATAACAGGCTATCAATCGGACTTCCGCCGGACTACTTATAACTAGCCGGTAGTCTATCCCTCGGCTGAACAAGAAAGAAGGTTATCGGGTTCATGACGGTGACTCGGGTTCTCAACAGGAACCATACGGCACATCATACATACACATATCCAATACCAATCAGACAAGGAGGGTTCACGGATGTCATCGGAACAGAGGGGAAAACAATACCCGGTGGTTACGGCTTAATAACGAGGATCCGGGTTCGATTAATCTTCATCAGAACAAAGAGAGGTTGTGATTCGGTATCAACTCAATGGACAAAAGGATTGTTAACGGGGTTATCAGCGGTGACAGTCACCATATCGGTGACTGTCCGGTTAGTTATTCCGGAACAGAGAGCTAAACAAGGTACCGGTTTATTAACTGAGAAGGGTTATCCGATTATGTTTTGTAACTGGAATAGAGGAGAAAGATAGTTGGGATTCAGCGGAGACTAAGCTTACCAGAGAATATGATGGACTGCGGCGGTGGTGGTGATGACCGGAGGTTGGTGGCCGGAAGCAGCGGAGGTGGCAATAGCTGGCCATGGCTGTCCGGTTGCTTCTTGGTCAGAGCATTCATACTTCACACACACTTTGTGTGTGTTGCGTACAGAGAGATTGTGAGATGAGGGAAAGAGGGGTGGTTTATATAGATAAGACAAATAAGAGGGTGTTTGGCTACGGGGATAATATCTGGAGCTCGCGATAATTGGTAATGAGTATAACAACAGAATAATAGGCGTTTGGCAGCGGGTTAACAACAGATAAGGAGCGTTTAACCGCGATAATAATAATTCCATAATTATTATTTATATATTCGGTTGAAACGGTTTGTCGTGAGATTCGAACCTGAATATTTAATTTAGTAATCGGGTGGTCAATTCCGACCCGACCCGTTTAAGAGACACGTAAGGTGACGTAACACTTCGAGACTTCGAGGTGTTACAATCTCCCCCCCTTAGGAAATTTCGTCCCCGAAATTTGAATGATCTTGACCTTTATATTCTTATAAGGACGTTACAATTAGAACGAAATACTTGTCATCTAGACATGATTGGTTCTCATGGTTTGCGAGGAAATCGATCTTGTATCAATCCAATATTAGAAATGTCAATCTGTACGACTACATCTTGATCATATTTCTAATTACGTTTTAACCTTTCTTGCTATAGTCATATTAATTCAGATACATGGATTATCTGTATTATTTCGATATGACTATTAAAGGTTCTCGTATTGATACTCTAATTCCATCGTTTGATATTCGGATTTATTTACAATGACGGATTCTAGATAGTTCTTAGGAGATAGATACGGAAGTCCCTTCATTATCATGACTTGAACGGGATCCGAGCTACTACCTCTTTATATTTTTATCTGATAATTTCTTTTAATGTTTATATTCTTATTCTGATAATTATATTTCTTGGCATATCGGATGCCTTTCTATTTTTCAGACATATCGGATGTCTTTTTAATTTATAGTTCTTCTTATTTTTCGATTTATATTCTTTTATTTATCTATTCATATTCTTTTATATCCAAGCAAATACTGATAATATTTATAGCACACACTATAAATTCAGTATTTCTATAATATATGTTTGCTTGGAATAATTCCTTTATATTTATGTATTCGATTGGAGCTTAAACTTTCAGTGTCTGAAAACACTTCCCGATAAACTTATATATAGGCAATCTATCATAGATTCTTAATCCAACTTATTATAAGCGAGGCTTATTTCGTTGAGATATTCGTATAGATAGTTTTGCCAGAACAGTGATTTCTTATAATAACTCTCATAAGCCGTTATTCGGAATAGGAAATCCATCCTTCTTTGGCCAGAGAGTTTCACTGGAAAAATGAGCATAACTCTATTCATTTTTCGTTTTCACTTCGATTATACCTTGCGAATCTCTACGCGATTCCGCTTGGTATCAATTATATTTCGATATATTCGTTGGATTCTACCATTTCTGGTTTCCGAATCCATATATATTATATTCTTGGAATTTTAACAATTCTTTTATCACTTCTTAAATTTCAAACTTGGTAACACTTGATCGTTTTACCAATTTGATTATACTATAACTCATGTGAGTTTTTATACGAAGTGACTGCGAAGATTTGTTCATAGTATTCATATATCCTTATAAAGAATCCTGTGACTTAGTGGCAAATGTCCGGGTATACCTTCTGTAAGGGTCCGGATTTCCTTTGCCACCAGGATTGCGCATAGGACATATAACTATCTTTGGTTGGCAATCAAAATCAATAAACTGATTTCTTTGATTCGTAGAATTTAACCAATCGGTGGTTTCTATTCTGCGAATATATTCTTAGTTGTATTCACGAAGGAATTTCAACTATATTGCCAGTTTTGTGGTCGTATTCTCCACATACGATACGCTGATAATTCAGATTTATATTTCTTCTTATTATTTATTTTCGTATTAGTTCTCTTAATATGTTCGTGACTCAAACATACTGTGATCTCGATAAACTCTTACTCGAATGTTCCTGTGCCTGTGGCATTCATAATTATGTTTGCAACCATAATCACTATTCCACCTCACCTAACATTCCAGTATTTGTTTATTTTAATCACAATAGGTATGTGTCCCTTGCATATTATTTCGATATTCTGTTCTTTATTTTCTCTTAGATTTGCAATTATATTATTCGGGATAAGACTTGTTGATCTAAGTCTAACGAAATAGACTGTCAATCGTTCAATAATTTGTTCGTGTCAGAAGATATTCAATATAACAATCCAATCTTTTTAATGTCCCTAACTTGTTCGAGTCGTAGGATAAAGATGATAGTTATATTTTCGTATAATCGAGCGAGTAAGAATTCGGTTTCGTCCGGCAGATACCAGCGTATGTTGATTACGGAATTTTGAGAATAATATTTTCGTCCAAATATTATTTAATTCTGGAAAGGATCGAGGAGGACCTCTAACCGAGATTTTGATATAATTACAGAGATGGGTTTAGATTATAAAATGAAATATATATGATATTTATCGTTTATACTAGAATAATATCGAGGAATTATACAATCGAACATAAATATGAAATTATACGGAAAAAGGCTCTTAATATTTATATATACGAATACAGATTTGATTAATAAATCTCTATGAAAATAACATTAAATACGGTAGAAAATATGTTTCGGCAAAATAATACGGTCGTGGTTCTTTTGTATAAAACATTTAGGAATTAATTTATAATAACAATACGGATTCAAGTTTTATAATAAATAGAATTTACGATTCAAAAGAGTCGTGGTAAAAACTTTCTTAATGTCTGAATTCTTATATTTTTAATAAACAATTTCTTATTTCTGATTGATAAAATAAATAAATTTCTTAAAATATTGAAATCAAAACTTTAAGATTAAACGGATAAATTTGGATAAAACCTGAGATAGATTCTGGGGTATTTCAAAAATTATCAATACTTAAAAAAAATAAGTTATGATACCAACAGGTTTTCTTAATTTTATAAATTAAATAAATCGAAAATTTTGAACGGAGGGTATTTATATATTTTTACTTAAAACTGAAATACTGTAAAAATAGTAATAAATTTAATAAACTTCATAATTATATTGAAAAGATTTTAAAAACCTTTTAAATAATTGCGAAATATATTTAATCTTTAATTAAATAATTGAAATAAATTCTTTAGAAACACAATATTTATATGTTTCTAGCATATCAGATTTTATAAAAATTTCGGAAATTACGGTATAAAAATAATACTTCTGGAAACTCGAGCATAGGAATGTTCAAGTTGGAGCGTATATTTGTATTTTCTTTATATATATGTCGGAATAACCGTGAGGTTAACGATCTGAATAATTGCCGAGACTGAAATAATTGGATAATTTATACGAAATTTTTGGAATGTGCGACGAATGATTATAAACCGACGAGTTTTCTAGAGAGTGAAATACGATTTCTAAACTCTCGTATAAGTCGATTTAATTTATCGAAGAATTATTTTGTAATTCTATATCTATTTATATATATACTTCTAAAATTTCTGTCATTTATATCGGAATTTATTTTCTGATTTCTTTTAGTATATCTAGTTTCTGTTCTATATTCGTTCTTATTTCATATGGCCTTAATATCCTGTAAGATTTCCCAGAAATTAAATGTGCATATAAATTCACAACTGTGTACAGAATTGTCAATTTATCCCACATAATCATTCTAGTAATATCCTGTGGTGGATTCGTTTTAATTTCTAATATACTGTTATGGTTCTCACCAACTTTATACTGGTTTGACATTTAGGTACCCAAAAATTTACTCGCCTATTATTTTCTCTTAATATTTCTAATATCTTAATTATTTTTCTAAGCAACATTTCTTTTTAGAAAAATATTCTCATAGATCCCGGATGACTAAAGACTTCAAAACTGTTATTAGCGCCGCTCTGATACCAACTGTAACAACCCTGGCTGATGTGGCCGGGTTGTCGGGTCGGGTTATCGGAGCTACACAGCGGAATCCAGGGTAATAACAGTCTTTTAGTCTTCCAGGATCCACGTCATCATATCTGTTGGGTTACCTGAACACATGTCAAAAATAGTTTCTGTCAACATAAAGTTGGTGAGGTCGCGTATTTTATAAAGTGAATGTCCAGTTCGTTTATTTATAATTCTTTTATTTAAAATATTCTTTTATAAACATGCTTTACAATTCTATTTCTGGAGGGGAACATATATTCTATTAATTCGATTATATGTCTATTATTCCGATTATATTCTATGAGTTGCCATTCCTATCTATGGTATCACTCTGCTTGTGATAATATAAGATTATTTCTACCCTCTACTCGGGTAAAACTGGTTCTTGTCCTCTAGTTGGACAAGAAAGGAAATGGCGATACCGTCCAGTACTGTCCTCGTTGTTTCTATTGCCCCTTTATATAACTTCTATTAATAGTTATTCTTTTATGTAAAGCATTATGTTTTCTTATAAATGACATGTATTTCCCCGAAAACACTTAATAAAACAGTAAAAGTGGGGAGTTCACGATACTCACTTGTTTGCGTTATATCTTCAGCTAATCTTCTTATTACAATTATATTTCATATATATATATATATATATATATATATTGATACGTTTTACGCGTGGGACTTGTTAGATTGTAATACTTGGGATATATATCATATATACAATTTATATATATGGAATCCGGTATATATTAGATAGTCCTAAACTCGGGGTTTGGTCAATCTAGGCAAAAAGAAATAAAGCTGGCCTTTACAGCTTGGCACGCGAACCTAAAAGAACTCTAGACATAACTTACCCGAGTCTAGTTTATCGTTTTATATATCGAATCTTATATATAAACATATATATTTTATATATGTTTATTATTCTCTTATTATTATTATCAAGTCCGTACGTTATTCGTATTATATATATATTCGTATAATTCTAATAATATTCCTCGTCTAGCTATTGAACCGGGTTCTATTCCGGGTGTTGACCGAGTCACAGAGTCGACTCGGCGACGACACGTATCCTTCCAAATCAATGATCGGTACCGAATAATTATCGGAACATAGTCGGGAGTTGACCGGGATTTAACCGGGTGTCGGACCCGTTCTCCGTATTTGATATCTATGACAATAATAACACGATTGATTAATAACCAAATAATCCATTGATAAATATATATCTTATATATGGATTAAACTTATAACCGGACTATAGTCGGATTATAATCGGGATAACAGGCTATCAATCGGACTTCCGCCGGACTACTTATAACTAGCCGGTAGTCTATCCCTAGGCTGAACAAGAAAAAAGGTTATCGGGTTCATGACGGTGACTCGGGTTCTCAACAGGAACCATACGGCACATCATACATACACATATCCAATACCAATCAGACAAGGAGGGTTCACGGATGTCATCGGAACAGAGGGGAAAACAATACCCGGTGGTTACAGCTTAATAACGAGGATCCGGGTTCGATTAATCTTCATCAGAACAAAGAGAGGTTGTGATTCGGTATCAACTCAATTGACAAAAGGATTGTTAACGGGGTTATCAGCGGTGACAGTCACCATATCGGTGACTGTCCGGTTAGTTATTCCGGAACAGAGAGCTAAACAAGGTACCGGTTTATTAACTGAGAAGGGTTATCCGATTATGTTTTGTAACTGGAATAGAGGAGAAAGATAGTTGGGATTCAGCGGAGACTAAGCTTACCAGAGATGAAGATGGACTGCGGCGGTGGTGGTGATGACCGGAGGTTGGTGGCCGGAAGCAGCGGAGGCGGCAATAGCCGGCCATGGCTGTCCGGTTGCTTCTTGGTCAGAGCATTCATACTTCACACACACTTTGTGTGTGTTGCGTACAGAGAGAGAGCGAGATGAGGGAAAGAGGGGTGGTTTATATAGATAAAACATATAAGAGGGTGTTTGGCTATGGGGATAATATCTGGAGCTCGCGATAATTGGTAATGAGTATAACAATAGAATAATAGGCGTTTGGCAGCAGGTTAACAACAGATAAGGAGCGTTTAACCGCGATAATAATAATTCCATAATTATTATTTATATATTCGGTTGAAACGGTTTGTCGTGAGATTCGAACCTGAATATTTAATTTAGTAATCGGGTGGTCAGGTCCGACCCGACCCGTTTAAGAGACACGTAAGGTGACGTAACACTTCGAGACTTCGAGGTGTTACAATATGCTTCCAGACAACTAAAAATCCACGAGAAGAATTACACTACACACGATTTGGAATTGAGTGCAGTGGTATTCGCTCTCAAGATTTGGAGGCATTATTTGTATGGAACCAAGTGCACGATCTTCACTGATCATAAGAGTTTGCAACACATCTTTGATCAGAAGGATTTGAACATGCGACAACGGCGATGGGTTGAATTATTAAACGATTACGATTGTGAGATAAAGTACCATCCCGGAAAGACGAACGTTGTGGCCGACGCCTTAAGTCACAAGGAACGGGTTAAGCCGTTGTGTGTCCTAGCTTTGGGTTTAACTATCCACACGAATCTGACTGACCGAATTCGTGAAGCTCAAATTAACGCTCTTAAACCCGAGAATGTCAAAGGTGAAAGATTGCGGAAAATGGTTGATTCACTAGAACCAAAGGCGGACCAAGCCTTGTATTTCATGAATAGAATTTGGGTTCCAGTGTATGGTGGGTTGCGTGAACTAGTATTGGCCGATGCTCACAGTTCTCGATATTCGGTTCACCCTGGTGCAGACAAGATGTTCCACGATTTGAAAGAACTTTATTGGTGGCCAAATTTCAAAAGGGATATAGCAGCTTATGTTGCGCGATGTTTAACTTGCACAAAAGGTCAAAGCCGAGCATCAGAGACCATCCGGCTTGCTCCAGCAACCGAAAATACCTGAATGGAAATGGGAGCAAATTTCCATGGATTTCATTACCAAGTTACCCAAGACAACAAGCGGCCATGACATGATTTGGGTAATTGTTGATCGATTGATAAAATCCGCACACTTCCTCCCAATTCGCGAAACGGATAAGTTGGAAAAACTGACCCGTTTGTACATTAAGGAAGTGGTGTCTAAGCATGGCGTACCTATTTCCATCATCTCCGATCGAGATAGTCGTTTCACCTCAAGGTTTTGGGAAAGTTTGAATGAAGCCCTCGGTACTCGCCTTGACATGAGTACCGCATATCATCCCCAAATTGATGGTCAAAGTGAACGAACCATCCAGACTTTGGAAGATATGTTACGGGCATGCGCAATCGATTTCGGCAGTAATTGGGATACACACTTGCCACTGGTGGAATTTTCGTATAACAACAGTTACCATACGAGCATTCAAGCTGCACCTTTTGAAGCTCTATATGGACGCAAGTGTAGATCTCCACTATGTTGGGCTGAAGTCGGAGAAAAACAACTTACCGGGCCTGAAATTGTTCAAGAGACGACGGACAAGGTCTTTTTGATAAAAGAACGTCTCAAAGCGGCCCGTGACCGGCAGAAAATCTACGCTGATATGAGGCGAAAACCTTTGGAATTTCAAGTCGGAGACAGGGTCCTACTAAAGGTGTCACCTTGGAAGGGTGTCGCGCGCTTTGGGAAGCGCGAAAAGCTGAACCCACGGTATGTTGGACCGTTTGAAATCTTGTCTAGAGTAGGCCCTGTGGCATACAAGCTCAAGTTGCCACAAGAGCTTAGTGGAGTACATGACACGTTTCACGTGTCGAATTTGAAAAAGTGCCTATCCGACGAAACTCTCATCATCCCTGCGGACGAAATCCATATCGACGATAAGCTACACTTCGTCGAAGAACCAATTGAGGTGACTGATTGGAAGGTCCAAAAACTAAGGCGCAGCAAGATCAGGTTGGTCAAAGTGCGCTGGAATTCCAAGCGTGGACCGGAGTTCACGTGGGAAAGGCTAGACCGGATGAAGCAAAAATACCCCGCCCTATTCGAGAAGACACCTACACCGGAGAACTCGAAGTGAATTCCGGGACGGAATTCTCTTAACGGGGGGAGAATGTAACAACCGGCAAAAATGAGGTAATTCCGTACTAATTAACTAATATGTGATTAACGTAATTAAATGCAATTATGTGTTGATTTATTTATCAAGGCCTTAGAAGATAGCAATTCCCAAATAATGCATAGGAATGCATACATTTAATGACAAAACCTGATGGGATCATGTGCGAGTAAATTTATCCGGTATGGACGTTGGCGATTACCCGGTAAAAATCAAATAAACGAAAAGGATCCCGGACACCCAGGATATAAAATAAAGGGTAATTTCACAAAATATAATGGGCTTTGGAACTCCAAAGCCATAAGTGGGAGCTTTTCATACAAATCTCCCGGTAACGAATAAAGTGCGCGTACCGCACCCGATACGCGTATAACTTATAATTTCACCTGACAAAAGCCTAAATAACTAATCAACGCTTAAACTAGGCTATGTTTAAGGGTTATTAAAGGTATTTTTAATATCCGGATAACGCGTGGTTAAAACCCGAAAAATACCCGAACGACACCCGAACGAGGAGGGATTTAACATAACAAATAATGGGTAAATATTTAGTGTTGTGGACCCCACCTAAAACCCCTAAGGGCCGGCCTAAACCCACCCTTCCCCATGCACAATCTATTTTGTCTAAATAACCCACTTGTATCCTAGAGGTAATCATGGGATTAAATATGCATGGATGGTCATTGGGTAAGATTTGATAGTACAAAAGCAAGCCTAATCCATGTTTTTGTAAGAAAAAAATCGGCCAATGGCCTTATGAAGCCAACACAAGATCATTCCATGAGATTACACTAATGATTAATATAAATCTAATTAGATTACATGGAAGATTATCACATTGGGCAAGATTTACCAAATCCTCTCCTCTCTCTCTAAACTCACGGCCAAAACACCCTCTACATAATCTCCCAAAGATCATTAGTATCTCACACAATCTTCACTAGATTTTGCATAATCCATGGAAGATACATGTTATCTTTAGAGATATTAGAAGGATATTATAAAGATACAAGTATGCACACTTGAAACAACAAAGCAAAATCTTCTTCCTTTCTTCCCCTCTTGGCCGTAGCATATACCACCCACACACACACTCTTCTTTCAAGTTTAACACTTCCAAATCACCTCTAAATATCCATCTTTCAAAAACCCATTGTGTGTTTCAAGAGCTTGGAGCTTAACCACTTGGAAGAACACACTAAACCCCATTCAAATCCAAGGTTTTTGTCTTCCCTAGCCTTGTGCTAGTAGTAAGCTTCTTAACCTTGCTTTGATCATTAATATTCATGTTATGTGTTCTTAGAAGCAAGTTGTACATGAAGGGTTAAAATGTGGTTTTGAACATAAGCTTTAATATATTTTACAAGAGTAAAATGGATGATTAAAGACATGTAAATGGATCATAGATTTGATGTTAGTAATGTAGTATTTCTAGAAATTATAAAAATCTACACATACACTTATGTAGGATGATGATTTAAACATGATTTGTGAAAGTAACTTGAATATGCTAAAAGGTAGTTTTAACCATCATAAAATAACCATCTAAAGTCTAATATAAGTTGGAATATGTTGGAAGACCATAAATGTAGAAATTACATATTTAAAGTCTACTTACTTGGATGAGTGAAATTTGGATATGTTGGACAAAAACACTAAACACACATGTTAGTAGCCGTATTTATGGAATATAAGACTATTAAAAGTGGTATGATGTAAAAATAATCTAACATTAAGAAGATGATTCTTCAAAATCCACTAAATTGAGAGAAAAATGCTAACTTTGGAAGTTAGATGGAAAAATACAACATTTATAAGTTAAGGGACTAATGTGGTAACTTTGAAAGATGAGGGACTAAAATGGATATTTTAGAAACTTTGATCCAAAAATGCAACAATGGAAAGTTTGGTGTCAAAAGCATAAACAATGATTTTCCAAGGATGGTTTGGTAAACACTAGTAAACTACTTGTGTATTTTGTATAAAAAGTGTATTTTTATAAAAGTGGAAGTTTATAAAAATATGGACTTGTATTAACATAAGGATTTTATAAAAATAGAGGTTTTTATAAAAATGTTGAACAAGATTAAAAACTTGAGAAAACTTATACAAAAATGAACACTTTTATATAAATGGGAATATAAAAGTGTTGGAAACATTTTTGTATATAAGTTAACAAGTTGGGTTAAAAATACAAAAGTATATTTTTGAACCTTTCAAGTAATATGTGTTGAGGAATTAGAAATATAAAAATAATATTTCTATAAGAAGCATATTGGGAAAAAACTTGGAAAAATTAACTATCGGACTTAGATACATAAACTAACTATAGCGGATAAACGGACAAACAAGAGAAAAATGCCATTGCGGCAAGATGAGAAAATATATATTTTAGGAAGTAAAATATATATAACATGGGTGAAAATTATATAACACTTTCCTAAATTCGTGGGAGAAAACATAACGTAAATGATTAAGATGTTAAACAAACGTATGAACTTAACAAGAAAAATTACACATTTATGTATATATATATATATATATATATATATATGCTCAACTCGACGAAATTCTAGTATATCTACTTAATGGGAAAGTAGATATGCGGGAAGGAAAACCGAGACGAGTAGACAAAATATACATATATATTTGTGTATGCCGAACCGACGAGACCTTAGCATATTTGAATGGGAAAATAAATATACGGCATGGTGAGTCGAGTCGGGCATTAAGAATATACTGCCGAACGACAAGACCTTAGCATATTTATTTGAATGGGAAAATAAATATGCGGCAAAGTGAGTTGGGTCGAGTGTTTAGAATATATTATATCGAACGATGCGATCTTAAATATAATTATTTGAATGAGAAAATAATTATACGTTAGGTGAAGTCGAATCGAGGATAATAATATACAAGTTAAAAGGATATTAACGAGAATAATATATAACTTGTAAGAAGAGGGTAATCCATCGCCAACGAACCTAGGATACGCGTTTAATTAAACGGGAATTGGAATAACACGTGGTCGGGGAGTTGGGTGTACAACTTGCCAAGACACATGCACTATAGGTGTAGTGACTTATACGTCTAGGACGTTTGTAGGCGCGAGACCACAAATTTGCTATCTTTCCTTTTGAGCCGGACACAGATTCAGGAAAGTCTCACGGCCCCATTTTAAACTATTTTACGTTTTTCGGGGGAAAGATATGTTAGGGTTAATGTTTGACGGGATAATTACTTGAGTTGTGATCGCCACTCGGGGTTGAGACCTCTCTTCTATAATCATTAATTCAGGGAAATGAAACCAAAGGAATATTTGAATAGTACTATTGGTGCCTGACAACGCCCACCCCTAATCGATAGCGTCGATTATGCATCGGCGTATGCCTGGGGTGCACGTATTCTGAAATCAAGTCGTAGGATACCGAGTAACGACTTGGAGCGGGGCATTATTATTATTTGTCTTGGTTTAGTTATAGGCTCAAGTAGAATTGTAGGAACTTGCAACTCCTATAAATGGTCATAACATGGTATTTCCCAAGAGTTAAAGTTTTGGTAACTAAAACCTGTGAACTCACCAATAATTATATATTGACGAATTTTAAACATATCTTTCAGGTAACTGATTGATGATGGACAACATGGCAAGCTGGGTCAAGGGAATCTCTCAACTGGGCGTCGGGTGTTTTGAAGGGGTTTCACCTTTATTTTCCCAAGGGTTTGGGATATATTTGAGAAACCTCCTTACTTGTATTAAAAACAATTTCGTTTATGTGTAAACGTGAAACATGGTTTTTGACGCCTTAATAAATGACCCATATTCTTATTTACATATGATTTGCGTTAACCTTGACTTTATACGCTTGAACCGTCGCGCCACGTTTTTCCGCCATTGGCGTGGTGTGACATTCTTCCTGTTCATACATGGTTAATACTGCAAAACAAATCAAGTAAACACTTTAGAAACAAACAAAATAAACAAAATCTGAAAAGTTGGTTTTTAATTTCTACATTCAACCATTCAAAGGTTCGAATGAGAAGTTTTGGGTGCGAATGTGCATTTTCAAAGGTTTGATTGTAAATTATTTTGAAAAATTGTTTCATTCGACCATTATCCTTCATTCGCCCAAATAAACTTTCTCCTTCGCCCAAATTTGCACATTCGACCGTTTGTTAATGGGCGAAGGTGTCAGTTCATCAGTTCAAATTTCAATTTTGAAATTCAGTATGTTTCAAACTGTCATTTTCATTTGTCAAGCACCTAAAACCTCCGATTAAGCTTTCCTAACACTCAATTTCATCAGGTATTCATTGATTTAGTGTTTTATTTCAAAAACTAGGGTTCGAATGACTTTAATCAATCGATTATGCATTCTGGTTGTTTTTAATCCAATGTTTTTGCATATTCTCCCCCTAAAACACTCAATCAATGAAACCTTATCAAAAATGTGTCCAATTAACGTGTTTAAATCCCTGTTATAAGTTGTTTAGGGTTCGAACACAAAAGTGACGAGTAAACATTGATTAATGGATGAAAACCTGTAAGGATAAGGGCAAAATGATCAGTAACAACAGACGAAACAATGGTATGATCTAAAAACAACGAGCAACAAGTGGACTTAACAACAAAAATTTTGAAAAAAAATTTGAATGGGTCGAATGAAGAGATAAGGGTTTATATAGGCTGCTCCTTTGACCATTTTTGTCGGTCGAATGTGATACTTTTGCCTCCTTCGACCCTAATCAAAGGTTCGAATGTGGCAAAAGGGTTCGAAAGTGAACTTTTCTCATGAACACTCACATTCGCCCAATCCTAAACATACGAATGAGCAGAAAATTCCTCCTTCGACCCAACGAAGGGGCGAAAGTAATCTGGAATTTTTGAAAATTTTACCAAATCTCAAAATCGAATCCCGTTCAAAATATTTTCCAACTTTTAAGCATCCGACAATCATTATTTCTCATTTTAAAGATTATAAAGCTCAAATGGTCCATCAAGTTTTAGAAAATCATAATCAACCACCATCAGCTATCAAAAATAAGAGAGAAATGTGGAATCTTTTTGGATTTTCTAAAATTTATGCTAAAACACACCTAAAATCTTTTTGAGTTTTGCAATTTTTGACGAGAAATATAAAATGCAGAAATGTAAAAATAAAGCAGTAAATGTTTTGGGATTTCCGGTAAAGGGATCGTATCAGTTATTGAGAAATCTGATCACACCGTTGATCTATTTGATTTATTATCATTAAAGACAATGTGTGATCTGGCAACTGCAGATATTGTGATCCACATAAACTCACATGCAGACTTTTGTGCAGTGCTTTAAACTGATACTATTATTTATAGTATAAACTCAATTGTCTGTGGTTCCCACGCACACGACATACTCCCATATCAAGAAGTAAATGGATCTCATGGATATTCAGTGGGCATTTGCTAGTATCATGAGAAGAGCCACTGATTTTATTCAAAAGACTGGGAGAACTGATCTTTCTACTTCTCCAAACACCACTTATGGCTTCAACAAAGCCAAAGTCACTTGTTTTAACTGTGGTGAGAAAGGTCATTTCAAAAGAGAGTGCCCACAACCAGCACAACAAGGTAATAGAAATCCATTCAACTCTAACTACCAAAACCGACAAACCCAAAATCAGGTATCATACCAAAGTGCCAACATTTCAAGTTTTCAACCTCAAAACAACTATCAAAACCGTCAAAATACCCAACAAAATAACAATGCTAGACAAACCACATCACAAAATCAAACATAACAGAATTCAAACCGAACAATCATTCCCATTTCTACACCAAACACACAAACCCAAACCGAGAATCCAAATCAAGCTTTGGTGATACAAAAGGATGAGGGTTTTGATTGGACCGGTATGCGGTTAGGTGTTGAAGAAATCGTAACTGGTAATGTGGCTTGTGTGGCACAGCAAATGAATTTGGATGAGCCGGTGGAGGTTGAAGAAGAAATTGTGACTAAGAAGATGACTGAGTTGAAAATTGAGGAGTTGAATGAAGAGATGAATGCTGATTGTGAAGAGAAGAAGTCTGGGATGATTCTTGATTCAGTTACTGATATTCCAGAGCAATTTGATTCTACTTATTCTGATGAGGAGAGTGAATCTGATTCTGAATCTAGTGTTAACTCACTGGATCATGACATTGACCAGTTGCTTGCTGAAGCTGACTTCTTGATGACCCGGAAATCATGCATAATGGATGATGCTTGTACCAGGATTGATTATTCCAAGTTTTTCGCTGGGAAGGAAGCACACTTTGCATTAATGGCCATGACAGAACCTCCAAAACAGGGAGCTTCAGCTGGCCCTGTGAGCAGTCTTTGGATTGTTGACAGTGGAGCTTCTGGTCACATGACAGGGGATCTTTCGCTACTATTCGATATTAGAAACATCAATGGAGGTTATGTAGCGTTTGCACGAAACAAGGGAGGTTATATTACCATGGAGGGTAGTGTGAGCAATGGGATAGTGAGTTTCGAGAGAATATCTTATGTGAAGCAAATCGATTACAATCTGTTCAGTGTCAGTCAGATATGTGACAAACAATTTTCTGTGTACTTTGACGACAAATCTTGTTATATACTCAAGCCGGGTTTCGAGTTACCGAAAGAGTGGGTGATGTTAAAAGCGCAGAGAGTGAACAACTTGTACATTCTCGATATGTCGAAAGCAATGACCACCCAAGGCCAAGTCACGTGTTTCCTCTCCAAGGCTACAGAAAAAGAATCAATTATGTGGCATAGGAGAATGGGACACATTCACCTAAGGAAGATGAATCAATTGGTGAAGAATGAACTTATCACAGGTGTGAACGTTAAACATTTTCACTTAAATGACAAGTTTGTGAGTTATAAAAAGGGTAAGCAGCACAAACAATCCCATAGGCCAAAGAAAGTTAATTCCGTTGAACTGCCACTTGAACGTTTGCACATGGATCTGTTCGGACCGGTCAAGCGTAAGAGTCATGCTGGGGAATTGTACTGTCTTGTGGTGACTGATGATTTTTCAAGATTTTCATGGGTTATGTGCTTACACCGAAAGAGCGACACTTTTGATAATTTGAAAGTTCTGTTCACCCGACTGGAAAATATCTATGGTCTCAAGATCAAGAGGATTAGGAGTGATAATGGGACGGAGTTTAAGAATGCACAGATGGGCGATCTTTGTGAAAACAAAGTTATTCATCATGAATACAGTGCTTCGTATACCCTACAACAGAATGGTGTCGCCGAACGCAAAAACAGGACTCTAATTGAAACGGCGAGAACAATGCTTGCGGACTCAAATCTTCCAGTAATGTTCTGGAATGAAGCAATTTACGCAACTTGTTATACTCTTAATCGTGTTTTTACGGTGAAGAAGTTTGGCAAAACTTCTTATGAGCCGTTGAATCGTCGAAAGCCGAATTTAGAGTATCTAGAACCGTTTTGGAGCTCCTTGTACTATGCTTAATCCATCTGAGAAGTTCGCACCGAAGGCTGAGGAAGGATACTTTGTTGGATATGCAACCCCGCTCAAACGGGTATTCAACAAAAGGACTCGTCAGGTCGAGGAGTGGGCTAACGTTGAAGTGCAACGATATACTCAGAATTTACAGGGAAGCGGTCCAGACTGGATGTTTGATTACAAAGATTTCTTTGAATCATTCAACCTAGATAGCTTGGTTGAAGAGGCTGTATTACGTTTATATTACGAGGTCGAAAACGCAGTGACATCACCGTTGGTGCGTCCGATCACCGTGAACCCCAAGCAGCTTCTAATGATACCAACGTTCCTGTCGTTGAAGAAGAGGTATTCCAAGAAGCTTCTACAACTTTGAATTCATCAGAATCAGAAGATGACGACGATGATGTTACAAGTGAAGCTATCTTAGATCATGCTACAGTGACACCACCATTGAACCTAAATACAAATGGTGCTTCATCATCGAATGTGGTTAATGATCTGGTTTCTGCAGAGAATTTAACTACTCAGACGGGAGTCCAAGTACCAGATTATCCAGAATCTCGGATACATCGAATTCACCCGATCGAGCAGGTTATTGGTGATCCTGGTAGCAGTGTGATGACGAGAGGTCAATTGAGAAAGGCTAACTAACCGGAAAACCTTGGCAATCTTGCTTTATATGCCAAAATACAAAAATCAGGTTTTTAGAATGACTGGTCTTTTGCTTGTTATGTTTCACAGGTTGAGCCACGAACTTACAAGGATGCTCTTTTGGATGACGCTTGGGTGGAAGCAATGCAAGAGGAGTTGTTGCAGTTTGAGAAACTTGGCGTTTGGACACTGACAGATTTGCCCCCAGGACGAAAGAAGATTGGAACAAAATGGGTATTCAAATGCAAAAAGGATAATAGAGGAGTAATCGTAAGGAACAAAGCTCGTTTGGTTGTACAAGGATTTCATCGAGTTGAGGGAATCGATTACAACGAGATCTATGCACCAGTTGCACGCTTAGAGGCAATACGAATGTTTCTGGCGTTTGCATCATTCAAGAAATTTAAGGTGTATCATATGGATGTCAAGAGCGCGTTTCTCTATGGTGTGGTCAAGGAGGAAGTATACGTAGGTCAACCACCAGGCTTTGAAGATCCTATTCATCGGGATAAGGTCTACGTTTTAAACAAAGCTCTATACGGGTTGCACCAGGCTCCAAGGCAATGGTAAGAGGAGCTGAGCACGTATCTTCGTTCAAAAGGATTCAAGCGAGGTTTGGTAGATTGCACACTGTTCACTAAACGAACAGGCGATGACTTGCTTCTAGTCCAGATTTATGTTGATGATATTATATTTGGGTCTACTAACGAACTTCTTTGCAGAGAATTTGAACGTGTTATGCAGGAAAAGTTCGAGATGAGCGCAATGGGAGAGATGCAGTTTTTCCTAGGCTTGCAGGTGGAACAAAGACCAACGGGGATCTTTATTCACCAGACGAAATACGTTTCTGAAGTCTTGAGCCGATTCCAGATGGATGATTCGAAGCAGATAGATACCCCAATACAACCTAATCACGGGATTGGAGTTGACGCTAAGGGGGAGCTAACTGATCCATTTACATATAGAGCAATCGTCGGATCTCTGATGTATCTCACCGCCTCCAGACCAGATATAATGTTTGCCACATGTCTCTGTGCACGTTATCAGTCGAAGCCGAAACAGAGTCATCTTGCAGCTGTCAAACGTATCCTTAGATATCTGATGGGTTGTCCGTCGAGAGGACTATGGTACCCTAATGATGATAATTTTGACCTAATCGCTTTTAGTGATGCAGATTGGGGTGGCTGTGACAAAGACAGCAAATCCACAACGGCTGGATGCAAGTTTATGGGGAGCAGGATAATGACCTGGCAATGCAAGAAACAGACCGCAGTCGCATTATCCACATGTGAAGCAGAATACGTTTCAGCATTGAGCTGCTGCTAACAGGTTCTTTGGATACAACAACAGATGGTGGACTACGGTTTGCAATTTCTTAAAACCCCTATTTACTGTGATAATGAGGCCGCAATTGCATTAACAAAAGACTTAGTAAATCACTCAAAGGCTAAACATATCCGGATTAAATACCATTTTATCCGTGATTGTTATGCTAAAGAGTTGATCGATATGGTCAACATCCACACTGACTATCACCGTGCAGACCTCTTTACCAAAGCATTTGATAAATCAAGATTTGAATATCTTTTGAAAGCTAATGGTATTATAGAAAAACAAGACTAATCACCACCTCAATTTATCGCTTTTTAGTTTAGTTTTATTGCTTTTCAGAAAAATTCGAAAATCCAAAAACATTGAAAAATTCCAAAACACATAAATATTAGAAAATTTTTGCTGACTGCTATATCTTCTTCCCTTATATTAATGCCGTCAGATTTCTGTGAACAAACGATATCTGGGCAGTCACATATTTGAAATGCTCCAGCTTATCCTTGGGAACAGTAAACTCAAAAATTTATAAAAATTAGAAAAACCCAAAATGATTTCCTGGAGAAAAAGGGGAAATGATAGTACATCAGTGGGGATCTGACACATGCTAAAGAAATGTAATGCAATATAGGGCATGTGTCTGAGTCTGAGTGATATGCTGATAGGCTTCGTAGACTTATTACTGCGTGCCTGATACATACATATCAAACGAATTGTTGTGTGGATGAACTCCTCATGGGCATATGGTCTTAGTACCGTAATTTCGATTGATAGGGTATTTGTACAAAACTCGGAGGTTTTGGGTCTTTATGTTATTAGTTGTCTGGGGATAGCCTCTCTGATCTTCTGCTGTAAGTCATTACGGACCTAGATCAGATAGGGTGTCTTTATAAAAGAGCTTTAATCCAAAACCTAAAGTTACCGAATTGAGGAACTTTCCATGTATTATGATAATCAAAGATTATCTATTACATCGTATCAATTACAGATGCACATCATGATTCATATCAGTCCTCAACCTGGTAGAGTGCACATGTTACTTTGCTGCATTAATTTGCTGACCTGTATACCTCTGTGCATCATACCTTGTAAATTACAGATGACGAAAGCATAATCACGCTTTACAATGAGTCTTTGTGCATTTACTTCTTGATACGGGAGTATGTCGTGTGCGTGGGAACCACAGACAATAACGTTTATACTATACATAATCGTATCAGTTTAAAGCACTGCACAAAAGTCTGCATGTGAGTTTATGTGGATCACAATATTAGCAGATGCCAGATCACACATTGTCTTTAATGATAATAAATCAAAAAGATCAACGGTGTGATCAGATTTCTCAATAACTGATATGATCCCTTTACCGGAAATCCCAAAACATTTACTGCTTTATCTTTACATTTCTGCATTTTATATTTCTCGTCAAAAATTGGAAAACTCAAAAAGATTTTAGGTGTGTTTTAGCATAAATTTTAGAAAATCCAAAGAGATTATACATTTCTATGTTATTTTTGATAGCTGATGGTGGTTGATTATGATTTTCTAAAACTTGATGGACCATTTGAGCTTTGTAATCTTTAAAATGAGAAATAATGATTGTCGGATGCTTAAAATTTGGAAAATATTTTGAACGGGATTCGATTTTGAGATTTGGTAAAATTTTCAAAAATTCCAGATTACTTTCGCGCCTTCGTTGGGTCGAAGGAGGAACTTTCTGCTCATTCGTATGTTTAGGATTGGGCGAATGTGAGTGTTCATGAGAAAAGTTCACTTTCGAACCCTATTGCCACATTTGAACCTTTGATTAGAGTCGAAGGAGGCAATAGTATCACATTCGACAGACATAAATGGTCGAAGGAGCAGCCTATATAAACCCTTATCTCTTCATTCGACCCATTCGAAAAAAATTTCAAAATTTCTGTTGTTAAGTCCACTTGTTGCTCGTTGTTTTTAGATTATTTCATTGTGTTCGTCTGTTCTTACTGATCATTTTGCCACTATTCTTACAGGTTTTCATCCATTAATCACTGATTAATCGTCACTATTAAGTTCGAGCCCTAACTGTTTTAGAACAGGGATTTAGATGTGTTAATTGGACTAATTTTTTATAGGGTTTCACTGATTAAGTGTTTTAGGGGAGATTATCCAAAAACATAGGGTCTTAACTCAATAGGATGTTTAATTGATTCTTAAACCGTTCACGAACCCTAGTTTTATATAAAAACACATAATCAGTGAATGATTGATGAAATTGTTGCGTGGAAAAGGTTAATCGGTAGTGTTAGGAGCTTTACGGATCAAAATGGCAGTTTAAAATGCACAAAATTTAAAATTTGAAATTTGAAGAAGATGAACTGACACCTTCGCCCATTAACAAACGGTCGAACGTGCAAATTTGGGCGAAGGAGAAAGTTTATTTGGGCGAGTGAAAGATAATGGTCAAATGAAACAATTTTTCAAAACAATTTACATTCGAACCTTTGAAAATGCACATTCGCACCTAAAACTTCTCATTCGAACCTTTGAATGGTCGAATGTAGAAATTAAAAACCAAATTTTCAGATTTTGTTTATTTTGTTTGTTTCTAAAGTGTTTACTTGATTTGTTTTGCAGTATTAACCATGTCTGAACAGGAAGATACAAGTGTTCATGCTGGATCATCCTCACAGGCTGCCGAGACAGAGAAGACTGTTATTCTACCGTTTGAGAATGCACACAACTGTTGTGCATACTTAGGCGACGTGAAGAAACACACGGAGTTTACTGGGATAATTGAGTTTTTGAAGAGAAGCCGGGTGATTGACGCGATTGCTACACCCGCTATCATTTACCGAGATCTGTTACAGGAGTTCTGGACAAATGCAAAGATGGACTTCTGGGATGGTAAATCTTCACTGGTTAGTAAGATTCAGGGGGAGCTAATAATTGTTTCAGAGAATGATATTAGAGAGGCGTTGAAGCTGGAAGATGTTAAGACGGATCCCAGAGAACGCAGCTGGACTGAACAACGAATGTGCTTTCTTAGAATGAAGTATAACGGACCTATTACTTATGGTTCGTTACATAATGGAAAGCTCTGTCCCCAGTTCAAGTATTTAGCACACGTGATGATACATGTCTTCGGGTTAGCAGCTGGTGGTTATGATTTGATGAGGAAAATCATTAGCTCATTGATGGTGGCACTCATATTGAACAAACCATTCAATGTGTCCGGAATGCTAATGGAACACTTATTGGAACCAGTGAGAGGTACAAGGACTAGGAAATTTTTGTTATATCCTAGATTCCTTCAGATGATTTTTGATTCAAAGTATAAGAAATTGAAAAGAGATCCAAAGCAGATTATTGTTCAGGAGCATATGAACATTAATAATCTTGCTAGAATGAAGGCGTATAAAGGTGTGCCTGTGAACGAACGACCACCGGTGAGGCGTCTATTTGGTCACCTGATCTAAATAGACTATGTAGACCCTGGTAAAGATAAGGTGAGGCATGCTGACAGTGCATCTGACGTAGACAATCCTTTATTTCCAGTTGACCCTGAGGCAAAACGAAAGCGTCAGGTGGTGAATGTAGGAGCAAAGAGTGGAAAGAGTAAAGAAAAGGAGATTGTGATTGAAGTTGTTATTGAAGCTGAACAAGCGAAGAAGAAAAATGTTTCTAGGAGGAAGAAACGGATGTCAAAGAAAGGTATGAACTTAGTTGATGAAGCGTTAGTTGATTCAGAGGAGACGCAAGAAGATGAAAGATGGGATTCTGATATAGTGATGGTTAAGAGCACCACGCCCAAGGCCACTGTGGCTGGTGAGTCTGCCAGTCTTAACAGATCATTAGAAGAACAAAGAAATAAGAGCCCTATTCGTTTAGACGAAACTGATGAGGGTCTAGGCTTGGGATCTGAAGATTTTCATGGATCGCCAGAGCAGGGGGAGAAACAGAGGAAACCCCAGTTTAAGAAGAAGGAAAAGGTGTTGCGACCAATGGAGAAAAGAGCAAGAGAGATTGAATCTCTGGTTGCAGGTAAGAAATTGCCACCTGCATCAAGCTCTAAGTCACCGGTTACTGCTCCAGCTGCGAAGAAACAGAAAACCACTTCAGGTACTGAACAGGAGTCTGATTTACCTGTTGATGAATTTAATGATGCTATGGATAGAGTACTTAAAAAGTTGAAGAAAAGCAAAATGCCTGAGTCTGCTGAAGCTTCTACACATATGGTCACAGTTGATAGTGATGTGATGAACACTGTGAACCAGAAGCTTACTGAGATGATGAAGATTATTAATAAGCAGCAAGCAGAAATTGAGCAGTTGAGAAAGAACGACAGGAAAATGTTGGATGTCGTTGAAACATCTCATGAAAACAATGAAGCTCTTGAAGCAAAAATCAAATTACTTCAGAGGGAGAATAAGAAGTTATTGAAACATGAGCAAAGAAACACCAGACGATACATTGCTTTGAAATAAGAGAACAAGAAGCTAAAAGAGAGTAACAAGAACATGGATAACTTGATTAAAGATTTGTACTCTCGAGCTCCTCAACTAAAAGCAGGTGAAGAGGACAAAGAACAAGATGAGGAGCAGGTGGATTTTGAACCGTCAGATAATGAGGAGGAGGAAGATGAGGATCTAGATGAAGATGCTAGAAATGCTCCTCAAAAGAAGAAAAAGAAAGATGATGGAGATGATGATGGTTCGAATGATAATTGGTGGAGGAGACAACTCTGCATGCTTTGATAGTGATGACGATGATGACGATAACACAGAGAAGTACAAATATGAGAAACGTGGATCTGGAAAAGAAGGTGAATCCAGTTCTAAAGCTCCTGGAGGAACTGTTGATGAAGATATCTTTTGGAATGAGAAGCTGAGGTCATTGTCTGAGGATGATAAACTAATGTATCGCCAGATGCTAATTGATCGAATCTGGACGATAGACATGACTAGCAGATTTTCTGAGATCTTTGAATCCAGTGACAGGATGCTTGAATTGGAGTATAACGATCCAGATATGGAGGATGGTGAAGTTTCTGCGGCTATGTCGAGAGAAATTCTAGAAGGTTTAGCAAAGCAGGTTGGGAAAACATTGGAAGAATTGTTGATTGATAATCAAATTCCCAATATACCTGAAATAGAAGCCGGTAATCATTCTGATGACCGTGATGTACCTGCATTTGAGGAGGTTGAAATTGAAGATATAACCAGTGAAGAATATCCAGAATATTTCAAGAAAGATAAAGATTCTGGATTTGCTGAGTTCACTGTTGAGCTACTGAAAGAAGCCGAGAAACTTGCTCGACAAAAGAGTGAGAAGTTTGTTGAAGAAGTTTTCAAGGGGCATGATAAACCGAATATTGAACAATCAGACAGTTTAAAGGAGTTACTGAGGAAATTAAAAGAGAAAGAAGCAAATCGTCCAAAAGCAGAGATCCAGGGAAGTTTTTATAAGTTACACAACGAGATGTTTAAAGGAAGAGCGTTGGGATGGAAGTTTGTAAAACAATTGAAATGTGTTGCTGTTAAGTGGAAGAAAGGAATACTTTATTTTGAAAGATTCCACGATTTGAAGACTCTTCCATACTGGGCGATTCGAGATATATGTAGACATCGGTTGACTGGATCTTCGAACGATCATATTGCTTATTTTGCTGATCGAATGGCGAGGGAAAGCAGGACGAGATGGGATTTATTTGAACCTTAGTATCCAAAGCGGATTGTTCACAAGAAAGATATTGATACTATTACAGGTTTGCCCAATGTGACTTTGATGTATAAACCACCGAATGTGTTGAAACACACTCCCTTATTGCAGATCCCACAACACTTTGCTAAAGACTTCATCTGGTGGTATTATGATTGGAAGATTGCAGAGGCTGTGATTGTTTTGAAAGACAGAGAAAAGAATTTCAAGAAAATACACATATTTGATCCTATGTGGTTGATTAATTGTTCACATGAGGATATCATTATGTTGTATTACAATCCGATATACAGTGAGGTGAAGGATGCTGAACAAGCAAGTAAATATCAGCGTGTGGTATTTCTCTGTTTTGTATATGACATAAATGCTGGATGCGATTATGATAAGAAGCTTGGTAAGTTTGTAAAGGTTCAAGATGATTCTGAATTCAAGAAGAAGAAGCCTAAACAAACTTATGAACCGGTGATGACCTTAGAACAAAAGAAACAATTACAGATAAGGCTTATGAACAAAAGGATGGACTAAGAGCGTAAACAATCCAAGCAATAGTCGAGGGGGAGTTTGTAGATGCATTTTGTGCGACTAATGCTTTGGATTACATTTAACATATGTTTATGTGTTTAGTTGATTGGTCGAAGGAAGAATAATATGGGCGAAGGAGTGTTTTTGAATGGGCGAAGGAGATTTAAAGGTACGAAGGAGAGAAGGAGGTCGAAGGTAGTTTTAGATGTTAATGTATTGCTTGGTTCGACCATCACGATTGGGCGAACCTGCACATTCGACCAAGAAAAGTGGGCGAATGTGCAGGCCTATATAAAGGTCAAGTTCATTTTGAAAGTAAGTTTTTGTCATTTTTGTTTCCCTCCTGTTTGAGTCTCTCCCTAGGGTTTTGTGTAAACTTAATTCACGTCTTGTTTTGATTGTAAAGCTTATTATAACGTGTAATTGAGTTTGTTTATCAATGAAATGAAGCTTTTAATGATGATTTCTGCGTTTTGTTAGTATTGTTATCATTTTGTGATTGATTCAGGGATTCCGCACATGAATCAAACTTTGAATCAATCACAAAATGATAACAATACTAACAAAACGTAGAAATGAACTTTAAAAGCTTCATTTCATTGATAAACAAACTCAATTACACGTTATAATAAGCTTTAAAATCAAAACAAGACGTGAATTAAGTTTACACAAAACCCTAGGGAGAGACTCAAACAGGAGGGAAACAAAAATGACAAAAACTTACTTTCAAAATGAACTTGACCTTTATATAGGCCTGCACATTCGCCCTCTTTGCTTGGTCGAATGTGCAGGTTCGCCCAATCATGATGGTCGAACCAAGCAATACATTAACATCTAAAACTACCTTCGACCTCCTTCTCTCCTTCGTACCTTTAAATCTCCTTCGCCCATTCAAAAACACTCCTTCTCCCATATTATTCTTCCTTCGACCAATCAACTAAACACATAAACATATGTTAAATGTAATCCAAAGCATTAGTCGCACAAAATGCATCTACACTGTTTACCCATGCAAACCCGGACATTCGCGAAACATCTTGTGAATGCTCAACACATGAAATCATGGAATCTCCACATACATTAATTTCCAAACATATGGCCTCCCAATTCTGACCCTAGCCCTTGCCATCATCTTCTAATCTTCTAAACTTCGCCACCCATTGTCTTCTTCACTACCACCCATCTGAAACCCTACACCTGAAACTTATGCCACTACACCAAGTGAAGCATAGCTAATCTCTTGACTTTCCGTCGGTCTTAGACCTCCACCTCTGACCCCAATCCTGCACGTGTTTCATTTAGATTTCCCACATAAATAGCTACAGACAGAGAGAGTTTTGAGAGACCGAACAAGGGATGGGAGAAAGGAAGAAAGTGGCGGCAGCCGACGATGGTCGCCGGACCCGTTCTATTCCGATGTTTACAAGATGGTTGTTTAGCAACGATAGAGATGATGGTTTATCAGCGATGATGACAAGGGCTTGGTCACCGAAGGTGCTAAGGCTTGCGTTTTCTTGGCTGTTTCCGGCTGAAAGGTAACCGATCATCGGAGATGGAAGTTGTCAGGTTGCGACATCACACAGGCTCCAGTAAGTCCCTTTTCACCAACATCTACATTTTCCATTAGATGTAAACGTGGGCATTTGCATGTCATTTGTTGGTGTTGTTACTATTGTCCTGTCCCGTGTAGTTGTTAGTTTGGCCATTTGGATTTCGAATGGAATACTTTGGGTGACACTGTTATTAGGGTTAAGAAGAGGAGTATGCCTGTTGATTGAATGAATTAGTATTGTTCTTGGGAACATTCTATTTTGTTATGAATTTATAGTAAAGAAAGAGCATAACAGCAACACATATCAATTAGAAATTCCAGGCTTTGATCGATAAAATGTCTTTGTAGTTTATAAGTGCATAGATGCAACTTATAAGATGGGCTATAAAAAGTTACAAACAAACAAACAACATATGGCCTTAGCGTGATTTAGCCACCATAAGGAAACAAAAGGCAGAACATCAGGAGTAAAGTGTACTAGAAATTGATGATCATAGTAATGGACTTGCTGAACTCAAATAATGGAGGTTTATGATAGCTTTGTGTTGTTAGTGCAAATAATTGTAAGTGTCGTTGTAGGAAAGGTCATCTTTCTTGATCTTGCAAATACTGAAGTTCCTTGGTTATATAGGCTGAGCAACAGTATCATGGAATCTTTTGAAACAGATGTTGATTTAGGATTTAAGATTTACTTCACTTGCTAGGTTCCTTGATTAAAAGTTTGCTAAATGGAATGTCCGAAAACTTGCTAAACCCCTAAATTCTACATACTAAATGCCTTCACTTTTCTACTAGACACACGAACTCGGCAAATTCACCGGCGCACCGGGATACCACTAGTTAGAACTATTATGGATGAAACAAATATACATTTGTACACATACATACACACAAACATATATATATATATATACAAGTTAGTGGAACTAATGTACCTACACACACACACATCTATATATATATATATATATATGATGTGGGTACCCAAACTCCCACGATTAAACATATTCAAGACGCTACCACACTCAGGCCATGAAGCTGAAAAGCCAGAAGCTGGTGTAGAGAAGTTACCTGCATCAGCTCCTAAGCTCCCTAGCACAGGACCTGCCTTACACAAGGTCAATAATAAAGGTGGGTCCAACATTAATGGGCCAACCCAGCCCATTACTACAAAGCCCATTAGGGTTTGGTGTGTCACCCTCTATAAATAGAGGGGTTACACCTTCACTCAAACCCATCCCATTTGTTGATCTCAACTAAAGACATCTTACTCTCTCTCTCTCTCTCTCTCTCTCTCTCTCTCTCTCTCTCAAGAAACATTCCCTCACTAACTAATCTGCTAGCTCCCATAGAGGAGCCTACGAGCTGCTAAAGTATCACATCAACAGCTCATGAACTCTCTACAATTACACACAATTAAGCTGTTAAGCTCACCTGCTGAACTAGCGAGCTTCCTTACCGGAGGTCTGGAGCTGCCATATCAGAAGTCAACGGATCTATGGATCTATTAACCAACTTTCAGCCATCGAGCTAAGCAGCCCAAAATCACCTCGGCTTATAGCTAATCCCGGGTTTCAACCACCATCTCCTCTCATACTTCGTATCCCTCATTTAATCCTTTATATTTAATTTTATGTACATTTCTTGGGATAAACCACTAATGTTGAGTGTCGGAGGGTGGTTCAGAGACCCTGGTCTCTGGACCCCTTCTAACGAGTTGTTCGTGGTGCAGGTACATGCTCGAAAGGTGCTTAGTTCAACCCGAGGAGACATACATACCATCTCAAAGCCTTATCCTTGTTGTTTCAACATGTGGCGCCCAACGTGGGGCTATCGCGCTTAAAACATGAAACTCTTTGTGGTTTAGCCCCAAATGTTCTTAAGTTCTTTATTTTTAAGGATGGATAGGATGTTCTTACTATAAAAATCACTCCTACACCTCCTACACATGTTTGTGTTTTTTGCTCCACGTATTACATGCTCAAAACACCGGTGATCGGATTCCATACACTTGTAACTCGGTTGCTACATGTAACTTCTTTGATAAAAACGTCAAACCTGAAAATCTACTCATATTCTTGATGAAAAATTACAACCATTTGAAAACATGTTTACACTTTGTTAAAATATGGTAAAAAAAGAATACTAAAGAAATGAAAGACTTTGTGTACATAATACTCAACCCCACTTTATGTGGTGTCATACAAAAAGTCATTAAAAGACGATATTATATTATGAAATATTATCTTCACAAATAATCTGACGAAAGAAGAAAGAAACATCTCAAACTATATTCTTTAAAGAATAATTCTATAGGAAGATGTGTACACACTTGTCCCAAGGTTTGACTATCCCATTTTTGTCTTTTATCACACATAAAAGTGCGTGAAAATAAAGCATAAAAGAGGATAGAGGCAGGAAACAACTTTATCCAACATTAATGTCTCTAGTACAACAAATATTGCATCTTGTACAACTCATGCTGTAGGCTGCCATACCGCAGCTCCATTGAAAGTGATAATTTTCAACACTATAATTCATGATGTGGATGCAAGAATCCCACAACTGATCTACGAGTAAAAAAAATAAGATCACATAAATCGGAGCTGAGTAACCTATCTAAACTATAAATAGGGAAGCCAGGAGGCTTCAGGCTGCCATATCGTAGCTCCTGCTACAGTGGTGAACAGTAAAAACAAAAGTAAGAAAAGTCAAAAGTCAGGCTTTCATACACACTTATCCACAAAGATGCTATGTCAATAGTAAATCAGACCTCAAAAGCATAAAAAGTAGTATCTTTCACCAAAATGGCAAAAACACCTGCTGACATATAGAAAGGGCGGTCAGCACTCGCTCCCATAAGGAAGCACCTGCTCCCATAAGGAAGCACCATGAGCGGGAAGCCTTCCCTTATGGCAGCCTCTGTTACATCTTAATGTGCTAAAGATGCACAAATAGAGGCTCAACACTTAACAGGTATGGAAGGCAAGCTCCCACATGGAAGCTCCCTGGGCTAGAAGTCCTCCCCTGCGTGAGCTTATGTTACATCTTAAGATACTAAATGTTCACACCTAAAGGGGGTCAGTAATTGCTCCCCTAGGGAGCTCCCTGGGCTAGAACTCTTCCTCTATTTAAGCTCATTTTACATCTTTGTGTACTCAACATTCATTTATAGCTCTTCACTTCACTTCATGTGTTGATGCACGTTTTGCAACTAATGCTTTTGGATTGTACATTCAAAGTTGTTTTGTTGATTACATGGGGGCGAACGTGGAATTAAAGAAGGACGAATGTGGAATATGATGGTCGAAGGTAGAGAGAATTGGACGAATGAGGAAGACTGCTATACACTGTGCTGATTCGAACCATATGAAGGGGTGAACCTGCACATTTGGCCCTATCGGGAGGCGAATGTAAAAGCCTATATATAGTTTGATTTTTGTTTTAAGTTTATAAAAACTTTTTGCCATTTTGAGTCTGTGTTCGGTCTGATTTCTCTCTAGGTGTTTAGGAAGAGTCTAGAACTTGTTTATTTCATCTTAAAAACTATTTGTAAAGATTATAGCACTTGTTTATGAATGAAATGGATATTGAAAAGGTGAATTTGCGTGTTTGATTCGATTACTATCATTTTGTAACTGATCTAGGAATTCCGCACCTAGATTAGTAGACTTGTATGATCAACTAAACTTGTTTTTGTAAAAACGATCCTCCACAAAGCGGTATCAGAGCCTATACGGATCATACAAATACAAATTGATAGTTTTTGAACTGATTTGGACTCAAATTTGATCAAAATTTTTCTGTTTTAAATGAACAATGAGTTTTGTTGAAAATTGATTGATTCGGATTAGATTTTACGGATAAAATCATGATTTCTATTCATTAAAGTTGTTCCAAATCAATTCCGAAGCAAAACCTACTAAACATCATCAGAATTCATCAACATTTGAAAAATTGGGATCAAAATAACTGATTTTCAAAGAATAACCGTTTTTCAAATGGGTCAGGGCGAACCTAGGAGAGAAGGGTCGAACGTGTAGTATTTTGGTGTCGAACCTAGCTTTTTCAGGTCGAAAGTGATTATAACCTAGAAGCAGTGTGTGTTGTGTTTTTACATTCGACCAAGTTTGGTACATTCGGCCTTACGGGAGGTCGAACGTGGGTTATAAACGGACAAACGTGAGTTAGTGTGTTACATTTTCTACATTCGAGTCAGTTTTAAGGGTCGAACCTAGAATTTTTCCACATTCGATCCCCCGACTGTGAAAAACGGTCAAACGTAGAGTCTGTTTGAAAATTTTTCTAAGAGTTTCACATTTCGAACTTCATAAACGATATGTGGGGATTTCCAACAACACCTAGGCCCAATACTACACAGCAACAACATGTTACCATGGATCCTTGGGCTGTAGCTGCACAAAAGACGAATACTCAACCATCTCAGCCGATCAATTACCTCGTGATGAGTAGTTCGATTCCATAGATTGTTGCTCAACCTCCATAGCAACCCATGAATGATTATTGGGGAGTTGCAGCAGCAGCGTTACACTCTCAAACTACAAATGCTATTTCTTCTCTAATAAATGATTTGTCTTCAGGTAGCGGGAGTCGTCCACCGAAGCTGATGGAGATGATAGATTACAATCAATGGCATAAAAAGTTCAAGATTCACTTGGAAGGAATGGGATTAGAAGGTAGAGAGGCATGGCAAATGATTGCTAAAGGATATGTTGCACCATTGTTGGAGAATACAGGTGAACCAATTCCTCTTGAGAGTTTAGCTGAGGACGAAACGAAGAAGTTTGCGGTGGAGAAGAAGGCTTTCTCCCAACTATCTCAAGCTATCAATATTGATCTTCTACATCAGTTTGGATCCTGTACTACTTCCAAACAGCTTTGGGATATGTTGAAGAATTGTCATGATGGCAATGAGAAAACCATAAAGTTGAGGATGGAAGAATTAAGGAAAGAATTTGAGAATTTCAGCTACGTGGGGAATGAGACTTTGAAGGAACTTATTCCGAGATATTGTCATCTTTTGACTTAATTGTCAAACTATGATATTAAGATTCCCATGTCTGAGTTGGTGGACAAATTTGCTGATTCTCTACCACCGTATTGGAATCAACACATTGAGGTTCTTAAAGAAAAAGATGCTTATCAATACTGGACAATCAATGAGTATCCAGAAGTTAGAGAACAAGGAGTTGGAGGAGAAGAGGAAAGCTAGACGATCACAATTTCCACAAAATCCGGAATTGTATCATGCCTCTCCATCTACTTCTGTGTCCAGTTCAAGTGTGGCAGGTAATGTTGCGCCACATATAGCTTGTGTGTCTAGTGTTATTGAACCACCGAGACAACCAATTAAATATCTTGCACAAACACCAACTTATCCACCAAACTACACCACAAATTCTTACATTCCACCACAACCGCAAATGTCTACCGCATGTTATTCATCCAATACACCTCAGCAACAACCTAATGCTCATAACACATCGCAAGCTTCTTCAAGACAAAGTTCTGTAGTGTTGGAAACATCCAACATGAACAATGTCACAGTTGAAGTTGCTCAGCAACA
Source organism: Ambrosia trifida (assembly GCA_028751855.1). NCBI lineage: Eukaryota > Viridiplantae > Streptophyta > Magnoliopsida > Asterales > Asteraceae > Ambrosia > Ambrosia trifida. The sequence continues at coordinate 55,967,923 of CM054129.1, read as the reverse complement.
CATTGCATTGGTTTCAGCAATGGTTGCTTCATACAATGGAGTGGTGGCTAGTCAAATTAGTAACAACGATCTATCCAATGAAGACTGTGCTCAGATTGATAAGGAAGAAATTGAGCTTATTGATATCTAATGGGCTTTTGCGAGTGTTATGAGACGAGCAACTGAGTTTATTGAGAAGACAGGAAGAACTGATCTGGCTACATCACCCAACACCACATATGGCTTTAACAAAGCCAAAGTCACTTGCTTTAATTGTGGTGCTAAAGGTCATTTCATGAGGGAATGCACTCAGCCAACTCAAATTACCAAAACCGTCAGTCTCAGAACCAAGTAATCTATCAAAGCCAAAACAACAATATCTATCAACCACAAAAAAATTACCAAAACCGACAGAACACCTCACAGAATAACTCTGCTAGACAAGCAACTACACCAAACTAGACTCAAACTAAAACACCACATAATCCAACTAGAACCATTATTCCTATTTCCACACCAAATTGTCAAAGACAAACCGAAAACCAAAATCAGGCTTTGGTGATACAAAGGAGGAAGGTTTTGACTGTACGGGGATGCAATTGGGTGTTGAAGAAATTACTGCTGGGTATGTATCTTGTGTTGCTCAGAAGATTGACTTAGAGGAGTCGGTGATAGTTGGAGAAGTTTTGGAGACTGAGAAGGTTTCTGAAGTAAAAATGGAGGAGATGGTAGATGAAACTGATCTTTCTGTTGAAGAATCACAAGTTGATAAGACTTCGGGAATGATCATTGATTCTGTCATTGATATTCCTGATGCGTGATTCTGTATATTCTGATTCGGAGAGTGAAACAGATTCAAAAGCTAGTGTCAATACATTAGATAATGATATTGATCAACACCTGGCTGAAGCTGATTTTCTAATGACTCGGAAGTCATGCATTGTTGACGACGCTTTCACAAGGATTGACCACTCAAAGTTCTTTGCTGGAAAGGAAGCGCATTTTGCTTTGATGGCTATGACTGATCCTCCGAAACAGGTAAGTTCTGAATCCACTATTGATATGAATAGTGATAAGTATTATGGAACTTGTGATAAACTGACAGAGGAAAACAAGCAACTCAAGGTTCAACTTGAGAGTGCGATAATTAACTGTCAATCTTATCGTAAGGAAGCCCATGAGATTAACAAAGTTCTTGATGGTTATAAAAAGGACATTCATGATCTAAAGAAAACTCTTTCTTTAAAACAACTTGCTATAAACAGTTATATAAATGAACTTGAAGAAACAAAACTAGAAATGGCAACCATCAAATGCTTTGCTGAAAAGGTCAACAAAAAGCTTGAAAGTTACAAACACATTGCTTATGTGGTTGACCATATCATTGAAGAACCCTCACAACCTAGTAGTGCAAATTACAAGGCTGTTCCATCCCCAGTGTTATTTAAGAACCACAATTTACATTCAATAACACCGGAGAGTTCAGTCAAATCTGACTCTGCATCGGATAGTAAATCTAACACTTCTAGTGGTGGAGATCCACATTCCGATGTGAGACCGATTTTAGGGTTGAATGATGAGGGAGTGACAGCTGTGACTGATGATTCAGACTCAGATGATGAGAAACCTGAGAATGTGAGTGATATTCCTATGGAAAATCACATTATCACAAATGAACCAATATCAACTTCTCAGATTTCACATCCAATGGCAAATGAACATCGAGTGAATCAATCAGTAAAGAAAGAAGTGAAAATGAATTAGTTGACAAACTCGTCACAGTATTTTATCGGATGGAAGGATCCGATAAGATTATCTCTGACGAGGAGTATCTGATAAAATTTGCCAATTACAAAAAAATCGAGAAAATCTGGTAGGATAGTACTATTTGGTTTCCTATACATGAAAAGACCAATGATGTACCTCCAGAAATTTGAAAGAAAATATATCTGATACTCCAAAAGAACCTATGGTTCATGTCACTGAGTTCATCAGGGCTAAAGAAATGGCTAATGGTTTTCTTGAGCCGGCTTACTCAAAGGATCCATCCCCTGAGAGTTTGAGACGTAGATGTGTGGATGATCAATATCCAATCAATTTCTATGCTATGTCGAATGCCAAGAATGTTTTTGAGGAATACCGTGCATGTTTCAAGTGTGGGGAGAGAGGGCATTTACTTGCTCACTGCCCGTACGTGAGGCATAAAAGGCACGAAGTTGAGATGAGGCAATCCTATAGAAGTCCAGTTGACAATCATAGTTATCCTCAAAGACGTATTGTCCCTCAACCAGCACCATTTTATAATCAAAGTCATTATTTTCAAAGGAGTGATAATCGTCAATTTACTTATGATTGTCGAAACCGGATTGTTATGGAAAAACCATTGAAGAACCAGTGGTGAACTCAACTGTTGATAAACAAATGGTTCCACCAAAACCTGCTATTAAATCACCAGTTGGACCTAAATCTATTAATTCAGAGAAGGTAACCAAGAAAGTTTCATTTGAGAACAATGTTAAGAAACCTGCTGTGACTCAAAAGTCTCAGATTAACCCCCAGCACTGCTCCATCAATGGTCACCCCTTTAAGAATCTCCACCCAATCCATTGGGTCGTTAACACCTGAGAGCTTTAGAAAACCGAAACGGTTACCGGCTCGGTCACGCTTAGCCGGAATAAAAGAATATTCAAGATTGTCAAAATGTTGATACACATTCCAGAGGTCTTGAGCTGTGCAACTCTTGGGAATGTTAGAGACAAAGAAAGAAGTTGTGTTTACGAGCCTATCTTCCCTTCTCTGAAATCTCCTAGTCTTCAGTTTTTCCTTTTTGCTAAGGACAGTCTGCCACTCATCATCTTGCTTCCTGTTGGTAGTCCTTGAAAAGATGTGTTTTTGTTCCTCCTTCTTCCTTCTCTGAAGTTCGTTGTACTTGGCTTGATCGACTCTCCCCTGAAGTTGTCTATTGGTCTTCCCCGCTCTCATGTTGTTGATATAAGTTAAGAAGAAAAATGTTTTGGAATCTTGATTAACCGAGATTGCAAAACAAAAGCAACTATTATTTCTTGGGATGTGGAATGTTGCGGCCTAGTTCACTTCTTTTATGCTGACGGGTCAATGAATTGGAGTATAAATCAACATTGATAGTCAAGAAACATGTAAATAATGCTAGGGGTGTTAGATTTTACTTTCATTTGTAAACAACACTAATTGGAATTTTGAAAATTTTCTGTTTAGTGTGTTAGGAATCTAAGACGTATTCAAACAAGTGAATATGTGTTACTTTTAGTCATATGAGATGCACTTAGGTGAAACGGCTAGGGAACTAGAAAATATTGGGTTTTAGGCGTCGCATACAGGATTATGATACGTTAAGAGTTCAGGATATGATGTAGTTTAAGGTTGAAGTTCGGGGCAGAATCATTTTGGACAAGTAGATGAGGTTGTTCTCAATACTATCATTGCATGTGCCCTTCAAATACAATCAAATGATTGAGTCAAGATACATTTTTAAATTGAAATTAATGGGTTTTGGATGTGGCAATAGGTATTGTTATAGAAAATAAGTTTTATATAATGGACTGTAAAAATGAGATGTTTTATAGAAAAACCTAAGATATCAACTTAGATGCATCAAGTATGATGAAGTATATAAAGAACTTTTGTGTTTTTGCATCGGCTGGCATTCTTTACTATTGTAGTTTTTACTTTTTTTTTGGAAATGCAAACTTCATACAAGACTCGAACCTAACTCCTTTCAATTCCTATTTCCTAAACCTTATTACAATTCCTTTGGCCACTGGGCTATTACCAAGTGGTTAGTTTTAACTTTTAAATATCATTCATTAAGTTACTTATTAATTATTAATATATTAAAGAACTTTTAGATTTTTCAACGTCGGGCTGATCCCGAGGTATAAGGGGAGAAGGGGTGCTACCCCGGTTTTTTTTCACTTCACTGATTTTAACCAATCACGCACTGCCACATCACTATACTGATTTACTTCACTGAAACAGTTTAATGGAGGCATCACTTCACTGATTCACTTCACTAAAATGTTTATTTTTTTATTTTTTAAATAAACATAATTAATCCATAATAATTTAATTTATTTGAAAACAAAAAAATTAAATTAATCCATATTAAGGCTAATGGATATAAAAATTGTCAATCATCAAAAGTAAGAAGTTGAAAATTGTCAATCTCCAAAATTAATCCATATTAAGAGCATTCAGATCCCCTTCACCAAATCTTATCTATTAAATTAAACTAAAAATTAGCACTCTACCCCTAAATCTTCTCTCTCCTAATTAAAATAATAATATTTTTTTATACTTTTATTATTATATTTTCTCTCTCCTCTGTCACAACTATTTATAAAAACATTAAAATATATATAGGGGTGAACACTAGCTTTTCATATTTAGAATGAAACAGTGCTTCCACCAACTATTTCATCTCTCCTCCACTCACAACCACTTACACTCACCCCATATAATTTGGTGGACACATTCACATACATTTGGTGGATGGGATGTGAGTGCTCTAAGGGCAGTAGAATACGTTTGTCTTTGAAAACAAAAATTCTATTAATTTGGTGGACACATCCACACACTTGAGCCCACCTAATATTAACAAAAATTCTATATTTTTAATATTATTTATTCCACACACACTACACCTATACATATTATATATCTATCTCCTTCCTCAACATACCTGCAACTTTAGACTTTAAAAAAAAAAAATCAATATAAATTTACAACATAAAAGAATATAAAGAGGGAGAGAAGAGACTAAAAGAACGGAGAGAGAGATTAGAAACAAATAATATTTTATATAAATTTACGGGTTCATATCCGTTAGATAGAACCAGAAATTGTTTTACGAGACATCTACCAGTACGGGTGACGACAATGTTACCATACTGGTTATGGGGTACCCTTGCCCAATTCTGTTGACGTCCCATTCCCTAAAACTAGTAGTAAATAAGCACATATTGTGACGACGTGTATTATTTGCCGGCATCTTATTCTTTTCACCAATAAGTTTGCTAAGGGTGAAATTTTAGTTTTTTTTTTCCCAGTATGTTTTTTTTATTATTATTTTTTAATTTAGGGATTATAGAAAAGGTCAAGGAGACCAATAACTTTGCTAGTGGTACTTTAGATTTTTTAATATTGGGATTATAGAAGACGTCAAGAGAGATATAAAAAATCGTCTATTTTATTTTACTATAGTTAGTTTTAGACGAAGAAATAGGGTTAGTTCAAAAGTCTATTTTAAACGTAGGAAAAACAAAAAGTCAATGAACAATAGACATGAATATCAAATTTTTAGTAGACTTTATTATTTAATTCCCCATTATTGATCGATATTTCATTATACTACTGGTAATGTAATATTATCCTTCAATGTTTGATTACGGGTATGTTTGTCAAAGAGCTTTTAGGAGCTTCAAGCTTCAAGCTTTTAAGAAAAAGCTATTACCTAATAAAAAGTCTTGTTTGGTTGAAGGGGCTGGAAGCTTTTAGGTTAGAGAAAACGCTCTACAGTGAAAAGCTACTAGTAGTAGCTTTTAAGAAAAAGCTCTACTAGCTACAAACTTTTAGTTAGTAAATGACACAAATACTCATTCTATTTTAAAAATAAAATAAAAACCTTCTTTACAATCTTTTAATTATGATCATTTTGGTCATTTTATACATTTTATTAAAAGCTCCAGCTACTCTGCCAAACACCAAAATATATTTAAAAAGCTTGCAGCTAACAGCTTCCAGCTACCAGCTACCAGCTTGCAGCTTCCAGCTACCAGCCTCCAGCTAGTTTTGCCAAACATACCCTACGTATGTGCTCGAACAACACAATTATTTCACTAATAAATATTAAAGCAGCATACGACACTAAAGACACCTGATCCATCGAAGCTGAAAAGCTAACACTAGTGGGGACTCCGAATTGAATACATTCTTATTCTTACGCTGGAGTCCGAATGCAGGAGGTTCCCTCCTACGTTGAGGCTGACGGTCTTTGTGCAAATCGATCCAGAAGCCTATGAACCCTCCTAACCCATATAGTCTCAAACCTTAAACCCAATCATTTTCCTTGTTGTAGTAACAAGTGGGCCTCACCGTAGGGCTCTCGCTACTTTAAATAAAGGTGTTGGTAGTTTTTCAGTCTCATTTGTTTCTAAGTTACTGTTTCCAAATAACCTTTGGAGACAACAACCCTGATGAGGGTCTCCCTAAAACACGGCTACCAGTCACACCTCTGGTGACAGTGTCAGCTGAGGCACACCTTAAACGTACGGACTACAGATCGAACCGTCTCTGGGAGACATGCCCAACATTAGGACGCCTCAGTCCTCATGAGCTTTCAACTCGTCGCCTAGAGAGGATATCTTGTTCCTGTTGAACATGATGGATTATACCCCAAAAGGAGTACGAAGAAATTTCTTGCAACTCAGAGATTTTCTAAGCGGCTATGTGCAGGAAGAGAGCTCCCAAGGTGTAAAATGGCATGCCTTCTTATGATGAGGAGCTTGTGGACACTTTTTCACCTGGACCTCCGGTGGTTGGAACAACCACACCTTCTGCTACCATACGTTTTAATATGATCCCCAATCCTTACCTGAATGATCAGGGAGGGATATTCTCTAGTGGGGAGACCAGCCGTTCTATACCTCTTTCTACCCCGGGTAAGGGAGTATATGATAAAGCAGCTGCTATAGGTCACTGATGCCTCGATGCCATTCTCGGTACCCCTCTCATATGAGGATGCTTTAAGGTCTTTACCTTTGGAAAGAGGTGCGGTAGCTTCTTCTCTAGCAGGAGTTAGATGTCCTGTCACAACTCATTTCTCACATCACGGGGTGATGTATCTCAGCCACACTGACCCTTAGTTTGCACCATACATGATGCCACCCTATTTTCAAGTTGGCCTGGAGGCTACCCTTGGTAAGCTCCACCTCCTATAAGCCAGGCTCAGGGGACTTCATCTCCTTTGAATTAGGTTCAGGGAACTTTGCCTCCTTTAAACCAGGTTCATAACAACCAAGGGTCTTCACAGCCACTCGGGAACTTTGCATCCTTCAAGCCAAGCTCACCCTTCGGAGACATATAGCCCAAGTCTTTAGAATCCTTTGATAAAAGCATAGCCCATTTTGATTTTCCAAACAAGATCAAGATGCCTGCAAACGTTAAAACTTATGATGGGACCGAGGATCCTGATGATCACCTTAATGTTTTCTCTGGACCAGCCATAGTAGAAAAATGGAACAATGCTGAATGTTGTCATATGTTCATGCAAACCTTAGTACGCCCTACTCTCTAATGGTTCTAAGGCCTCCCATCCCAAAGCATCTCTTCCTTCTATGATCTAGGGAGACGCTTCATATCAATCTTTACTCCATTTAGGAAGTGCACCAAAGATGCTGCTATCCTACACCAGATCCAGCAAGGGGAACATGAAGATCTTCAAACCTTCATTGAAAGATACAAGAGGGAGGGTCGGAATTATAGTGGTGCAATAGAAAATATAAGAGTCTTGGCTTTCATGGGAGCCATACATCCTAAAATCCTCCAATGGAGATTCCATGAAGATGCTCCCATGGAGATTCCATGAAGATGTTCCTTAAACCATGGAAAAAGCCTTTGAAATAGTTGAAGCCTTCCTTAGTGGAGAGGAGGCTCTCACTTGCCAAGAATCTATGAAACGGTATAGGGGAAGGTGCAAAGATTGCTCTTCTAACTCGAGAAGGTCAGGTTTCCGGCCCTACAATGAAAGACGTACTCATAGGTCCTTTGAACCAGGGAGAAATGAGGAACGAAAGCAGCCCCCTAGACCAGGAAGGTACCAAGATATAGAAAAACAGGTGTTTACCATCCTAACAAAGACACCACAAGAGATCCTCTCCACAGAAGAAGTCAAATACAACTTTCGTTCCCTAGACCTCCGTCCAAACCTGCCAGCAAAGGAGAAGTCAACAAGCATTGTGCCTTCTATAATGACACATGCCACCACACCAACGATTGTTGCCAGCTGAAGAAACGGATAGAAGAAGTTGTTAAGTTAGGGGAACTAGCTTACATGATTAAAGATATCAAGGGGAGGAAAGGCAAAGGGAAGAAAGATAAGAAGGTGAACATGATTAGGCAAGAGAGGGCACAACAGATGAAGAGGGCCCATACTGAACCCTGGAACAAGCCATACATATGTCTCCCTCCTACCCCAAATGAGCTAACTATCACACTCGTAATTGTGGAAGCTGAACTTGTTGGCTTCCCAGTGGATAGGGTGTACATGGATTGGGGTACCTCTTCCAAACTAGTGTATGAAATTTGCTTTGAAAAGCTTAGCGAGGATATAAAGTCCAAGCTCAAACCATCAAACGCGTCTTAGGAAGACTTCTATGGGGCACGTGTTCATCCCCTAAGCAAGCTCACCCACAATGTCTACTTCAAGGATGGAGATTTATCTAGAATAGAGGAGCTTACTTTTTCAGTGATCATGTACCCTTCGAGCTACAACGTCCTCATTGGAAGGGTAGGCATCACAACCTTCAAAGTTGTTGTTTCTACAGCACAAGGTCTATTGAAGTTTCCCACAGAGAAGGGGATTGCGACCTTGAAGTCCTTAGCAGAATGTGACACCCGCCAGATTTCCAGGTTAAGATCCATACACACTCTCACCATTTTGTCAATTCCAGTTATGCATTATACATTTCATTACAATACATGTGTCATCTTGAGTCTAGGAAGGCTTATGATAGTTCAGGAGTCCATTTCAATGACCTGTTTACCCATGCAAACATCTTGTGAATGCTCAACACATGAAATCATGGAATCTCCCCATACATTAATTTCCAAACATATGGCCTCCCAATTCTGACCCTAGCCCTTGCCATCGTCTTCTAATCTTCTAAACTTCGCCACCCATTGTCTTCTTCACTACCACCCATCTGAAACCCTACACCTGAAACCTATGCCACTACACCAATTGAAGCATAGCTAATCTCTTGACTTTCCGTCGGTCTTAGACCTCCACCTCTGGCCCCAATCCTGCACGTGGTTCGTTTAGATTTCCCACATAAATAGCTACAGACAGAGAGAGTTTTGAGTGACCGAACAAGGGATAGGAGAAAGGAACAAAGTGGCGGCAGCCGACGATGGTCGCCGGACCCGTTCTACTCCGATGATTACAAGATGGTTGTTTAGCAACAATAGAGATGGTGGTTTATCAGCGATGATGACAAGGGCTTGGTAACCGAAGGCGCTAAGGCTTGCGTTTTCTTGGCTGTTTCCGGCTGAAAGGTAACCGATCATCGGAGATGGAAGTTGTCAGGTTGCGACATCACACAGGCTCTAGTAAGTCCCTTTTCACCTACATCTACATTTTCCGTTAGATGTAAACGTGGGCATTTGGATGTCATTTGTTGGTGTTGTTACTATTGTCCCGTCCCGTGTAGTTGTTAGTTTGGCCATTTGGATTTCGAATGGAATACTTTGGGTGACACTGTTATTAGGGTTAAGAAGAGGAGTATGCCTGTTGAATGAATGAATTAGTATTGTTTTTGGGAACATTCTATTTTGTTATGAATTTATAGTAAAGAAAGAGCATAACAGCAACACATATCAATTAGAAATTCCAGGCTTTGATCGATAAAATATCTTTGTAGTTTATAAGTGCATAGATGCAACTTATAAGATGGGCTATACAAAGTAACAAATAAACAAACAACATATTGCGTTAGCGTGATTTAGCCACCATAAGGAAACAAAAGGTAGAACATCAGGAGCAAAGCGTACTAGAAATTGATGATCATATTAATGGACTTGCTGAACTCAAATAATGGAGGTTGATGATAGCTTTGTGTTGTTAGTGCAAATAATTGTAAGTGTCGTTGCAGGAAAGGTCATCTTTCTTGATCTTCCAAATGCTGAAGTTCCTTGGTTATATATGCTGAGCAACAGTATCATGGAATCTTTTGAAACAGATGTTGATTTAGGATTTAAGATTTACTTCACTTGCTAGGTTCCTTGATTAAAAGTTTGCTAAATGGAATGTCCTAAAACTTGCTAAACACCTAAATTCTACATACTAAATGCCTTCACTTTTCTACTAGACACACGAACTCGGCAAATTCACCGGCGCACCGGGATACCACTAGTTAGAACTATTATGGAACAAACAAATGTACATTTGTACACATACATACACGCAAACATATATATATATATATATATACAAGTTAATGGAACTAATGTACCTACACACACACACGTATGTGTATATATATATATATATATATATATATATATATATATATATATGACGTGGGTACCCAAACTCCCACGTTTAAACATATTCAAGAAGCTACCATGCTCAGGCCATGAAGCTGAAAAGCCAGAAGCTGGTGTAGAGAAGTTACCTGCATCAGCTCCTCAACTCCCTAGCACAGGACGTGCCTTACACGAGGTCAATAATAAAGGTGGGTCCAACATTTATGGGCCAACCCAGCCCATTACTGCAAAGCCCATTAGGGTTTGGGGTTTCACCCTCTATAAATAGAGGGGTTACACCTTCACTCAAACCCATCCCATTTATTGATCTCATCTAAAGACATCTTACTCTCTCTCTCTCTCTCTCTCTCTCTCTCTCTCTCTCTCTCTCTCTCTAGAAACATTCCCTCACTAACTAATCTGCTAGCTCCCATAGAGGAGCCTACGAGCTGCTAAAGTATCACATCAATAGCTCATGAACTCTCTACTATTACACACAATTAAGCTGTTAAGCTCCCCTACTGAACTCGCGAGCTCCCTTAACGGAGCTCTAGAGCTGCCATATCAGCAGTCTACGGATCTATGGTTCTAATAACCAACTTTCAGCCATCGAGCTAAGCAGCCCGAAATCACCTCGGCTTATAGCTAATCACCGAGTTTCAACCACCATCTCCTCTCATACTTCGTATCCCTCATTTAATCCTTTATATTTAATTTTATGTACATTTCTTGGGATAAACCACTAATGTTGAGCGTCAGAGGGTGGTTCAGAGACCCTGGTCTCTAGACCCCTTCTAACGAGTTGTTCGTGTAGATGCAGTTGTGCGACTAGTGCTTCGGATTGTTCAATAAACTAGTTTTGTGAAATGTCGAAGGTGCGAAGGAAGAAAAGTATTTTCTCGAAGGAGAATCAAAAGGTGCGAAGGAGTGGATTTTGGGCGAACGTAGAATAGTCTTTATGTATGGCTTGGTTCGACCAGTTGGTTGGTCGAACCTGCACATTCGCACGAACTGTTTGGGCGAATGTGCAGTCTATAAATAGTCAAGCTGATTTTTTGAATGTAACTTTGAGTCATATTATTCCCTCCACTTTCTGATTCTCTCTCTAGGATATTATTTAGCTCTTTTCACGTTCTTACCCTGTTTGCTTCAAACTGTAAACGTGTAATTGAGTTTCTAATTAATGAAAAAGCTTTGAAATGATGATTTACATGTTTTGATCTGTTTCATTATCATTTTGTGATTGTTTTAGGGATTCTGCACCTAAAACAAACTTGTTTGATCATTCTTTGTTGATTATATGATCCATACATCACATACAAAGTGGTATCAGAGCCATTCTGGATCAAACAACCACAAATTGATAGTTTCTCAGTTGATTTGGACCCAATTTTGGTCAAAAAGTTTATGTTTTCATTGAACAAACTGATTTGATAAGATTTTGATTGATTACAACTTGTTTTTATGGTTAAATTGGATAATTTTCTTTGTTAAACTTGTTCCAAATCAATTCCGATTCAAAACCTGATTTAGATCATCAAAATCCATCAACATTTGATAAACATGATCAAAATTAACTGATTTTCAAAGAATAACCGTTTTTGAATTACCAGGGGTCGAACGTAGAGAGAACGGTCAAAAGTGTGATTTCTTTTGGTCGAAAGAGTGTTATTCTGGTCGAAGGTGTTGTTTTAGTGGTCGAAAGTAGACTTTCATTGTTTATTTGTGTTCATTCGCCCGTCAGTGTTACATTCGACTGATCGAACGGTCGAAGGAGAGGGAAAACGGTCAGGTGTGTTTTAGCATAAACTTTAGAAAATCCAAAAAGAATTTTCATTTCCATCTTATTTTTGATAACTGATGGTGGTTGATGTCGATTTTCTAAAACTTGTTGCACCATTTGAGCTTTGTAAACTTTTAAATGTGAAAATATGAGTGTTGGATGCTTAAAAGATGAAAATTAATTGAAACGGGACTCGTTTTTGAGATTTGAAAAATTTATCAAAAATCCCAATTCTCATTCGCCCATTCGGTTGGTCGAATGTGGGATTTTTCATGTTCCTTCGTATGTTTAAAACGGGCGAAGGAGAGTGTTCTTGAACATATGTTTCATTCGAACCCTTTTGGCTCATTCGAACCTTTAACTAGGGTCGAAGGAGACAAAAGCTTCTCATTCGACCGGGAAGAACGGGCGAAGGAAGATGTCTATATATACCATATCAGTCTCATTCGAACCTTTACAAAAAAATTTCAAAATTTCTTCAGTAAAGTCACCTTGTTGCCCTGTTGATTTGTGTTATATCCTTGTCTTCGTTACTCTTCACTAATCATTTTCCACTATATCTTACAGGTTAACACCACAGATTCATGGATTAATCACTGTTTCTTTGTTTCGAGCCCTAATTCTTAAAACCTGATATTAACTAGTTCATTGTTGCAATTGATGATGAGGACTCATTATTTCTGTGTTTTAGGGGGAGAAAAACCATAAACCAAGGTTTCAAAAACAGTAGATTGATCAATTGATCATCACTTTAGTTCGAAACCTAGGTTTAATAAGAAAACACAAAGATAATGTGAATTTGATAAAACTGTTGGTTTAAAAAGATTAATCGGCATTGTTAGTTGCAATACAAATCAAAAGAACATGATCAGAAACCATAAATTTCATAATTGAAAATTCAAAAATATGAACAGACTCCTTCGACCCTTTCGAATGGGCGAAGGAGATGATAAACTTGGTCGAATGAATAAAAGGTGGGCGAATGAGATTATGGTCGAATGAATTAAATGTGGGCGAATGAGATTTTTTATCAAAACTTTTACATTCGTACCATCAAATATTCACATTCGCACCCCCGTTTGGGCGAATGAGAAGGTTTATTACCAAATTTTTCAAAGTTTGAATTTTTGTCGATTTTTTACATATTTCTTTGTTTTTGTTTTGCAGATTAAACCATGTCCAAGCAGGAGAAGACTACTGAGCAAGCTGAATCATCCTCACAACCTGCTAAGAAAGCTTCTGAAGAGCTTTTAACCTTTGAGAATGCACATAACTGCTGTGCGTATCTTGGAGAAGTTAAAAAGCACACTGAGTTTGTCGAGATCATTGAATTCTTGAAGAGGAGTAGGGTGATAGACGCGATTGCTACACCTACTATTATTTACAGAGATATGAAACAAAGAATTCTGGTCAGGAGCAAAGCTAGATTTCTGGAATTGCGAGTCATGCTTGATTAGCAAGATCCAAGGACAGAGGGTTATTGTATGTGAGCAGGATTTAAGAGAAGCATTGAATCTACAAGATGAGAAGACGGATCCTAAGGAGCTGAGTTTCATGGAACAAAGAAAGTGCTTCCTAAGAATGAAGTACAATGGACCGATCACTGATGGTTCATTGCACAAGGGAAAACTGTGTCCTCAATTCAAATATTTGGCACATGTTTTGATAGATGTCTTCGGATCAGCCGCTGGAGGATATGACTTGATGCGCAAGAGTATTAGCTCTATGATGGTAGCTCTGGTGTTGAACAAACCGTTCAATGTTTCAGGAATGCTAATGGAACACTTGTTAGAGCCAGTGAACGGCACGAGGAATCTGAAGTTTCTGCTATATCCTCGTTTCCTCCGGATGGTATTTGATAACAAGTATAAAGACTTGAAGAGGGATCCTAAGCATATTGTTGTTCAAGAACATATGTCGATCAATACACTTGCTAGGATGAAAACGTACAAAGGATTGTCTGTCAATGAACGTCCACCAGTAAGGCGTTTATTTGGACATCTAGCAAGGATTGACTATACTGATCCAGGAAAAGGGCTTGTAAGACATGCGAACAGTGATTCAGATCCAGATGACCCATTACATCCTGTTGATCCAGATGTGAAGCGCAAGAGACAGGTTGTTAATGTCGGTGCTAAGAGTGGAAAGGGTAAAGAGAAAGAGATCAGATTAAATGTTGTGTCTGAACCTGAAAAGAAGAAGAGCACACCAAGACGAAACAAGACGATGGCAAAGAAAGGTTTGCATATTGTGGATGAAGCGTCGATTGATTCAGAGGAGACGCAAGAAGATGAACATTGGGACTCGGAAACTGAAACCCTAAAGACCACCACGCCCAAGGCCACTGTGGCTGGTGAGTCTGTTAGTCAGACTGTTGAAGATCAAGGAACTAAGAGTCCAATTCCTGTTGGTGATGATGAAGTGATTCTGAATTTAGATGAAGATTTTCCTGGTTCACCTGTACAGGCTGCAAAGTCAAAGAAGAAGAAACAGGAGAAACCAAGTCAAAAGAGAAAGATAGAGATTGAATCGCTCATTGCTGGTAAGAAACTACCACAAGCTTCTAGTTCCAAGTCACCGGTTACTGCACACGTATCAAAGAAACAAAAGACTGCAACTACTTCGAGCACACAACAGGGAGATGATATACCTGTTGATGAATTCAATGAAGCGTTAGATAATGTGCTTAAGAAGATGAGGAAAGGCAAACTGCCTGAAGTTGCTGAAGTGCCTGTTAAGAAGAAGGTCACAGTTGATAGTGACGTGATGACTGCTGTGAATCAAAGGCTATCTGAGATGATGAGCATTATCAACAAACAGCAAACAGAGATAGAGCAATTGAAGTCAAATGATCGAAAGATGTTGGAAGTCGTAGTCACATCCCATGATGACAGTGAAGAATTGAAGAAAACAATCAAGAAGTTAAAGAGAGAGAACAAAAAGTTGCTGAAGCACGAGCAACGAAACACCAGAAGGATTATTGTCTTGAAAGAGGAGAACAAACAGCTGAAGAAGAGTAATAAGCACATGGATGATTTGATAAAAGACTTATACACTCGAGCTCCTCTACTTCAAGCTGGTGAAGAAGATAAAGAACGAGAAGAAGAGCAGGTAGACTTTGAACCATCTGACGAAGAAGAGGATGAAGATCTTGATGAAGATGCTGGTAATGATCCTCAAAAGAAGAAGAAGAAAGATGATGGAGATGATGGAGGTTCAGATGGTGGATCGAGTGATGGAAATAGCTCTGCTTTTGATAGTGATGACGATGATGATGATGACAACGCTGAGAAGTTTACATATGAAAAGCGTGATTCAAGCAAAGGTGGAGAGTCAAGCTCTAAGACTCCAGGTGAAAATGTTGATGATGATATCTTCTGGAATGAAAAACTGCAGTCATTATCTAAAGAAGACAAGAACATGTATCGCCAGATGCTTACAGATCGAGTCTGGACGATTGACATGACAAGCAGTTTTCCAGAAATATTCGAGTCTAGCAATAAGCTGTTGGAGTTTGATGATCCAGATCTTGAAGATGGAGAGGTTTATGCGGCAGTTTCTAAAGAAATACTTGAAGGTTTAGCCAAACAGGTTGGAAAGACTTTGGAAGAGTTACTTGCTGATAATTACATTCCAAAGATACCTGAAAAGGAAGCCGGGAATCATTCTGATGACCGTGACGTTCCTGCTTTTGAAGAAGTTGAGATGGAAGATATAACAAGTGAGGAATATCCACAATACTTCAAGAATAATCAAGATTGTGGATTTCCTGGATTTTCTGATGAAATGCTAAACCAAGCCGAGAAACTAGCTAAGGAGAAGAGCAAAGTGTTTGAAGATGAGATATTCAAAGGGCATGATAAACCACGGTTCGAGCAATCTGATAGTTTGAAGGAGTTTTTGAGGAAATTGAAAGAGAAAGAGAATAATCGTCCGAAAGCTGAGGTACAAGGTAGCTTTTATAAACTTCACAGTGGAATTTTCAAAGGTTGTGCATTGGCCTGGAAGTTTACTATGCAACTGAGCTGCATAGCAGTGAAGTGGGAGAAGGGGATCTTATATTTTGATAAGTTTCATCATTTGAAGACTCTTCCTTATTGGGCTATTCGTGATATTTGTCGTCACCGTTTAACGGGAGCGTCAAATAGTCATATTACATACTTTGCTGAGAAGATGACGAGAGAAAGCCGAACCAAGTGGGATTTATTTGAACCACAATATCCGAAATGAATTGTTCATAAAAAGGATATTGATTTGATTACTGGAATGCCCAAAGTGACGTTAAAGTATAAACCACCGCGAGTGTTGAAAAAGATTCCTTTGTTGCCAATTCCAGAACACTTCGCCAAAGATTTCATTTAGTGGTATTATGATTGGAAGATAGCAGAGGCTGTGATAGTTCTGAAAGACGGAGAAAAGAACTTCAAGAAGATACACATTTTTGATCCCATGTGCTTGATCAACTGTTCACATGAGGATATAATAATGTTGTTTTACAATCCGATCTATTCTGAAGTGAAGGATGCTGAACAAGCAGGAAAATATCAACGTGTAGTATTTCTGTGCTTTGTGTATTATATAAACGCTGGTTGTGACTATGACAAGAAGCTCGGAAAGTTTGTAGAGAAACAGAAGGTGCCTGAAGTGAAAAAGACAAAGCCGAAGCAATTTTAGGAACCGGTTTTGACTAGAGAACAGAAGATTCAGCGACATATCAAGTTGATGAACATCAGAATGGACGAACAACGTCGACAACAATCCAAGCAATAGTCGAGGGGGAGTTTGTAGATGCAGTTGTGCGACTAGTGCTTCGGATTGTTCAATAAACTAGTTTTGTGAAATGTCGAAGGTGCGAAGGAAGAAAAGTATTTGGTCGAAGGAGAATCAAAAGGTGCGAAGGAGTGGATTTTGGGCGAACATAGAATAGTCTTTATGTATGGCTTGGTTCGACCAGTTGGTTTGGTCGAACCTGCACATTCGCACGAACTGTTTGGGCGAATGTGCAGTCTATAAATAGTCAAGCTGATTTTTTGAATGTAACTTTGAGTCATATTATTCCCTCCACTTTCTGATTCACTCTCTAGGATATTATTTAGCTCTTTTCACGTTCTTACCCTGTTTGTTTCAATCTGTAAACGTGTAATTGAGTTTCTAATTAATGAAAAAGCTTTGAAATGATGATTTACATGTTTTGATCTGTTTGATTATCATTTTGTGATTGTTTTAGGGATTCCGCACCTAAAACAAACTTGTTTGATCATTCTTTGTTGATTATACGATCCATACATACCATACAGTTCGTGGTGCAGGTACATGCTCGGAAGGTGCTTGGTCCAACCCGAAGAGACATCCATACCATCTACATGCCTTATCCTTGTTGTTTCAACAAGTAGCACCCACCGTGGGCTATCGCGCTTAGAACATGAAACTCTTTGTGGTTTAGCCCCAAATGTTCTTAAGTTCTTTATTTTTGAGGATGGATAGGATGTTCTTACTTTAAAAATCACTCCTACACCTCCTACACATGTTTGTGTTTTTTGCTCCACGTATTACATGCTCAAAACGCCGGTGATCGGATTCCATACACTTGTAACTCGGTTGCTACATGTAACTTCTTTGATAAACGTCAAACCTGAAAATCTACTCATATTCTTGATGAAAAATTACAACCATTTGAAAACATGTTTACACTTTGATCAAATATGGTAAAATAAGAATACTAAAGAAATGAAAGACTTTGTGTACACAATACTCAACCCCACTTTATGTGGTGTCATACAAAAAGTCATTAAAAGAGGATATTATATTATGAAATATTATCTTCACAAATAATCTGATGAAAAAAGAAAGAAACATCTCAAACTATATTCTTTAAAGAATAATTCTATAGGATGATGTGTACACACTTGTCCCAAGGTTTGACTATCCCATTTTTGTCTTTTATCACATATAAAAGTGCGTGAAAATAAAGCATAAAAGAGGATAGAGGCAGGAAACAACTTTATCCAACATTAAAGTCTCTAGTACAACAAATATTGCATCTTGTACAACTCATGCTGTAGGCTGCCATACCGCAGCTCCATTGAAAGTGATAATTTTCAACACTATAATTCATGATGTGGATGCAAGAATCCCACAACTGATCTACGAGTAAAAAAAATAAGATCACATAAATCGGAGCTGGGTAGCCTATCTAAACTATAAGTAGGGAAGCCAGGAGGCTTCAGGCTGCCATATCGTAACTCCTGCTACAGTGGTGAACAGTAAAAACAAAAGTAAGAAAAGTCAAAAGTCAGGCTTTCATACACACTTATCCACAAAGATGCTATGTCAATAGCAAATCAGACCTCAAAAGCATAAAAAGTAGTATCTTTCACCAAAATGGCAAAAACACCTGCTGACATATAGAAAGGGCGGTCAGCACTCGCTCCCATAAGGAAGCACCTGCTCCCATAAGGAAGCACCATGAGCGGGAAGCCTTCCCTTATGGCAGCCCCTGTTACATCTTAATGTGCTAAATATGCACAAAAAGAGGCTCAACACTTAACAGGTATGGAAGGCAAGCTCCCACATGGAAGCTCCCTGGGCTAGAAGTCCTCCCCTGCGTGAGCTTATGTTACATCTTAAGATACTAAACGTTCACACCTAAAGGGGGTCAATAATTGCTCCCCTAGGGAAGCTCCCTGGGCTAGAACTCTTCCTCTATTTAAGCTCATTTTACATCTTTGTGTACTCAAAATTCATTTATAGCTCTTCACTTCACTTCATGTTTTGATGCACGTTTTGCAACTAATGCTTTTGGATTGTACATTCAAAGTTGTTTTGTTGATTACATGGGGGCGAACGTGGAATTAAAGAAGGACAAATGTGACATATGATGGTCGAAGGTAGAGAGAATTGGACGAGTGAGGAAGACTGCTATACACTGTGCTGATTCGAACCATATGAATGGGCGAACCTGCACATCCGGCCCTATCGGGAGGCGAATGTACAAGCCTATATATAGTTTGATTTTGTTTTAAGTTTATAAAAACTTTTTGCCATTTTGAGTCTGTGTTCGGTCTAATTTCTCTCTAGGTGTTTAGGAAGAGTCTAGAACTTGTTTATTTCATCTTAAAAACTATTTGTAAATATTATAACGCTTGTTTATGAATGAAATGGATATTGAAAAGGTGAATTTGCGTGTTTGATTCGATTACTATCATTTTGTAACTGATCTAGGGATTCCGCACCTAGATTAGTAGACTTGTATGATCAACTAAACTTGTTTTTGTAAAAACGATCCTCCACAAAGCGGTATCAGAGCCTATACGGATCATACAACTACAAATTGATAGTTTTTGAACTGATTTGGACTCAAATTTGATCAAAAATTTTCTATTTTAAATGAACAATGAGTTTTCTTGAAAATTGATTGATTCGGATTAGATTTTACGGATAAAATCATGATTTCTATTCATTAAAGTTGTTCCAAATCAATTCCGAAGCAAAACCTACTAAACATCATCAGAATTCATCCACATTTGAAAAATTGGGATCAAAATAACTTATTTTCAAAGAATAACCGTTTTTCAAATGGGTCAGGGCGAACCAAGGAGAGAAGGGTCGAATGTGTAGTATTTTGGGGTCGAACCTAGCTTTTTCAGGTCGAAAGTGATTATTTTAGGTCGAACCTAGAAGCAGTGTGTGTTGTGTTTGTACATTCGACCAAGTTTGGTACATTTGGCCTTACGGGAGGTCGAACGTGAGTTATAAACGGTCGAACGTGAGTTAGTGTGTTACATTTTCTACATTCGAGTCAGTTTTAAAGGTCGAACCTAGAATTTTTCCACATTCGATCCCCCGACTATGAAAAAGGGTCAAACGTAGAGTCTGTTTGAAAATTTTTCTAGGAGTTTCGCATTTCGAACTTCATAGACGATATGTGGGGATTTCCAACAACACCTAGGCCCAATACTACACAGCAACAACATGTTACCATGGATCCTTGGGCTGTAGCTGTACAAAAGACGAATACCCAACCATCTCAGCCGATCAATTACCTCGCGATGAGTAGTTCGATTCCATCGATTGTTGCTCAAAATCCATAGCAACCCACGAATGATTATTGGGGAGTTGCAGTAGCAGCGTTACACTCTCAAACTACAAATGCTATTTCTACTCTAATAAATGATTTGTCTTCAGGTAGCGGGAGTCGTCCACCGAAGCTGATGGAGATGATAGATTACAATCAATGGCATAAAAAGTTCAAGATTCACTTGGAAGGAATGGGATTAGAAGGTAGAGAGGCATGGCAGATGATTGCTAAAGGATATGTTGCACCAGCGTTGGAAAATACAGGTGAACCAATTCCTCTTGAGAGTTTAGCTGAGGATGAAAAGAAGAAGTTTGCGGTGGAGAAGAAGGCTTTCTCCCAACTATCTCAAGCTAGCAATACTGATCTTCTACATCAGTTTGGATCCTGTACTACTTCCAAACAGCTTTGGGATATGTTGAAGAATCGTCATGATGGTAATGAGAAAACCATAAAGTTGAGGATTGAAGAATTAAGGAAAGAATTTGAGAATTTCAGCTACATGGGGAATGAGACTTTGAAGGAACTTATTCTAAGATATTGTCATCTTTTGACTGAATTGTCGAACTATGATATTAAGATTCCCATGTCTGAGTTGGTGAACAAATTTGCTGATTCTCTACCACCGTATTGGAATTTAACACATTGAGGTTCTTAAAGAAAAAGATGCTTATCAATACTCGACAATCAATGAGTTAATTCAGAAGTTAGAGAACAAGGAGTTGGAGGAGAAGATGAAAGCTAGACGATCACAATTTCCACAAAATCCGGAATTGTATCATGCCTCTCCATCTACTTCTGTGTCCAGTTCAAGTGTGGCAGGTAATGTTGCGCCACATATAGCTTGTGTGTCTAGTGTTATTGAACCACCGAGACAACCAATTAAATATCTTGCACAAACACCAACTTATCCACCAAACTACACCACAAATTCTTACATACCACCACAACCGCAAATGTCTACCGCATGTTATTCATCCTATACACCTCAGCAACAACCTAATGCTCATAACACATCGCAAGCTTCTGCAAGCCAAAGTTCTGTAGTGTTGGAAACATCCAACATGAACAATGTCACAGTTGAAGTTGCTCAGCAACACATTGCATTCAGCAATGGTTGCTTCATACAATGGAGTGGTGGCTAGTCAAATTAGTAACAACGATCTAACCAATGAAGACTACGCTCAAATTGATAAGGAAGAAATTGAGCTTATTGATATCTAATGGGCTTTTGCGAGTGTTATGAGATGAGCAACTGAGTTTATTGAGAAGATAGGAAGAACTGATCTGGCTACATCACCCAACACCACATATGGCTTTAACAAGGACAAAGTCACTTGCTTTAATTGTGGTGCTAAAGGTCATTTCAAGAGGGAATGCACTCAGCCAGCTCAGCAAGGTTACAGAAATCCATTCAACTCAAATTACCAAAACCGTCAATCTCAGAACCAAGTAATCAATCAAAGCCAAAACAACAATAGCTATCAACCACAAAACAATTACCAAAACCGACAGAACACCTCACAGAATAACTCTGCTAGACAAGCAACTACACCCAACTAGACTCAAACTAAAACACCACATAATCCAACCAGAACCATTATTCCTATTTCCACACCAAATAGTCAAAGACAAACCGAAAACCAAAATCAGGCTTTGATGATACAAAGGAGGAAGGTTTTGACTGTACGGGGATGCAATTGGGTGTTGAAGAAATTACTGCTATGATTGTATCTTGTGTTGCTCAGAAGATTGACTTAGAGGAGTCGGTGCTAGTTGGAGAAGTTTTGGAGACTGAGAAGGTTTCTGAAGTAAAAATTGAGGAGATGGTAGATGAAACTGATCTTTATGTAGAAGAATCACAAGTTGAGAAGACTTCGGGAATGATCATTGATTCTGTCACTGATATTCCTGATGCGTGATTCTGTATATTCTGATTCGGAGAGTGAAACAGATTCAAAAGCTAGTGTCAATACATTAGATAATGATATTGATCAACTCCTGGCCGAAGCTGATTTTCTAATGACTCGGAAGTCATGCATTGTTGATGACGCTTTCACAAGGATTGACTACTCAAATTCTTTGCTGGAAAGGAAGCGCATTTTGCTTTGATGGCTATGACTGATCCTCCGAAACAGGTAAGTTCTGAATCCACTATTGATATGAATAGTGATAAGTATTGTGGAACTTGTGATAAACTGACAGAGGAAAACAAGCAACTAAAGGTTCAACTTGAGAGTGCGATAATTAACTGTCAATCTTATCGCAAGGAAGCCATGAGTTTAACAAAGTTCTTGATGGTTATAAAAAGGACATTTATGATCTAAAGAAAACTCTTTCTTTAAAACAACTTGCTATAAACAGTTATATAAATGAACTTGAAGAAACAAAATTAGAAATGGCAACCATCAAATGTTTTGCTGAAAAGGTCAACAAAAAGCTTGAAAGTTACAAACACATTGCTTATGTGGTTGACCATATCATTAAAGAACCCTCACAACCTAGTAGTGCAAATTACAAGGCTGTTCCATCCCTAGTGTTATTTGAGAACCACAATTTACATTCAATAACATCGGAGAGTTCAGTCAAATCTGACTCTGCATCAGATAGTGAATCTAACAGTTCTAGTGGTGGAGATCCACATTCCGATGTGAGACCGATTTTAGGGTTGAATGATGAGGGAGTGACAGCTGTGACTGATGATTCAGACTCAGATGATGAGAAACTTGAGAATGTGAGTGATATTCCTATGGAAAATCACATTATCACAAATGAACCAATATCACCTTCTCAGATTTCACATCCGCTGGCAAATGCACATCGAGTGAATCAATCAGTAAAGAAAGAAGTGAAAATGAATTAGTTGACAAACCCGTCACAGTATTTTATCGGATGGAAGGATCCGATAAGATTATCTCTGACGAGGAGTATCTGATAAAATTTGCCAATCACTCAAAAATCGAGAAAATCCGGCAGGATAGTACTATTTGGTTTCCTAAACATGAAAAGACCAATGATGTACCTCCAGAAATTTTAAAGAAAATATATCTGGATACTCCAAAGGAACCTATGGTTCATGTCACTGAGTTCATCAGGCCTAAAGAAATGGCTAATGGTTTTCTTGAGCCGGCTTACTCAAAGGATCCAGCCACTGAGAGTTTGAGACGTAGATGTGTGGGTGATCAATATCCAATCAATTTCTACGCTAAGTCGAATGCCAAGAATGTTTTTGAGGAATACCGTGCATGTTTCAAGTGTGGGGAGAGAGGGCATTTACTTACTCATTGCCCGTACGTGAGGCATAAAAGGCACGAAGTTGAGATGAGGCAATCCTATAGAAGTCCAGTTGACAATCATAGTTATCCTCAAAGAGGTATTGTCCCTCAACCAGCAACATTTTATAATCAAAGTCATTATTTTCAAAGGAGGGATAATCGTCAATTTACTTATGATTGTCGAAACCGGATTGTTATGGAAAATCTATTGAAGAACCAGTGGTGAACTCAATTGTTGATAAACAAAAGGTTCCACCAAAACCTACTATTAATTCACCAGTTGGACCTAAATCTGTTAAATCAGAGAAGGTAACCAAGAAAGTTTCATTTGAGAACAATGTTAAGAAACCTGCTGTGACTCAAAAGTCTCAGATTAGGATTCTAAAACGTTATGTACAACTTCGGTCACCGGTGGGTTCTCCGGGTGCTTCCACCTCAACTGCAAATGTGAAAGAAGAGAAATGTTTGATAGATCATAAAAAGGTCGATTCAAATTCTAATGTTTGTGTAAATGAATCTTCGAAATCTAATGTTCAAAGACCCAAGACCAAGCAGGCTTTGGTCCCCCGAAAGAACTAATGTTTTCCTTGATATGTGCAGGGAGCTCCAGCTGGCCCTGTTAGCAGTCTTTGGATTGTCGACAGTGGAGCTTCTGGTTACATGACTGGTGATTTAACGCTGCTATTCGATATAAAGAACATCAATGGAGGATATGTAGCGTTTGTTGGTAATAAAGGAGGTTATATCACGATGGAAGGAAGTGTAAGTAATGGGATTGTTAGTTTCGAGAGGATTTCGTATGTAAAACAAATTGACTATAATCTGTTAAGTGTGAGCCAAAGCTGTGACAAACAGTTTTCTGTGCACTTCGATGATAAATCTTGTTATATCCTCAAACCCGGCTTTGTTATTCCAAAGGAGTGGATCATGCTGAAAGCACCAAGAGTGAATAATATTTATATTCTTGATATGTCTAGGGCGATGACGACTCAGGGCCAAGTTACGTGTTTCCTATCAAAGGCTACAGAGAAAGAATCAATTATGTGGCACAGGAGGATGAGACATATTCACCTCAGGAAAATGAATCATCTGGTGAAAAATGAACTTGTTGAAGGCGTTAATGTCAAACATTTTCATCTCAATGACAAGTGTGTGAGTTGCAAGAAGGGGAAGCAGCACAAACAGTCCCACAAACAAAAGAAAGTAAATTATGTAGATATGCCATTTGAGCATTTGCACATGGACCTATGCGGACCTGTCAAGCGTAAGAATCATGATGGAGAATTATACTGTCTTGTGGTTACTGATGATTACTCAAGATTTTTGTGGGTAATGTGCTTGCAATACAAAAGCGGCACGTTTAACAATTTGAAAGTTTTGTTCACTCGTTTAGAGAATGTTTATGGATTGAAAATCAAAAGAATTCGGAGTGACAACGGGACGGAGTTCAAAAATGCACAGATGGATGCTCTTTGTGAAGATAAAGGAATTCATCATGAATATAGTGCTCCGTATACCCCACAACAGAACGGTATCGCATAAAGGAAAAACGGGACTCTAATCGAGACGGTGAGAACAATGCTTGCGGATTCTAACCTTCCAGTAGTGTTCTGGAATGAAGCCATATACGCAACTTGTTACACATTGAATCGTGTATTAATAGTGAAGAACTTTGGCAAAACTTCTTCTGAACTGTTGAATAGACGAAAGCCGAATTTGGAGTATCTAGAACCATTTGGAGCACCTTGTACTATGCTATATCCATCTGAGAAGCTTGCACCAAAAGATGAAGACGGATTCTTTGTTGGATATGCAACCCTGCTCAAACGGGTATTCAACAAACGAACTCGTCAGGTAGAGGAGTGGGCTAACGTTGAAGTTCAACGATATACTCAGAACGTACAGGGAAGCGGTTCAGATTGGATGTTTGATTACAAAGACTTCTTTGAATCATTCAATCTAGATAACTTGGTTGAAGAGGCTATATTAAGACTTTATTACGAGTGTGAAAACGCAGTGACTTCACCGTTGGTGTGTTCGATCACCGTAACTCCTCCAGCAGCTTCTAATGATACCAATGTTCCCGTAGCTGAAGAAGAGGTTTTCCAGGAAGCTTCAAATACTCTTGATACTTCAGAATCAGAAGATGATGAATAATTCTTCAGTGAAGCTATTCTAGATCATGCAACAGAGACACCACCAGTGAACCCAAATCCAGATGTTGCTTCATCGTCTAACATGGGTAATGATCTGGAATCGGCAGAGAATTTGACTACTCAAACGGGAGTTGAAGTACCTGATCATCCGGAATCTCGGATTCATCGTATTCACCCGCTCGAGCAAGTTATTGGTGACCCTGGAAACAGTGTTATTACTAGAGGACAACTTGGTAGTGCAAACTCACCTGAAAATCTTGGCGCTTTAGCTTTATATGCAAAAATTCCAAAATCTAGTTGTCAGAATGATTGGTCCTTTACTTGTTCTGTTTCGCAGGTGGAGCCGCGGACATACAAAGACGCTCTATTGGATGATGCTTAGGTTGAGGCGATGCAAGAAGAATTGTTGCGGTTTCAGAAGCTGGGTGTTTGGTGTAACACCCCAACCGATGGCGGAAACATTGGGATGTCACGTATTGAAGATTGTTCAGTAGCTCATGGTAATACATATGTTTACATAATCCTTTATTACAATATTGAATTACATTAAATGTCTTGAATGAAATCTAGTACATCAATAATCAAACAAAGCTTAAAGCTTCAAATATCTTCTCATGCTAGCTCTAGACTTCAAGCATCAGTATTTCCTGTTGAGTTTGGAAAAATGGGGGGGGGGGGGTCAACTAGAAGTTGGTGAGAATACATAAGCCATGTCAAGCAATTAAGTTTAAGAATAAAAGTGTAGCAATTCAAATGTCTATTGTAAGTTTAAGTCTACATGAATAAATATGAAGTGTTGTATGCACATAATCAAACCTCCGACTAGTTTAGGTCCATCCCGTCATCCATGGTTCACCTTAATATCATGTTGGAACGATAACAATCACCCGCGCTCCCCATAAAAGATGGTCAACGAATCTATGTGGGATTGTCAATCCAATAGATCTATTATTGAGTATTGCCGGCTTGGCC
Organism: Ambrosia trifida; assembly: GCA_028751855.1. NCBI lineage: Eukaryota > Viridiplantae > Streptophyta > Magnoliopsida > Asterales > Asteraceae > Ambrosia > Ambrosia trifida. The sequence continues at coordinate 55,941,406 of CM054129.1, read as the reverse complement.
ATAGCTAATGATTATGTATGTTGAAGCGTAAGTCTAACTGTTGTTGTTGTCTAAATCATGAGGCATTAAAGTTTACAACTAGACATGTATGTAGAATTGCTTAAGTATAATGTTGCAAGTATAAAGAATTGCATAAACATGGTTACGTAAACTCACCTTAGCAAAGTGTTAAATCCCGAGAAATAGAATATGTGTAGCCCAAGTTGCCAAGTATCACCCTATGTATAAGGTAACAAATATGTCTAAGTCTTTCTAGTCGACAAGTATTTTCTAGGGTTTTGAATCAGGGATAAGTATTTGTTTGATTAATAATCAAATTGTTTATTGAATATAAGAAATTCAATAAATAAATAAACAAAAGTCTTTGTGTAAACTTTAGATTAAAGATGGTCACATTATAAAGTTTTAAGTATGAAAATAATTTTTATAAAATTATTTTCCTAAAAATAGAATATTTAATCTATTTATTTCAAATTGTCCAAATATAAGTTTAATATTTAAAAATATTAAAATTAAAGAATTTTTAAATTGAAAATTTTTATTTCTGTTCTAAACGGATAGAAATAATTTGTATAAAATTTTGGTGCAAAAATATTGAAAAGTGAATTTATTATGATTTATTTATGATTATAACTAACAAAAATTGATTAAAAATATTAAATAAATGATTGTTCAGAAATAAAAATCATTTCAAAAATGTTTAATGTTATATAAACTCAGAATAATTTTTGTGGGAATTTATGTAATCGTTTTGATATTTTTATAGAATTTTATAATTATAATGGAATAAAATTGAAATATTTATTATATACATTAAATAAATAATTTTTGGCAAACTAAAAATTGTATGTTAAACTTTTCCACTAGAATAACATAAAATAATTTTTGTAGAATTTATAACCCTCTTTTGGATTTTAAAAACCATTTTAAAGGATTAAAAGGTTAAATATATATATATATATATATATATATATATATATATAAAAGGTGTTAAAAAGGATTTGTTGCTTGTGGGATTCGAACCCTGGCCGTAGGCCGGTTTGATGTTTAGCCAAGCTCGAGTCTACCAACTGATTTGTTGATCAGTTGGTATTAGTTTTCGTTTGTTAAAATATATAAACAGACACCACACTAGATCATCTTCCCCAATTCGTGACTCTATGAACCCTAGTTTATCAATTGATCAAAACATCAAACAATAATCCCAGGAATCATGGGGTTATTGTTTGGGAAATAACGATAAACAAGAATATGCTAAAGATTGATACTTACAAACCAGAAACAAGGATGTGAGCCCGGTCAAACGAAAAGTCAACAGCGAGTTGTTCTTGATCAAAAACGAATTCCTTAATAGAAATTGAGAATGGGGTGGTGTTATTCGGCGGACTTAGGTTCTAAGGATGGGTCTAATTTATAGATTAACAGTTTTAATTGCCGAATTGAAAGTCTTTGACCAAGGGGTTTTGGTAAACGCGTAAAATTGGCTTAGTTAGGGATGATTAATCGGAATTGATGCGTAACAAGGTCAATGGTCATTAAACATTGCTTAAATTACGAGGATTCTTGCCAAATTACAGTCCAATCACGACTTAATGCACAGTTGGTTTGGGTCTTGTCTGCCGCGTCTGCAACAAGGAAGGAAAGGGAATAGCTAGGTGGTGTTTTATATAATTTGTGTTGGGATTGAATTAGAAAAGAGGCATAGCCTAGTTGGTCTTGTTGCGTGTGTGTTATGTAACACCCCAACCGATGGCGGAAACATTGAGGTGCCACGTATAAATGATTGTTCAGTAGCTCATGGTAGTACACAAGTTTAAATAATCCTTTATTTTATTACAATATTGAATTACATTAAAGTCTACATCAAATAATCAAGCAAAGCTTCAAATATCTCCTCATGCTAGCTCTAGACTTCAAGCATCAGTATTTCCTGTTGAGTTTGGAAAAATGGGGGGGGGGGGTCAACTAGAAGTTGGTGAGAATACATAAGCCGTGTCAAGCAATTAAGTTTAAGAATAAAAGTTTAGCAATTCATATGTCTATCATAAGTTTAAGTCTACATGAATAAACATGAAGTGTTGAATCGACATAATCAAACCTCCGACTAGTTTAGGTACATCCCGTCATCCACGGTTCACCTTAATATCATGTTGGAATAATAACATTCAAGCGCTCCCCATAAAAGATGGTCAACGAATCTAGGTGAGATTGTCAATCCAATAGATCTATTATTGAGTATCGCTGGCTTGGCCATAGCTAATGATTATGTATGTTGAAGCGAGTCTAACTGTTGTTGTTGTCTAAATCATGAGGCATTAAAGTTTACAACTAGACATGTATGTAGAATTGCTTAAGTGTAATGTTGCAAGTATAAAGAATTGCATAAACATGGTTACGTAAACTCACCTTAGCAAAGTATTAAGTCTCGAGAAAAAGTATAAGTGTAGCCCCAAAGTTGCCAAGTATTACTCTATGTATAAGGTAACAAATAAGTCTAAGTCTATCTAGTCTACAAGTATATTCTAGGGTTTCGAATTGGGGATAAGTATTCGTTTGATTGATAATTAAAATGTTTAATAAATAAGAGAAATTCGATAAATAAATAAACAAAAGTCTTTTTGTAAATTTTAGATTAAAGATGGCCACATTATAAAGTTTTAAGTATGAAAATAATTTTTATAAAATTATTTTCTTAAAAATAGAATATTTAATCTATTTATTTTAAATTGTTAAAATATAACTTTAATATTTAAAAATATTAAAATTAAATAATTTATAAATTAAAAATTGTATTTCTATTCTAAATGGATAGAAATAATTTATATAAAAGTTTGGTGCAAAAATATTGAAAAATGAATTTATTATGATTTATTTATGTTTAAAACTAACAAAAATTGATTAAAAATACTACATAAATGATTTTTCAGGAATAAAAATCATTTCAGAAAAGTTTAATGTTATATAAACTCAGGGTAATTTTTGTGGAAATTTATATAATCGTTTTGATATTTTTATAGAATTTTATAAATAAAATAGGATAAAGTTGAAATATATATTATGTATATTAAATAAATAATTTTTGGAAAACTAAAACTTGTATGTTAAACTTTTCTATTAGAATAACATAAAATAATTTTTGTGGAATTTATAAAGGAGTTTTAGTATTTTAAAACTAATTTTAAAAATACAAGTGAATATATATAAAGCTTAAATGGTATAAAAAAAATGTTTGTTGATGCTGGGAATCGAACCCGGGTCTTGGACCGGTTCGGGTTTTAATCACAAGCCTTGCCACCAACTGGGCTAGACCCTGAGAACGGATAAACTCGTTTTGAAATTAATTCTATATTATATGTGAAAACTGATTTATATGCTTAATAAAAGAAAAGAATAGAAATCGTGAAAAGGGGGGACTCGAACCCGTGTTCTTAGTTTAGCAAACAACAGACACAACCACTTGATCTAGATCAGTGGTTGTGTTTGATTTGTTTCTGTTTTAAATATATTATCAAGTCTGCAATGTGTTCTTCCCCAATTCAAAATAATCGTGCCCTAGTTTCATCAATACACTGATTTACACAACAATAACCCAATTGATCATAGGGTTATTGTTGTGTAAGGGCCGATGAACATAACCCATCAAAAAAATGAACTTACAAAACGAAATCGCGTTTAGAAGCTTGGTCAAACAGAAAAGTCAAAACACGATTAAGAAGCCTTGAAAGCTGATTTAAAAACAGAAATTGAAGATGTGGAAGGAATAATCAGCGAGTATAGCTTGTTAGGAAGTGGTCAATTTATAGGGTGAGGGTTCGGGTGAACGAATTGGAAAGTTAACTGTATTAAACGTGATGACGCGTTAATTCGTGTAAAATTGGAATGTTTTTTACCACCATTCAGCGTGTAATGGACGCGAAAACAGTCAAGGCAATCACAATCATCCCATATCAAGAATCAAACGTGTTTGTATGGGTTTAATTAAGGTAAATCGTCCTCACAGTTGACTTTCTAAGTCAACTGTTAATACCCCAATATGTTATATAATTAAAATGTGTTGGAAATTAAACAAATGTGTTGTGTAGACCAGCTGGTTTGTTGCATGGTGTGGGTTTGTTGAACCGGCCATGGGCTCGGGTTCGAATCCCGGCCCAGGCCTTTTATTTTTTTGATAATTATTTCACATATATATGTACAATATATATATATATATATATATATATAGCATAGTATTAGGGGTCCAAATGCGTCACGAAATATTTTTTTTAAAGACGATAAATGATGAAACTTGTCGTTTTATTAATAATAATCGTAATGTACACAAATTTAAATGCGAAATGTTACAGTCTCCCCTACTTTTAGGAACTTCGTCCCGAAGTTTATTGAAAACATAGGGTTGAAGGTGATTGGGTAGAAATCAGGATAAGTGTGGTCTGGAAGTTTTGTGTTAGGACACGACATGAATAGAAAAATCTTGTTTCAAATAATTTGGATAGGAGGGTAGGATTAGGTGTGTCTTGAAATCTCAAGGAGAATAAGAATCTAGCAAAGTATTAAGTTTTAGGAGTCCTAAAAGAAAGGAGTTGATGGACTATTGAAAGACTAAATGAACTACCAGGTAACTAAGGTTTATAATTGGTCAACTACCGAAAACCTTGATAGAATTTCACACTACCTTAACGTACCTGTAAATTCATGATTACGTTCCGGACCGCAATCACCAATTTACCTTACATTAGGGTTTTGTGTCCTTCTATGACTCTACCGATTGTTGAGCAGGTTTGATAGCCTCCACCAGTCGTTGAGCAGGTTGTAGGGCCTCTCCCGACTGTTGGAAAGACATGATGACCTCTACCAATCGTTGAGTAGGTTATTTGGTAGCCAACTAACTGTTGTACAAGTAAGCAAGTTTATAAGTATAACGAGTATGGTTTAGATATTGATATAGCAATTAGTTCACAGTCAAACAAGCATGTATCCAAGTGTTGTGATCATACTAGATAAATGACTCTCATGTAAAAGACAAAAATTCCAATACTTGAATCAAAGCGTCAATACATAGAATTTTAAATGCAAAATAACATTCAAACGGTGGAGCTTGTTGTTAAGTAGCTAGGGGGTCCCTAGCAGGGTTATTCGGAGCAGCAAGGGCATTTGCAGCAGGAATTCGACAAGCATCCGCAAGATGCCCATACCTTTGACAATTGGTACACTGACGGCAGGGCACTTGGGTCGGGTGGTGATACTGACAGGTGTCACACTTAGGTTGGTTCCCGTTATATTGTTTCTTGTTGGTTGAGGCCTCAGTTTTAATTTCAACGACAGGTTGGGGAGTATCCTTCGCAACAGTTTTCTTTTCCCCTTTCCGAGTCAGGGTTCCTGCCTTCACATGGTTATCTGTTAGGGTGGCCGCCAAACGCTTTGCTTCCTCCAGAGTAGCAGGGTTCCTTCCCCACACCGTGTCCTGAATCTGCAAGGGTAAGCCACCAATGTATTTTTCGATCGCAATAGGCAAGGGGTGACCTTGTGTGGTAGCAGTAGACTAAGTTCGTGAAAACGAGTGTTGTAGGCAAGGTTTTCTCCACTGTCCTGAGCAAGATCATGAAACTCATCTTCTAACTTTTTGATTTCATTACGAGGGCAGAACTCTGCCTTCATAATGTCTTTAGCTTGATCCCAAGTCATAGCAAGTGCAACTTCAGCTCCACGGGTGCGCTTTTCCTCATTCCACCAAGTGAGTGCTCGTTTGTGAAGAACACTCATGGCATAACGGACCTTTAAGTTATCGGGACACTCACTATTAATGAAGGTATTCTCAATACCCTCGAACCATTGTAGAAGACCCGTAGCTCCTTCATCTCCACTGAACTTAGGGGGATTACAGGTATTAAAGTGTTTAAGAGTGCAAGCTGGGAGACCATTCCCGTTTCCATTGTGGTTTCCTTTGCCGTTTCCGTTGCCGTTTCCGTTTCCATTGCCGTTTCTGTTCATCTGGATGACTTGAGCCAGTAGGTTAGGAACCAGAGTTGCGATCTGTTGTGCCATTTGTTGAGAGATGATCGCAGCCAGTTGGGCATTAACACCATTGTTGTTGTTGTTATTGTTGTTGTTGTGGTTAGTGTCGTGGTTGTTGCTACTTTCCTCTTGATTTTCACCACTGTTATTGCGAGTGCTGCGACGTGGAGGCATGATCTGTAAGAGACACAATGAAATGAATGAAATAATATAAGGAATGTAATCATTTATTCATTAATTAAAACGAATAAACGAAAACATTGACCTATCAATGATTCTAGATTCTAATAACATAGTGAAGACATGCTTTAGCTTATAAGTAAACACTCATCCCGAGAATTCCCAGGTAGGCATCCGGGTCCCTCGTCTGATTGGGATATATGCGCATTGCCAGCCTAGACAGAAGACTCAGAATACAGGGGCTCACCCTTCCAGATTGCACGTGTTCGTTATTAAAATCTAGAACTTCGACGAGATCTCAAGGTGGTTCAGGCTAAGCCTGAGGATTTTGTCTTATTAGTCTAAGAGTGGATCTAGTGATGGAGAGCAATCTTCTTGTAGGGGTTATAGAAGTAGGAGGGAGATAGAGAATAGTAATAAGTAGAGAAGCAGGTAAGAGAAACAAGTACTGGTTAAATCCTATGGTTATAGACTAGATTATTTTTCTAATAAACTAATTCCCTATAACCAAGGCTCTGATACCAATCTGTAACACCCCAACCGATGGCGGATGTAACATTACGCATTTATACTTGTACGTTACAATCATTATTAATAAAAAACGTCAAGTTCTAGTATTTTTGTTCGCATTTAATTATTTTTGTCGCATTTTTGAAACCCTAATACTATATTATATATATATATATATATGGAAATACCTTGGATAAATGTCAAAAATAAGATGCTTGGGCCGGGACTCGAACCCGCGCCCAAGACAGGTTCAAACAACACAACACACACAACCATCTGGGCTAGCCTTCATATCTGTTTTAAACCCGACCATTTATAATTATAACATTTGATTCAAAATACTCACAGTTGACTTGGAAAAGTCAACTGTGATATACGACTTGCCTAAATCAACCACATTAACTCGTGATTAACCTACGATTTACATCATCACGTGATTACCGGTCTGTTATGACTCGGCTACACGATTATTGATCATCAATTGTTACCAAAATTATCAATTACGCGTATTACATTCAATGAATGGTCAACTCTTGCCAATTCGAACCCCAAGCCACTACCCTATAAATTGAATAATTCCTGGACCATCACAATTCGCTAATACATCTTTCATAACCATCAATTCTTCTCAATTATACTCTGTTCTTACAATACAATCGCGTTTTTGACTTTTCAAGTTGACTGGCCATTTGTGCTCGTAACAACATTGTAAGTGTAATTTTTTTAGTGGGATTTGATCATCGGCATCCACACATCAATAGCCCCAAGGTTAATTGGGCTATTGATGTGTGAATCAAACGATTGCAGAATTAGGGCTCGTGGATTTGAAATTGGGGATAAACATGTTTCAGCATGTAATATTTATTTTTAATCGAACGGAAATAATCACAACCACTGGTCTAGACCAAGTGGTTGTGTCTGGTGCCATTCATCCTAGCCACCCGGGTTCGAGTCCCGGCAGTGGCATACCCCTTTTTCCTTTTTTCGTTTTTAAACAAACAAACCCAATTAATCCTATATAATACATTTAATTTTATAAATTCGTTTTTAAATATTAAAACTCTTTTAAAAAATCTAAAAAAATTATTTTTAGATTATCTGCTGTAAAAGTTTCACCCACAATTTTTAGTTTTCAAAAATTAATTTATTTATTTAATATATATAATAATTAAATCAACTTTATTCTATTATATTTATAAAATTCCATTAAAATATCAAAACAATTTTATAAATTTCCACAAAAATTATTCTGAGTTTGTATAATGATAAACTTTTCTGAAATGATTTTTAATTCTGAAAAATCATTTATTTAATATTTTTAATTAATTTTTGTTAGTTTTAATCATAATTAAATCATAATAAATTCAATTTTTAATATTTTTGCATCAAAATTTTATACAAATTGTTTCTGAATATTTAGAATAGAAATATAAATTTTAAACTAAAAATTCTTTAATTTTAATATTTTTAAATATTAAAGTTAAATCTTGATAATTTGTAATAAATAGATTTAATATTCTATTTTAAAGAAAATAATTTTATAAAAATTATTTTTATACTTCAAACACATTATTGTGAACATCCTAAATTCAAACTTTATAAAAAGACTTTCATTTATTTAATTATCGAATTTCCCTTTATTTATTAAAACATTTTATTATAATTCAACAAATGGATATCCCCAAATCGAAACCCTAGAATATACTTGTAGATTAGATAGACTTAGACTTATTTGTTGCCTTATACATAGGGTAATACTTGGCAATCTATTGGGCTACACTCATACTATTCATTAAGACCTAATACTATACTAAGGTGAGTTTACATAACCATGTTTATGCGATGCTTTATACTTGCAACATTTTATTTAAGCAATTCAACATGCATGTCTAGTTGTAAACTTTATTGCCTCATGAATTAGTCAACAACAGTTTCAACGAGTTTCAACATTACATAATCATTAGCTATGGCCAAGCCGGCGATACTCAATATTAGATCTATTGGATTGACAACCCCACCCGGATACGTGTACCTCCTACATAGGTAGCGTGGGTGATTGTTATCGTTCCAACATATTACTAATGTGAACCGTAGATGACGGGATGGACCTAAACTAGTCAGAGGTTTGATTATGTCGATTCAACATATTATGCTATTCATGTAGACCTAAACTTACAATAGACATATGAATTGCTAAACTTTTATACTTAAACTATTTGCTTAACATGGATTATGTATTCTCACCAACTTCTAGTTGACCCCCCCCCCCATTTTTACAACTCAACAGGAAATAATGATGCATGAAGACTAGAGTATTTTCGTGAAGACAATTTGAAGTCTATGCTTGCTTGATTTTGTGATGTATTAGATTTCCACATTAAAACTCATTATGTATTTCTATTTTTGGATATATGCACTTTAAATTTATTTCAATTAAAATTTGGTTACCATGTGCTACTGTATACTCATTCTTACGTGACACCTCGATGTTTCCGCCATCGGTTGGGGTGTTACAGATTGGTATCAGAGCCTTGGTTATAGGGAATTAGGTTATTAGAAAATAATCTAGACTATAACCTTAGGGACTTAAACAGTACTTGCTCCTCTTACTTGTAACCCTAATTGCTTCCCTAATCCTATCCTTATCCTATACCTTATATAACCCTAAGCCTACATGTGACTACTCTTATTCGTCTGCTGCAATCCTAATCCACCATTAGATTAATAGGACAAAATCCTCAGGTTTAACCTGAACCCCCTTGAGATCTCGTCGAAGTTCTAGATTTTAATAACGAACACGTGCAATCTAGAAGGGTGAACGCCTGTATTCTGAGTCTTCTGTCTAGGCTGGCATTGCGCATATATCCCAATCAGACGAGGGACCCGGATGCCTACCTGGGAATTCTCGGGATGAGTGTTCACTTATAGGCTAAAGCATGTCTTCATATGTTATTAGAATTTAGAATCCTTGATAAGTCAACGTTTTCGTTTATTCGTTTTAATTAATGAATAAATGATTACATTCCTTATATAATCTCATTCATTTCATTGTGTCTATTACAGATCATGCCTCCACGTCGCAGCACTCGCAACAGCAATGGTGAGAACCACCATGAAGGTGGTGACAACCATAACCATAACCACGATCCTAACCACAACAACAATGGTGTCGATGCCCAACTGGCTGCGATCATTTCTCAATAAATGGCGCAGCAAATCGCAACTCTGGTTCCCAATTTACTAGCACAAGTCATCCAAATGAACGGCAACGGGAACGGTAACGGCAAAGGGAACAGGAACGGCAATGGTAATGGAAATGGAAACCACAACGGAATGGTCTCCCAGCCTGTACCCTTAAGCACTTCAATTCTTGTAACCCTCCAAAGTTTAGTGGTGAAGAAGGAGCTACAGGACTCCTCCAATGGTTTGAGGGTATTGAGAATACCTTCATCAACAGTGAATGCCCGACAACTTCAAGGTTCGTTACGCCATGAGTGTTCTCCACAAATGAGCACTCACTTGGTGGAATGAGGAGAAGCGCACCCGTGGGGCCAAAGTTGCTCTTGCTATGACATGGGACCAAGTCAAGGAGGTTATGAAGGAAGAGTTTTGTCCTCGCAACGAGGTTAAAAAGCTTGAAGATGAGTTCCACACCCTAGCTCAAGATAGTGGGGAAAACCTTGCCTACAACACCCGCTTTCACGAGATTAGCTTATTGTTGCCTTACAAAGTCACTCCCCTGCCGGTAGCCATCGAGAAGTACATCGGTGGTCTGCCCATGCAAATCCAGGACACCGTTTGGGGAAGAAATCCTGCAACTTTGGAAGAGGCCAAACGTCTAGCGGCCACTCTTACTGATAATCACGTGAAGAACGGTACTCTCTTCCGCAAGGGCACTAAGAAAACAGTTGCCAAAGACACTCCTCAGCCCGCGATTGAAGTCAAGCCTGAGACCTCAAGCAACAAAAAGCGCAAGGCTAGGAACTACATGGTTGCTACCACTCCACCTGCTGCCCAAAACCCAGCCAAGAAGCCGTATGGCGGGACTCACCCTCTCTGCAACACTTGTCAATACCATCATCTTCCTGGTAGACCGTGCCGCCAGTGTAATAACTGTAAGCGGTATGGACACTACACCAACGCCTGTCAAGCCCCTACTGCCCAAAACAACCCAGCCAGAAATGCCCCGGCTCCTAACCAACAAAACAACAGGCCTGCTCGTGGTCAATGCTACGAGTGTGGCAACCCAGATCACTATATCAACAATTGCCCTAATCGTAACCAAAACCATAACCAGAACCAAAACCGCAACTAAAACCAAAACCAGAACCGCAACCAGAACCGCAACCAGAACCAGGGTGCTCGAGGTCGCGCCTACAATCTCAATGCTAACCAGGCTCGTGACAACAACGAAGTGGTGAATGGTACGTTCCTCATTAATAACCACTATGCATCCATATTATTTGATTCGGAAGCTGATAAGTCATTTGTATCACTGAAGTTTGAACCTTTACTTAACTTACCCCACACTAATCTAGAGGAACCTTTAGTGGTAGAGGTAGCTAATGGGAAGTCTATTTCGATCGACTCTATTATTCGTAACTGCGTGTTGAACCTCGACGATCATACCTTCTCTATCGATCTCATTCCCATGCATCTTGGAAGTTTTGATGTTATTGTAGGCATGGACTGGTTGTCAACCCATCGTGCCGAAATTCTGTGCTTTGAGAAAGTCATACGCATTCCTCTCGAATCTGGTGAGATTTTGAAGATCTATGGTGAGAAACCTTGTGGCGAGCTTAAGCATATGTCTTGTACTACTGCCCAATAATACTTACGTAAGGGGTATACAGCCTTCTTAGCTAACGTGATAGAGAAGAAGGACAAAGGCAAAAGTATCCCAGACATTCCAATTATTCGAGACTATCCTGAAGTCTTCCCAGAAGATTTACCTGGTTTGCCTCCTACTCGACAAGTGGATTTTAGAATTGATCTTGTTCCTGGTGCTAATCCTGTCGCCAAAGCTCCTTATCACCTTGCACCCTCTGAAATGCAAGAACTTGCCAGTCAATTACAGGAACTTTCTGATAAAGGGTTCATTCGTCCTAGTTCTTCTCCATGGGGAGCCCCTGCCTTGTTCGTTAAAAAGAAGGATGGTTCTCTTAGAATGTGTATTGACTATCGTGAACTCAACAAACTCACCATCAAGAATCGTTATCCACTGCCTAGGATTGACGATCTCTTCGATCAACTTCAAGGAGCAACCCACTTCTCGAAGATTGATCTTCGTTCTGGTTATCATCAGCTTAGAGTCCACGATGAAGATATTCCCAAGACAAGTTTTCGCACACGCTATGGTCACTATGAGGTCATGGTTATGCCTTTTGGATTGACCAATGCTCCCGCGGTGTTTATGGATTTAATGAATCGGGTTTGTAGACCCTACCTCGACAAATTCGTGATCGTTTTCATCGATGATATTTTGATTTACTCTAAATCAAAATCCGATCACGAGCAACATCTTCACTCCATCTTGGGTCTCCTAAAGAAAGAACAACTGTATGCTAAGTTCTCTAAATGTGAACAACTGTATGCCAACTTCTCCAAGATAGCTGTTCCTCTCACTACCTTAACTCACAAGGGTAAACCCTATGAGTGTAACATTTCGCACTAAATAGATATACGTTACGGATTAAAACGACAAGCCTTATTATTTTTAGTGATATTTTGAACTCCTATACAATGATAATTATTCATACATATATAATAATAATAATAATAATAATAATAATAATAATAATTTTCAGAAATAAATAAATTTAGTTTTATACTACACCCTAAACCAACAAACTCAAACCCAATATCCCTTTAAGCCCAACTCCTTGTTCCATTGCATTTTCTGAAGCCCAATGATGCCAGCCCAGATCCACCCAGCCCAAGCAAATACCCGGCCCAAGCCCACTCGTCCTTTCCCTCCCTTGTCTGAACTAATCAAAAAACAAAATAATGTCTAAGCCGGGTATTGAACCCAGACCATCCTCCACACACACACATGAAACCACCAACTGAGCCACACGAATCTTTTGTTTCTCTATGAACTTAATATTCTTTTATCACCTCGCTATTCTGTGTCTGTTTGCCTTACAGGTTCGCTGCACCTAGGTGCCGAACAAAGGAGGCTTTTCTTTTGATTTTTTTTATTTAATCTATATTTAACAACTGTGTAGTTGACTCGTGATATGGAGTAATACGCGTAACATACCAATCACCATTATAAACCTTCCAAAATCTTAATCAATTACGCGTTTAATTATCAACCCAAGTAAACTTCCTGATTTGGTGAATACGAGCATTAACCTATAAATTTAAGCCTTTGTTAGACTCTAAGTATACCGAATACAAACCCCCTAGTCTCAATTCTGTTAAATCTTCGTAATGATCAAGATATAGCTTACGTTTGACCGTGGATTCCTCATTGTTTTCCGACTCAAGGTAGCAATTACTTGCTTGTTTCTGTTGTTCGTCAATGCCCGATCAATAACCCTATGATTATTGGGGTTATTGGTTGCTAACCCATTCGATTGTAAATTCTAGGGTTCTTGTCATGAATTGGGGAAGATGACCTTTGGTTGTAATCGTTTATATTTAAGACAAACTAGAAACAAACACCAACCAAGCCTCAGATCAGATGGTAACTCTCAATGTGTTTAAGCCTGGAACCGGCCTGAATGTCGGGTTCGAATCCCACAGGCCACCACATTTTACATATTTATATATATATATATATATATATATATTACATTAAATCTTGTAAATTCATTTTAATTATTAAAACCTTTTTATAAATTCTAAAAAAATTATTTTTAGCAAATCTGATGTATAAGTTTCACCTACAATTTTTAGTTTTCTGAAATTTATTTATTTAATATTTATAATAACTAAATCAATTTTATACTATTATATTTATAAAAATCCATTAAAATATCAAAACGATCTTATTAATTTCTACAAAAATTATCCTAAGTTTTTATAACATTAAGCATTTCAGAAATGCTTTTTATTTCTGTAAAATCATTTATTTAATATTTTAATCAATTTTTGTTAGTTTTAATCATAATTAAATCATAATAAATCCAATTTTTAACATTTTTGCACCAAAATTTTATACAAATTATTTCTGATCATTTAGAACAGAAATGTAATTTTTAAAATGTTAATTCTTTAATTTTAGTATTTTTAAGATATTAAAAATTAAAGTTTGACAATTTGTAATAAATAGATTTAAAAATATATTTTAAAGAAAATAATTTTATAAAAATTATTTTTATACTTTAAACACATTCTTGTGACTATCTTAGATTTAAAACTTATAAAAAGATTTTTGGTTATTTATTTACTAAATTTCTCTCAATTGTCGAACAATTTAAATAATAATCAAACAAGCATTCATCCCCAAATTCGAAGCCCTAGAACGTATACATTTGTAGGCTAGATAGACTTATTTATTACCTTATTATAGGGTGATACTTGACATACCTGGGCAACACCATTATTCTACTTTTCAAGAGATAACACTTTTGCTAAGGTGAGTTTACATAGCCCCTTTACTCTATTTTCACTATTTTTGGGGTGAAACATGTTTAAACATTTTATACTATCATTTACTCATATTTTACTTGTGATTCAACTACATCATCATTCTATCATTTGACTGTAACAAAAAGACACAGTACAATCATTAACAATGATCAAGCCGCCTGTTTAGATTATAGCGCTATAGGTCTGACAAACCCATCCCCCGCGTAGACTCAGGGATGATCGATAACAGTAATAACATTTAAATAACTTGCGAGTTAGTCAACAGTCGACACAAGGTTTGGTTGTACAAAGACGCATTGTTACATGTCGGTATCATACTCTATCATCATACAACTTTGAATGTTGTACAAACTGTTGTTATCAATTATTTTCAAAAACCTATGTATTCTCACCAACAATTGTTGACCCGAAATATTTTCAACATAACATGTTTCAGGTTCTACTTGTTTGAAGATTTGCTTGAAGATTTGTGCATAGCTTTGTTGATTATTTGATGTACGAATTCTTGTAGAACAATTGTATGTAATTTATTTAAATCATATAATTTATTATTCACCATGAGCTACTGAACAATCATCAATATGTGACATCCCGATGTTTCCGCCATCGGTTGGGGTGTTACAGATTGGTATCAGAGCCATGGTTATAGGGAATTAGGTTATTAGAAAAATAATCTAGTCTATAACCATAGGATTTAACTAGTACTTGCTTCTTTACTTGCTATACTCTACCTCCCTTCTATTTCATATCCCTACTTTCATCCTTACAAGAAGATTGCTCTCCATCACTGGATCTACTCTTAGACTAATAAGGCAAAATCCCCAGGTTTAACCTGAACCACCTTGAAATCTCGTCGAAGTTCTAGATTTTAATAACGAACACGTGCAATCTGGAAGGGTGAACGCCTGTATTCTGAGTCTTCTGTCTAGGCTGGCATTGCGCATATATCCCAATCAGACGAGGGACCCGGATGCCTACCTGGGAATTCTCGGGATGAGTGTTCACTTATAGGCTAAAGCATGTCTTCATATGTTATAAAAATCTAGAGTCTTTGATAAGTCAACGTTTTCGTTTATTCGTTTTAATTAATGAATAGATGATTACATTCCTTATATAATCTCATTCATTTCACTGTGTCTCTTACAGATCATGCCTCCACGTCGCAGTGCTCATCTTAACAGCGGTGAAAATCATGATGAAGGAAGTAGCAATCACAACCACAACCACAACCACAACCACGATACTAACCACAATAACAACAACAACAATGGTGTTGATGCCCAACTGGCTGCAATCATTTCTCAACAAATGGCGCAGCAAATCGCAACTCTGGTTCCCAACTTACTAGCTCAAGTCATCCAGTTGAACGGCAACGGGAACGGCAACGACAACGGGAATGGAAATGGACACCACAACGGGAATGGTCTTCCAGCCTGCACACTCAAACACTTTAATTCTTGTAATCCCCCAAAGTTTAGTGGCGAAGAAGGAGCTACAGGACTCCTACAATGGTTTGAGGGTATTGAAAATACCTTCATCAACAGTGAGTGTCCTGATAACTTTAAGGTCCGTTATGCTATGAGTGTTCTTCACAAACGAGCACTCACTTGGTGGAATGAGGAAAAGCGTACCCGAGGAGCTGAAGTTGCACTCACTATGACGTGGGATCAAGTCAAGGAGATAATGAAAGATGAATTTTGCCCACGTAACGAGGTCAAGAAATTAGAAGACGAGTTCCACACCCTCGCTCAGGATAGTGGGGAAAACCTTGCCTACAATACCCGCTTTCACGAGCTTAGCTTATTATTACCTCACAAAGTCACTCCCCTGCCGGTAGCCATCGAGAAGTACATCGGTGGTCTGCCCATGCAAATCCAGGACACGGTGTGGGGAAGGAATCCTGCTACCTTGGAGGAGGCCAAACGTCTAGCAGCTACCTTAATTGATAATCACGTAAGGAACGGGACCTTAGTTCGGAAAGACAATAAAACAAGTATTGTAGCCGCGGTAACTATTGAGAATCAGAAACGTAAGGCCAAGGATCCTAATGTCAACCTCACTACCCAAGCTTCTAACAAGAAACCTTATACAGTAAACCATCCATTGTGTAACTCATGCAACCGACATCATCCCACTACTTCAGCGTGTCGCTTGTGCACCAATTGTGGTAGGTATGGCCATCTAGCTAATACATGTCGCGAGACCCCAAATCCTAATGCCAACCAACCCACCAACCCTGCTCAAGCTGCTAACCTTAATCAATACAACTATGGTCAATGCTATGAATGTGGAGACCCAAATCACTACCGTAACCGATGCCCTAAACTAAACCGAGATCAAGACCCTCTAGCTACTTAAAGCCCTACCATTTGAATAATGTCTACTTTCTCTTTAATTCTATGTATTAACACTTTTTGGGATTCAAATAATAAATTCATGTATTATCATAACATCTGTGTGCATGCTTGTTTGAATGTGAACTGATTGCTATGTCTATAATCATACTTGCTTACTTGTACAACAATTAGTTGACTACCAAACAACCTACTTAACGATTGGAAGAGGTCATCATGTCTTTCCAACAGTCGGGAGAGGCCCTACCACCTGCTCAACGACTGGTGGGGACTATCAGACCTGCTCAACAATCGGTAAAGTCATAAAAGGACGCAAAACCCTAATGTAAGGTAAATTAATAATTACGGTCCGGAACGTAATCATGAGTTTACAGGTACGTTAAGGTAGTGTGAAATTTTATCAAGAGTATCGGTAGTCGACCAATTGCTAACCTAGTGTCTTCCTTTAACTTCGGGACGAAGTTCCTAAAAGTAGGGGAGACTGTAACATTTCGCACTAAATAGATATACGTTACGGATTAAAACGACAAGCCTTATTATTTTTAGTGATATTTTGAACTCCTATACAATGATAATTATTCATACATATATAATAATAATAATAATAATAATAATTTTCAGAAATAAATAAATTTAGTTTTATACTACACCCTAAACCAACAATCTCAACCCTAATATCCCTTTAAGCCCAACTCCTTGTTCCATTGCATTTTCTGAAGCCCAATGATGCCAGCCCAGATCCACCCAGCCCAAGCAAATACCCGGCCCAAGCCCACTAGTCCTTTCCCTCCCTTGTCTGAACTAATCAAAAAACAAAATAATGTCTAAGCCGGGTATCGAACCCGGACCATCCTCCACACACACACATGAAACCACCAACTGAGCCACACGAATCTTTTGTTTCTCTATGAACTTAATATTCTTTTATCACCTCGCTATTCTGTGTCTGTTTGCCTTACAGGTTCGCTGCACCTAGGTGCCGAACAAAGGAGGCTTTTCTGTTGATTTTTTAGATTTAATCTATATTTAACAACTGTGTAGTTGACTCGTGATATGGAGTAATACGCGTAACATACCAATCACCATTATAAACCTTCCAAAATCTTAATCAATTACGCGTTTAATTATCAACCCAAGTCAACTTTCTGATTTGGTGAATACGAGCATTAACCTATAAATTTAAGCCTTTGTTAGACTCTAAGTATACCGAATACAAACCCCCTAGTCTCAATTCTGTTAAATCTTCGTAATGATCAAGATATAGCTTACGTTTGACTTTCTGTTTGACCGTGGATTCCTCATTGTTTTCCAACTCAAGGTAACAATTACTTGCTTGTTTCTGTTGTTCGTCAATGCCCGATCAATAACCCTATGATTATTGGGGTTATTGGTTGCTAACCCATTTGATTGTAAATTCTAGGGTTCTTGTCATGAATTGGGGATGATGGTAACTCTCAATGTGTTTAAGCCTGGAACCGGCCTGAATGCCGGGTTCGAATCCCACAGGCCACCACATTTAACATATTTTATATATATATATATATATATATATATTACATTAAATCTTGTAAATTCATTTTAATTATTAAAACCTTTTTATAAATTCTAAAAAAATTATTTTTAGCAAATCTGATGTATAAGTTTCACCTACAATTTCTAGTTTTCTGAAATTTATTTATTTAATATTTATAATAATTAAATCAATTTTATACTATTATATTTATAAAAATCCATTAAAATATCAAAACGATCTTATTAATTTCTACAAAAATTATCCTAAGTTTTTATAACATTAAGCTTTTCAGAAATGCTTTTTATTTCTGAAAAATCATTTATTTAATATTTTTAATCAATTTTTGTTAGTTTTAATCATAATTAAATCATAATAAATCCAATTTTTAACATTTTTGCACCAAAATTTTATACAAATTATTTCTGATCATTTAGAACAGAAATGTAATTTTTAAAATGTTAATTCTTTAATTTTAGTATTTTTAAGATATTAAAAATTAAAGTTTGACAATTTGTAATATATAGATTTAAAAATCTATTTTAAAAAAAATAATTTTATAAAAATTATTTTTATACTTTAAACACATTCTTGTGACTATCTTAGATTTAAAACTTATAAAAAGATTTTTGGTTATTTATTTACTAAATTTCTCTCAATTGTCGAACATTTTAAATAATAATCAAACAAGCATTCATCCCCAAATTCGAAGCCCTAGAACGTATACATTTGTAGGCTAGATAGACTTATTTATTACCTTATTATAGGGTGATACTTGACATACTTGGGCAACACCATTATTCTACTTTTCAAGAGATAACACTTTTGCTAAGGTGAGTTTACATAGCCCCTTTACTCTATTTTCACTATTTTTAGGGTGAAACATGTTTAAACATTTTATACTATCATTTACTCATATTTTACTTGTGATTCAACTACATCATCATTCTATCATTTGACTGTAACAAAAAGACACAGTACAATCATTAACAATGATCAAGCCGCCTGTTTAGATTATAGCGCTATAGGTCTGACAAACCCATCCCCCGCGTAGACTCAGGGATGATCGATAACAGTAATAACATTTAACTAACTTGCGAGTTAGTCAACAGTCGACACATGGTTTGGTTGTACAAAGACGCATTGTTACATGTCGGTATCATACTCTATCATCATACAACTTTGAATGTTGTACAAACTGTTGTTATCAATTATTTTCAAAAACCTATGTATTCTCACCAACAATTGTTGACCCGAAATATTTTCAACATAACATGTTTCAGGTTCTACTTGTTTGAAGATTTGCTTGAAGATTTGTGCATAGCTTTGTTGATTATTTGATGTACGAATTCTTGTAGAACAATTGTATGTAATTTATTTAAATCATATAATTTATTATTCACCATGAGCTACTGAACAATCATCAATACGTGACATCCCGATGTTTCCGCCATCGGTTGGGGTGTTACAATGAGTGGGGACCAAAGCAAGAGGAAGCATTTGAAACTCTTAAGGTGAAACTCTGTGAAGCTCCTATCATGTCTCTACCTGATGGTAATGATGATTTCGTGGTCTATTGTGATGCATCAAACCAAGGTCTTGGTTGTGTTCTCATGCAACGAGGAAAGTTTATTGCTTATGCGTCTCGACAACTCAAGACTCACGAAAAGAATTATACCACCCATGATCTTGAATTGGGCGTTGTTGTCTTTGCTCTCAAGATTTGGAGACATTATCTTTATGGGACCAAATGTGTGGTGTTCACGGACCACAAAAGTCTACAACATGTCTTCGACCAGAAAAATCTTAACATGAGGCAACGACGTTGGGTTCAGTTACTTAACGACTATGATTGTGAAATTCGCTACCATCCTGGCAAGGCGAATGTTGTGGCTGACGCACTTAGTCGTAAAGAGCGTATCAAACTTCAATGTGCGAGAGTTCGTACTGATCTTCAGGATCACATTCTCCAGGCTCAACATACATCAGTCACCCAAGGTAACATGTACGATGAAATGTCTTGTGGTGCTGAGACTCAACTTGAAACCAAACCTGACGAGCTACTTTATTTTCTTAATCGACTGTGGATTCCCGACCGTGATGATCTTCGTACTTTTCTCATGAACGAGGCTCATAAGCCTCGTTATTCTATTCATCCTCGAGCTGACAAGATGTACCAAGATCTCCGTTATTCTTATTGGTGGTCTGGTATGAAGAAAGACATTGCTCTTTTTGTTGCAAAATGCCTCACTTGTTCAAAGGTCAAGGCTGAACACCAACGACCATCTGGTATGCTTGAACAACCAGAGATTCCTGTATGGAAATGGGAGAGCATAGCTATGGACTTCATCACCAAACTCCCTCGCACACCAAAAGGTTTCGATAGTATTTGGGTAATCGTCGATCGTTTGACCAAGTCAGCCCACTTCTTACCTATTCGTGAGAAGTATTCTGTAGAAAGGTTGGCAAAGATGTACGTAAGTGAAATCGTATGTCGTCATGGTATACCTTTGGACATTATCTCTGATCGCAATGGTCGTTTCACCTCTCACTTTTGGGATTCTCTGCAAGATGCTTTGGGTACCAAGTTGAACCTGAGTACTGCTTATCACCCTCAAACAGATGGTCAGACTGAACGGACCATCCAGACACTTGAGGATGTGCTCAGGGCATGTATCATCGATTTTGGTGGCGCATGGGATTCTCATCTTCCTTTGGTTCAGTTTTCATACAACAACAGTTATCACGCCAGCATTAACATGGCTCCTTTCGAGGCATTCTATGGTCGTAAATGTCGTTCACCTGTCTGTTGGACTGAGGTTGGTGAAGCCCGTATCACTGGACCCGAACTAATCCAGGAAACCACAGACAAAATTCAACTTATTCAGGATAATCTTCTCAAGGCTAGAAGTCGTCAGAAGAGTTATGCTGATAAACGTCGTAAACCCTTGGAATTTCAAGTTGGGGACCTAGTACTACTTAAGGTATCCCCTTGGAAAGGAGTAATTCGTTTCGGTAGAAAGGGAAAACTAGCTCCTCGATACGTAGGCCCCTTCAAAATTCTTGACAGAGTTGGAAAAGTGGCTTACAAACTTGATCTTCCACCTGAGCTAAGCAATGTTCACCCGACCTTCCATGTTTCGAATCTCAAGAAATGCTAAGCAGACGAGAACCTACATGTTCCTCTTGAGGATGTACAAATTGATGAAAGCATGCACATTATCGAGAAACCCGTTGAGATTGTTGATACTAGTGTCAAGAAACTCAAGCGCAGTCGCATTCCTATCGTTAAGGTTCGTTGGGAATCTAAACGAGGCCCAGAGTTCAGTTGGGAACGTAAAGACCAGATGAAGTCGAAGTACCCACATCTTTTTCCACCAGACTCTCCAACTCCAACTTCGGGACGAAGTTCCTAAAAGTAGGGGAGACTGTAACATTACGCATTTATACTTGTACGTTACGATCATTATTAATAAAAAACGTCAAGTTCTAGTATTTTTGTTCGCATTTAATTATTTTTGTCGCATTTTTGAAACCTAAATACTATATATATTATATATATGGAAATATCTTGGACAAATGTCAAAAAATAAGATGCTTGGGCCGAGACTCGAACCCGCGCCCAAGACCGGTTCAAACAACACAACACACACAACCATCTGGGCTAGCCTTCATATCTGTTTTAAACCCGACCATTTTTAATTATAACATTTGATTCAAAATACTCACAGTTGACTTGGAAAGTCAACTGTGATATACGACTTGCCTAAATCAACCACATTAACTCGTGATTAACCTACGATTTACATCATCACGTGATTACCGGTCTGTTATGACTCGGCTACACGATTATTGATCATCAATTGTTACCAAAATTATCAATTACGTGTATTACATTCAATGAATGGTCAACTCTTGCCAATTCAAACCCCAAGCCACTACCCTATAATTGAATCATTCCTGGACCATCACAATTCGCTAATAGATCTTTCTTAACCATCAATTCTTCTCAATTATACTCTGTTCTTACAATACGATCGCGTTTTTGAGTTTTCAAGTTGACTGGCCATTTGTGCTCGTAACAACATTGTAAGTGTAATTTTTTAAGTGGGATTTGATCATCGGCATCCACACATCAATAGCCCTAAGGTTAATTGGGTTATTGATGTGTGAATCAAACGATTGCAAAATTAGGGCTCGTGGGTTTGAAATTAGGGATAAACATGTTTCAGCTTGTAATATTTATTTTTAATCGAACGGAAATAATCACAACCACTGGTCTAGACCAAGTGGTTGTGTCTGGTGCCATTCATCCTAGCCACCCGGGTTCGAGTCCCGGCAGTGGCATACCCCTTTTTCCTTTTTTCGTTTTTAAACAAACAAACCCAATTAATCATATATAATACATTTAATTTTATAAAAATATTTAAACTCTTTTAAAAATTCTAAAAAAATTATTTTTAGATTATCTGCTATAAAAGTTTCACCCACAATTTTTAGATTTCAAAAATTAATTTCTTTAATATATATAATAATTAAATCAACTTTATTCTATTATATTTATAAAATTCCATTAAAATATCAAAACAGTTTTATAAATTTCCACAAAAATTATTCTGAGTTTGTACAATGATAAACTTTTATGAAATGATTTTTAATTCTGAAAAATCATTTATTTAATATTTTTAATCAATTTTTGTTAGTTTTAATCATAATTAAAGCATTATAAATTCAATTTTTAATATTTTGGATCAAAATTTTATACAAATTATTTCTGAATATTTAGAACAGAAATATAAATTTTAAACTAAAAATTCTTTAATTTTAATATTTTTAAATATTAAAGTTAAATCTTGATAATTTGTAATAAATAGATTTAATATTCTATTTTAAAGAAAATAATTTTATAAAATTAATTTTATACTTCAAACACATTATTGTGAACATCCTAAATTCAAACTTTATAAAAAGACTTTCATTTATTTAATTATCGAATTTCCCTTTATTTATTAAAACATTTTATTATAATTCAACAAATGGATATCCCCAAATCGAAACCCTAGAATATACTTGTAGACTAGATAGACTTAGACTTATTTGTTGCCTTATACATAGGGTAATACTTGGCAATCTATTGGGCTACACTCATACTATTCCTCAAGACCTAATACTATACTAAGGTGAGTTTACGTAACCATGTTTATGCGATGCTTTATACTTGCAACATTTTATTTAAGCAATTCAACATGCATGTCTAGTTGTAAACTTTATTGCCTCATGAATTAGTCAACAACAGTTTCAACGAGTTTCAACATTACATAATCATTAGCTATGGCCAAGCCGGCGATACTCAATAATATATCTATTGGATTGACAACCCCACCCGGATACGTGTACCTCCTACATAGGTAGCGTGGGTGATTGTTATCGTTCCAACATATTACTAAGGTGAACCGTAGATGACGGGATGGACCTAAACTAGTCAGAGGTTTGATTATGTCGATTCAACATATTATGCTATTCATGTAGACCTAAACTTACGATAGACATATGAATTGCTAAACTTTTATACTTAAACTATTTGCTTAACATGGATTATGTATTCTTACCAACTTCTAGTTGACCCCCCCCCCCCCCATTTTTACAACTCAACAGGAAATAATGATGCATGAAGACTAGAGTATTTTCGTGAAGACAATTTGAAGTCTATGCTTGCTTGATCATTGTGATGTATTAGATTTCCACATTAAAACTCATTATGTATTTCTATTTTTGGATATTTGCACTTTAAATTTATTTCAATTAAAATTTGGTTACCCTGTGCTACTGTATACTCATTCTTATGTGACACCTCGATGTTTCCGCCATCGGTTGGGGTGTTACAGCGGAAACATCGAGGTGCCATGTATGAATGATTGTTCAGTAGCTCATGGTAGTACACAAGTTTAAATAATCCTTTATTTTATTACAATATTGAATTACATTAAAGTCTACATCAAATAATCAAGCAAAGCTTCAAATATCTCCTCATGCTAGCTCTAGACTTCAAGCATCAGTATTTCCTGTTGAGTTTGGAAAAAATGGGGGGGGGGGGGGTCAACTAGAAGTTGGTGAGAATACATAAGCCGTGTCAAGCAATTAAGTTTAAGAATAAAAGTTTAGCAATTCATATGTCTATCATAAGTTTAAGTCTACATGAATAAACATGAAGTGTTGAATCGACATAATCAAACCTCCGACTAGTTTAGGTACATCCCGTCATCCACGGTTCACCTTAATATCATGTTGGAATAATAACATTCAAGCGCTCCCCATAAAAGATGGTCAACGAATCTAGGTGAGATTGTCAATCCAATAGATCTATTATTGAGTATCGCTGGCTTGGCCATAGCTAATGATTATGTATGTTGAAGCGAGTCTAACTGTTGTTGTTGTCTAAATCATGAGGCATTAAAGTTTACAACTAGACATGTATGTAGAATTGCTTAAGTGTAATGTTGCAAGTATAAAGAATTGCATAAACATGGTTACGTAAACTCACCTTGGCAAAGTATTAAGTCTCGAGAAAAAGTATAAGTGTAGCCCCAAAGTTGCCAAGTATTACCCTATGTATAAGGTAACAAATAAGTCTAAGTCTATCTAGTCTACAAGTATATTCTAGGGTTTCGAATTGGGGATAAGTATTCGTTTGATTAATAATTAAAATGTTTAATAAATAAAAGAAATTCGATAAATAAATAAACAAAAGTCTTTTTGTAAATTTTAGATTAAAGATGGCCACATTATAAAGTTTTAAGTATGAAAATAATTTTTATAAAATTATTTTCTTAAAAATAGAATATTTAATCTATTTATTTCAAATTGTCAAAATATAACTTTAATATTTAAAAATATTAAAATTAAAGAATTTTTAAACTAAAAATTGTATTGCTGTTCTAAATGGATAGAAATAATTAATAAAAAATTTTGGTGTAAAAATATTGAAAGATGAATTTATTATGATTTATTTATGTTTAAAACTAACAAAAATTGATTAAAAATTATTAAATAAATGATTTTTTCAGGAATAAAAATCATTTCAGAAAAGTTTAATGTTATATAATCTCAGGGTAATTTTTGTGGAAATTTATATAATCGTTTTAATATTTTTATAGAATTTTATAAATAAAATAGGATAAATTTGAAATATTTATGATATATATATTAAATAAATAATTTTTGGAAAACTAAAAATTGTATGTTAAACTTTTCTATTAGAATAACATAAAATAGTTTTTGTGCAATTTATAAAGGAGTTTTAGTATTTTAAAACTAATTTTAAAAATACAAGTGAATATATATATATATAAAGCTTAAATGGTATAAAAAAAATGTTCGTTGATGCTGGGAATCGAACCCGGGTCTTGGACCGGTTCGGGTTTTAATCACAAGCCTAGCCACCAACTGGGCTAGACTCTGAGAACAAATAAACTGGTTTTGAAATTAATTATATATTATATGTGAAAACAGATTTATATCCTTAATAAAAGAAAAGAATAGAAATCGTGAAAAGGGGGGACTCGAACTCGTGTTCTCAGTTTAGCAAACAACAGACACAACCACTTGATCTAGATCAGTGGTTGTGTTTGATTTGTTTCTGTTTTAAATATATTATCAAGTCTGCATTGTGTTCTTCCCCAATTCAAAATAATCATGCCCTAGTTTCATCAATACACTGATTTACACAACAATAACCCAATTGATCATAGGGTTATTGTTGTGTAAGGGCGGATGAACATAACCCATCAAAAAAATGAACTTACAAAACGAAATCGCGTTTAGAAGCTTGGTCAAACAGAAAAGTCAACACACGATTAAGAAGCCTTGAAAGCTGATTTAAAAACAGAAATTGAAGATGTGGAAGGAATAATCGGCGAGTATAGCTTGTTAGGAAGTGGTCAATTTATAGGGTGAGGGTTCGGGTGAACGAATTGGAAAGTTAACTGTATTAAACGTGATGACGCGTTAATTCGTGTAAAATTGGAATGTTTTTTTACCACCATTCAGCGTGTAATGGACGCGAAAACAGTCAAGGCAATCACAATCATCCCATATCAAGAATCAAACGTGTTTGTATGGGTTTAATTAAGGTAAATCGTCCTCACAGTTGACTTTCTAAGTCAACTGTTAATACCCCAATATGTTATATAATTAAAATGTGTTGGAAATTAAACAAATGTGTTGTGTAGACCAGCTGGTTTGTTGCATGGTGTGGGTTTGTTGAACCGGCCATGGGCTCGGGTTCGAATCCCGGCCCAGGCCTTTTATTTTTTTGATAATTATTTCACATATATATGTACAATATATATATATATAGCATAGTATTAGTGGTCCAAATGCGTCACGAAATATTTTTTTTAAAGACGATAAATGATGAAACTTGTTGTTTTATTAATAATAATCGTAATGTACACAAATTTAAATGCGAAATGTTACATGTCGTGCTTGACCCGGCTCCCGGTTCCGGTTCGAGTCACGGCATCAGCATAAATTTTTTTGTTTTTTTTTTTAACAGAGTGGGGGTGGGAGGGGGACTAGTAGGCCGGGTTTATTGATTGGGCTCACAGCTTGGGCTCAGGTTTGCGATTTGATGGGTTCAAGGGGTGGGTTTGGTTTGGTTATGGTTTTAGAGATGGTTAAAAATACATGACTAACTTTAAAATTTTTACACTAAATAATATCTGAATTTTGTTATTATTATTATTATTATTATTATATATATACTTTTATATATATGTGGCGGGAAAATAAAGGCTTAGGCACATTTGTACAATATAAATGATAAAGATGTAGTAAAAATAAGGGTTTTGAATAAAAATTTGGGGAAAAATTTTGCGATGTTACAGTCTCCCCTACTTTTAGAAACTTCGTCCCGAAGTTTATTGAAAACACAGGGTTGAAGGGGATTGGATAGAAATTAGGACAAGTGTGATCTGGAGAATTTTGTGTTAAGGCATGACATGAATAGAATAATCTTTTTCAAATAATTTGGATAAGAGAGTAGGATTAGGTGTGTCTTGAAATCGCAATAAGAATCTTAAGTTTTAGGAGTCCTAAAAGAAATGTGTTGATGGACTATTGAAAGACTAAATGAACTACCAGGTAACTAAGGTTTATAACCTTGATAGAATTTCACACTACCTTAACGTACCTGTAAATTCATGATTACGTTCCGGACCGCAATCACCAATTTACCTTACATTAGGGTTTTGTGTCCTTCTATGACTCTAAACACACATGTAAGTAATGCAAAATGTCACACCACGACAAAGGCGGAAACACGTGGCGCGACGGTTCAAAAGCATAAAGTCAAGGTTATTGCTAAACACAAGTAATTTAAGAAAATGGGTCATTTATTATGACGTCAAATCTGTTTCAAACATTACACAAAAGTTAATTGTTCTTGAGATAAACATAGAGGTTTCTCATATATATCCCAAATGCCTTGGGAAATAAAAGTGAAACCCCGCAAAAGTTCGACGTCGCATTGGAGATTCTCCGACCCAGCTCGCCTGATCCTTCATCATCTAGTTACCTGAAAGATATGTTTAAAAAGTTTCGTCAATATAAATATATTGGTGAGTTCACAGGTTTTCAGTTTCTAAAACTTGAATACTTGGGAATACCATGTTATGACAATATATAGGAGTTGCAAATTCCTATAATTCTACTTGAGACTATAATCAAACCAAAACGTATATAAATAAAATGCCCCGCTCCAAGTCGTTACTCGGTTTCCCACGACTTAAGTTCAGAATATTTGCACCCCAGGCATAACTTAATGCATAATCGACGCTATCGATTAGGGGTGGGCCTTGTCAGGCACCAATAGTACTATCCGAATATTCCTCCGGTTTCAATCTCCGAATAAATGATTATAGAGGCGAGGACTCAACCCCGAGTGGCGGTCACACCTCATGTAATAAACCCGTCAAACATTTCCCTAACATATCTTTCCCCCGAAAACGTAAAAATAGTTTAAAATGGGGCCGTGAAACTCACCTGAAACTGCGTCTGGCTCAATAGGGTGGATAGCAAGTGGGTGGTCTCGCACCTACAAACGTCCTAGACGTATAAGTCACTATTCCTATAGTGCATGTGCCTTGGCAAGTTGTACACCCAACTCCCGACCACAAGTTATTCCAAATCCCGTTTAATTAAGCGCGTATCCTAGGTTTTGTTGGCGTTACATTACCCTTTGCGTCACAAGTTATATATTACTCTTGTTAATATTTCCATAACTTGTATCTTATTATCATCGACTCGACTTCACTTAACATATAATTATTTTCCCATTTAAATAATTATACTTAAGATCGCATCGCTCGATATAATATATATTTCAATCCTCGACCCGACTCACTTTGCCGCACATTTGTTTTCCCATTTAAACAAATATACTAAGATCTTGTCGTTCGATTGTATATTCTTAACGTCCGATTCAACTCCCCACACCGTATATTTATTTTCCCATTCAAATAAATATACTAGGATTTCGTTGGTACGACATACACATATATATATCCTTGTCTTCTCGTCGCGGCTTTCCTTCCCGCATATCTACTTTCCCATTAAGTAGATATACTAGAATTTTGCCGAGACGAGCGTACAAATATATATAAATGTGTAATTTTTCTTGTTAAGTATATACGTTTGTTTTAACGTCTTATTCGTTTGTGTCATGTGTTTCTCCCACGAATTAATCCTTCCAACACTTAGGAAAGTGTTTATTTGTTTCTCACCCATAATGTATATATATATTTTACTTCTTAAAATATATATTTTTCTTATCTTGCCGCAACGGCATTTTTCTCATGTTTTGTCCGTGTATGGTTCGTTAACGCGTTTTAGTTCGATATCTTAACTCGATTAGTTAATTTTTCCAAGTTTTTCCCAACATGTATTTTATAGAAATATCATCCATATTTCTTCCTATTTTCACATGTTACTTGGATGGTTTAAAATACTTATGTATTTTTAACCCAACTTGTTAACTTAACTACAAAAATGTTTCCAACACTTTTATATTCCCATTTATATAAAAGTATTCATTTTTGCATAAGTTTCCCAAGTTTATTTAATATTTTTATAAAATCTCTATTTTATAAAAATCCTTATGTTAAAACCCTTTATATTTTTATAACTTTCAAAAATACACTTTTATACAAAATACCCAAGTATTTTTACTAGTATTTACAAAAATCATCCTTAGACTTTATTACTTGCAGTTTTGACACCAAACTTTCCATACTTGTATTTTTGGACTAATAGTTTCTAAAATGTCCATTTTAGTCCCTTAACTTTCAAAAGTTGCATTTTTCTATTCTAACTTTCAAAGTTAACATTTTTCACTCAAAATAGTAAACTTTGAAGATTCAACTTTTTATTGGTAAGTTATTTTTGTATCAAAACACTTATGTTAGTCTTATATTCCATATGGAAGACTAATTATATGTGTGTTTTATGTATTTGTCCATTTTATCAAAATTTCATTCATCTAAGTAAGCTAACTTAGATTTTCCATCTTATTCATTTATGAACTTCTAACATGTTTTACCACATATTATAACTTAAATGATCATAATAAGATGAATTAAAGTTACTTTTAACATATTCAAGTTCATTTCAAAATCTTAACCAAAACATCATCCTACTTAGTCTTACATGTAAACTTTATATATTTTCAAGACTAATACATCATCATCAACAAATCCATGGTTTATTTTCATATCTTTAATCTTCCATTTTACACATGAAAACCTATTAAAGATTATGTTCAAAACCATTTTTAAACCCTTCATGTACAACTTGCTACTAGGAACACATACATGAATAATAACAATCAAAAACAAGATTAAGAATGCTTACTACTAGCACAAGGCTAGGGAAGACAAAAACCTTGGATTTGAGAGGGGTTTAGTGTGTTCTTCCTAGTGGTTTAGCTCCAAGCTCTTGAAACACACAATAGGGGTTTGGATGATGGATTGTTTGGAAGTGATTTGGAGATGTAAAAACTTGAATGGATGATGTGTGTGTGTGTGTGAAAACCTACGGCTCAAGGAAGGAAGAAGAAGAAGTGTTTTTGCTTTCTTATTCAATCTACTAACACATGTTATTTATACCCTTATCACATGTAATCTTCCATGGATCTTGTAATTATTACCAAAGCTTCAAGAGATTTATGAAGTACCTAAAATGATCTTGGATGGGTATGGGAGGGGTGGTGTGGCCGTGAGTTTTGAAGGGACAAGAGAGGTGGCTTGTAAATCTTGGTTAAGTGATTGTGATCTTTCCTAATCTTTACACTTGATCTTATACAAGACCCTTCCATGCATGCATACACTCTAGTGTAATGATGGCTAGCTTTGTCTTGGATTTTCTTGGCCTCTTGGCCGAAAATTTGATCAAGGGGGACAAGTCTTGAGCCACTTTTGTACTAATGTCTACTTATGCTTTTTCTTACACATTTTGTCTTTGTATAAAGCATGCTTATATAGGTTATTATTAATATTTACCCAAGATATGGATATATTAAGGCCATTAGGCCGGCCCCATGTGGGTTTAAGTGGGGTCCACAACTACAAATATTTACCCATTGTTGTTATGTTTAATCCCCCGTCGTTCGGGTGTCGTTCGGGTATTTTTCGGGTTTTAATCACGCGTTATCCGGACATTAAATATACCTTTAATAACCCTTAAATATAGTCTATTTTAAGCGTTGATTGGTTATTTAGGCCTTTGCCGGGTGAAATTATGAGTTATACGCGTATCGGGTGCGGTACGCGCATTTTATTCGTTACCGGGAGATTTGTACAAGACGTTTTCATTTATGGTTTTGGAGTTCCAAAACTCATTATATCTTATGAAAATACCCTTTATTTTATATCCTGGGTGTCCGGGATCCGTTTCGTTTATTTAATTATTACCGGGTAATTGCCAACGTCCATACCGGATAGCTTATTCGCACACGATCCAATCATGCTTTACCATTAAACGTATGCATTCCTATGCACTATTTGGAAATTGCTATCTCCTAAGGCCTTGATAATTAAATCACACATAATTGCATTTAATTACGTTAATCATATATTAATTAATTTGTACGGAATTAACTTATTTTTGCCGGTTGATACATTCTCCCCCCGTTAAGAGAATTCCGTCCCGGAATTCACTTCGAGTTCTCCGATACAGGTGTCTTCTCGAATAGGGCGGGGTATTTTTGCTTCATCCGGTCCAGCCTTTCCCACGTGAACTCCGGTCCACGCTTGGCATTCCAGCGCACTTTGACCAATCTGATCTTGCTGCGCCTTAGTTTTTGGACCTTCCAATCAGTTACCTCGATTGGTTCTTCCACAAAATGTAACTTGTCGTCAATTTGGATTTCGTCAGCAGGAATAATGAGAGTTTCGTCGGATAGGCACTTTTTCAAGTTCGACACATGAAACGTGTCGTGTATTCCACTAAGCTCTTGAGGCAACTCGAGCTTGTATGCCACTGTGCCTACCCTGGACAAGACTTTGAACGGTCCAATATATCGCGGGTTTAGCTTTCCGCGCTTCCCAAAGCGCGCGACACCTTTCCAAGGTGACACTTTCAGTAGGACCCTGTCTCCGACTTGAAACTCTAAAGGCTTTCGCCTCATATCAGCATAGCTTTTCTGGCGGTCCCGGGCCGCTTTGAGGCGTTCCTTTATCAAAAAGACCTTATCCGTGGTCTCTTGAAGAATTTCGGGCCCGGTGAGTTGCTTTTCTCCAACTTCCGCCCAACATAATGGCGATCGGCACTTGCGTCCATATAAAGCTTCAAACGGTGCGGCTTGAATGCTCGTATGATAACTGTTGTTATAAGAAAATTCTACCAATGGCAAGTGCGTATCCCAATTGCCTCCGAAATCTATCGCGCATGCCCGTAACATATCTTCCAAGGTCTGGATGGTTCGTTCACTTTGACCATCCGTTTGGGGGTGATATGCGGTACTCATGTCGAGGCGAGTACCGAGGGCTTCGTTCAAACTTTCCCAAAATCTTGACGTGAAACGGCTATCTCGATCGGAGATGATAGAAACAGGTACACCGTGTTTAGATACCACTTCCTTAATGTACAAACGGGTCAGTTTCTCCAACTTGTCCGTTTCGCGTATCGGAAGGAAGTGTGCAGATTTTGTCAATCGGTCAACGATTACCCAGATCGTGTCATGGCCACTTGTCGTCTTAGGTAACTTGGTAATGAAATCCATGGTGATTCGTTCCCATTTCCATTCCGGTATTTCCGGTTGCTGGAGCAAACCGGAAGGTCTCTGGTGCTCAGCCTTGACCTTTGCGCAAGTCAAACATCGCGCAACATAGGCTGCTATATCCCTTTTGAAATTCGGCCACCAATAAAGTTCCTTCAAATCGTGGAACATCTTGTCTGCACCAGGGTGAACCGAATATCTAGAACTGTGAGCTTCGGCCAATACTAGCTCACGCAATCCACCATATACTGGAACCCAAATTCTATTCATGAAATACAGTGTCTGGTCCGCTTTTGGTTCCAGTGAATCAACCATCTTTCGTAACCTTTCACCTTTGACATTCTCGGGTTTGAGGGCGTTAACTTGAGCTTCACGAATTCGTTCAGTCATATTCGTGTGGATAGTCAATCCCAAAGCCCGAACACGCAATGGTTTAACCCGTTCCTTGCGACTCAAGGCATCGGCTACGACGTTCGCCTTACCGGGATGGTACTTTATCTCACAATCGTAATCGTTTAATAATTCAACCCATCGCCGTTGTCGCATATTCAAATCCTTCTGATCAAAGATGTGTTGCAAACTCTTGTGATCAGTGAAAATCGTGCACTTGGTTCCGTACAAATAGTGCCTCCATATCTTGAGAGCGAACACCACTGCACCTAATTCCAAATCGTGTGTAGTGTAGTTCTTCTCATGGATTTTCAGTTGCCTGGAAGCATATGCTATTACTTTTTCTCGCTGCATCAATACACAACCCAAACCTTGATGCGAGGCATCGCAGTAAACCACAAAATCTTCCGTACCGTCTGGAAGTGACAGTATCGGAGCGCCACATAACTTGTCTTTTAACAATTGGAATGCTGCCTCCTGCTTTTCCGTCCACTCAAATTTCTTATCCTTTTGGGTTAGCATGGTTAAAGCTTGTGCTATTTTTGAAAAATTCTCAATGAACCTTCTGTAATAACCCGCGAGGCCTAGAAATTGTCGTACTTCGGTAGGGGTTCGAGGTGCTTCCCAATTTTTAATTGCCTCAATCTTGGCTGGATCGACGTGTATGCCCTTCTCGTTCACTACGTGGCCTAAAAAGTGGACTTCCCGAATCCAAAAGTCACATTTCGAGAATTTAGCATAGAGCTTCTCTTAGCGTAATACTTCAAGAATTAACCGAAGGTGATTCTCGTGGTCTTCTTTCGTGCGTGAATAGATCAAAATATCGTCAATGAAGACGATGACGAATTTATCCAGGTATGGCTTACACACGCGGTTCATTAGGTCCATGAAAACCGCTGGTGCGTTGGTCAAGCCGAACGGCATCACCAAAAATTCGTAGTGTCCATACCGGGTTCTGAAGGCCGTTTTTGGTACATCTTCTTCTTGTATACGCAACTGGTGATAGCCTGACCTCAGATCGATCTTGGAGTAATAGCTGGAACCTTGGAGCTGATCAAATAAATCGTCGATCCTGGGGAGAGGATAGCGATTCTTGATGGTTAGCTTGTTCAGCTCTCGATAGTCGATGCACATGCGAAATGTGCCATCCTTCTTCTTCACAAATAAGACGGGAGCTCCCCAAGGTGAGAAACTCGGTCTTATAAAACCTTTGTCCAATAATTCTTGTAGCTGGCTGGACAGTTCCTGCATCTCTGATGGAGCTAGGCGGTATGGCGATCGTGCCACAGGAGCTGCTCCGGGAACGAGGTCGATGCGGAACTCGACTTGTCGAGGTGGCGGTAACCCCGGCAAATCTTCTGGAAATACATCCGGAAAATCTCTGGCGACTGGAATGTCTTCCAACTTTCGCTCGTCGGCCTTCTTGTCCACTACGTGTGCCAAGAATGCGACAAGCCCTTTTCTTAGGCACTTACGAGCCTTCATGCTCGAAATAATTCTTAGTGGCGTCCCGTGTCTTTCCCCTTGAATTGAGAGAGTTTCACCGCTTGCGAGGGGAACTTGAATAACTTTATCGTTGCAAACCACAATGGCACGGTGCGCGGACAACCAATCCATGCCAACAACGATGTCAAAACTTCCCAATACAACCGGTAATAGATCAATCCCAAACTCGTGCCCACAGAGTTCTAACTTACAATCTTTTGCTACCTCTCTCGTTTCAATAGTTTTACCATTAGCCAGTTCTATAGAGTAGGGTGTATCTAGTTTACTAGTTTTTAAACCAAGTAGTCTTTTAAACTCAATGGATACGAAGCTAAAGTCAGCACCGGTATCAAATAATACAGAGGCATAATGACCATTTAGAGGAAACGTACCAGTGACCACATTGGGGTCTTGCCGTGCGTCACCGGCTCCAATCACAAATGCCCGGCCGCGGGCCTGATTGTTGACCTTGGGGCAATCTTTCTTCCAATGATCTAATGACCCGCATGCAAAGCAGGGTCTAGCCCCTCCGTTTTTCGGTGCTCCAGATCGGCACTCTTCAGTCTTGTGCCCGGTGCGGTGGCACTTCCCACAAGTTAATCCGTTGTTTCTCCCCTGATTTCCCTGCTTGTTACCGTTACCACGTCCCGTGGTGACATATCCCTTTCCCTTCTTGTTCGAGCTACCCGACGCTCGGTCCCTTTTTCCTTCATCTCTCTTTCTCTTCCCAAACCTCGGTTTGTTACCCTGATCATTAGTCACAACTGCTGAACTTGATCCCTGGTTCTTGGCCTCAACACTACTTGCCTCAGAAATTTTTAACCCTGATACTTGGCGGATTAGGGTACCCATGCGGATAGCATCCTCAGTGAGGCTTAATGCCAGATCAATCGCCTCGCGCATGGTCGCGGGCTTGGAAGAGGTGACCATGCTGCGGATCTGTGGTGCTAACCCGAATAAGTAACGTTCCACCTTGTTCTTTTCCGGTGTAACCAGACGAGGTACCAATCCAGCGAGATCATGAAATCTAGACGTATACCCAGTAACGTCTGCTCCTACCATGGTGAGGTTCCAGAACTCGGTTTCCAATTTCTGCACTTCGCTTGCCGGGCGGTATTCGGCAGTCATAAGTTCCTTCAGTGCCGCCCACGATAGAGAGTATGCAACATCATCTCCTAGAGACTGTACTTGGCCGTTCCACCAAGTTAGGGCCTGATCTAGAAACAGATTGGTGGAGTACATGACAGACTGTCGAGGGGTACACCCGCTGATGCGGATAACTGCCTCGGTCTTTTCGAACCATTTGACCAGGCCTATGGAACCCTCAGTGCCGCTGAAGTTTATCGGCTTACAGTCCAAGAAAGCCTTGAAAGTGCAGCCGCGCTCTCCCGAGGCTGTCCCTGTAATAGTAACATAGTATGTTATTATGGGATAGGAGTTTGTGTAATATCCTCCCATCACCTTTTCATTTATTCTTAAACCTCTTACCACTGGGGGAGGTCTCTCGTCGCTCGCTCCCTGTCCTGTCATGGGAGTGTTCAGAGCGTGCGGCTTCATGCTCAGCGATGGCGCGAGCTATGCGTTCAGATATCATGGTTTCGAGCTCGGCCGGTGTTGTGGGCAGTCCGTCTGCTCCACTATTGCTTCGGGTGGCAGGTGCCATTTTTTTCTTCAATAATAATTATCAAAGGTTAATTTGGCAAACATTTATACAATACAAAGCATAAATAACAAACCAAAGCATGAATACAATAATCAACACCATGTCATCACACAACATACCAACACATCATACAGAAATATAAATAGAAATCAACACAACATCACCACACAAATATACAAACCACAACACATGGAGTAAGCAATAATAATCATAGACAACAACATATTTCACCATAATAATAAGATTTTTCATTAATTTCAATAATATCAGTACAATGCTTGTTCATAATACAAAATGGAGAATACATTTCTCATACAATACATTGCTTTTGAAATAATAAAACATCATATCATACGCCGTAATACCCGTACGGCTAGGCAAAATGCAGACGAGTGTCATAACCCGTGCTGTACTACCATACTGCTGCTAAT
The DNA here is from genome assembly GCA_028751855.1 of Ambrosia trifida. Classification (NCBI taxonomy): domain Eukaryota; kingdom Viridiplantae; phylum Streptophyta; class Magnoliopsida; order Asterales; family Asteraceae; genus Ambrosia; species Ambrosia trifida. The sequence goes on along the minus strand of CM054129.1, from coordinate 55,905,000 downwards.
ATGTACATAAGCTGGTGTGTCTTCTGTGCATCCCCGATACATCCTACTGTGGCGGTGGCGGAGGAAACTGATACTGAGGCGCATACATGCTAATCGTCATGCTGATCTCCGTGATGCGCTCGTACAGAAACTGTCGATGCGCCCAGTGTGCATCTCCAGTAATCCCGCACTGCGCATCCATGCGCAAGAGCTCCTCTGCGTAATGCGCTAAGGCATCACGAGTGTCAATCATCCTCGCCCACATCAATCTCGTCTGCTGTTCAACCTGATTCACGGTGCGCTGCACCGTGTTGACTAGAGTCTGAAAGTCCTGCTCTAAAGTGATGGTTGAGGTCCGGGCGGGTCCCGAGGGGGGTGTCATCCTGTGACGGTGGGACGGTCCGGGTATATCAGGGTGTGTGGATGGGAAGGGCCCGAAGGGGGCTGGTACTGGTATGTGTGGCAGTAATGGAGTGAAACCGGGTGGCCTGATGGAAAAGTAGGGTGGCATCATATAAGGGTCCCCTGCACCTAGAGGGTATGGTGCAGGTGTCATGCTGGGAATGGTGGGGATGGGTAAAGTCATGGCAATGGTGGGTGGTGGCATAGGCACGGCTAGTGGGGCAACTAACGGCTCAGAGACAGTGGCCCACTCTGGAGTGGACACCACTACAGGGGGTGTGGGAGGGCTCGCAGTGGCAAAGGCCTCCATGCCTGCCCTATGTAGCTCAGAGCTACGGGCGGGACTACCCTCATGTACAAATGCTGCTGGGACTGGCTCCTCCTGAGGTATAGGCTCGAGTGCTGGTGGGGCTATGGGGTCGGCTGGGGCGTCCTCTAGCATTGGAGCCACTGGCTCCTCCTGATCAGCCGGAATCTCGGGCACCAACATGTGCCCTACCGAACCTACAGACTCGTCGTCGGAGTCGTCGGATATCCACCCGTTCCTCCCACGGGGAATAGGCAGGAGTCTCATGCCTGCAGGTACGTGAATGTGGGGTACCGGTGCCGGCTCGTGCTCGGCGTGAGCCTGTCGGCGGAATGGAGACTCTGCCGCATCCGACTGGGCTGGGTTTGGTCGCGAAGGACCGGCACAGCCGTCAGGGAAGTCCCTGATGGCTCGAACGGGGTGTACGGCCAAAGGTGCGGCCGGTACAATGGGCAGTGGCGCGTTAATCACGGCCGGTGCCCAGTGGGGGTCCTCGCTGGGGTCTGTCTCATCTGAGCTATCGTTGCCTGCTCCGTCGGCGGCGACGCCCATCTCTACGTCCTCATCTCCCGAGGAGAGCACTACCAACTCTGCTGGCTCTGGTGGTGGTGCTGGGATGATCTGCAAGCTACTGTCGTAGCTCGGCGCGACACTTCCTGCGTTCGACATTCCTGGCAAAAGAACCGTACTAATATATATGAATTATTTAAATTAGACAGTTGTGGCGTACTCTATAGTAACCTTCCTAACTTCTAATTTCACGTTAAAGCATAACAATACCCATGGCTGGCTTGGTCGGAATCTCCTCATGCCCAATGCTTCTTGAAAATTACTTTTAATTAACACCTTATATATTTTCTTTTTGAAAACTTTATTATTTGAACCAAATCCGGTTATAGTCTAGTTTTTAAAGAAAATACTCTAGATCGCTATAACCTTGGCTCTGATACCACGTTCTGTCACACCACGACAAAGGCGGAAACACGTGGCGCGACGGTTCAAAAGCATAAAGTCAAGGTTATTGCTAAACACAAGTAATTTAAGAAAATGGGTCATTTATTATGACGTCAAATCTGTTTCAAACATTACACAAAAGTTAATTGTTCTTGAGATAAACATAGAGGTTTCTCATATATATCCCAAATGCCTTGGGAAATAAAAGTGAAACCCCGCAAAAGTTCGACGTCGCATTGGAGATTCTCCGACCCAGCTCGCCTGATCCTTCATCATCTAGTTACCTGTAAGATATGTTTAAAAAGTTTCGTCAATATAAATATATTGGTGAGTTCACAGGTTTTCAGTTTCTAAAACTTGAATACTTGGGAATACCATGTTATGACAATATATAGGAGTTGCAAATTCCTATAATTCTACTTGAGACTATAATCAAACCAAGACGTATATAAATAAAATGCCCCGCTCCAAGTCGTTACTCGGTTTCCCACGACTTAAGTTCAGAATATTTGCACCCCAGGCATAACCTAATGCATAATCGACGCTATCGATTAGGGGTGGGCCTTGTCAGGCACCAATAGTACTATCCGAATATTCCTCCGGTTTCAATCTCCGAATAAATGATTATAGAGGCGAGGACTCAACCCCGAGTGGCGGTCACACCTCAAGTAATAAACCCGTCAAACATTTCCCTAACATATCTTTCCCCCGAAAACGTAAAAATAGTTTAAAATGGGGCCGTGAAACTCACCTGAAACTGCGTCTGGCTCAATAGGGTGGATAGCAAGTGGGTGGTCTCGCACCTACAAACGTCCTAGACGTATAAGTCACTATTCCTATAGTGCATGTGCCTTGGCAAGTTGTACACCCAACTCCCGACCACAAGTTATTCCAAATCCCGTTTAATTAAGCGCGTATCCTAGGTTTTGTTGGCGTTACATTACCCTTTGCGTCACAAGTTATATATTACTCTTGTTAATATTTCCATAACTTGTATCTTATTATCATCGACTCGACTTCACTTAACATATAATTATTTTCCCATTTAAATAATTATACTTAAGATCGCATCGCTCGATATAATATATATTTCAATCCTCGACCCGACTCACTTTGCCGCACATTTGTTTTCCCATTTAAACAAATATACTAAGATCTTGTCGTTCGATTGTATATTCTTAACGTCCGATTCAACTCCCCACACCGTATATTTATTTTCCCATTCAAATAAATATACTAGGATTTCGTTGGTACGACATACACATATATATATCCTTGTCTTCTCGTCGCGGCTTTCCTTCCCGCATATCTACTTTCCCATTAAGTAGATATACTAGAATTTTGCCGAGACGAGCGTACAAATATATATAAATGTGTAATTTTTCTTGTTAAGTATATACGTTTGTTTTAACGTCTTATTCGTTTGTGTCATGTGTTTCTCCCACGAATTAATCCTTCCAACACTTAGGAAAGTGTTTATTTGTTTCTCACCCATAATATATATATATATTTTACTTCTTAAAATATATATTTTTCTTATCTTGCCGCAACGGCATTTTTCTCATGTTTTGTCCGTGTATGGTTCGTTAACGCGTTTTAGTTCGATATCTTAACTCGATTAGTTAATTTTTCCAAGTTTTTCCCAACATGTATTTTATAGAAATATCATCCATATTTCTTCCTATTTTCACATGTTACTTGGATGGTTTAAAATACTTATGTATTTTTAACCCAACTTGTTAACTTAACTACAAAAATGTTTCCAACACTTTTATATTCCCATTTATATAAAAGTATTCATTTTTGCATAAGTTTCCCAAGTTTATTTAATATTTTTATAAAATCTCTATTTTATAAAAATCCTTATGTTAAAACCCTTTATATTTTTATAACTTTCAAAAATACACTTTTATACAAAATACCCAAGTATTTTTACTAGTATTTACAAAAATCATCCTTAGACTTTATTACTTGCAGTTTTGACACCAAACTTTCCATACTTGTATTTTTGGACTAATAGTTTCTAAAATGTCCATTTTAGTCCCTTAACTTTCAAAAGTTGCATTTTTCTATTCTAACTTTCAAAGTTAACATTTTTCACTCAAAATAGTAAACTTTGAAGATTCAACTTTTTATTGGTAAGTTATTTTTGTATCAAAACACTTATGTTAGTCTTATATTCCATATGGAAGACTAATTATATGTGTGTTTTATGTATTTGTCCATTTTATCAAAATTTCATTCATCTAAGTAAGCTAACATAGATTTTCCATCTTATTCATTTATGAACTTCTAACATGTTTTACCACATATTATAACTTAAATGATCATAATAAGATGAATTAAAGTTACTTTTAACATATTCAAGTTCATTTCAAAATCTTAACCAAAACATCATCCTACTTAGTCTTACATGTAAACTTTATATATTTTCAAGACTAATACATCATCATCAACAAATCCATGGTTTATTTTCATATCTTTAATCTTCCATTTTACACATGAAAACCTATTAAAGATTATGTTCAAAACCATTTTTAAACCCTTCATGTACAACTTGCTACTAGGAACACATACATGAATAATAACAATCAAAAACAAGATTAAGAATGCTTACTACTAGCACAAGGCTAGGGAAGACAAAAACCTTGGATTTGAGAGGGGTTTAGTGTGTTCTTCCTAGTGGTTTAGCTCCAAGCTCTTGAAACACACAATAGGGGTTTGGATGATGGATTGTTTGGAAGTGATTTGGAGATGTAAAAACTTGAATGGATGATGTGTGTGTGTGTGTGAAAACCTACGGCTCAAGGAAGGAAGAAGAAGAAGTGTTTTTGCTTTCTTATTCAATCTACTAACACATGTTATTTATACCCTTATCACATGTAATCTTCCATGGATCTTGTAATTATTACCAAAGCTTCAAGAGATTTATGAAGTACCTAAAATGATCTTGGATGGGTATGGGAGGGGTGGTGTGGCCGTGAGTTTTGAAGGGACAAGAGAGGTGGCTTGTAAATCTTGGTTAAGTGATTGTGATCTTTCCTAATCTTTACACTTGATCTTATACAAGACCCTTCCATGCATGCATACACTCTAGTGTAATGATGGCTAGCTTTGTCTTGGATTTTCTTGGCCTCTTGGCCGAAAATTTGATCAAGGGGGACAAGTCTTGAGCCACTTTTGTACTAATGTCTACTTATGCTTTTTCTTACACATTTTGTCTTTGTATAAAGCATGCTTATATAGGTTATTATTAATATTTACCCAAGATATGGATATATTAAGGCCATTAGGCCGGCCCCATGTGGGTTTAAGTGGGGTCCACAACTACAAATATTTACCCATTGTTGTTATGTTTAATCCCCCGTCGTTCGGGTGTCGTTCGGGTATTTTTCGGGTTTTAATCACGCGTTATCCGGACATTAAATATACCTTTAATAACCCTTAAATATAGTCTATTTTAAGCGTTGATTGGTTATTTAGGCCTTTGCCGGGTGAAATTATGAGTTATACGCGTATCGGGTGCGGTACGCGCATTTTATTCGTTACCGGGAGATTTGTACAAGACGTTTTCATTTATGGTTTTGGAGTTCCAAAACTCATTATATATTATGAAAATACCCTTTATTTTATATCCTGGGTGTCCGGGATCCGTTTCGTTTATTTAATTATTACCGGGTAATTGCCAACGTCCATACCGGATAGCTTATTCGCACACGATCCAATCATGCTTTACCATTAAACGTATGCATTCCTATGCACTATTTGGAAATTGCTATCTCCTAAGGCCTTGATAATTAAATCACACATAATTGCATTTAATTACGTTAATCATATATTAATTAATTTGTACGGAATTACCTTATTTTTGCCGGTTGTTACACAAAATAACCTTGTGATTGAATCGTATACAATGTATCTAAAAATAAATCCAACTATTAAGCAGGAAAAAGACCTCTTCCAGTCAGTGAGTAAGAACCTCTACCGATTGTTGAGCAGGTTCGATAGCCTCTATCGGTCGTTGAGCAGGTTGTAGGGCCTCTACCGACTGTTGAGCAGGCATGATGACCTCTACCAATCGTTAAGTAGGTTATTTGGTACTACACTAACTGTTGAGCAAGTACTTCATCCTCTACCAGTTGTTTGATTAAGTGTACCAACTATTACACACATAAATTGCAAATTGATAATATGTACATGTAAGCAATCAAGTATCAAGTATAGCATGCGAGTTGTGATAGAGTTGCCCTAGACAAGATTAACGACTCTAGGTGTGTCTATAGGAAATAGTTCTAGTATCAAATGTTCAAATATGGTAGATAATTGAATCCTCAAGTATAACTAAGGATTAAGTTTGATGCAACACACAATCAAGTTTCAATAGTTTGGAGCATTATATAGAAAATCGTTTGTTACGTCAATAAATAAACAATTGAATTTAAGTTCGAGGACATCTTTTGATAAAAGTATGTACTTTGTAATGTTACTAGGTAATGAAAATACAACAAGATTTATAAATCTTTAGTTTATGCTAAGGTATGAGGTTATAGTCTTTTTAAGAAAATAAGTAATATGTGGAGAAATGAAATAATATGATTTGGGTAGGGTGTTGAATATTTAAAAGTGGCTAAGATGGTAAGGTGAAGTGTGATTGTGAAATCCACAGATGGTTATGAAATGAGATTGATTTAAGTTGTAAAATTTTGAGATTTTAGAGCTTAGATTAAGAAAAGTGAGTGTAATCATTTATTCATTAATTAAAACGAATAAACGAAAACGTTGACCTATCAAAGCTTCTAAATTCTAATAACATAGTGAAGACATGCTTTAGCCTATAAGTGAACACTCATCCCGAGAATTCCCAGGTAGGCATCCGGGTCCCTCGTCTGATTGGGATATATGCGCAATGCCAGCCTAGACAGAAGACTCAGAATACAGGCGTTCACCCTTCCATATTGCACGTGTTCGTTATTAAAATCTAGAACTTTGACGAGATCTCAAGGTGGTTCAGGCTAAGCCTGAGGATTTTGTCTTATTAGTCTAAGAGTGGATCCAGTGATGGAGAGTAATCTTCTTGTAGGGATTAAAGTAGGGATAAGAAGTAGGAGGGAGATAGAGAATAGCAAGTAAAAGGAGCAAATACTGGTTATAATCCTATGGTTATAGACTAGATTATTTTTCAAATAACCTAATTCCCGATAACCATGGCCCTGATACCAATCTGTAACACCCCAACCGATGGCGGAAACATCGGGATGTCACGTATTGAAGATTGTTCAGTAGCTCATGGTAATACATATGTTTACATAATCCTTTATTACAATATTGAATTACATTAAATGTCTTGAATGAAATCTAGTACATCCAATAATCAAACAAAGCTTAAAACTTCAAATATCTTCTCATGCTAGCGCTAGACTTCAAGCATCAGTATTTCCTATTGAGTTTGGAAAAATGGGGGAGGGGGGTCAACTAGAAGTTGGTGAGAAATACATAAGCCATGTCAAGCAACTATGTTTAAGAATAAAAGTTTAGCAATTCAAATGTCTATTGTAAGTTTAAGTCTACATGAATAAACATGAAGTGTTGTATGCACATAATCAAACCTCTGACTAGTTTAGGTCCATCCCGTCATCCACGGTTCACCTTAATATCATGTTGGAACGATAACAATCACCTGCGCTCCCCATAAAAGATGGTCAACGAATCTAGGTGGAATTGTCAATCCAATAGATCTATTATTAAGTATCGTCGGCTTGGCCATAGCTAATGATTATGTATGTTGAAGCGTAAGTCTAACTGTTGTTGTTGTCTAAATCATGAGGCATTAAAGTTTACAACTAGACATGTATGTAGAATTGCTTAAGTATAATATTGCAAGTATAAAGAATTGCATAAACATGGTTACGTAAACTCACCTTAGCGAAGTGTTAAATCGTGAGAAATAGAATATGTGTAGCCCAAGTTGCCAAGTATCACCCTATGTATAAGGTAACAAATATGTCTAAGTCTTTCTAGTCTACATGTATTTTCTAGGGTTTTGAATTGGGGATAAGTATTTGTTTGATTAATAATCAAATTGTTTATTAAATATAAGAAATTCAATAAATAAATAAACAAAAGTCTTTGTGTAAACTTTAGATTAAAGATGGTCACATTATAAAGTTTTAAGTATGAAAATAATTTTTATAAAATTATTTTCCTAAAAATAGAATATTTAATCTATTTATTTCAAATTGCCCAAATATAACTTTAATATTTAAAAATATTAAAATTAAAGAATTTTTAAATTAAAAATTTTTATTTCTGTTCTAAATGGATAGAAATAATTTGTATAAAATTTTGGTGCAAAAATATTGAAAAGTGAATTTATTATGATTTATTTATGATTAAAACTAACAAAAATTGATTAAAAATATTAAATAAATGATTATTCAGAAATAAAAATCATTTCAGAAATGTTTAATGTTATATAAACTCAGAATATTTTTTATGGGAATTTATGTAATCGTTTTGATATTTTTATAGAATTTTATAATTATAATGGAATAAACTTGAAATATTTATTATATACATTTAATAAATAATTTTTGGCAAACTAAAAATTGTATGTTAAACTTTTCTACTAGAATAACATAAAATAACTTTTGTAGAATTTATAACCCTCTTTTGGTATTTTAAAAACCATTTTAAAGGATTAAAAGGTTAAATATATATATATAAGGTGTTAAAAAGGATTTGTTGCCGGTGGGATTCGAACCCTGGCTGTAGGCCGGTTTGATGTTTAGCCAAGCTCGAGTCTACCAACTGATCTGCTGATCAGTTGGTATTAGTTTTCGTTTGTTAAAATATATAAACAGACACCACACTAGATCATCTTCCCCAATTCGTGACTCTATGAACCCTAGTTTATCAATTGATCAAAACATCAAACAATAATCCCAGGAATCATGCTAAAGATTGATACTTACAAACCAGAAACAAGGATGTGAGCCCGGTCAAACGAAAAGTCAACAGCGAGTTGTTCTTGAGCAAACACGAATTTGTTAATAGAAATTGAGAATGGGGTGGTGTTATTCGGCGGACTTAGGTTCTAAGGATGGGTCTAATTTATAGACTAACAGTTTTAATTGCCGAATTGAAAGTCTTTGACCAAGGGGTTTTAGTAAACGCGTAAAATTGGATTAGTTAGGGATGATTAATCGGAATTGACGCGTAACAAGGTCAATGGTCATTAAACATGGCTTAAATTATGAGGATTCTTGCCAAATTACAGTCCAATCACGACTTAATGCACAGTTGGTTTGGGTCTTGTCTGCCGCGTCTGCAACAAGGAAGGAAAGGGAACAGCTAGGTTGTATGTGCGTGAATGGATCGTATTACAACAAAGAATGATCAAACAAGTTAGTTTTAGGTGCGGAATCCCTAAAACAATCACAAAATAATAGTCAAACAGATTAAAACAAGCAAATCATCATTTTCAAAAGCTTTTCATTAATTAACAACTCGATTACACATTGAAAGATCAATACAAACAGGGTGAGAACGTGAAAAGAGCTAAACAAAACACTAGAGAGAATATCAGAAAGTGGAGGGAATAATAATGACCAAAGTTACATTCAAAAATCAAGCTTGTCTATTTATAGACTGCACATTCGCCCATTTGATTCATGCGAATGTGCAGCTTCGCCCAATCTGTCAGGTCGAACCAAGCTATACAATAAACACTATACACATTCGACCAAATGTTCTTCCTTCGCACCTTCTAATCTTCATTTGCACCTTCTAAAACTCTCCTTCGCACCAACGACATTCACCAAAACAAGTTTATTGTTCATTCCGAAGCACTAGTCGCACAATTGCATCTACAAACTCCCCCTCGACTATTGCTTGGATTGTTGTCGACGTTGTTCGTCCATTCTAATATTCATCAGTTTGATATGTCATTGAATCTTCTGTTCTTTCGTCAAAACCGGTTCCTGAAATTGCTTTTGCTTTGGCTTTTTCAATTCGGGCACCTTTTGCTTCTCAACAAACTTTCCGAGCTTCTCGCCATAGTCACAACCAGCATTAATGTCATACGCAAAGCATAGAAATACCACACGTTGGTACTTTCCTGCTTGCTCAGCATCCTTCGCATCAGAATAGATCGGATTGTAAAACAACATTATTATATCCTCATGTGAACAATTTATTAACCACATGGGATCAAAAATGTGTACATTCTTGTAGTTCTTCTCTCCGTCTTTCAATACAATCACAGCCTCTGCTATCTTCCAATCGTAGTACCACCAGATGAAATCTTTAGCGAAGTGTTGTGGGATTGGCAACAAAGGAATCTTCTTCAACACTCGCGGTGGTTTGTACTTTAACGTCACCTTGGGCATACCTGTAATCTGATCTATATCCTTTTTGTGAACTATTCGTTTCGGATATTGTGGTTTAAACAAATCCCACTTGGTTCGGCTTTCTCTCGTCATCTTCTCAGCAAAGTAGGTAATCTGACTATTTGACGCTCCCGTTAAACGGTGACGGCAAATATCACGGATTGCCCAATAGGGAAGAGTCTTCAAATGATGAAATTTATCGAAATATAAGATTCCCTTCTCCCACTTCACTGCAATACATCTCAATTCTTTAACAAACTTCCAGGCCAATGCACGACCTTTGAAAATACCACTATGAAGTTTGTAAAAGCTTCCTTGAATTTCAGCTTTCGGACGATTGTTTTCTTTCTCTTTCAATTTCCTCAAGAATTCCTTCAAACTCTCCGACTGCTCGAACCTTGGTTTGTCATGCCCTTTGAATATTTCATCTCCAAATGCTTTACTCTTCTCTTTCGCCAGTTTCTCGGCTTGGTTTAGCAATTCATCTGAGAATCCAGGAAATCCACAATCTTGATTAGTTTTGAAGTATTGTGGATACTCCTCACTCGTTATGTCATCCATTTCAACATCCTCAAAAGCAGGAACATCACGGTCATCAGAATGATTCCCGGCTTCCTTCTCAGGTATCTTTGGAATGAAATTATCAGCAAGCAATTCTTCCAAATTCTTTCCTACCTGTTTAGCTAAACCCTCAAGTATCTCTTTTGAAATCGCCGCAGAAACCTCTCCATCTTCAAGATCAGGTTCATCAAACTCCAACTCAAATAGTTTATTGCTCGACTCGAATATCTCTGGAAATCTGCTTGTCATGTCAATCGTCCAGACTCGATCTGTGAGCATCTGGCGATACATGTTCTTGTCGTCTTCAGATAACGACTGCAGTTTCTCATTCCAAAAGATATCGTCATCCACATTCTCCCTTGGAGTCTTAGAGCTCGACTCTCCACCCTTACTTGAATCACGCTTTTCATATGTAAACTTGTCAGCGTTATCATCATCATCATCACTACTACTATCGAAAGCAGAGCTGTTTCCATCACTTGAACCACCATCTTAACCTCCATCATCTCCATCATCTTTCTTCTTCTTCTTAGTATCATTACCTGCATCTTCATCAAGTTCTTCATCTTCTTCTTCGTCAGATGGTTCAAAATCGACCTGTTCTTCTTCTCTTTCCTTATCTTCTTCACTAGCTTGAAGTTGAGGAGCTCGAGAGTACAAGTCTTTGATCAAATTATCCATATTCTTGTTACTCTTCTTCAGCTGTTTATTCTCCTACTTCAAGACAATAATTCTTCTGGTGTTTCGTTGCTCGTGTTTCAGCAACTTCTTATTCTCTCTTTTCAACCTCTTGATAGTTTTCTTCAAAACTTCATTATCATCAGCTGATGTGACTACGACCTCCAACATCTTTTTATCATTTGTCTTTAATTGCTCGATCTCAGTTTGTTGTTTGTTGATTATATTCATCATCTCAGACAATCTCTGATTCACAGCACTCATTATATCACTATCCACCGAAACTTTCTTCTTCATAGGTGGTTCAACAACATCAGGCAGTTTGCCTTTTCTAATCTTCTTGAGCACATTATCCAATGCTTCGTTAAACTGATCAACAGGTATATCTTCACTCTGTTGTGTGCTCGATGTTGTCGCAGTCTTTTGCTTCTTCAGTGCTGGTGCAGTAACCGGTGACTTAGAACTAATAGCCGGTGGTAGTTTCTTACCAGCTATTAGTGATTCAATCTCCTTCTTTCTCTTGATACTTGGTTTCTCCTGTTTCTTCTTCTTTGACTTAGCAGCTTGTACAGGAGAACCAGTAAAAGTTTCATCTATGTTCATAATCAATTCATCTTCATCAACAGGAATAGGACTCTTATTCCCTTGATCTTCAACATTCTGACTAGTAGACACACCAGCCTCAGTGGCCTTGGGCGAGGCGGTCTTTACTGTCTCAGTATCTGAATCCCAACGTTCATCTTCCTGCGTCTCTTCAGAATCAACTAACGCCTCATCAACTAAGTGTAACCCTTTCTTCGCCATGCTCTTATGTCTTCTTGGTGTGCTTTTCTTCTTCTCAGGTTTAGTCACAACCTCTAACCTTATCTCTTTCTTCTTTGTCTTTCCACTCTTTGCACCGATATTCACAACCTGTCTTTTGCATTTCGCATCAGGATCAACAGGATGTAATGGGTTATCAGGATCAAAATCACTGTTTGCATGTCTCACAAGCCCTTCTCCTGGATCTGTATAATCAACTCTTGCTAGATGTCCAAATAAACGCCTTACTGGAGGACGTTCATTGACTGACAAACCCTTATACGCCTTCATCCTAGCAAGTGTATTAAGCGACATATGTTCCTGAACAACTATGTGCTTAGGATCTCTTTTCAACTCCTTATACTTGTTGTCAAACACCATCTGGAGGAAATGAGGATATAATAGAAACTTCAGATTCCTCGTGCCGTTCACAGGCTCTAGCAAATGTTGCATCAGCATGCCTGAAACATTGAACGGTTTGTTCAACACTAAGGCAACCATCATAGAACTGATACTTTTGTGCATTAAATCATATCCTCCAGCTGCAGATCCAAATACATGTATTAAAACGTGTGCCAGCTATTTGAATTGAGGGCACAGTTTTCCCTTGTGCAATGAACCGTCAGTGATTGGTCCATTGTATTTCATTCTGAGAAAGCATTTTCGCTGATCCATAAAGCTAAACTCCTTAGGATCTGTCGGCTCATCATCTAAGTTCAACGCTTCTCTCAGATCCTCCTCGCAAACAATAACACTTTGTCCTTGGATCTTGCTCGTCAAACATGATTCACATTTCCAGAAATCAAGTTTCGCTCCCGACCAGAATTCTTCCATCATATCTCTGTAAATAATCGTCGGTGTAGCAATAGCATCTATCACCCTGCATCTCTTCAAGAATTCTATGATTCCGACAAACTCCGTGTGCTTTTTAACCTCTCCGAGATACGCACAGCAGTTATGCGCATTCTCGAAGGCTAAAAGCTCTTCAGAAACAGTCTTGGCAGGCTGTGAGGATGATCCAGCTTGTTCCGTCGTCTTTTCCTGCTCGGACATTGTTAAATCTGCAAAACAAAATAAAGACACATGTTAAAATTCGACAAAAATTCAAACTTGAAAATTTTGGTAATAAACATCTTCATTCGCCCAAACGGGGGTACGAATGAGAAATCCATAAGGTACGAATGAGAAGTTTTAATGGTACGAATGTATGTATTTTTGATAAAAGTTTCATTCGCCCAAACTTTCTACATTCGACCGTTTGGTTATCTCCTTCTCCCATTCGTAATGGTCGAAGGTGACTGTTCTTAATTTGAATTTTCAATTTTGAAATTAAGGGTTTCTGATCATGTTCTTTTGATTGAAACAGATCCTAACAATGCCGATTAACCATTCAAAACTAACAAATTCATCAATTATTCATTATATATGTGTTTTCAATTAAAACTAGGGTTCAAACCATAACAGATGATCAATTGATCAAACTGTTAGTTTTAAATCCATGGTTTTTGGTTATTCTCCCCCTAAAACACATATACAATGAAACCTAATCAGTAATTATCACAATGATGTTGATTATAAGCAGTTTTAGTATGTTAGGGCTCGAAACAGAAAATAGGAATTAAGTCCTTCAATCCTGATTGTTAACCTGTATAAGATGGTGCAAAATGATCAGTAGAATGTGACGATCACAATGGTAAGGTTCAAAATAACAAAGCAACAAGGTGAGGTTAAGATGAAAATTCTTAAAATTTTTGAATGAGGTTCGAATGAGACAGAAAGGTATATATAGGCATCCTCCTTCGCCCATTCTATACGTACGAAAGAGAAACTTTTGTCTCCTTCGACCCTAGTGAAAGGTTCAAATGAGCCAAAAGGGTTCGAATGAAACATATGTTCAAGAACACTCTCCTTCGCCCGTTTAAAACATACGAAGGAACAAGTAAAATCCCACATTCGACCAACCGAATTGGCGAATGAGAAATGGGATTTTTTAATAAATTTTCCAAATCTCAAAAACGAGTCCCGGTCCAATTATTTTCCAACTTTTAAGTATCCAACAATCATATTTTCACATTTAAAAAGTTACAAAGCTCAAATAGTGTAACAAGGTTTAGAAAATCGACATCAACCAACATCAGTTATAAAAAATAAGATGGAAATGAAAAATCTTTTTGGATTTTTTAAAGTTTATGCTAAAACACACCTAAAATCTTTTTGAGTTTTGTAATTTTTGACGAGAAAATAAAATGCAGAAATGTAAATGAAAAACTTGTAAATGTTTTTGGGATTTCCGGTAAAGGAATCATATCAGTTATCGAGAAATCTGATCATACCGTTGATCTTTTGAGTTATTATCATTAAAGACAATGTGTGATCTGGAAACTGCTGATATTGTGATCCACATAAACTCACATGCAGACTTTTGTGCAGTGCTTTAAACTGATACTGATATTTATAGTATAAACGTAATTGTTTGTGGTTCCCACGCACACGACATACTCCTGTATCAAGAAGTAAATGCACAAAGACTCATTGTAAAGCGTGATTATGCTTTCGTCGTCTGTAATTTTTTACAAGATATAATGCACAGAGGTATACAGGTCAGCAAATTAATGCAGCAAAGTAACATATGCACTATACCTGGTTGAGGACTGATATTAATCATGATTTGCATCAGTGATTAATACGATGTAATAGATAATCTTTGATCATCATATAACATGGAAAGTTCCTCAATTCGGTAACTTTAGGATTTGGCATAAAGCTCTTTTATAAAGACACCCTGTCTGATCCAGGTCCGTAATGACTTACAGCAGAAGATGAAAGAGGCTATCCCTAGACAACTAATAACATAACGACCCTAAACCTCCGAGTTTTGTACAAATACCCTATCAAACGAAATTACGGTACTAAGACCATATGCCCATGAGGAGTTCATCCACACATCAATTCGTTTGATATGTATGTATCAGGCACGCAGTAATAGGTCTACGAAGCCTATCAGCACATCGCACAGACTCAGACACACGCCATATATAGCAGTACATTACTTAGAATGTGTCAGATCCCCATTGATGTACTATCATTTCCCTCTATACTCCAGGAAATCATTTTTGATTTTTCTGATTTTTATAGGTTTTTGAATTTACTGTTCCCAAGGATAAGCTGGAGCATTTCAAATATGTGACTGCCCAGATATCGTTTGTTCACAGAAATCTGACGGCATTAATCTAAGGGAAGAAGATATAGCAGTCAGCAAAGAAATTTTCTAATTTTTATGGATTTTGAAATTTTTCAATATTTTTGGTTTTTCAAAATTTTTCTGAAAAGCAGTAAAAATTTAAACTAAAAAGTGATAGACTGAGGTGGTGATCAGTCCTGTTTTTCTTTAATAGCATTAGCTTTCAAAAGATAATCAAATCTGGATTTGTCAAAAGCTTTGGTAAAAAGATCTGCGCGTTGGTAATCAGTGTGGATTTTGACCATATCGATCAACTCTTTAGCATAACAATCACGGATAAAATGATATTTAATCTGGATATGTTTAGCCTTTGAGTCATTTACTAAGTCTTTTGTTAATGCGATTGCGGCCTCATTATCACAGTAAATAGGGGTTTTAAGAAATTGCAAACCATATTCCACCATCTGTTGTTGGATCCAAAGAACCTGTGAGCAGCAGCTCGATGCTGAAACGTATTCTGCTTCACATGTGTATAGTGCAACTGCGGTTTGTTTCTTGCATTGCCAGGTCACGAGCCTGCTCCCCATAAACTGACATCCAGCCGTTGTGGATTTGTTGTCTTTGTCACAGCCGCCCCAATCTATATCACTAAAAGCGATTAGGTCAAAATTATCATCATCAGGGTACCAAAGTCCTTTCGATGGACAACCCTTCAGATATCTAAGGATACGCTTGACAGCTGCAAGATGACTCTCTTTTGGCTTCGATTGATATCGCGCACAAAGACATGTCGCAAACATTATATCAGGTCTAGACGCAGTGAGATACATCAAAGATCCGACGATTGCTCTGTATGTAAATGGATCAGTCAGCTCCCCCTTAAGGTCAACTCCAATCCCGTGATTAGGTGGTATCGGGGTATCCATCGGCTTCGAATCATCCATCTAGAATCGGCTCAAGACTTCAGAAACGTATTTCGTCTGGTGAATAAAGATCCCCGTTGGTCTTTGCTCCACCTGCAAGCCTAGGAAAAACTGCATTTCTCCCATTGCGCTCATTTCGAACTTTTCCTGCATAACTTTTTCAAATTCCCTGCACAGATGTTCGTTAGTTGACCCAAAAATAATATCATCAACATAAATTTGTACAAGAAGCAAATCATCTCCTGCTCGTTTCGTGAACAGTGTGCAGTCTACGAGTCCGCGTTTGAATCCTTTCGAGAGAAGATACGTGCTCAGCTCCTCATACCATTGTCTCGGAGCCTGGTGCAATCCGTAGAGAGCTTTGTTCAAAACATAAACCTTATCCCGGTGAATAGGGTCCTCAAAGCCTGGCGGTTGACCTACGTAAACTTCCTCTTTGACCACACAGTAAAGAAATGCGCTCTTTACATCCATCTGATACACCTTGAATTTCTTCCATGATGCAAACGCTAGGAACATTCGGATAGCTTCCAAGCGTGCAACCGGTGCATAGATTTCATTGTAGTCGATTCCCTCAACATGATGAAAACCTTGAACTACCAAACGAGCTTTGTTTCTCACTATGACTCCTCTATCATCCTTCTTGCACTTAAACACCCATTTGGTTCCAATTTTCTTTCTTCCTGGGGGCAAATCTGTCAGTGTCCATACACCGAGTTTCTGGAATTGTAACAACTCTTCCTGCATTGCTTCCACCCAGGCATCATCCAAAAGAGCTTCCTTGTACGTCCGCGGTTCGACCTGCGAAACATAACAAGCGAAAGACCAGTCATTTTGAAAACCAGATTTCTGTATTTTGGCATATAAAGCAAGATTGCCAATATTTTCTGGTGCTTGAGCATTTCTCAACTGCCCTCTTGTCATCACGCTGCTACCAGGATCACCAATAACCTGTTCAAGCGGGTGTATCCGATGTATCCGAGATTCCGGATAATCAGGTACTTGTACTCCCGTTTGAGTTGTCAAATTCTCTGTAGAAACCAGATCGTTACCCACATTCGATGTTGAAGCATCAGTTGTAGTTGGGTTCACTGGTGGTGTCACTGTAGCATTGTCCAGAATAGCTTCACTTGTTGCATCATCGTCTTCATCTTCTGAATCGGATGAATTATGCGTTGTAGAAGCTTCTTGGAACACCTCTTCTTCCATCACAGGAGCAGTGGTATCATTAGAAGCTACTTGGGGATTTACAGTGATCGAACGCACTAACGGTGAAGTTACGGCGTTTTCGACCTCGTAATACAAGCGAAGTACAGCTTCTTCAACCATGCTATCTAGATTGAATGATTCAAAGAAGTCTTTGTAATCAAACATCCAATCTGGTCCTCCACCCTGTACATTTTGTGTGTATCTTTGAACTTCGACATTAGCCCACTCCTCGACTTTTCTAGTTCTTTTGTTGAATACCCGTTTTAGTGGGGTTGCATATCCAACAAAATAACCTTCTTCAGCCTTTGGTGCGAACTTCTCCGAAGGATTCAGCATTGTACACGGGGCACCAAATGGTTCTAGATACTCTAGATTCGGCTTGCGTTGGTTCAACAGCTCATAAGAAGTTTTGCCAAACTTCTTCACCGTTAAAACACGGTTTAAATTATAACATGCTGCATAAATAGCTTCGTTCCAGAACATGACTGGAAGGTTTGAATCTGCAAGCATAGTTCTAGCCGTCTCGATTAGAGTCCTGTTCTTTCTCTCTGCGACACCGTTCTGCTGGGGTGTATACGGAGCGCTATATTCATGATGAATTCCCTTGTTTGCACAAAGATCCTCCATCTGAGCGTTTTTGAACTCCGTCCCATTATCACTCCGGATACGTTTGATCTTCAGACCATATATATTCTCCAGACGTGTAAATAGAACCTTCAGGTTGTCAAAAGTGTCACTTTTCTGATGCAAGCACATTACCCATGAAAATCTTGAATAATCGTCAGTCACCACAAGACAGTACAACTCCCCGGCATGACTTTTACGTCTGACTAGACCGAATAAGTCCATGTGCAAACGCTCAAGCGGCAGTTCAACGGAATTAACTTTCTTTGGTCTATGGGCCTGTTTGTGCTGCTTTCCCTTTTTGCAACTAACACACTTGTCATTCAAATGGAAGTGTTTCACATTAACTCCCGTGACAAGTTCATTCTTCACTAACTGGTTCATCTTTCTCAAATGGATGTGTCCCATTCTCCTGTGCCACATAATAGATTCTTTTTCTGTAGCCTTAGAGAGGAAACACGTGACTTGGCCATGGGTGGTCATTGCTTTGGACATATCGAGAATATACAAATTGTTTACTCTCGGTGCCTTTAGCATCACCCACTCTTTCGGAAGTTCAAACCCAGGTTTCAAGATATAGCAGGATTTGTCATCAAAATACACAGAATATTGTTTATCACAGATTTGACTAACACTCAGCAGATTGTAATCTATCTGTTTCACGTATGATATCCGCTCAAATGTCACGACCCCATTGCTTACACTACCCTCCATCGTAATGTAGCCTCCTTTATTTCCAGCAAACGCTACATAACCTCCGTTAATGTTTTTGATATCAAAGAGTAGCGTGAGGTCCCCTGTCATGTGACCAGAAGCTCCACTGTCAACAATCCATAGGCTGCTAACAGGGCCAGCTGGAGCTCCCTGCACATATAAAGTAAAGCAGTTAGATCTTTCGGGGGACCCAAGCCTGTTTGGTCTTGGGTCTTTGAACGGGTTGTTTCAAAGATTCTTTTGATTCACAAACATCTTGGGTTAACTCAACCCCTTTCTTTTCACTTTCAACTTTCTTTTTCTCAATTTTGACATTCTGTGAAGTTGAGGCTCCTTCAGATTCCTTAGATGACCAGGATTGCTCAGATCTTTTCAAGATCCGGATCTGAGATTTTGAAGTCTCAGCCGGTTTCTTTACTTCATCTTTAAATGCAACCTTCTTGGTTACCTTATCTGATTTAACAGAGACAGGTCCAACTGCTTGTTTTCCATTAGGTTTAGGAGCAACCTTTTTGTTATCAGCAGTTGAGTTCATCACAGGTTTCTTAACAGATTTCTCAGTTGTTATCTGGTTGTGTTTATCATACGTCATCGGACGGTTTTCCCTCTTGTTGTAAAAATTATTTTGATTATAATAAGGTGTTTGCCGAGGGAAATACGGTCTTTGTGAATAACTGTAGTTGTCAACCGGATAATCATGATGTTGCCTCATCTCCACCTCGTGCCTCTTGTGTCGTACGTACGGACAGGCGGCAAGTAAATGTTCCCTTTCCCCGCACTTATAACACGCACGGTATTCTTCATAGTTTTCTTTGATCGGCGACTTGGAAAAGCTAGCAATGGGATATCGATCAACCATGCATTGTTTCCTTAAATGTATGTGCGTGAATGGATCGTATAACAACAAAGAATGATCAAACAAGTTAGTTTTAGGTGCGGAATCCCTAAAACAATCACAAAATAATAGTTAAACAGATTAAAACAAGCAGATCATCATTTTCAAAAGCTTTTCATTAATTAACAACTCGATTACACGTTGAAAGATGATTACAAACAGGGTGAGAACGTGTAAAGAGCTAAACACAACACTAGAGAGAATAACAGAAAGTGGAGGGAATAATAATAACAAAAGTTACATTCAAAAATCAAGCTTGTCAATTTATAGACTGCACATTCGCCCATTTGATTCATGCGAATGTGCAGGTTCACCCAATCTGTCTGGTCGAACCAAGCCACACAATAAACACTATACAGATTCGACCAAAAAGTTCTTCCTTCGCACCTTCTAATCTTCATTCGCACCTTCTGAAACTCTCCTTCGCACCAACGACAAATCACAAAAACAAGTTTGTTGTTCAATCCGAAGCACTAGTCGCACAATTGCATCTACAAACTCCCCCTCGACTATTGCTTGGATTGCTGTCGACGTTGTTCATCCATTCTAATGTTCATCAGTTTGATATGTCGTTGAATCTTCTGTTCTTTCGTCAAAACCGGTTCCTGAAATTGCTTTTGCTTTGGCGTTTTCAATTCGGGCACCTTTTGCTTCTCAACAAACTCTCCGAGCTTCTCGCCATAGTCACAACCAGCATTAATGTCATATGCGAAGCACAGAAATACCACACGTTGGTACTTTCCTGCTTGCTCAGCATCCTTCGCATCAGAATAGATCGGATTGTAAAACAACATTATTATATCCTCATGTGAACAGTTTATTAACCACATGGGATCAAAAATGTGTACTTTCTTGTAGTTCTTCTCTCCGTCTTTCAATACAATCACAGCCTCTGCAATCTTCCAATCGTAATACCACCAGATGAAATCTTTGGCGAAGTGTTGTGGGATTGGCAACAAAGGAATCTTTTTCAAGACTCGCGGTGGTTTGTACTTTAACGTCACCTTAGGCATACCTGTAATCTGATCAATATCCTTCTTGTGAACAATTCGTTTAGGATATTGTGGTTCAAACAAATCCCACTTGGTTCGGCTTTCTCTCGTCATCTTTTCAGCAAAGTAGGTAATCTGACTATTTGACGCTCCCGTTAAACGGTGATGACAAATATCACGGATTGCCCAATAGGGAAGATGTAACATCACAAAATTTTCCCCAAAATTTTAATACATAAAAAGCCCTTATATATATATATATATATATATATATATATATACATATATATATATTTATTACACCTTTATCATTAATATTATACAAATGTGTGTGCGTTGGATTTTAACTAAAACAGGATATTATGATCATACAAGTCACAAATCTAGGTGCGGAATCCCTAGATCTGAACAAATTGATAAGATGCTAATCACGACACAATCAAGATCATTTTCAACTTCATTTTCATAGATTAACTTTCAATTAATAAGCAATTACAACGTTTATGTTAATCTAGAAACACAAAGACACTTTCTCAAAACACCTATGAACCTGCACAGAACCTGGACACAAAATGATAACTCTCTTACATATTCAAAAACTCAAAACCTATATATAATGTCTGCACATTCGCCCCTTTCTATAGGTCGAATGTGAGAATTTCCACATTCGCCCACTTGAAGTGGTCGAATGTGGTCTTCAGTCCATGCCAAATCTTCATTCGTCCAGTATGCATCTACCTTCGCCCAGTCTATCTTCACCTTCGCCCATATCTACTACATTCGCCCCATCAGAATCACTTTCGGCTACCTTCTAACATATGTTAATAATATCATATCCAATCCTTAGTCGCAAATGCATCAACAAACTCCCCCTCGACTATTGATTGGATAGTTTTCTCTGATAATCCATCGTCCTGTTCATCAGCTTGATTCTAAGCTGCTTCTTCTGCTCATCAGTCATAGGCGGCTCGAATGTTTTCTTCACAGGCTTTGAAACATTGGCGATCTTCACAGTTTTGCCAAGTTTACCCTCCAAGTTGCTTCCAGCGTTTATGTCATAAGCAAAACAAACTCCCACAACTTGAGTGTACTTCCTCGCCTGAGCAAAGTCGTTCGGTTCATAATAGATCGGATTATAAAACAACATGATGATGTCTTCAAAAGTGCAGTTTATCAGCCACATAGGATCAAATACATGAACATGCTTGTATTTGTCCTTTCCATCCCTCAATACAATCACTGCTTCTGCCTTCCTCCAATCATAATACCAGAATATAAAATCAGCACTAAAATGCTGCGGCATTGGCATCAATGGTATCTTTCTCATCACATTTGGTGCTTTGTAGATCAAAGTCACACGCTTCATGTTGGTTTGAGGATCAATATCCCTATGAACTTTTCTGCGGGGATATTGAGGCTGAAATCTCTTCCATCGTGTACGACTTTCCCAAACCAACTTGTCCGCGCACCAACCGACATGCGAACCATTTACCTCGGCACCTGACATAGGAAACCTGCATAAATCTCTCACCGCCCAGTACGGTAGAGTAAGCAAATCACAGAATCTGTTAAAATACAGAATTCCGGTTTCCCATTTCGCTGCAATACACTTCAGTCTGCCAAGATACGTCCACCCGAGAGCTCTGCCTTTGAACTTGGCATTATGAAAACGATAGAAGTTACCTTGAGCTTCAGGTTTAGGTCGGTTCTCATCCATCTCCTTCAACTTCTTCAGATAGTTCTTCAACTCATCAGACTGGTTGGAAGAATCTTTCTTTTCATCTCCAAATACTTTCTCAACAAACTCTTCGCTTCTTCTTTTCGCTTTTTGTTTCGCTGACTTGTTTGGTATCTCTGTGAAGTCAGGAAATACTTCGTTCTCATCTACCTTTCTGAAATACTGGGGAAACTCCTCATGAGTAATATCCTCAATCTCAACCTCATTGTTTTCTGGAGTTTGCACATCATCAGAATGATTTCCCATATCCTTTTCAGGAATATCAGGAATCGTTTCATCCATCATGAACTCCTCAAACGTCTTACCTACCCTCTGTGCGAGACCATCTAAAATTTCTTTCGCCACAGATGCAGGTAGTTCCCCTTCTTCTAGATCTGGATCTTCATATTCCAGCTCGTATCTCAAATCATCAGTCTGGAATATCTCAGTGAAGCATCCAGTGAACTCAATGGTCCACTCCCTCTTCTCCAACATGTTCTTGTATATCAGTTTAGCATCATCCGAAAGAGATCTCACTTTTTCGTTCCAAAAGATACTTTCATCTGAGTCTACATTCTCACCTTTCTTCTTGGAACTAGATTCTCCAGTATCTTTCTTCTTCTGTGATGTTCTCTTCTCATAAGTATACTTAGAAGTATCATCTCCTCCTTCATGATCACTTCCACTGCTAAACTCATCACCTTTCTTCTTCCCTGTACCCTCAGCACCATCATCATCATCATCATCATCATCATCATCATTGTTGTCATCATCGCTTTTATCCGAACCCTCATCATCCTCTTCATCATCATCATCTTCTTTCTCTGATTCAGAATACTCATAGTCAACTTTCTGTACATCTTCTTCTTCATCTTCCTCACCCTCTTTCAATTGGGGTGCTCTGCTATATAACTCTTCAATCAAACCACACAAGCGTTTGTTTTCCTTCTTCAACTCTTTGTTATCCGCCTTGATCAGTTTGATCTTGTTCTTGTTTCTATCACATCTCCTCTCAAGCTTCTCATTCTTAGCTTCTAACAACTGAATCTTTTCATTAATATCATCCTGATTCGCTTTTGAAGCAACTACAATCTGGAGCATCTTCTCCTCATTCTGCTTGAATTTTGTGATTTCAGCTTGTTGAGCAATTAGCATTTTCATCATATCCTCCATCTTCTTATTGACTTGTTTCATCACATCATCATCAACAGTCATTTTCTTTGACTTTGATCTGGAGGGCTCAACTTCAACAGCTTTCTCTTTCTGAGGCTTTTTAAACATCTCGAGCACTTTATCCATATCGATATTGAACTGATCAATTGGTAAAGTCTCTGCCTCCTTTCCTTTCTTCTGCTTCTTAGCAACTGGCGAAGATAGCTTGGAAGGTGTTCCAGCATCAGGCAATCTTTTACCTTTCAGCAACTGAGCCAACTCCTTCTCTCTCAGTTCCTTCACACTTGATTTCTTTGCCATCGTCTTTTGTTTCTTTGACTTCTTAGGCAAATTCACAACTACAGTGTCACCAACACTCAGCTCAGCTAAATCAACTCCCAAACCTTCATCTTCGACTGATTTCCTTCTCCTCTCAGACTCTTCAATCGACTGATTCAGTAATTCAGACTCACCAACCATAGTGGCCTTACGTTTGGTGGTCCTCACGTTCTCGTCATCAGAATCCCACTGTTCATCAACCTCAGTTTCTTCCGAATCAACAGACTCTTCATCCACCAAACTCGATCCTTTCTTCGCAGTCGACTTCTTTCTAGCAGCCTGTTGCTTTGTGCTCCCCTGATCAATAGCCTTTCCTTTGCCCTTCCCTTTGGCTCCAGGATTGACTACTTGACGCTTCCGCTTAGTGCTTGAATCAGCATACACTAAGGGATCATCGTTATCTGAGTCACTATCATCATGTCTAGCTTTGTTCTTGCCTGGATCAGTGTAATCCGGACGAGCCAAAGCGCCAAACAATCTCCTATTGGGTGGTTTCTCATTGTCAGCAACACCCTTATAACCTTTCATCCTCATCAAGGTTCTAATATTCATGTGATCCTGACCTAGAATCATTGTCGGATCCTTCTTCAGCATTGGATACTTGTGGTCAAAGATCATCATTAGAAACCTTGGATACAACATGAACTTCTTAAACTTTATACCCCTCAGCATCTCCAACATATGGTCAAGTATCATCCCAGACACATTAAATGGTTTGTTGAGTGTCAACGCAACCATTAATGAACTCAAACTCTTCCTCATCACGTCATAGCCACCACTAACACATCCAAAGACATGAATCAGAACGTGTGCAAAGTACTTATACTGCACTCCCAGCTTCCCTTTATACATCGATCCGTCAGTGATAGGACCTTTGTATTTCATCCTTAAGAAGCACGCTTTCTGTTCTGTCCACGACAATTCTCTGGGATCTTCTCTATCCTCGAACTTAATCTGTAAAGCTTCCCGGATGTCGGCTTCAGTCAAGAACATATCTATCTCCTGGATCTTGCTCTTGATAATGGTTTGGTTATCCCAGTAGTCGTACTTAGCGTTCTGGTAGAAATCTTCTATAATGTCCTTGTAAATGATAGTAGGTGTGGCTAGAGCATGTACAATCCTGCTCCTCTTCAGAAACTCAATAATGCCAGTGAATTCTGTGTTCTTCTCCACGTCTCCTAGATACGCGCAATAGTTGTGCGATCTTTCAAAAGACCAACTGCTCGGTGTAGAAGTTTCAGCTGCGGAAACTGGATCTTGAACAGCTATCTCTGCTGGAGTCTCAACATTCACTGCTGGAGCGTCAATATTCTCTGGTTGTTCAGCCATCTGCACATAAAAATCAATAAAACGCGTCAAAACACAAAAACGACAAAAATATAAAATTTTGGTCAAAAACACATCTGCACATTCGCCCATATCAAAGTGGTCGAATGTGAGTTTTTGTTGGTCGAATGTGAGATTGTTATGGACGAAGGTGAATATGATCTGATAAAAAATCACATTCGTCCATTATTGTGTACATTCGCCCAAAAATTCTCACCTTCGCCCGGTTTAAGAACCGAAGGTGGAACCTGTTTTACCCCCAAATTTTGAAAATTTGCCATTGTTGTATTTAACTTGTGATTTTGATTCCTATGTGTACTAACAATGCCGAATAACACTCGTTTACAACCAATTTTATCAAAACGTCAATTTACATTGGTTTTCAATTGGAATTAGGGTTATTTGTGTTCAATCGTTCAAAATTATCAACTAAACATGTTTATATACTAATTCCTTCCAACATCTCCCCCTAAAACCTATGTAAATTGCTCGGCAATCAAAA
Organism: Ambrosia trifida; assembly: GCA_028751855.1. Lineage (NCBI taxonomy): Eukaryota > Viridiplantae > Streptophyta > Magnoliopsida > Asterales > Asteraceae > Ambrosia > Ambrosia trifida. The sequence continues at coordinate 55,879,357 of CM054129.1, read as the reverse complement.
TCAGACATTAATAATCATCAAAAATTCCAAAATATAAAACCCTAGGTCCGTGTATAAAACCCGACGATTAAGGGCTGAAAACTTGTCCAATACCTGCACAATTAGGCTTAAACTGATCAGGAATAGATGTACAATCAAATGCACAATCACAGAAAATAAGATCAACAAGGTCTGGTTATGAGAAAAATTTTGAAAAAATTGCAGAATGAAGAATCGAATGTGACAGTTATTTATATAGGATGCCACCTTCGCCCGGTTGAAATGGACGAAAGTGGGTTGATTCCACATTCGCCCCAACTTAATGGCATGAGTGTGAAAATTTTCCACCTTCGCCCCTAATGAAAGGCCCGAAGGTGAAATATGATACCCGGAAGTGGAAAAGTCACCCGGAAGTGAAAATAACCACGTTCGCCCAGATCAAAAACGGCCGAAAGTGATAGTTTTTCCACATTCGACCCAATTAAGGGGCGAATGTGAAAAGGAAAAACTGAAAATTTCGCCAAATCACGAATTCGAATCCCGTTCAACATTTTTCAATCCGTTAAGCTTCCAAAACTCGAATTTTCACATTTTGAATGTCACAAAGTCCAGATGGTGTTATCAAATCTCAGAAATCGACCATCAAGCATCCCCGGATATCAAAAAGAAAGCAGAAATGCAAAATCTTTTGGATTTTCTGAAATTTATATCAAAACACACCTAAAATCTTTTTGGATTTTGTAACTTTTTGACAGTAAAAGTAAAATGCAACAAAAAATAAAATGCATTAAAGTAAATGAAAGCAGTAAACATTTTGTGATTTCCGGTAAGAGGATCATATCAGTTTTCTGAGAAATCTGAACACAGCGTTGATCTGGTTCAATATTATCATTAGAAACAATATGTGACACGGCAATAGCTGATATTGTTGTCCACATAAGCTCACATGCAGACAATTACGCAATGCTTTAAAATGATACGAATTAGATGTATTAGACTAACACATTGTGGTTCCCACACACACGACATACTCCCGTATCAAGAAGTAATCTGCACAAAGACTCATTGTAAAGCGTGATTATGCTTTCGTCGTCTGTAATTGTACAAGATATAATGCATAGAGGTATACAGGTCAGCAAATTAATGCAGCAAAGTAACATATGCACCATACCAGGTTGAGGACTGATATTAATCATGACTTGCATCAATGATTAATACGATATTATAGATAATCTTTGATCATCTTATAACATGAAAAGTTCCTCAATTCGGTAACTTTAGGTTTTGGCATAAAGCTCTTTTTATAAAGACATCCTGTCTGATCTAGGTCCGTAATGACTTACAGCAGAAGATCAGATAGGCTATCCCCAGACAACTAATAACATCACGACCCTAAACCTCCGAGTTTTGTACAAACACCCTATCAAACGAAATTACGGTACTAAGACCATATGCCCATGAGGTGTTCATCCACAAATGCGTAGTTTGTTATGTTTGTATCACTAATGCACGCAATATAAAGTCTACGAAGCCTATCAGCATATCACACGTAATCAACATACGTCTCATTAAAAACTATACAATTCTTTAGCCTGTGTCAGATCCCAACTGATGTACTATCATTTCCTCTTTTTATCCAGGAAATCATTTTGGGTTTTTCTAATTTTTAGGTATTTTGAAAATTTTTCAATGTTTTTGGTTTTTCTGATAAAATGACTCCCCCTAAAATAAAGAACATATTTTTGGGTTTTTAATTTTTCTGAAAAACAAAACAAAACAAAATTTGAAAGAAACAATCCACTTGAAAGCATCAACTTCTTTGAGGATTAAACAACCCCCTCGAAAGCATCAACTTCTTTGAGGATTATGATAGTAAAGAGAAATTCCCAATTAGCAAAGAGAAATTCCCAATTAGCAAAAATTTAAAACTAAAACTAAAAACGAAAAATGATATACCGAGGAGCCGATTAGTCCTGTTTTTCCTTTATATTGTTTACTTTCAAAAGATATTCAAAGCGGGATCTGTCAAAAGCTTTTGTAAACAAATCTGCACGTTGGTAGTCAGTATGGATTTTGACCATGTCAATCAATTCTTTAGCATAACAGTCACGGATAAAATGATATTTAATCCGGATATGTTTAGCTTTAGAATGATTTTCAGTATTTTTAGTTAAAGCAATTGCGGCTTCGTTGTCACAGTGAATAGGGGTTTTAAGAAACTGCAAACCGTAATCGACCATCTGTTGTTGGATCCAGAGCACTTGAGAACAGCAACTCGAGGCTGAAATGTACTCGGCTTCACATGTAGACAGTGCGACGGAAGTCTGTTTCTTGCATTGCCAGGTGATTAACCTGCTCCCTAAAAACTGGCAACCGGCTGTTGTTGATTTGCTGTCTTTGTCACAGCCGCCCCAATCTGCATCACTAAAAGCAATAAAATCAAAATCATCATCATTAGGGTACCAAAGTCCTTTTGATGGACAACCCTTCAGATATCGAAGGATACGCTTGACCGCCGTCAGATGACTTTGTTTCGGCTTCGATTGGTAACGCGCACAGAGACACGTTGCATACATAATATCTGGTCGAGACGCTGTTAAATACATCAGAGATCCGATGATTGCTCTGTATGTAAATGGATCTGTCAGCTCCCCCTTAGCGTCGACTCCAATCCCGTGATTGGGTTGTATCGGGGTATCCATCGGCTTAGAGTCCTCCATCTGGAATCGGCTCAAGATGTCGGCAACATATTTCGTCTGGTGAATGAAAATCCCGTCGGGTCTTTGATCCACCTGTAAGTCGAGGAAAAACTGCATTTCTCCCATAGCGCTCATTTCGAACTTCTCCTGCATAACAGTTTCAAATTCCCTGCACAAGAGTTCGTTAGTTGAACCAAATATAATATCATCAACGTAAATCTGTACTAGAAGCAAGTCATCTCCCGTCTTCTTCGTAAAGAGGGTACAATCGACGAGGCCGCGCTTGAATCCTTTGGAGATGAGGTATGTGCTTAGCTCCTCGTACCACTGTCTTGGAGCCTGGTGCAAACCATATAACGCTTTGTTCAACACGTAGACCTTGTCCCGGTGGATTGGGTCCTCAAAGCCCGGTGGTTGCCCGACATAAACCTCCTCCTTGACTTTACCATACAGAAATGCGCTCTTGACGTCCATTTGATAGACTTTAAATTTCTTGTACGAAGCAAACGCAAGGAACATCCGAATAGCTTCCATTCGTGCTACTGGTGCATAGATTTCGTTGTAGTCAATTCCTTCAATCTGATGGAAACCCTGCACAACCAATCTGGCTTTGTTCCTTACAATAACTCCACGGTCATCCTTCTTGCACTTAAACACCCACTTAGTGCCAATTTTCTTTCGTCCTGGCGGCAAATCTGTGAGCGTCCAGACTCCTAATTTCTGGAATTGCAATAACTCCTCCTGCATTGCCTCCACCCAGGCTTCTTCTTGCAAAGCGTCTTTGTATGTCCTTGGCTCTACCTGGGACACGTAACATGCAAACGACCAATCATTTTGGTCACCAGATTTCTGAATTTTAGCATATAATGCTAAAGCACCAAAACTCTCTGGCGTATTAACGCTTTTAAGCTGCCCTCTGGTCATCACTCCACTACCAGGATCACCGATTACTTGCTCCAGCGGGTGAATACGATGAATCCGAGATTCCGGATTAACAGGTACAATCACTCCCGTCTGAGCAGTCAAGTTCTCTGTAGCATCCTGATCATTACCCGTGTTAGATGATGAAGCAACATCTGGATTTGGAGCTGGGTTCACAGTTTGCTCTTCTAAATCTTCTGCATTTTCAAGAACGGCTTCTTCAAATTGTTCATCTTCAGATTCTGAAGTGTCTAATGAAGTTGAAGCTTCTTGAAACAACTCTTCTTCTTGTGTAGGAGCACTGGTATCACTAGAAGCTGGTGGGGGGTTTACGGTAATTGGACGCATCAACGGTGAAGTTGCCGCGTTTTCACATTCGTAAAGTAATCTGATCACAGCTTCTTCAACCAGGCTATCTAGGTTGAATGATTCAAAGAAATCTTTGTAATCAAACATCCAATCAGGGCCCGTGCCTTGCAAATTTTGAGTATAACGTTGAACTTCCACATTAGCCCAATCCTCCACTTGACGAGTTCGCTTGTTGAATACCCGTTTGAGCGGGGTTGCATATCCAACAAAATATCCCTCTTCAGCTTTAGGACTAAACTTCTCACTTGGATTCAACATCGTACATGGCGCCCCAAATGGTTCTAGATACTCTAAATTGGGCTTTCGTCGGTGTAACAGCTCATAAGATGTTTTTCCAAACTTCTTCACTGTCAAAACCCGATTTAATGTGTAATTTGCTGCATAAATCGCCTCATTCCAGAACATTACTGGAAGATGTGAGTCAGCGAGCATTGTTCTTGCAGCCTCAATCAGAGTCCTATTCTTTCTTTCAGCAACACCGTTTGGTTGCGGGGTATACGGAGCTGAATATTCATGATGTATCCCTTTGCTTTCACAAAGTTCATCCATCTTTGCATTTTTAAACTCCGTCCCGTTGTCACTCCTGATTCTTTTGATCTTCAAGTTGTAGATATTCTCCAGCCGAGTGAACAGAACTTGTAAGTTTGTAAAAGTGTCGCTTTTGTTCTTCAAACACATCACCCATGAGAATCGTGAATAGTCATCTGTGACGACTAAACAATAAAGCTCTCCAAGATGACTTTTGCGCTTGACTGGTCCAAAAAGGTCCATGTGCAATCGCTCAAGCGGCATCTCGACAGAGTTAACCTTCTTCACTTTATGGGATTGTCTGTGTTGTTTTCCTTTCATGCAGCTCACACACTTGTCGTTCAGATGGAAATGTTTCACGTTAACTCCATCGACAAGTCCATTTCTCACTAACTGATTCATCTTTCTCAAATGAATGTGCCCCATCCTACGGTGCCACATTATTGATTCTTTTTCGGTCGCCTTGGAAAGAAAGCATGTTATCTGTCCCTGTGGTGTCATTGCCTTAGACATATCAAGAATGTAAAGATTGTTGACTCGAGGTGCCATCAACATAACCCACTCCTTTGGAATCTTGAAGCCCGGTTTGAGGATGTAGCAGGATTTGTCATCAAAATGCACAGAAAATTGTTTGTCGCATATTTGACTGACGCTCAACAGATTATAGTCTATCTGTTTGACATAAGATATCCGCTCGAAAGTCACAATCCCGTTACTCACGCTCCCTTCCATCGTTATATAACCTCCTTTATTGCCCGCAAACGCAACATATCCACCATTTATATTCTTCACATCGAACAGCAACGCCAAATCCCCCGTCATGTGGCCTGAAGCTCCACTATCAACAATCCAGAGACTGCTAATAGGGCCAACTGAAGCTCCCTGCACACAAAAAGTAAACAGTTAGTTCTTTCGGGGGACCCAAGCCTGAGTCTTGGGCCTTTGAACTTTGGCTTTCAAAGAATCATTCTCAATGACTTTCTCAACAACTTTCTGTTTTGAATCAATCTTTTTCTAATTTTTCAAAACAGATTCATTTTTATCACTCACCTTTGATGTAAAGGCTCCTGGAGAACCATTAGGTGTCCAAGATTGTTCAGACCTTTTGAGAATACGAATTTGAGATTTTGGTTTCTCAATAGGTTTCTGAACATTGTTACTGAAAGTAACTTTCTTAGCAACCTTATCTGATTGAACAGACTTAGGTCCAACATTTGACTTGACAATTGGTTTTTGTGGAACCTTTTGTCTATCAGCTGTTGTGTTCACCACTGGTTTTCTCCAAGATTGTTCCATTGCTATCCGATTCCTCCGATCATAATAAAATGGACGGTTGTTCCTCATTTGAAAATTGTTTTGATTATGAAAATGTTGTTGTTGAGGAACAGTCCGTCTATGCGGTGGAATGTAATGATCAATCGGCTTTTTCAAGGAATTCTTAACCTCAACTTCATGTCTCTTGTGCCTTACATATGGACACTGAGCAAGTAAATGCCCGCGTTCTCCACATTTAAAGCACTTTCTATATTCCTCAAACACATAATGAGCATTCGGTGAAGCAAATGTTTTTACAGGAAATTGATCATTATATTGTTGATTTCTTAAACTCTCAGGAAGTGGTCCTTTCGAGTAAGAAGGTTCATGAAAACCATTTGCTTTATCATCAGGTCGAATGAACTCAGTGACATGTATTTTTGGCTCTTGAGGAGTTTCTGAAAACAGTTTCTTTAAGATTTCTGGTGGAATTTCATTGGTTCTTTCATGTTTTGGAAACCAAATTGTGCTTTCTTGCCAGATTTTATCAAGTTTAGAATAGTTCACATTTTTAATCGGAAATTCCTCATCAGCAATGATTTTATCGGATCCTTCCATCCGATAAAATACCTTTACAGGTTTGTCACTGGTTTCATTCAGCTCATTCTTTTCAATCACATTCTTTTTGACCTCATTCTTAACAACATTCTTAACATCATTCTTTTTCTTAACATCAAGCTTTTTAGACTTCTTGTCATGAATAGCTTTTGCCATCGGATGAATATGATCAGATGGTGATACTGGTTCGGTAGTAATGATGTGATTTTCTTTTGGAATCTCACATTCATTATCAGATTCATCACTACCAGTATCATCATTATCTGATTCTGAACTATCACTCTCAGCATAAACACCTTCATTGTTCAAGCCCAAAATCGGTCTCACATCTTCAGGATATGGTTTACCAATACTCGAGGTATTAGATTCCATATCTGATGATGAGTCCGATTTCACCGAACTCTCCGGTATCACTTGATGATAGTTATGATTCTCAAAGAGAACCGGAGATGGTACAGACTTGTAGTTGGTGGTGTTATCATCAATGATATGATCAACGACATAAGCAACATTTTTATAGCTTTCTAACTTCTTGTTAACCTTTTCAGCAAAGCATTTAATGGCAGCCATTTCTAACTTGGTGTTTTCAATTTCATTGATATAGTTATTTATGGCGAGTTGTTTCAATGACAAAGTGGTTTTCAAGTCAGAAATGTCCTTTTTATAGCCATCTAACACTTTGTTAAAAGCATTTAACTCTTTGCGAGTAGATTGACAGTTTTGAATAGCACTATCACGTGAAATTCGGAGTTGTTTATTCTCCTCTGTCAACCTATCACAAGTCCCACAGTATTTATCACTCATGACATCAGTGCTAGAATCAGAACTTACAGGTTTTGGCGGTTCGGTCATGGCCATCAAAGCAAAATGAGCTTCCTTTCCAGTGAAAAACTTTGAGTAGTCGATCTTGGTGAAAGCATCATCAGCTATGCACGATTTCCTCGTCATCAAGAAATCAGCTTCTGCCAGCAACTGGTCAATATCATCATCCAAAGAATCAACACTTCCCTCTGTGTCTGATTCGCTCTCAGAGTCTGAATAGACTGATTTACACTCCTCGGGAACATCAGAGACTGAATCAATCACCATCCCAGAACTCTTCTCCTCAGCCTTAACCTCAACAGGTTCACTCTCCACTTCCATCTCAGTTTCAGAATCATCACTCTCACTCTCCTCAGTTTCTTTCTTCTCATCAACTACCACCGACTCTTCCAGATCAACCTGATAAGCAACACAAGCTACATTCCCACCAGTAGTTACCTCTTCAACCCCTATTTGCATACCCGACCAATCAAACCTCTCATCCTGCTGAGTAACCAAAGCTTGGTTTTGACCCGCATTCTGTTGAGTCTCAGTAGGTGTAGTGATCGGTACAACTGTTCGGTTTGGGTGATTAGGAGATTGGTTTTGAATCTGGTTTTGAGTGTTTGATTGTCTGTTTTGGTTGTTAAAGTTTCGGTTTTGGTAGTTGTTGTTTGATTGATAAGAAACTTGGTTTTGTTGACGGTTCTGGTAGTTTGCATTGAAAGGGTTTCGGTTACCTTGTTTAGGTGGCTGGGTGCATTCCCGTTTGAAGTGTCCTTTCTCTCCACAATTGAAACATGTGACCTTCTCCTTATTGAAACCATAGGTCGTGTTGGGAGAAGTTGCCAAGTCAGTCCTTCCTGTTTTCTCTATGAACTCTGTTGCTCTCCTCATTATACTTGCAAAAGCCCATTGAATGTCTATGAGTTCCATCTCTTCTTTATCAATCTGTGCGTAGTCTTCGTTGGTCAAGTTGTTGTTCCCAATCTGACTAGCAACCAATCCGTTGTATGAAGAAACCATAGCAGAGACTAATGCAATGTGTTGCTGAGCAACCTCCACAGTCACGTTTCCTAAGTTGGATGTGTCCAAAACCACCGGTTGTTTATGTTGAGTAATTTGGTTTGATGGTTGTTGTGTTTGGTTAGCGGTGTAAAAACTAGCTTGTTGCATTGGAGAGACTGGTGAAATGTAGGAAGTATATTGTGGTGGTGTGTATGATGGTTGTTGTGTGTAGGAGTTGTATTGTGGTGGTGTGTAGTTGGTGGTTGGTTTTGATGGATCCATGACATTAGAAATGCATGCAACATGTGGTGCAACACTTCCAGAGCTCGAGTTTCCAGCTGAAACTGACGTTCCTCCAAAATACAGACTTGGATTCTGAGGAATCTGCGACCTCCTAGCTTTCCTCCTATCCTCCAGCTCTTTGTTCTCCAACTTCTCAATAAATTCTGAAATGGTCCAGAATTGATAAGCATCTTTTTCTCTAAGTACCTCCACATGCTGATCCCACTGTGGTGGCAAAGCATCTGCAAACTTATCAACCTGCTTGGTCATGGGAATCTGTACACCATAGCTAGACAATTCAGACAATAAATGCATATATCTTGGTGTTAGTTCTTTCAAAGTTTCATTATTAATAAACGAAAAATTATCAAACTCCTTAACCAACTCCTCCATTCTCAAACTCCTTGTCTTTTCGTTACCATCATGCTTCCTTTTCAGCTTATCCCAAAGCTGCTTCGACGTTGTACATGTCCCAAACTGATGCAACAGGTCACTTGTGATCGCCTGTGTCAGTTGAGAAAACGCCTTCTTCTCCACCACGTATTTCTTCTTTTCATCCTCAGCCAAGCTCTCCAGAGGAATCAACTCACCGGTATTCTCCAGAATCGGTGCTGTATATCCTTTCACGATCATGCTCCATGCCTCAGCTCCTTCAACTCCCATGCCCTCCAGATGGATCTTGAACATGGTGTGCCACTGGTTGTACTCTTGCATATCCATTAGCTTAGGTGGCCGAGTTCCACTTCCTGTAGACAAATCCTTAATCAAGGTAGAGATAGCGTTAGTGGTTTGAGTATTTACCGCCGCTGCAGCTACTCCCCAGTAATCTGATTGCAATGCCGGATGTGCTACATTCTGAGGCATCGTGCTCGATGTTGTCATGTAGTTCAGTGGTTGTGAGGACTGCGTGTTCGTCTTTTGAGCTGCAACAGTCCATGGGTCCATTGTCTGCTGTTGTGGTTGTGTTGGTACTGATCCCTGAGTAGTCTGATAACGCCACATGATCAAAATCTGAAAATCACAACACTTAGAAAAATTTTTCAGAAAAAAAAAAATTTAGGTTCGCCCGAAAATTATACTTTCGTCCAAAATTTTCTAGATTCGTCCAAATAGTTACACTCTCGTCCCTTTTCTCTCAGATTCGTCCAAACAGTGATACCCGAAGGTGAGTCTGACCAGAATGTAAATCACACACACACAAATTTCACTTTCGTCCGGAGCAAAAACGGTCGAACGTGAAATATAGCACCCGAATGTAAAAAATTTCAACAAGAATTCAGGTTCGTCCACTCAAACTCTCAGGTTCGTCCCTTTTTCAGTCAGGTTCGCCCACAAACTCAGTCCAGGTTCCAGGTTCGCCCCATATCAGCAGATTTCACTTTTGAAAAACGGTTATTGTTTGAAAAACAGTTATTTTGATCTGAGATTTTCAAAAGTTCATGGAATTCAATGATCTTGATCAGGTTATGTTTCGGATTTGATTTGGAACAACTTTAAGTCTTGGAAAACTTGAATTTGACCACAAAATCACCTTTAAATCGATCAAAAACTATGTTTTATGAAAGTTTTTGTAAAAACAGATGATAATTGATCTAAAACATGTCCAAATCAACTCTGATCTTATCAAACTTGTTGTTGTATGATCCTCTATGCTCTGATACCACTTTGTGTGCGTTGGATTTTAACTAAAACAGGATATTATGATCATACAAGTCACAAATCTAGGTGCGGAATCCCTAGATCTGAACAAATTGATAAGATGCTAATCACGACACAATCAAGATCATTTTCAACTTCATTTTCATAGATTAACTTTCAATTAATAAGCAATTACAACGTTTATGTTAATCTAGAAACACAAAGACACTTTCTCAAAACACCTATGAACCTGCACAGAACCTGGACACAAAATGATAACTCTCTTACATATTCAAAAACTCAAAACCTATATATAATGTCTGCACATTCGCCCCTTTCTATAGGTCGAATGTGAGAATTTCCACATTCGCCCACTTGAAGTGGTCGAATGTGGTCTTCAGTCCATGCCAAATCTTCATTCGTCCAGTATGCATCTACCTTCGCCCAGTCTATCTTCACCTTCGCCCATATCTACTACATTCGCCCCATCAGAATCACTTTCGGCTACCTTCTAACATATGTTAATAATATCATATCCAATCCTTAGTCGCAAATGCATCAACAAAATGTGCCTAAGTCTTTATTTATCCTAACTCACAACTTATATACATACATAAATGTATATAAATAATAATAATAATAATATGATTCTAAATTCTTTTTTTTTTCACATACAAGATTTTTTTTTTTTTTTAAACAAAGCCTTGAGTCAAATAGTCAAAGTCCTAGTCAAAGTCTTAGTCAAACAGTAAAAGTCTTAGTCAAATAGTCAATTCATCATAAAACCTTACTTTATGGTGTTGACCAATTTTAATGGCTAATTGACTCCAAAACTAGTATAAAAACCCACCTATGACCCATTATACGTTGCACCTCTAAATCGATTGTTTCAATCCGATTAAACTTTCCCTCATACCTTTTTTCTATAGTTTATTACTTCTACAATTGAAGCTTTGATTATAAGCTCTTGTAATTGGCGAATTGGAAGCTTGATATTCTTTCTTTTTCGTTTTCTTCAATTTGGACTAGCTACGTTGTTGAGTCTTTGGGATTCGCCTCGTATACATTCACAACACATTATTCTATTTTTTTTACGAGACATAACATTTTGCTAAGGTGAGTTTTTCATAGCCCCTTTTCTATTTATCACCATTTTTGGGTTGAAACATGTTACAACATTATTTATGCAATTCAATCATCAATGTGTCTATGTGTATTTCTATGTTGCATTATGTCTTGAACATGACTAGGGTAAGCACAATTCTAGCATAAACATTCATCAGCCAAACGGTATACATTGATAGATCTATTGGACTGACAATCCCACCCGGATACGTGCCTCCTACAAAGGTTGCGTGGGTGTTTGTTATCGCATAACATAATCGAGTGAACCATGAGCGTATGGGATGTACCACAATACAACAGTCACAATGGTTGATTATGCACTCGATTTACTTCTAGTATGTTTTAACATATGGACTAGATTGCCATGACACGTGAATTGCACAACAATTTTATTCGATTATCAAAACCTATGTAATTCTCACCAACTTTTGTTGACCCAAAATATTTTCAAACTTAACATGTTTCAGGTTCTACTTGTTTGAAGATTCGAGTTAATACTTGGAGATGTGTGCTTAGTGTTAGTCAATTTGATGTACGAATTCTTGTAGACCAATTGTATGTAATTTATTTAAATCAATTAATGAAATTTATTATTCACCATGAGCTACTGAACAATCATCAATACGTGACATCCCGATGTTTCCGCCATCAGTTGGGGTGTTACAGATTGGTATCAGAGCCATGGTTATAGGGAATTAGGTTATTAGAAAAATAATCTAGTCTATAACCATAGGATTTAACCAGTACTTGCTTCTTTTACTTGCTATTCTCTATCTCCCTCCTACTTCTTATCCCTACTTTCATCCTTACAAGAAGGTTGCTCTCCATCACTGGATCTACTCTCAGACTAATAGGACAAAATCCTCAGGTTTAACCTGAACCACCTTGAGATCTCGTCGAAGTTCTAGATTTTAATAACGAACACGTGCAATCTGGAAGGGTGAACGCCTGTATTCTGAGTCTTCTGTCTAGGCTGGCATTGCGCATATATCCCAATCAGACGAGGGACCCGGATGCCTACCTGGGAATTCTCGGGATGAGTGTTCACTTATAGGCTAAAGCATGTCTTCACTATGTTATTGGAATCTGAAATCTTTGATACGTCAATGTTTTCGTTTATTCGTTTTAATTAATGAATAAATGATTACATTCCTTATATCACCTCATTCATTTCATGCCACATTGAACCTTCATTGTGTCCCTTATAAATCATGTCTCCACGTCGCAACACTCGCAATAACAGTGGTGAAACCCAAGAGGAAAGTAACAACAACCACAACACCAACCACAACAACAACAAAAACAACAAAGGTGTTGATGCCCAACTGGCTGCGATTATTTCCCAACAAATGGCGCAACAAATCACAACTCTGGTTTCTAACTTATTGGCTCAAGTCATCCCAATGAATGGGAACGGCAATTGAAATGGAAATGGCGATGGAAATCACATAAAGAACGGGACCTTAGTTCGGAAAGGCGAGAAAACAAGTATTGTGGCCGCGGTAACTACCGAGAACCAGAAGCGCAAGACCAGGGATCCTAATGTAAACCTCACTACACAAGCTTCTAACAAGAAACCCTATACAAGAAACTTTCCATTGTGTAACACATGCAAACGACATCACCCCACTGTTTCAGTGTGTCTCCTGTGCACCAATTGTGGTAGGTATGGCCATCTGGTCAACACATGTCGTGAGTCCCTAAACCCTAACACCAACCAACCAACCAACCCTGCTCAGGTTGCTAATCTTAATCGTCCTGGTAAATACAACTATGGTCAATGCTATGAATGTGGAAACCCAAATCATTTTCGTAACCGATGCCCTAAACTAAATCGAGATCAAGACCCTCCATCTACTTAACAGCAAACCCCACCATTTGAATGATGTCTACTTTTTAATTCTATGTATTGACACTTTTTGATTCAAGTAATAAATTCAAGTATTATCATAACATCTGAGTGCATGCTTGTTTGAATGTGAACTAATTGCTATATCTATAATCATACTAGCTTACTTGTACAACAATTATTTGACTACCAAACAACCTACTCAACGATTGGTAGAGGTCATCATGTCTTTCCAACAGTCGGGAGAGGCCCTACAACCTGATCAACGACTGGTGGAGACTATCGAACCTGCTCAACAATCGGTAGAGTCATAAAAGGAAGCAAAACCCTAATGTAAGGTAAATTGATAATTACGGTCCGGAACGTAATCATGAATTTACAGGTACATTAAGGTAGTGAGAAATTTTATCAAGGTTTTCGGTAGTCGACCAATTGTATACCTGGTGTTTTTCTTTTAACTTCGGGGCGAAGTTCCTAAAAGTAGGGGAGACTGTAACATCGCAAAATTTTCCCCAAAATTTTAATACATAAAAAGCCCTTATATATATATATATATTTTTTTTATTACACCTTTATCATTAATATTATACAAATGTGCCTAAGTCTTTATTTATCCTAACTCACAACTTATATACATACATAAATGTATATAAATAATAATAATAATAATAATAATAATAATAATAATAATAATAATAATATGATTCTAAATTCTTTTTTTTTCACATACAAGAATTTTTTTTTTTTTTTAAATAAAGCCTTGAGTCAAATAGTCAAAGTCCTAGTCAAAGTCTTAGTCAAACAGTCAAAGTCTTAGTCAAATAGTCAATTCATCATAAAACCTTACTTTATGGTGTTGACCAATTTTAATGGCTAATTGACTCCAAAACTAGTATAAAAACCCACCTATGACCCATTATCGTTGCACCTCTAAATCGATTGTTTCAATCCGATTAAACTTTCCCTCATACCTTTCTTCTATAGTCTATTACTTCTACAATTGAAGCTTTGATTATAAGCTCTTGTAATTGGCGAATTGGAAGCTTGATATTCTTTCTTTTTCGTTTTCTTCAATTTCGACTAGCTACGTTGTTGAGTCTTTGGGATTCGCCTCGCATACATTCACAACACATTATTCTATTTTTTTTACGAGACATAACATTATGCAAAGGTGAGTTTTACATAGCTCCTTTTCTATTTATCACCATTTTTGGGGTGAAACATGTTACAACATTACTTATGCAATTCAATCATCAATGTGTCTATGTGTATTTCTATGTTGCATTATGTCTTGAACATGACTAGGGTAAGCACAATTCTAGCATAAACATTCATCAGCCAAACGGTATACATTGATAGATCTATTGGACTGACAATCCCACCCGGATACGTGCCTCCTACAAAGGTTGCGTGGGTGTTTGTTATCGCATAACATAATCGAGTGAACCATGAGCGTATGGGATGTACCACAATACAACAGTCACAATGGTTGATTATGCACTCGATTTACTTCTAGTATGTTTTCACATATGGACTAGATTGCCATGACACATGAATTGCACAACAATTTTATTCGATTATCAAAACCTATGTAATTCTCACCAACTTTTGTTTACCCAAAATATTTTCAAACTTAACATGTTTCAGGTTCTACTTGTTTGATGATTCGAGTTAATACTTGGAGATGTGTGCTTAGTGTTAGTCAATTTGATGGACGAATTCTTGTAGAACAATTGTATGTAATTTATTTAAATGAATTAATGAAATTTATTATTCACCATGAGCTACTGAACAATCATCAATATGTGACATCCCGATGTTTCCGCCATCGGTTGGGGTGTTACAGAAGAGTCTTCAAATGATGAAATTTATCGAAATATAAGATCCCCTTCTCCCACTTTACTGCAATACATCTCAATTCTTTAACAAACTTCCAGGCCAATGCACGACCTTTGAAAATACCACTATGAAGTTTGTAAAAGCTTCCTTGAATTTCAGCTTTCGGACGATTGTTTTCTTTCTCTTTCAATTTCTTCAAGAATTCCTTCAAACTCTCCGACTGCTCGAACCTTGGTTTGTCATGCCCTTTGAATATTTCATCTCCAAATGCTTTACTCTTCTCTTTCGCCAGTTTCTCGGCTTGGTTTAGCAACTCATCTGAGAATCCAGGAAATACACAATCTTGATTAGTCTTGAAGTATTGTGGATACTCCTCACTCGTTATGTCTTCCATTTCAACATCCTCAAACGCAGGAACATCACGGTCATCAGAATGATTCCCGGCTTCCTTCTCAGGTATCTTTGGAATGAAATTATCAGCAAGCAACTCTTCCAAAGTCTTTCCCACCTGTTTTGCTAAACCCTCAAGTATCTCTTTTGAAATCGCCGCCGAAACCTCTCCATCTTCAAGATCAGGGTCATCAAACTCCAACTCAAATAGTTTATTGCTCGACTCGAATATCTCTGGAAATCTGCTTGTCATGTCAATCGTCCAGACTCGATCTGTGAGCATCTGGCGATACATGTTCTTGTCGTCTTCAGATAACGACTGCAGTGTCTCGTTCCAGAAGATATCGTCATCCACATTCTCTCCTGGAGTCTTAGAGTTCGACTTTCCACCCTTACTTGAATCACGCTTTTCATATGTAAACTTGTCAGCGTTACATCATCATCATCACTACTACTATCGAAAGCAGAGCTGTTTCCATCACTCGAACCACCATCTGAACCTCCATCATCCCCATCATCTTTCTTCTTCTTCTTTGTATCATTTCCTGCATCTTCATCAAGTTCTTCATCTTCTTCTTCGTCAGATGGTTCAAAATCGACCTGTTCTTCTTCCCTTTCCTTATCTTCTTCACCAGCTTGAAGGTGAGGAGCTCGAGAGTACAAGTCTTTAATCAAATTATCCATATTCTTGTTACTCTTCTTCAACTGTTTATTCTCCTCCTTCAAGACTATAATTCTTCTGGTGTTTCGTTGCTCATGCTTCAGCTACTTCTTATTCTCTCTTTTCAACCTCTTGATAGTTTTCTTCAAAACTTCATTATCATCAGCTGATGTGACTACGACCTCCAACATCTTTTTATCATTTGTCTTTAATTGCTCGATCTCAGTTTGTTGTTTGTTGATTATATTCATCATCTCAGACAATCTCTGATTCACAGCACTCATTATATCACTATCCACCGAAACTTTCTTCTTCATAGGTGGTTCAACAACATCAGGCAGTTTGCCTTTTCTAATCTTCTTGAGCACATTATCCAATGCTTCGTTAAACTGATCAACAGGTATATCTTCACTCTATTGTGTGCTCGATGTTGTCCCAGTCTTTTGCTTCTTCTGTGCTGGTGCAGTAACCGGTGACTTAGAACTAGTAGCCGGTGGTAGTTTCTTACCAGCTATCAGCGATTCAATCTCCTTCTTCCTCTTAATACTAGGTTTCTCTTGTTTCTTCTTCTTTGACTTATCAGCTTGTACAGGAGAACCAGTAAAAGTTTCATCTATGTTCATAATCAATTCGTCTTCATCAACAGGAATAGGACTCTTATTCCCTTGATCTTCAACATTCTGACTAGTAGACACACCAGCCTCAGTGGCCTTGGGCATGGTTGTCTTTAACGATTCAGTCTCTGAGTCCCAACGTTCATCTTCCTGCGTCTCTTCAGAATCAACCGACGCCTCATCAACTAAGTGTAACCCTTTCTTCGCCATGCTCTTATGTCTTCTTGGTGTGCTTTTCTTCTTTTCAGGTTCAGTTGCAACCTCTAACCTTATCTCCTTCTTCTTGGTCTTTCCACTCTTTGCACCGACATTCACAACCTGTCTTTTGCGTTTCGCATCAGGATCAACAGGATGTAATGGGTTATCAGGATCAGAATCACTGTTTGCATGTCTCACAAGCCCTTCTCCTGGATCTGTATAATCAACTCTTGCTAGATGTCCAAATAAACGCCTTACAGGTGGACGTTCATTGACTGACAATCCCTTATACGCCTTCATCCTAGCAAGTGTATTAAGCGACATATGTTCTTGAACAACTATGTGCTTAGGATCTCTTTTCAATTCCTTATACTTGTTATCAAACACCATCTGGAGGAAACGAGGATATAATAGAAACTTCAGATTCCTTGTGCCGTTCACAGGCTCTAGCAAATGTTGCATCAGCATGCCTGAAACATTGAACGGTTTGTTCAACACTAAGGGTACCATCATGGAACTGATACTCTTTCGCATCAAGTCATATCCTCCAGCTGCAGATCCAAATACATGTATTAAAACGTGTGCCAAGTATTTGAATTGAGGGCACAGTTTTTCTTTGTGCAATGAACCGTCAGTGATTGGTCCATTGTATTTCATTCTGAGAAAGCACTTTCGCTGATCCATAAAACTGAACTCCTTAGGAGCTGTCGGCTCATCATCTAAGTTCAACGCTTCTCTCAGATCCTCCTCGCAAACAATAACTCTTTGCCCTTGAATCCTGCTAGTCAAGCATGACTCGCATTTCCAGAAATCAAGTTTTGCTCCCGACCAAAATTCTTGCATCATATCTCTGTAGATAATCGTCGGTGTAGCAATAGCATCTATCACCCTGCATCTCTTCAAGAACTCTATGATTCCGACAAACTCCGTGTGCTTCTTAACCTCTCCGAGATACGCACAGCAGTTATGCGCATTCTCGAAGGGTAAAAGCTCTTCAGAAACAGTCTTGGCAGGCTGTGAGGATGATCCAGCTTGTTCCGTCGTCTTCTCTTGCTCGGACATCGTTAAATCTGCAAAACAATCAAAAACACATGTTAAAAATCGTCAAAAATTCAAACTTGAAAGTTTTGGTAATAAACATCCTCATTCGCCCAAACGGGGGTACGAATGAGTAATCCAAAAGTAGGAATGAGAAAGTTAGATGGTACGAATGTATAGATTTTGTTAAAAAGTTTCATTCGCCCAAACTTTCTACATTCGACCGTTTGGTTATCTCCTTCGCCCATTCGTAATGGTCGAAGGTGATTGTTCTTAATTTGAATTTTCAATTTTGAAATTAAGAGTTTCTGATCATGTTCTTTTGATTGAAACAGATCCTAACAATGCCGATTAACCATTCAAAACTAACAAATTCATCAATTATTCATTATATATGTGTTTTCAATTAAAACTAGGGTTCGAAACACAATTATTGATCAATTGATCAACCAGTTGGTTTTGAATCCAATGTTTAAAGTTATTCTCCCCGTAAAACACATATGTAATGAAACCTAATCAGTAATTATCACAATGATGTTGATTATAAGCAGTTTTAGTATGTTAGGGCTCGAAACAGAAAACAGGAATTTAGTCCTTCAATCCTGATTGTTAACCTGTATAAGATGGTGCAAAATGATCAGTAGAAAGTGTCGATCACAATGGTAAGATTCAAAATAACAAAGCAACAAGGTGAGGTTAAGATGAAAATTCTGAAAAAATTTTGAATGACGTTCGAATGAGACAGAAAGGTATATATAGGCATCCTCCTTCGCCCATTCTATACGTACGAAAGAGAAACTTTTGTCTCCTTCGACCCTAGTGAAAGGTTCGAATAAGCCAAAATGGTTCGAATGAAACATATGATCAAGAACACTCTCCTTCGCCCATTTAAAACATACGAAGGAACATGAAAATCCCACATTCGACCAACCGAATGGACGAATGAGAAATGGGATTTTAGATAAATTTTCCAAATCTCAAAAACGAGTCCCAGTCCAATTATTTTCCAACTTTTAAGATGGAAATGAAAAATCTTTTTGGATTTTCTAAAGTTTATGCTAAAACACACCTAAAATCTTTTTGAGTTTTGTAATTTTTGACGAGAAAATAAAATGCAGAAATGTAAATGAAAAACTGTAAATGTTTTTGGGATTTCCGGTAAAGGGATCATATCAGTTATTGAGAAATCTGATCACACCGTTGATCTTTTTGAATTATTATCATTAAAGACAATGTGTGATCTGGCAACTGCTGATATTATGATCCACATAAACTCACATGCAGACTTTTGTGCAGTGCTTTAAACTGATACTGATATTTATAGTATAAACGCAATTGTCTGTGGTTCCCACGCACACGACATACTCCCGTATCAAGAAGTAAATGCCCAAAGACTCATTGTAAAGCGTGATTATGCTTTCGTCGTCTGTAATTGTACAAGATATAATGCATAGAGGTATACAGGTCAGCAAATTAATGCAGCAAAGTAACATATGCACTATACCAGGTTGAGGACTGAGATTAATCATGATTTGCATCAATGATCAATACGATGTAATAGATAATCTTTGATCATCATATAACATGGAAAGTTCCTCAATTCGGTAACTTTAAGATTTGGCATAAAGCTCTTTTATAAAGACACCCTGTCTGATCTAGGTCCATAATGACTTACAGCAGAAGATCAAAGAGGATATCCCGAGACAACTAATAACATAACGACCCTAAACCTCCGAGTTTTGTACAAATACCCTATCAAACGAAATTACGATACTAAGACCATATGCCCATGAGGAGTTCATCCACACAACAATTCCTTTGATATGTATGTATCAGGCAAGCAGTAATAGGTCTACGAAGCCTATCAGCACATCGCACAGACTCAGACACACGCCCTATATAGCAGTACATTACTTAGAATGTATCAGATCCCCACTGATGTACTATCATTTACCTTTATACTCCAGGAAATCATTTTTGATTTTTCTGATTTTTATAGGTTTTCGAATTTACTTTTCCCAAGGATAAGTTGGAGCATTTCAAATATGTGACTGCCCAGATATCGTTTGTTCACTGAAATCTGACGGCATTAATCTAAGGGAAGAAGATATAGTAGTCAGCAAATAAATTTTCTAATTTTTATGGATTTTGAAATTTTTCAATGTTTTTGGTTTTTTGAAATTTTTCTGAAAAGCAGTAAAAATTTAAACTAAAAAGTGATAGACTGAGGTGGTGATCAGTCCTGTTTTTCTTTAATATCATTAGCTTTTAAAAGAAAATCAAATCTGGATTTGTCAAAAGCTTTGGTAAAGAGATCTGCGCGTTGGTAATCAGTGTGGATTTTGACCATATCGATCAACTCTTTAGCATAACAATCACGGATAAAATGATATTTAATCCGGATATGTTTAGCCTTTGAGTGATTTACTAAGTCTTTTGTTAATGCGATTGCGGCCTCATTATCACAGTAAATAGGGGTTTTAAGAAATTGCAAACCGTAATCCACCATCTGTTGTATCGGGGTATCCATCGGCTTCGAATCATCCATCTAGAATCGGCTCAAGACTTCAGAAACGTATTTTGTCTGGTGAATAAAGATCCCCGTTGGTCTTTGCTCCACCTGCAAGCATAGGAAAAACTGCATTTCTCCCATTGCGCTCATTTCGAACTTTTCCTGCATATCTTTTTCAAATTCCCTGCAGAGAAGTTCGTTAGTTGACCCGAAAATAATATCATCAACATAAATTTGTACAAGAAGCAAATCATCTCCTGCTCGTTTCGTGAACAGTGTGCAGTCTACCAGTCCGCGTTTGAATCCTTTCAAGAGAAAATACGTGCTAAGCTCCTCATACCATTGTATCGGAGCCTGGTGCAACCCGTAGAGAGCTTTGTTTAACACATAAACCTTATCCCGGTGAATAGGGTCCTAAAAGCCTGGCGGTTGACCTACGTAAACTTCCTCTTTACCACACCGTAAAGAAATGCGCTCTTTACATCCATTTGATACACCTTAAATTTCTTCCATGATGCAAACGCTAGGAACATTCGGATAGCTTCCAAGCGTGCAACCGGTGCATAGATTTCATTGTAGTCGATTCCCTCAACCTAATGAAAACCTTGAACGACCAAACGAGCTTTGTTTCGCACTATGACTCCTCTATCATCCTTCTTGCACTTAAACACCCATTTGATTCCAATTTTATTTCTTCCCGGGGGCAAATCTGTCAGTGTCCATACACCGAGTTTCTGGAATTGTAACAACTCTTCCTGCATTGCTTCCACCCAGGCATCATCCAAAAGAGCATCCTTGTACGTCCGCGGTTCGACCTGCGAATCATAACAAGCGAAAGACCAGTCATTTTGAAAACCAGATTTCTGAATTTTGGCATATAAAGCAAGGTTGCCAATATTTTCTGGTGCTTGAGCATTTCTCAACTGCCCTCTTGTCATCACGCTGCTACCAGGATCACCAATAACCTGTTCAAGCGGGTGTATCCGATGTATCCAAGATTCCGGATAATCAGGTACTTGTACTCCCGTTTGTGTTGTCAAATTCTCTGTAGAAACCAGACCATTACCCACATTCAATGTTGAAGCATCAGTAGTAGTTGGGTTCACTGGTGGTGTCACTGTAGCATTGTCCAGAATAGCTTCACTTGTTGCATCATCGTCTTCATCTTCTGAATCTGATGAATTAAGCGTTGTAGAAGCTTCTTGGAACACCTCTTCTTCCATCACAGGAGCAGTGGTATCATTAGAAGCTGCTTGGGGGTCTACAGTGATCGGACGCACTAACGGTGAAGTTACGGCGTTTTCTACCTCGTAATATAAGCGAAGTACAGCTTCTTAAACCATGCTATCTAGATTGAATGATTCAAAGAAGTCTTTGTAATCAAACATCCAATCTGGACCTCCACCTTCTACATTTTGTGTGTATCTTTGAACTTCGACATTAGCCCACTCCTCGACTTTTCTAGTTCTTTTGTTGAATACCCGTTTTAGTGGGGTTGCATATCCAACAAAATAACCTTCTTCAGCCTTTGGTGCGAACTTCTCCGAAGGATTCAGCATAGTACACGGGGCACCAAATGGTTCTAGATACTCCAGATTCGGCTTGCGTCGGTTCAACAGCTCATAAGAAGTTTTGCCAAACTTCTTCACTGTTAAAACACGGTTTAGAGTATAACATGCTGCGTAAATAGCTTCGTTCCAGAACATGACTGGAAGATTTGAATCCGCAAGCATAGTTCTCGCCGTCTCGATAGGTTCTTTCTTTCTGCGACACCGTTCTGCTGGGGTGTATACGGAGCGCTATATTCATGATGAATTCCTTTGTTTGCACAAAGATCCTCCATCTGAGCGTTTTTAAACTCCGTCCCATTGTCACTCCGGATTCGTTTGATCTTCAGACCATATATATTCTCCAGACGTGTAAACAGAACCTTCAGATTGTCAAAAGTGTCGCTTTTCTGATGCAAGCACATTACCCATGAAAATCTTGAATAATCATCAGTCACCACAAGACAGTACAACTCCCCGGCATGACTTTTACGTCTGACTGGACCGAATAAATCCATATGCAAACGCTCAAGCGGTAGTTCAACGGAATTGACTTTCTTAGGTCTATGGGCCTGTTTGTGCTGCTTTCCCTTTTTGCAACTAACACACTTTTCATTCAAATGGAAGTGTTTCACATTAACTCCCGTGACAAGGTCATTCTTCACTAACTGGTTCATCTTTCGCAAATGAATGTGTCCCATTCTCCTGTGCCACATAATAGATTCTTTTTCTGTAGCGTTAGAGAGGAAACACGTGACTTGGCCATGGGTGGTCATTGCTTTGGACATATCGAGAATATACAAATTGTTTACTCTCGGTGCCTTTAGCATCACCCACTCTTTCGGAAGTTCAAACCCAGGTTTCAAGATATAGCAAGATTTGTCATCAAAATACACAGAAAATTGTTTATCACAGATTTGACTAACACTGAGCAGATTGTAATCTATCTGTTCCACGTATGATATCCGCTCAAATGTCATGACCCCATTGCTTACACTACCCTCCATCGTAATGTAGCCTCCTTTATTTCCAGCAAACGCTACATAACCTCCGTTAATGTTTTTGATATCAAAGAGTAGCGTGAGGTCCCCTGTCATGTGACCAGAAGCTCCACTGTCAACAATCCATAGGCTGCTAACAGGGCCAGCTGGAGCTCCCTGCACATATAAAGTAAAGCAGTTAGATCTTTCGGGGGACCCAAGCCTGTTTGGTCTTGGGTCTTTAAACGGGTTGTTTCAAAGATTCTTTCAATTCACAAACATCTTGGGTTAACTCAACCCCTTTCTTTTCACTCTCAACTTTCTTTATCTCAGTTTTCACATTCTGTGAAGTTAAGGCTCCTTCAGATTCCTTAGATGACCAGGATTGCTCAGATCTTTTCAAGATCCGGATCTGAGATTTTGAGGTCTAAGCCGGTTTCTTTACTTCATCTTTAAATGCAACCTTCTTGGTTACCTTCTCTGATTTAACAGAGACAGGTCCAACTGCTTGTTTTCCATTAGGTTTCTTAACAGATTTCTCAGTGGTTATCCGGTTGCGTTTATCATACATCATCGGACGGTTTTCCCTCTTGTTGTAAAAATTGTTTTGATTAAAATAAGGTGCTTGCTAAGGGTAATACCGTCTTTGTGGATAACCGTAGTTGTCAACCAGATAATCATGATGTTGCCTCATCTCCACCTCGTGCCTCTTGTGTCGTCCGTACGGGCAGGCGGCAAGTAAATGTCCCCTTTCCCCGCACTTATAACACGCACGGTATTCTTCATAGTTTTCTTTGATCAACGACTTGGAAAAGCTAGCAATGGGATATCGATCAACCATGCATTGTTTCCATAAACTCTCAGGAGCTGGTTCCTTCAAGTAAGTCGGTTCAATAAAACTGTTTGCTTTATCAACTGGCAAAACAAATTGTGTGACATTGACCTTGGCATCTTTATCCGAATAAATTTTCTCTAAAACTTCTGGAGGAATGTCATTGGTTCGTTCAAATTTTGGAAACCAAATTGTACTTTCCTGCCAGATCTTTTCGATTTTGGAATAATTGACAAATTTAATCGGATATTCATCATCAGATAAAATCTTATCGGGGCCTTGCATCCGATAGAAAATTTTGACAGGTTTCTCACACGATTCGTTGCTCATTTCATTAGGTTTTTCAGATTTAATCTCATTTTTCTTTTCTACCGGTTTAAACACATTTTTCTCAGATTTAGTTTCACTTTTCTTTTCAATCGGCTTACTCACATTTTTCTCAAACCTCTTTTCCTCTTTCTTTTCAACACCCTTACCAACAGACTTTTCAGTTTTCTTAACCACATTCTTTCGATGAGCATTTGCCATGGGATGAATGATCTGAGACGGTGAGACTGGCTCAGTAGTGATTATATGATTTTCATCAGGGATATCACTTTCATTTTCAACCGTCTCAGATTGTTCATCTTCTTCATCTGAATCATCAGCAGCGACCACACCCTCATTATTTCCCAATACAGGTCTCACATCAGAATACGGGTCTCCAACACTAGAAGTGTTGGGCTCGTTTTCTGATGTGGAGTCAGAATTGACTAACGTCTCCGGTGGTATTGCATGTAAATTGTGGTTTTCAAACAATACCGGAGATGGGACCGCCTTATAGTTTGCACTATTCGACTGGGAGGGTTCTTCTATGATATGGTCAACTACATATGCTATGTGCTTGTAACTCTCTAACTTCTTGTTTACTTTTTCCGCAAAGCACTTGATGGTTGCCATTTCTAACTTAGTGTTTTCCATTTCATTAATATAGTTATTAATGGCAAGTTGTTTAATTGACAATGTCTTTTTAAGATCAGACACATCCTATTTATAACCATCAAGAACTTTGTTGAATTCTTTTAAATCTTTTTGATAAATCTGACAGTTTATTTTGGCACTCTCAAGTTGGACCCTGAGAAGCTTATTTTCATCTGTCAGTTTTTCAAAATCAGCACATTTAACACATTTAACACACACTTTAGATTGAGATTCAGAACTTACCGGTTTAGGAGGTTCTGTCATTGCCATCAAAGCGAAGTGAGCTTCCTTCCCTGCGAAGAATTTGGAGTAGTCAATCTTGGTGCACGCATCATCCACCATACATGACTTGCGGGTCATCAGGAAATCAGCTTCAGCTAACAGTTGATCAATGTCATCATCTAGTGAATTCACACTAGCTTCCGAATCAGAATCACTCTCCATATCCGAGTAAGCTGAATCATAGTGCTCTCCAACATCCGTGACAGAATCAAGAATCATACCAGATTTCTTGTCTTCACTCTCAGCAATCACATCCTCATTCACTTCCTCTATTTTCAACTCCGACACTTTCTCATTCACAACCTCCTCTTCAATCTCCTCATTCTCATCCAAACTCATCTTCTGTGCCACACAAGCCACGTTTCCAGCAGTAATCTCCTCCACCCCCAATTGCATACCCGTCCAATCAAAACCTTCATCCTTTTGAATTACTAATGCTTGGTTTTGATTGTCAGTTTGGTTTTGGTTTTGAGTGTTTGGTGTAGATATAGGAACAATGGTTCGGTTTGGATTCTGTTGAGGTTGGTTTTGAGTTGTGGGTTGTCTAGTGTTGGTATTTTGTTGACGGTTCTGCTAATTGTTTTGGGGTTGAAAGCTTGAGATGTTGGGACTGTTGTATGAAACTTGATTTTGGTTTTGGTTTTGTCTGTTTTGGTAGGTTGAATTGAACGGGTTTCGATTACCTTGCTGTGCTGGCTGTGTACACTCTCTTTTAAAATGACCCTTCTCTCCACAACTGAAGCATGTGACTTTGGCTTTGTTGAAGCCGTATGTGGTGTTTGGAGAAGTTGAGAGGTCAGTTCTTCGAGTCTTCTGAATAAAGTCAGTGGCTCTCCACATTATGCTTGCAAAAGCCCACTGAATGTCCATAAGCTCCATCTCCTCTTTGTCGATTTGTGCGTAGTCCTCATTGGTGAGATTGTTGTTTCCAATCTGACTCGCAACCAAACCGTTATATGATGCAACCATAGCAGACACTAAAGCAACATGCTGTTGAGCAATTTCAACAGTCACATTGTTAAGATTCGAGGTCTCTAACACAATCAGGCTTTGACTTGATTGTGCTTGAGTAATCTGCATCTGATTCATGTGAGGAGTGTATTGTTGTTGTTGTTGAGGTTGACTAGCTGTGTAGCATGCAGCTTGTTGTAATGGTGAAAAAGGTGGGATAAAGTTTGGTGTTTGATAAGATTGTTGTGTGTATGATGGTGTGTAGGATGACGTTTGGGCAAGGTAGTTGATTGGTGCTTTTATGGGTTCAACAACATTGGATACACATGCAATGTGAGGAGCAACATTCGAAGTAGTGCTTGAAGCAGAAAGAGAGTTAGATGTACCACTTACATATAGATCTGGATTCTGTGGAATCTGAGCTCTCTTGGCTTTCCTCTTCTCCTCCATTTCTTTGTTTTCCAGCTTTTGTATGAACTCGTTGATAGTCCAATACTGGTATGCATCCTTTTCCTTCAACACTTCAATGTGTTGGTTCCAGTAGGGTGGTAAAGCATCAGCAAATTTATCCACCAATTCTGACATCGGTATGCTGATCTCATAGCTCGACAGTTCTGTGAGCAAATGGCAATACCGTGGAACCAACTCTTTTAGGGTCTCATTGCCCATGTAACTGAAGTTCTCAAATTCCTTCCGAAGCTCTTCCATCCTCAGCTTCCTTGTCTTCTCATTACCATCATGTCGGTTTCTCAGCATATCCCACAATTGTTTGGATGTTGTACACGATCCAAACTGATGCAGCAAGTCAGTGTTGATCGCCTGGGATAGCTGAGAGAATGCCTTCTTCTTTATCGCAAACCTCTTTTTCTCATCATCCGCCAAATTCTCCAAAGGTATCGGTTCTCCAGTATTCTCCAGAATAGGAGCAACATAACCCTTAACTATCATCTGCCATGCCTCGGCTCCCTCAAGTCCTTGTCCTTCAACATGAATCTTGAACTTTGTCTTCCAAGTGTTGTACTCCTTCATGTCCATTAGCTTTGGTGGACGATTGCCGCTTCCTGAGGATAGATCATGAATAAGGGTGGATATGGCATTGGTCATCTGCGAATGAACTGCAGCTGCTGCTACTCCCCAATAGTTGTCAATTGGTTGTTGTAATGGTTGAACAACTTGTTGAGGAGCAGAACTAGTCATAGCCATGTAATTGATTGGCTGGGATGGTTGACTAGTCTTCTAGGCTGCAACCGACCATGGATCTTGTGTTGTCTGCTGTTGTGGTGCTTGAGTGGGTCTTGGCGTTGTTGGGAAGTTCCACATCTTAACCTGTAAACGTTTAAACACGAAAAGATTAGAAATGTTTTAAAACAGGATACTCTTTCATATGATCGAACGTGCGAATGAGAAATAATCTTCTCCTTCGACCATTTTGATTGATACGAATGTGGACTCAAATCACAAAAACTCTTTCGACCGCTTTCTTCTCTCTTTCGACCGTTTGTCTGCTCCTTCGACCGTTCGATCAATCGAAGGTGACAGCACTGGGCGAATGAACAATATAAGCAATGAAAGTCTACGTTCGACCACTAAAACACCTCCTTCGACCACAAAATCCCTCTTTCGACCAAAATAAATTCCACTTTCGACCACTCTCTCTCTTTCGACCCCTGAGAATTCAAAAACGGTTATTCTTTGAAAATCCGTTAATTTTGATCATGTTTATCAAATGTTGATGGATTTTGATGATCTAAATCTGGTTTTGAATCAGAATTGATTTGGAACAACTCTAATGAAGAGAATTATCCAATTCAACATTGAAATCAAGTTGTAATCAATCAAAATCTTATCAAATCAGTTTGTTCAATGAAAACAGAAACTTTTTGATCAAAATTGGGTCCAAATCAACTGAGAAACTATTAATTTGTGGTTGTTTGATCCAGAATGGCTCTGATACCACTTTGTATGTGCGTGAATGGATCGTATAACAACAAAGAATGATCAAACAAGTTAGTTTTAGGTGCGGAATCCCTAAAACAATCACAAAATAATAGTTAAACAGATTAAAACAAGCAGATCATCATTTTCAAAAGCTTTTCATTAATTAACAACTCGATTACACGTTGAAAGATGATTACAAACAGGGTGAGAACGTGAAAAGAGCTAAACACAACACTAGAGAGAATATCAGAAAGTGGAGGGAATAATAATGACAAAAGTTACATTCAAAAATCCAGCTTGTCTATTTATAGACTGCACATTCGCCCATTTGATTCATGCGAATGTGCAAGTTCGCCCAATCTGTCTGGTCGAACCAAGCCACACAATAAACACTATACACATTCGACCAAAAAGTTCTTCCTTCGCACCTTCTAATCTTCATTCGCACCTTCTGAAACTCTCCTTCGCACCAACGACAAATCACGAAAACAAGTTTGTTGTTCAATCCGAAGCACTAGTCGCACAATTGCATCTACATTAAACTCTCAGGAGCTGGTTCCTTCGAGTAAGTCGGTTCAATAAAACTGTTTGCTTTATCAACTGGCAAAACAAATTGTGTGACATTGACCTTGGCATCTTTATCCGAATAAATTTTCTCTAAAACTTCTGGAGGAATGTCATTGGTTCGTTCAAATTTTGGAAACCAAATCGTACTTTCCTGTCAGATCTTTTCGATTTTGGAATAATTGACGAATTTAATCGGATATTCATCATCAGATAAAATCTTATCGGAGCCTTGCATCCGATAGAAAATTTTGACAGGTTTGTCACACGATTCGTTGCTCATTTCATTAGGTTTTTCACATTTAATCTCATTTATCTTTTCAACCGGTTTCACCACATTTTTCTCAAATTTAGTTTCAGTTTTCTTATCAACCGGTTTAATCACATTTTTCTCAATTTTCTTTACCTCTTTCTTTTCAACACCCTTACCAACAGACTTTTCGGTTTTCTTAACAACATTCTTTCGATGAGCATTTGCCATGGGATGAACGATCTGAGATGGTGAGACTGGCTCAGTAGTGATTATATGATTTTCATCAGAGATATCACTATCATTTTCAACCTTCTCAGATGGTTCATCTTCTTCATCTGAATCATCAGTAGCGACCACACCCTCATTGTTTCCCAAAACAGGTCTTACATCAGAATACGGATCTCCGACACTAGAAGTGTTGGGCTCGTTTTCTGATGTGGAGTCAGAATTGACTAAAGTCTCCAGTGGTATTGCATGTAAATTGTGGTTTTCAAACAACACCGGAGATGGGACCGCCTTATAGTTTGCACTATTCGACTAGGAGGGTTCTTCTATGATATGGTCAACTACATATGCTATGTGCTTGTAACTCTCTAACTTCTTGTTCACTTTTTCAGCAAAGCACTTGATGGTTGCCATTTCTAACTTAGTGTTTTCCATTTCATTAATATAGTTATTAATGGCAAGTTGTTTAATTGACAATGTCTTATTAAGTTCAGACACATCCTTTTTGTAACCATCAAGAACTTTGTTGAAATCTTTTAAATCTTTTTGATAAATCTGACAGTTTATTTTGGCACTCTCAAGTTGGACCCTGAGAAGCTTATTTTCATTTGTCAGTTTTTCAAAATCAGCACATTTAACACATTTAACACACACTTTAGATTGAGATTCAGAACTTACCGGTTTAGGAGGTTCTGTCATTGCCATCAAAGCGAAGTGAGCTTCCTTCCCTGCGAAGAATTTGGAGTAATCAATCATGGTGCACGCATCATCCACCCTACATGACTTGCGGGTCATAAGGAAATCAGCTTCTGCTAGCAATTGATCAATGTCATCATCTAGTGAATTCACACTAGCTTCCGAATCAGAATCACTCTCCATATCCGAATAAGCTGAATCATAGTGTTCTCCAACATCCGTGACAGAATCAAGAATCATACCAGATTTCTTGTCTTCACTCTCAGCAATCACATCCTCATTCACTTCCTCAATTTTCAACTCTGACACTTTCTCAATCACAACCTCCTCTTCAATCTCCTCATTCTCATCCAAACTCATCTTCTGTGCCACACAAGCCACGTTTCCAGCAGTAATCTCATCCACCCCCAATTGCATACCTGTCCAATCAAAACCTTCATCTTTTTGAATCACTAATGCTTGGTTTTGATTGTCAGTTTGGTTTTGGTTTTGAGTGTTAGGTGTAGAGATAGGAACAATGGTTCGGTTTGGATTTTGTTGAGGTTGGTTTTGAGTTGTGGGTTGTCTAGTGTTGGTATTTTGTTGACGGTTCTGGTAATTGTTTTGGGGTTGAAAGCTTGAGATGTTGGGAGTGTTGTATGAAACTTGATTTTGGTTTTGGTTTTGTCTGTTTTGGTAGGTTGAGTTGAACGGGTTTCAATTACCTTGTTGTGCTGGCTGTGTACACTCTCTTTTAAAATGACCCTTCTCTCCACAATTGAAGCATGTGACATTGGCTTTGTTGAAGCCGTATGTGGTGTTTGGAGAAGTTGAGAGGTCAGTTCTTCCAGTCTTCTGAATAAAGTTAGTGGCTCTCCTCATTATGCTTGCAAAAGCCCACTGAATGTCCATAAGCTCCATCTCCTCTTTGTCGATTTGTGCGTAGTCCTCATTGGTGAGATTGTTGTTACCAATCTGACTCGCAACCAAACCGTTCGAGGACTCTAACACAATCGGGCTTTGATTTGATTGTGCTTGAGTAATCTGCATCTGATTCTTGTGAGAAGTATATTGTTGCTGTTGTTGAGGTTGACTTGCTGTGTAGCAGGGAGCTTGTTGTAATGGTGAAAAAGGTCGAATAAAGTTTAGTGTTTGATAAGATTGTTGTGTGTATGATGGTGTGTATGACAAAGTTTGGGCAAGATAGTTGATGGGTGCTTTTGTGGGTTCAACAACATTGGATACACATGCAATGTGAGGAGCAACATTGGAAGTAGTGCTTGAAGCAGAAAGAGAGTTAGATGTACCACTCACATACAGATCTGGATTCTGTGGAATCTGAGCTCTCTTGGCTTTCCTCTTCTCCTCCATTTCTTTGTTTTCCAGCTTTTGAATGAACTCGTTGATAGTCCAATACTGGTAGGCATCCTTTTCCTTCAACACTTCAATGTGTTGGTTCCAGTAGGGTGGTAAAGCATCAGCAAATTTATCCACCAATTCTGACATTGGTATGCTCATCTCATAGCTCGACAGTTCTGTGAGCAAATGGCAATACCGTGGAACCAACTCTTTTAGGGTCTCATTGCCCATGTAGCTAATGTTCTCAAATTCTTTCCGAAGCTCTTCCATTCTCAGCTTCCTTGTCTTCTCATTACCATCATGTCGGTTTCTCAGCATATCCCACAATTGCTTAGATGTTGTACACGATCCAAACTAATGCAGCAAATCAGTGTTAATCGCCTGGGATAGCTGAGAAAATGCCTTCTTCTCTATCGCAAACCTCTTTTTCTCATCATCCGCCAAATTCTCCAAAGGTATCAGTTCCCCAATATTCTCCAGAATAGGAGCAACATACCCCTTTACTATCATCTGACATGCCTCGGCTCCCTCAAGTCCTTGTCCCTCCACATAGATTTTGAACTTCGTCTTCCATGTGTTGTACTCCCTCATGTCCATTAGCTTTGGTGGACGATTGCCGCTTCCTGAGGATAGATCATGAATAAGTGTGGATATGACATTGGTCGTCTGCGAATGAACTGCAGCTGGTGCTACTCCCCAATAGTTGTCAATAGGTTGTTGTAATGGTTGAACAACTTGTTGAGGAGCCGAACTAGACATAGCCATGTAATTGATTGGCTGGGATGGTGGACTAGTCTTCTGGGCTGCAACCGACCATGGATCTTGTGTTGTCTGCTGTTGTGGTGCTTGAGTAGGTCTTGGCGTTGTTGGGAAGTTCCACATCTTAACCTGTAAACGTTTAAACACGATAAGATTAGAAATGTTTTAAAACAGGATACTCTTTCGTATGATCGAACGTGCGAATGAGAAATAATCTTCTCCTTCGACCGTTTTGATTGATACGAATGTGGACTAAAATCACAAAATCTCTTTCGACCGCTTCTTTCCCTCGTTCGACCGTTTTCCTCTTCCTCCGACCGTTCGATCAATCGAAGGTAACACCAATGGGCGAATGAACAAAATAAGCAATGAAAGTCTACGTTCGACCACTAAAACACCTCCTTCGACCACAAAATCCCTCTTTCGACCAAAATAAATTCCACTTTCGACCACTCTGTAACACCCCAACCGATGGCGGAAACATCGGGATGTCACTTATTGATGATTGTTCAGTAGCTCATGGTGAATAATAAATCTCATTAAATAATTTAAATAAGTTACATACAATTGTTCTAAGAATTTGTACATCAAATCGAATAAAACTATGCAAACATCTTCAAGCATCAATTCAAATCTTCAAGCAAGTAGAACCTGAAACATGTTAAGTTGAAAATATTTTGGGTCAACAAAGGTTGGTGAGAATTACATAGGTTTTGATAATTGAAATAGAATTTGTTTGTGCAATTCATGTGTCATGGCAATCCAGTCCATATGCGAAAACATACTAGAAGTAAATCGAGTGCATAATCAACCTTGTGACTGTTGTATTGTGGTACATCCCATACGCTCATGGTTCACTCGTTTAAATTGCAGTAACAAACACCCACGCAACCTTTGTAGGAGGCACGTATCCGGGTGGGATTGTCAGTCCAATAGATCTATCAATGTATACCGTTTGGTTGATGAATGTTTATGCTAGAATTGTGCTTACTGTAACAGCGCGAAAATTTTTCCCCAAATTTTAATGTAAACGCCCCTATTTTCGTTACGTTTTATACAAACGTGCCTAAGTCTCCGTTATCCTAACTCATAATTTATATATATATATTTATATATATATATATATATATATAAATGTTTATAATAATAATAATAATAATAATAATAATAATAATATTGAAAAAAAAAAAAAGAGTTTAGATTTGTAGTTAGTATTGTAAACCATCCTTTGTTAATCCAAGCCCAAACCCTTGTGACTGTTTGAATTTCTGAAGCCCAACCCAACTAATCCAGCCCACACCCCTTTGATCCGGCCCATACCCCCCCCCCCCCCCTTCATCTATAAAAAAAAAAAAACGGGTGCTTATGACGGGGATCGAACCCGGGTTACTCCACACACATACACACGCACTAACCAACTACTCCACACCCTTCCATTTGATATAAGCCCAACGTATATTATATTTATGCACACTTTAACCCCTCCTTGTTCCTCCCTGTGGACGCGCACAGCAACAGCAGCGATGCTTTTATATATATTTTTTTTTTCTTTCTTTTGACCCTTTAATTGGTTTAATTAACTCATGATTAATCATGGTTGACTTAGGAAACGTGATTATCGGCCCATCCTTCATCAAATACGCGTATAATTCAAACCAATTTGACCAAAATCATTGATTATTCACGCGTGTGTATTCAAACGGGTCAAAACTTACCAAAACGAACACCAAGCTACTACACTATAAATTGAACAGCCCCTAACCATTACCACTCGCCATTATCTCTTTCTCCATCCCCAATTTTACTTAAAATCTTCTGTCTTAGTTATGTTCTTTGCATTTTGACTTTTAGAGTTGACCACTCAATCGTACTCGTTTCTACACTGTAAGTCTAATCTTTTATGTGGGTTTTGATCACCGGCGTGCACACATCAAAAGCCCTAAGATCAATTGGGCTATTGATGTGTGTAACAGATTATTGCTAGAACTAGGGTTCATGTGTATGAAATTGGGGATAATGGTTCTGCTACTATGTGTATTTAATTATTTCAAAACAACATTCAACACCAACTGATCATCAGACCAGTTGGTTGGCCTTCTTTCACAAAGACTTGAACCGGCCAGATGGCCAGGTTCGAGTCTTAGCAACACCATTCTTTTTTCTTTTGTTGTTATAAAGCTTAACTTATATATATAATCATTTGTATATTCAAAATTCATTTTAAAATACCAAAACCCTTTTATAAATTCTACAAAAATTATATCATGTTGATCTGAGATAAAAGTTCAACACCCAATTTTTAGTTTTCAAAAATTTATTTATTTAATATATATAATAAATAAATCAAGTTTATTCTATTTTATTTATAAAAATCTATAAATATATCAAAACGATCTTATTAATTTCCACAAAAATTATCCTAAGTTTTTATAACATTAAGCTTTTCAGAAATGATTTTTATTTCAGAAAAATCATTGATTTAATATTTTTAATCAATTTTTGTTAGTTTTAGTCATAATTAAATCATAAAAAATTCAATTTTTGTTATTTTTGCACCAAAATTTTATACAAATTATTTCTGATCATTTAGAACAGAAATATGAATTTTAAACTAAAAATTATTTAATTTTAATATTTTTAAATATTAAAGTTAGATTTTGACAATTTGTTATAAATAGATTAAATAATCTATTTTAAAGAAAATAATTTCATAAAAATTATTTTTATACTTTAAACACATTCTTGTGACCATCCTAGATTTAACATTTATAAAAAGATTTTTAGTTATTTATTTACTAAATTTCTCTCAATTGGCGAATATTTTTAATATTAATCAAACGAGCATTTATCCCCAATTCGAAGCCCTAGAACTTAAACATTTGTAGACTTGTTAGACTTAGACATATTTATTACCTCATTTTAGGGTGATACTTGATACATTTGGTCAACACATTTCTCAACAGATATAACATTTTACCAAGGTGAGTTTACATAGCCCCTTTTCACTTTTACATTTTTGGGGTGAAACATGTTTATAACATCATCATTGCAATTCAATCATCAATGTGTCTATGTGTTTTCTATGTTGCATTATGTCTTGAGCATGATTAGAGTAAGCATCATTCTAGCATAATCATTAACATTGATCAAGCCGACGGTATACATTGATAGATCTATTGGACTGACAATCCCACCCGGATACGTGCCTCCTACAAAGGTTACGTGGGTGTTTGTTATCGTATAACATATTGGACCATGAGCGTATGGTATGTATCATATTATAACAGTCATCAGGGTTGATTATGCACTCGATTTATTTCTAGTATGTTCTCACATATGGACTAGATTGACATGACACATGAATTGCACATCATTTTTATTCAATTATCAAAAACCTATGTAATTCTCACCAACTTTTGTTGACCCAAAACATTTTCAACTTAACATGTTTCAGGTCCTATTTGCTTGAAGATTTGAATTGATGCTTGAAGATATGTGTTTAGTTTTATTCAATTTGATGTACAAATTCTAGAACTATTGTATGTAATTCATTTAAATCATTTAATGGAATCTATTATTCACCATGAGCTACTGAACAATCATCATTACGTGACATCCCGATGTTTCCGCCATCGGTTGGGGTGTTACAGATTGGTATCAGAGCCATGGTTATAGGGAATTAGGTTATTAGAAAAATAATCTAGTCTATAACCATAGGATTTAACCAGTACTTGTTTCTCTTACTTGCTATTCTCTATCTCCCTCTTACTTCTTATCCCTACCTTCATCCTTACAAGAAGGCTGCTCTCCAACAGTGGATCTACTCTTAGACTAATAGGATAAAATCCTCAGGTTTAACCTGAACCCCCTTGAGATCTCGTCGAAGTTCTAGATCTTAATAACGAACACGTGCAATCTGGAAGGGTGAACGCCTGTATTCTGAGTCTTCTGTCTAGGCTGGCATTGCGCATATATCCCAATCAGACGAGGGACCCGGATGCCTACCTGGGAATTCTCGGGATGAGTGTTCACTTATAGGCTAAAGCATGTCTTCATATGTTATTAGAATCTGGAGTCTTTGATAAGTCAACGTTTTCGTTTATTCATTTTAATTAATGAATAAATGATTATATTCCTTATTCATTTCATGCCACATTGAACCTTCATTGTGTCCCTTACGGATCATGTCTCCACGTCGTAGCACTCGCAATAACAGTGGTGAAAACCAAGAGGAAAGTAACAACAACCACAATACCAACCACGACAACAACAAAAACAACAAAGGTGTTGATGCCCGACTGGCTGCGATTATCCACAACCCTGCTCAGGTTACTAATCCTAATCGTCCTGGTAATTTCAACTATGGTCAATGCTATGAATGTGGAAACCCAAATCACTACCGTAACCGATGCCCTAAACTAAACCGAGACCAAGACCCTCCAGCTACTTAACAGCAAGTTCCACCATTTAAATGTGGTTTGTTTATAATTCTATGTAATGGCGTTTTTGATTCAAGTAATAAATTCAAGTATTATCATAACATCTGTGTGTATGCTTGTTTGAATGTGAACTAATTGCTATATCTATAATCATACTTGCTTACTTGTACAACAATTAGTTGACTACCAAACAATCTACTTAACGATTGGTAGAGGTCATCATGTCTTTCCAACAGTCGGGAGAGGCCCTACCACCTGCTCAACGACTGGTGGAGACTATCAGACTTGCTCAACAATTGGAAGAGTCGTAGAAGGACGCAAAACCCTAAACGTAAGGTAAATTGGGGATTACGGTCCGGAACGTAATCGTGAATTTACAGGTACGTTAAGGTGGTGTGGAATTCTATCAAAATTTTCGGTAGTTAACCAAATGTAAAGTCTAGATATCTAGTAGTTCATTTAGTAAATCAACTCACACGTAACACGCCTCCTATCCACGCTATCCGAGACAGGTTACTCTATTCATTGTCATGCCCTAACATAAAATTTTTCAAGTCACACCCGTCCTAATTTTTATCCAACCCCCTTCAACCCTGGTTTTCTCTTAATTCGGGACGAAGTTCCTAAAAGTAGGGGAGACTGTAACAGCGCGAAAATTTTTCCCCAAATTTTAATGTAAACGCCCCTATTTTCGTTACGTTTTATACAAACGTGCCTAAGTCTCCGTTATCCTAACTCATAATTTATATATATATATTTATATATATATATATATAAATGTTTATAATAATAATAATAATAATAATAATAATATTGAAAAAAAAAAAAAAGAGTTTAGATTTGTAGTTAGTATTGTAAACCATCCTTTGTTAATCCAAGCCCAAACCCTTGTGACTGTTTGCATTTCTGAAGCCCAACCCAACTAATCCAGCCCACACCCCTTTGATCCGGCCCATACCCCCCCTTCATCTATAAAAAAATAAACGGGTGCTTATGACGGGGATCGAACCCGGGTTACTCCACACACATACACACGCACTAACCAACTACTCCACACCCTTCCATTTGATATAAGCCCAACGTATATTATATTTATGCACACTTTAACCCCTCCTTGTTCCTCCTTGTGGACGCGCACAGCAACAGCAGCGATGCTTTTATATATTTTTTTTTCTTTCTTTTGACCCTTTAATTGGTTTAATTAACTCATGATTAATCATGGTTGACTTAGGAAACGTGATTATCGG
This sequence comes from Ambrosia trifida, assembly GCA_028751855.1. Lineage (NCBI taxonomy): Eukaryota > Viridiplantae > Streptophyta > Magnoliopsida > Asterales > Asteraceae > Ambrosia > Ambrosia trifida. The sequence continues at coordinate 55,842,023 of CM054129.1, read as the reverse complement.
CCCATCCTTCATCAAATACGCGTATAATTCAAACCAATTTGACCAAAATCATTGATTATTCACGCGTGTGTATTCAAACGGGTCAAAACTTACCAAAACGAACACCAAGCTACTACACTATAAATTGAACAGCCCCTAACCATTACCACTCGCCATTATCTCTTTCTCCATCCCCAATTTTACTTAAAATCTTCTGTCTTAGTTATGTTCTTCGCATTTTGACTTTTAGAGTTGACCACTCAATCGTACTCGTTTCTACACTGTAAGTCTAATCTTTTATGTGGGTTTTGATCACCGGCGTGCACACATCAAAAGCCCTAAGATCAATTGGGCTATTGATGTGTGTAACAGATTATTGCTAGAACTAGGGTTCATGTGTATGAAATTGGGGATAATGGTTCTGCTACTATGTGTATTTAATTATTTCAAAACAACATTCAACACCAACTGATCATCAGACCAGTTGGTTGGCCTTCTTTCACAAAGACTTGAACCGGCCAGATGGCCAGGTTCGAGTCTTAGCAACACCATTCTTTTTTCTTTTGTTGTTATAAAGCTTAACTTATATATATAATCATTTGTATATTCAAAATTCATTTTAAAATACCAAAACCCTTTTATAAATTCTACAAAAATTATATCATGTTGATCTGAGATAAAAGTTCAACACCCAATTTTTAGTTTTCAAAAATTTATTTATTTAATATATATAATAAATAAATCAAGTTTATTCTATTTTATTTATAAAAATCTATAAATATATCAAAACGATCTTATTAATTTCCACAAAAATTATCCTAAGTTTTTATAACATTAAGCTTTTCAGAAATGATTTTTATTTCAGAAAAATCATTGATTTAATATTTTTAATCAATTTTTGTTAGTTTTAGTCATAATTAAATCATAAAAAATTCAATTTTTGTTATTTTTGCACCAAAATTTTATACAAATTATTTCTGATCATTTAGAACAGAAATATGAATTTTAAACTAAAAATTATTTAATTTTAATATTTTTAAATATTAAAGTTAGATTTTGACAATTTGTTATAAATAGATTAAATAATCTATTTTAAAGAAAATAATTTCATAAAAATTATTTTTATACTTTAAACACATTCTTGTGACCATCCTAGATTTAACATTTATAAAAAGATTTTTAGTTATTTATTTACTAAATTTCTCTCAATTGGCGAATATTTTTAATATTAATCAAACGAGCATTTATCCCCAATTCGAAGCCCTAGAACTTAAACATTTGTAGACTTGTTAGACTTAGACATATTTATTACCTCATTTTAGGGTGATACTTGATACATTTGGTCAACACATTTCTCAACAGATATAACATTTTACCAAGGTGAGTTTACATAGCCCCTTTTCACTTTTACATTTTTGGGGTGAAACATGTTTATAACATCATCATTGCAATTCAATCATCAATGTGTCTATGTGTTTTCTATGTTGCATTATGTCTTGAGCATGATTAGAGTAAGCATCATTCTAGCATAATCATTAACATTGATCAAGCCGACGGTATACATTGATAGATCTATTGGACTGACAATCCCACCCGGATACGTGCCTCCTACAAAGGTTACGTGGGTGTTTGTTATCGTATAACATATTGGACCATGAGCGTATGGTATGTATCATATTATAACAGTCATCAGGGTTGATTATGCACTCGATTTATTTCTAGTATGTTCTCACATATGGACTAGATTGACATGACACATGAATTGCACATCATTTTTATTCAATTATCAAAAACCTATGTAATTCTCACCAACTTTTGTTGACCCAAAACATTTTCAACTTAACATGTTTCAGGTCCTATTTGCTTGAAGATTTGAATTGATGCTTGAAGATATGTGTTTAGTTTTATTCAATTTGATGTACAAATTCTAGAACTATTGTATGTAATTCATTTAAATCATTTAATGGAATCTATTATTCACCATGAGCTACTGAACAATCATCATTACGTGACATCCCGATGTTTCCGCCATCGGTTGGGGTGTTACACTTACCCTAGTCATGTTCAAGACATAATGCAACATAGAAATACACATAGACACATTGATGATTGAATTGCATGAATATTGTTGTAACATGTTTCACCCCAAAAATGGTGATAAATAGAAAAGGGGCTATGTAAAACTCACCTTAGCAAAATGTTATGTCTCGTAAAAAAAATAGAATAATGTGTTGTGAATGTATGCGAGGCGAATCCCAAAGACTCAACAACGTAGCTAGTCCAAATTGAAGAAAACGAAAAAGAAAGAATATCAAGCTTCTAATTCGCCAATTACAAGAGCTTATAATCAAAGCTTCAATTGTAGAAGTAATAGACTATAGAAGAAAGGTATGAGGGAAAGTTTAATCGGATTGAAACAATCGATTTAGAGGTGCAAAGTATAATGGGTCATAGGTGGGTTTTTATACTAGTTTTGGAGTCAATTAGCCATTAAAATTGGTCAACACCATAAAGTAAGGTTTTATGATGAATTGACTATTTGACTAAGACTTTGACTATTTGACTCAAGGCTTTATTTAAAAAAAAAAAATCTTGTATGTGAAAAAAAAAAGAATTTAGAATCATATTATTATTATTATTATTATTATTATTATTATTTATATACATTTATGTATATAAGTTGTGAGTTAGGATAAATAAAGACTTAGGCACATTTGTATAATATTAATGATAAAGGTGTAATAATAAAAAATATATATATATAAGGGCTTTTTATGTATTAAAATTTTGGGGAAAATTTTGCGATGTTACAGTCTCCCCTACTTTTGAAAGCTTCGTCCCGAAGTTTATTGAAAACACAGGGTTGAAGGTGATTGGGTAGAAATTAGGACAAGGGTGGTTTGGGAAGTTTCGAGTTAAGGCATGACATAAATTTATAGGTAACAGAATAAACTGTTTCGAATAATTTGGGTAAGAGTTTTGATATGTGTGAGTTTTAAGGGTTGGATTAGGTTCATCTGAAATAGCAAGGAGAATAAGAATCTTAAGTTTTAGGACTCCTAAAAGAAATGCATGAGTTGATTGACTATAGAAAGACTAAATGAACTACCAGGTAACTAGAGTTTATAATTGGTTATTTACTGAAAACCTTGATAGAATTTACACTACCTTAACGTACCTGTAAATTCATGATTACGTTCCGGACCGCAATCACCAATTTACCTTACATTAAAGTTTTGCGTCCTTCTATATCTCCACCGATTCTTGAGCAGGTCCGATAGCCTCCACCAGTCGTGGAGTAGGTTGTAGGGCCTCTCCCGACTGTTGAAAAGGCATAATGACCTCTACCAATCGTTGAGTAGGTTCGATAGCCTCCACCAGCCGTGGAGCAGGTTGTAGGGCCTCTCCCGACTGTTGAAAAGGCATGATGACCTCTATTAAGTGCAGCATTTATTATACACATAGGTTGCAAAATGATAACATGTTTATGCAAGCAAGTATAACAAGCACAGTATATGAGTTGTAGTTGTATTGATTTATATAATTAGTTCACATTCAAACAATCATGCACCATGTAACAACTCTCAGACAAATATTTTATTACTTGAATCAAATAGCGTCAATACATAGAATAAAAGCAACCAATAGTCAAATGGTGAGACTTGCGGTTAGGTAGCTGGAGGATCTTGATCTCTGTTTAGTTTAGGGCATCGGTTACGGAAGTGATTTGGGTAATGAATGTTCAATAAGATATGGGTTGAATGAAGGACAATGAGGTAATATAAGGAATGTAATCATTTATTCATTTAATTAAAACGAATAAACGAAAACGTTGACTTATCAAAGATTCTAAATTCTAATAACATATGAAGACATGCTTTAGCCTATAAGTGAACACTCATCCCGAGAATTCCCAGGTAGGCATCCGGGTCCCTCGTCTGATTGGGATATATGCGCAATGCCAGCCTAGACAGAAGACTCAGAATACAGGCGTTCACCCTTCCAGATTGCACGTGTTCGTTATTAAAATCCAGAACTTCGACGAGATCTCAAGGTGGTTCAGGCTAAACCTGAGGATTTTGTCCTATTAGTCTAAGAGTAGATCCAATGGTGGAAAGCAACCTTCTTGTAAGGATAAAAGTATGGATAAGAAGTAGGAGGGAGATAGAGAATAGCAAGTAAAAGAAGCAAGTACTGGTTAAATCCTATGGTTATAGACTAGATTATTTTTTTTCTAATAACCTAATTCCCTATAACCTAGCTCTGATACCAATCTGTAACACCCCAACCGATGGCGGAAACATCGGGATGTCACTTATTGATGATTGTTCAGTAGCTCATGGTGAATAATAAATCTCATTAAATAATTTAAATAAGTTACATACAATTGTTCTAAGAATTTGTACATCAAATCGAATAAAACTATGCAAACATCTTCAAGCATCAATTCAAATCTTCAAGCAAGTAGAACCTGAAACATGTTAAGTTGAAAATATTTTGGGTCAACAAAAGTTGGTGAGAATTACATAGGTTTTGATAATTGAAATAGAATTTGTTTGTGCAATTCATGTGTCATGGCAATCCAGTCCATATGCGAAAACATACTAGAAGTAAATCGAGTGCATAATCAACCTTGTGACTGTTGTATTGTGGTACATCCCATACGCTCATGGTTCACTCGTTTAAATTGCAGTAACAAACACCCACGCAACCTTTGTAGGAGGCACGTATCCGGGTGGGATTGTCAGTCCAATAGATCTATCAATGTATACCGTTTGGTTGATGAATGTTTATGCTAGAATTGTGCTTACCCTAATCATGTTCAAGACATAATGCAACATAGAAATACACATAGACACATTGATGATTGAATTGCATGAATATTGTTGTAACATGTTTCACCCCAAAAATGGTGATAAATAGAAAAGGGGCTATGTAAAACTCACCTTAGCAAAATGTTATGTCTCGTAAAAAAAATAGAATAATGTGTTGTGAATGTATGCGAGGCGAATCCCAAAGACTCAACAACGTAGCTAGTCCAAATTGAAGAAAACGAAAAAGAAAGAATATCAAGCTTCCAATTCGCCAATAACAAGAGCTTATAATCAAAGCTTCAATTGTAGAAGTAATAGACTATAGAAGAAAGGTATGAGGGAATGTTTAATCGGATTGAAACAATCGATTTAGAGGTGCAAAGTATAATGGGTCATAGGTGGGTTTTTATACTAGTTTTGGAGTCAATTAGCCATTAAAATTGGTCAACACCATAAAGTAAGGTTTTATGATGAATTGACTATTTGACTAAGAGTTTGACTAGGAATTTGACTATTTGACTCAAGACTTTATTTAAAAAAAAATCTTGTATGTGAAAAAAAAAAAAGAATTTAGAATCATATTATTAGTATTATTATTATTTATATACATTTATGTATATAAGTTGTGAGTTAGGATAAATAAAGACTTAGGCACATTTGTATAATATTAATGATAAAGGTGTAATAATAAAAAATATATATATATAAGGGCTTTTTATGTATTAAAATTTTGGGGAAAATTTTGCGATGTTACAGTCTCCCCTACTTTTGGAAGCTTCGTCCCGAAGTTTATTGAAAACACAGGGTTGAAGGTGATTGGGTAGAAATTGGGACAAGGGTGGTTTGGGAAGTTTCGAGTTAAGGCATGACATAAATTTATAGGTAACAGAATAAACTGTTTCGAATAATTTGGGTAAGAGTTTTGATAAAGGTGTAATAATAAAAAATATATATATAAGGGCTTTTTATGTATTAAAATTTTGGGGAAAATTTTGCGATGTTACACACTCTCTCTCTTTCGACCCCTGAGAATTCAAAAACGGTTATTCTTTGAAAATCCGTTAATTTTGATCATGTTTATCAAATGTTGATGGATTTTGATGATCTAAATCAGGTTTTGAATCGGAATTGATTTCGAACAACTTTAATGAAGAGAATTACCCAATTTAACCTTGAAATCAAGTTGTAATCAATCAAAATCTTATCACATTAGTTTGTTCAATGAAAACAGAAACTTTTTGATCAAAATTGGGTCCAAATCAACTGAGAAACTATTAATTTGTGGTTGTTTGATCCAGAATGGCTCTGATACCACTTTGTATGTGCGTGAATGGATCGTATAACAACAAAGAATGATCAAACAAGTTAGTTTTAGGTGCGGAATCCCTAAAACAATCACAAAATAATAGTTAAACAGATTAAAACAAGCAGATCATTTTCAAAAGCTTTTCATTAATTAACAACTCGATTACACGTTGAAAGATGATTACAAACAGGGTGAGAACGTGAAAAGAGCTAAACACAACACTAGAGAGAATATCAGAAAGTGGAGGGAATAATAATGACAAAAGTTACATTCAAAAATCAAGCTTGTCTATTTATAGACTGCGCATTCGCCCATTTGATTCATGCGAATGTGCAGGTTCGCCCAATCTGTCTGGTCGAACCAAGCCACACAATAAACACTATACACATTCGACCAAAAAGTTCTTCCTTCGCACCTTCTAATCTTCATTCGCACCTTCTGAAACTCTCCTTCGCACCAACGACAAATCACAAAAACAAGTTTGTTGTTCAATCCGAAGCACTAGTCGCACAATTGCATCTACATTAAACTCTCAGGAGCTGGTTCCTTCGAGTAAGTCGGTTCAATAAAACTGTTTTCTTTATCAACTGGCAAAACAAATTGTGTGACATTGACCTTGGCATCTTTATCCGAATAAATTTTCTCTAAAACTTCCTGAGGAATGTCATTGGTTCGTTCAAATTTTGGAAACCAAATCGTACTTTCCTGCCAGATCTTTTCGATTTTGGAATAATTGATGAATTTAATCGGATATTCATCATCAGATAAAATCTTATCGGAGCCTTGCATCCGATAGAAAATTTTGACAGGTTTGTCACACGATTCGTTGCTCATTTCATTAGGTTTTTCACATTTAATCTCATTTTTCTTTTCAACTGGTTTCACCACATTTTTCTCAAATTTAGTTTCAGTTTTCTTATCAACCGGTTTAATCACATTTTTCTCAATTTTCTTTACCTCTTTCTTTTCAACACCCTTACCAACAGACTTTTCGGTTTTCTTAACAACATTCTTTCGATGAGCATTTGCCATGGGATGAACGATCTGAGATGGTGAGACTAGCTCAGTAGTGATTATATGATTTTCATCAGAGATATCACTATCATTTTCAACCTTCTCAGATGGTTCATCTTCTTCATCTGAATCATCAGTAGCGACCACACCCTCATTGTTTCCCAAAACAGGTCTTACATCAGAATACGGATCTCCGACACTAGAAGTGTTGGGCTCGTTTTCTGATGTGGAGTCAGAATTGACTAAAGTCTCCGGTGGTATTCCATGTAAATTGTGGTTTTCAAACAACACCGGAGATGGGACCGCCTTATAGTTTGCACTATTCGACTAGGAGGGTTCTTCTATGATATGGTCAACTACATATGCTATGTGCTTGTAACTCTCTAACTTCTTGTTCACTTTTTCAGCAAAGCACTTGATGGTTGCCATTTCTAACTTAGTGTTTTCCATTTCATTAATATAGTTATTAATGGCAAGTTGTTTAATTGACAATGTCTTTTTAAGTTCAGACACATCCTTTTTGTAACCATCAAGAACTTTGTTGAAATCTTTTAAATCTTTTTGATAAATCTGACAGTTTATTTTGGCACTCTCAAGTTGGACCTTGAGACGCTTATTTTCATCTGTCAGTTTTTCAAAATCAGCACATTTAACACATTTAACACACACTTTAGATTGAGATTCAGAACTTACCGGTTTAGGAGGTTCTGTCATTGCCATCAAAGCGAAGTGAGCTTCCTTCCCTGCGAAGAATTTGGAGTAATCAATCATGGTGCACGCATCATCCACCATACATGACTTGCGGGTCATAAGGAAATCAGCTTCTGCTAGCAATTGATCAATGTCATCATCTAGTGAATTCACACTAGCTTCCGAATCAGAATCACTCTCCATATCCGAATAAGCTGAATCATAGTGTTCTCCAACATCCGTGACAGAATCAAGAATCATACCAGATTTCTTGTCTTCACTCTCAGCAATCACATCCTCATTCACTTCCTCAATTTTCAACTCTGACACTTTCTCAATCACAACCTCCTCTTCAATCTCCTCATTCTCATCCAAACTCATCTTCTGTGCCACACAAGCCACGTTTCCAGCAGTAATCTCCTCCACCCCCAATTGCATACCCGTCCAATCAAAATCTTCATCTTTTTGAATCACTAATGCTTGGTTTTGATTGTCAGTTTGGTTTTGGTTTTGAGTGTTAGGTGTAGAGATAGGAACAATGGTTCGGTTTGGATTTTGTTGAGGTTGGTTTTGAGTTGTGGGTTGTCTAGTGTTGGTATTTTGTTTACGGTTCTGGTAATTGTTTTGGGGTTGAAAGCTTGAGATGTTGGGACTGTTGTATGAAACTTGATTTTGGTTTTGGTTTTGTCTGTTTTGGTAGGTTGAATTGAACGGGTTTCGATTACCTTGCTGTGCTGGCTGTGTACACTCTCTTTTAAAATGACCCTTCTCTCCACAATTGAAGCATGTGACTTTGGCTTCGTTGAAGCCGTATGTGGAGTTTGGAGAAGTTGAGAGGTCAGTTCTTCGAGTCTTCTGAATAAAGTCAGTGGCTCTCCACATTATGCTTGCAAAAGCCCACTGAATGTCCATAAGCTCCATCTCCTCTTTGTCGATTTGTGCGTAGTCCTCATTGGTGAGATTGTTGTTACCAATCTGACTTGCAACCAAACCGTTATATGATACAACTATAGCAGACACTAAAGCAACATGCTGTTGAGCAATTTCAACAGTCACATTGTTAAGATTCGAGGTCTCTAACACAATCGGGCTTTGATTTGATTGTGCTTGAGTAATCTGCATCTGATTCATGTGAGAAGTATATTGTTGTTGTTGTTGAGGTTGACTTGCTGTGTAGCAGGGAGCTTGTTGTAATGGTGAAAAGGTGGAATAAAGTTTGGTGTTTGATAAGATTGTTGTGTGTATGATGGTGTGTATGACGAAGTTTGGGCAAGATAGTTGATGGGTGCTTTTGTGGGTTCAACAACATTGGATACACATTCAATGTGAGGAGCAACATTAGAAGTAGTACTTGAAGCAGAAAGAGAGTTAGATGTACCACTCACATACAGATCTGGATTCTGTGGAATCTGAGCTCTCTTGGCTTTCCTCTTCTCCTCCATTTCTTTGTTTTCCAGCTTTTGAATGAACTCGTTGATAGTCCAATACTGGTAGGCATCCTTTTCCTTCTACACTTCAATGTGTTGGTAGGGTGGTAAAGCATCAGAAAATTTATCCACCAATTCTGACATTGGTATGCTCATCTCATAGCTCAACAGTTCTGTGAGCAAATGGCAATACCGTGGAACCAACCCTTTTAGGGTCTCATTGCCCATGTAGCTAAAGTTCTCAAATTCTTTCCGAAGCTCTTCCATTCTCAGCTTCCTTGTCTTCTCATTACCATCATGTCGGTTTCTCAGCATATCCCACAATTGTTTGGATGTTGTACACGATCCAAACTGATGCAGCAAATCAGTGTTGATCGCCTGGGATAGCTGAGAAAATGCCTTCTTCTCTATCGCAAACCTCTTTTTCTCATCATCCGCCAAATTCTCCAAAGGTATCGGTTCTCCAATATTCTCCAGAATAGGAGCAACATACCCCTTTACTATCATCTGCCATGCCTCGGCTCCCTCAAGTCCTTGTCCCTCCACATGGATTTTGAACTTCGTCTTCCATGGGTTGTACTCCTTCATGTCCATTAGCTTTGGTGGACGATTGCCGCTTCCTGAGGATAGATCATGAATAAGTGTGGATATGGCATTGGTCGTCTGCGAATGAACTGCAGCTGCTGCTACTCCCCAATAGTTGTCAATAGGTTGTTGTAATGGTTGAACAACTTGTTGAGGAGCCGAACTAGTCATAGCCATGTAATTGATTGGCTGGGATGGTGGACTAGTCTTCTGGGCTGCAACCGACCATGGATCTTGTGTTGTCTGCTGTTGTGGTGCTTGAGTAGGTCTTGGCGTTGTTGGGAAGTTCCACATCTTAACCTGTAAACGTTTAAACACGAAAAGATTAGAAATGTTTTAAAACAGGATACTCTTTCGTATGATCGAACGTGCGAATGAGAAATAATCTTCTCCTTCGACCGTTTTGATTGATACGAATGTGGACTAAAATCACAAAATCTCTTTCGACCGCTTCTTTCTCTCGTTCGACCGTTTTCCTCTTCCTTCGATCAATCGAAGGTAACACCAATGGGCGAATGAACAAAATAAGCAATGAAAGTCTACGGTCGACCACTAAAACACCTCCTTCGACCACAAAATCCCTCTTTCGACCAAAATAAATTCCACTTTCGACCACTCTCTCTCTTTCGACCCCTGAGAATTCAAAAACGGTTATTCTTTGAAAATCCGTTAATTTTGATCATGTTTATCAAATGTTGATGGATTTTGATGATCTAAATCAGGTTTTGAATCGGAATTGATTTCGAACAACTTTAATGAAGAGAATTATCCAATTTAACCTTGAAATCAAGTTGTAATCAATCAAAATCTTATCACATTAGTTTGTTCAATGAAAACAGAAACTTTTTGATCAAAATTGGGTCCAAATCAACTGAGAAACTATTAATTTGTGGTTGTTTGATCCAGAATGGCTCTGATACCACTTTGTATGTGCGTTAATGGATCGTATAACAACAAAGAATGATCAAACAAGTTAATTTTAGGTGCGGAATCCCTAAAACAATCACAAAATAATAGTCAAACAGATTAAAACAAGCAGATCATCATTTTCAAAAGCTTTTCATTAATTAAAAACTCGATTACACGTTGAAAGATCAATACAAACAAGGTGAGAACGTGAAAAGAGCTAAACAAAACACTAAAGAGAATATCAGAAAGTGGAGGGAATAATAATGACCAAAGTTACATTCAAAAATCAAGCTTGTCTATTTATAGACTGCACATTCGCCCATTTGATTCATGCGAATGTGCAGGTTCGCCCAATCTGTCTGGTCGAACCAAGCTATACAATAAACACTATACACATTCGACCAAATGTTCTTCCTTCGCACCTTCTAATCTTCATTCGCACCTTCTAAAACTCTCCTTCGCACCAACGACATTCACCAAAACAAGTTTGTTGTTCAATCCGAAGCACTAGTCGCACAATTGCATCTACATAGGTGGTGTTTTATATAATTTGTGTTGGGATTGAATTAGATAGCCTAGTTGGTCTTGGTGCGTGTGTGTTGTGCTTGACCCGGCTCCCGGTTCCGGTTCGAGTCACGGCATCAGCATAAAATTTTTTGTTTTTTTTTTAACAGAGTGGGGGTGGGAGGGGGACTAGTTGGCCGGGTTTATTGATTGGGCTCACAGCTTGGGCTCAGGTTTGGGATTTGTTGGGTTCAAGGGGTGGGTTTGGTTTGGTTATGGTTTTAGAGATGGTTAAAAATACATGACTAACTTTAAAATTTTTAGACTAAATAAAATCTGAATTTTGTTATTATTATTATTATTATTATTATTATTATTATTATTATTATTATTATTATTATTATGATTATTATTATATATATACTTTTATATATATGTGGCGGGAAAATAAAGGCTTAGGCACATTTGTATAATATAAATGATAAAGATGTAGTAAAAATAAGGGTTTTGAATAAAAATTTGGGGAAAAATTTTGCGATGTTACATTTGGACACTTACAGATTTACCTCCGGGAAGGAAGAAAATAGGAACCAAATGGGTTTTCAAATGTAAAAAGGATGATAGAGGCGTAATCGTAAGAAACAAAGCTCGATTGGTAGTTCAAGGTTTTCATCAAGTCGAAGGAATTGACTACAATGAGATCTATGCACTTGTGGCACGTTTAGAAGCTATTCGTAAGTTTCTAGATTTTGCTTCATATAAGAAATTCAAGGTGTATCAAATGGAAGTCAAGAGTGCGTTTCTATACGGTGTGGTCACGGAAGAGGTATACGTCAGTCAACCTCCAGGCTTTGAAGATCCTATCCACCGGGATAAGGTTTAGGTTCTCAACAAAGCACTTTACGGGTTGCACCAAGCTCCACACCAATGGTATGAGGAGCTAAGCACGTACCTACTGTCCAAAGGATTCAAACGTGGTTTGGTTGAATGTACTCTGTTCACCAAAAGAACAGAGGATGACTTGCTTCTCGTCCAGATATATGTTGAAGATATTAGTTTTGGATCTACTAACGAACTTTTGTGTAGAGAATTTGAAAAAGTAATGCAGGAAAAGTTCGAGATGAGTGCAATGGGGGAAATGCAGTTTTTCCTCAGCTTTCAGGTGGAACAAAGACCAACGGGCATCTTTATCACCAAACCAAATACGTATCTGAAGTCTTGAGCTGGTTCCGGATGGAAGATTCGAAGCCGATGGATACCCCGATCCAACCTAATCACGGGATTGGATTTCACGCTAAGGGGGAGCTGACAGATCCTTTCACATACAGAGCAATCGTTGGATCTCTGATGTATCTCACAGCATCTAGACTAGACATAATGTTCGCTATATGTCTCTGCGCACGTTTCCAATCGAAGCCGAAACAAAGTCATCTTGCAGCCGTCAAACGGATCCTACGATATCTGAAGGGTTGTCTGTCGAAAGGACTTTGGTACCCTAATGATGATAATTTTGACTTTGTTGCTTTTAGTTATGCAGATTGGGGCGGTTGTGATAAAGATAGCAAATCCACAACGGCTGGATGTCAATTCTTGGGGAGCAGGCTCGTGACATGGCAGTGTAAGAAGCAGACAGCAGTAGCATTATCTACTTGCGAAGCAGAATATGTGGCAGCCTCAAGTTGTTGCTCATAGGTTCTGTGGATTCAACAGCAGATGGTTGATTACGGCTTGCAATTTCTAAAAACCCCTATTCTTTGTGACAACGAAGCCGCAATTGCATTAACTAAAGACACGGTTAATCACTCAAAAGCTAAGCATATCCCGATTAAGTATCACTTTATCCGTGATCGTTATGCTAAAGAGTTGATTGATATGGTCAAAATCCACACTGATTACCAACGTGCTGATCTTTTTACCAAAGCTTTTGATAGATCACGATTCGAATTTTTATTAAAAGCTAACGGTATAAAAGAAAAACAAGACTAATCATCATCTCGGTTTATCACCTTTTGTTTTCAAATTTTTTACTGTTTTTCAGAAAATTCAAAAATCCAAAAATATGTTTTACATTTTAGGGGGAGTCGTTATTCAGAAAAACCAAAAACATTGAAAAATCCAAAAACCCATAAAAATCAGAAAAACCCAAAATGATTTTCCTAGATTAAAAGAGGAAATGATTGTACATCATTGGGGATCTGACACATGCTAAAGATTTGAAATGTTATATAAGTCGTGTGTTGAGTCTATGTGATGTGCTGGTAGGTTTCGTAGACCTATTACTGTGTGTTGGATACATACATATCAAACGAATTGTTATGTGGATGAACACCTCATGGACATATGGTCTTAGTACCGTAATTTCGTTTGATAGGGATTTTGTACAAAATTCGAAGGTTTCGGGTCGTTATGTTATTAGTTATCTAGGGATAGCCTATCTGATCTTCTGTCGTAAGGTTTTACAGACCTAGATCAGACAGGGTATCTTTTTAACAGAGCTTTAGTGCCAAAACCTAAAGTTACCGAATTGAGGAACTTTTAATGTATGACAATAATCAAAGATTATCTAATGCATCGTATCTAATCATTGATGCAAAATAGTGATTGATATAAGCCCTCAACCTGGTAGAGTGCATAAGTTACTTTGCAGTATTGATTTGCTGACCTGTACACCTCTGTGCCTCAATACCTTGTAAATTACAGATAACGAAGGCATAATCACGCGTTACAATGAGTATTTGTGCAAAATTTCCTTGATACGGGAGTATGTCGTGTGCGTGGGAACCACAGACAATGGTATTTGTAATATAAATAGCCTTATCAAACACTGCATAACAGTCTGCATGAAAGGTTATGTGGATAACAATATTAGCAGTTGCTGGATCGCACATTGTCTTTAATGATAATAAACACTAAAGATCAACGGTGTGATAAGGTTTCTCAAAAACTGATATGATCCTCTTACCGGAAATCACAAATTGGTTACTGCTTTATGTTTACATTTCTGCATTTTACATTTGTTTATACAAAATATACAAAAACTCTAAAAGATTTTAGGTGTCTTTTAGCATAAATTTCAGAAAAACCAAAAAGATTTTACATTTCTGCGTTATTTTTTATAACTGATGGTGATTGATGGTCGTTTTCTGAAACTTGATGAACCAATTTGAGTTTTGTATCTATCAAATGTGAAATGATGAATGTTTGAAGTTTAAAATGTGTGAATAAGATTGAACGGGATTCGATTTTGAGATTTGGTAAAATTTTCAAAAATTCCAATCTTCATTCGCCCCTTCGGTGGGTCGAATGTGGAATTTTTCTTACATTCGAACCTTTTTAGTTTGGTCGAATGTGAGTGTTCAAGTGCAGTTTTTGTACATTCGAACCCTTTATCTACATTCGAGCCTTTCATTAGGGTCGAATGTAGACAAAGTCTCTCATTCATCGCATCTAACTGGTCGAATGTGGGAGCCTATATATATCCAATTTCACTTTCAAACCCTCATTCGAAATTTTTCAAAATTTTCTGAGATTACCCACCCTTGTTGCCCTTGATTTTCAGACCTTATAACCTTGTTCCTTACTTGTTTCTGATCACTTTCATATCAATTTTACAGGTAATGATCCAGAAACAAGAACAGATTAATGGTTTTTATGTTCGAACCCTTTAGGATGTCTGTTGGACCATTTTGAGATTGCTTTAGGAACAATTGATGATTAAGTTTTGGTTTTAGATAGTTTTAGGGGGAGAGTATGTCAAAATCTAGGGTCATTACAGATTGATTGTGTGTTTTGATTATTCAAAACTGATTGGACCTAGATTTTAATTAAAAACTATCTAAAACTGATCGTTTGTAACAATTGATGGTATACAATGTTTAATAGTATCAATAATCTATTAAATGAATTACATACAATTGTTCTAAAAGGAATTTGTACATCAAATGAGGAACACTAAATATAAATCCTCAAGCATGAACTCTAATCTTCAAGCAACACTATAACCTGAAACATGTTAAGCTGGAAAATATTTTGGGTCAACAAAAGTTGGTAAGAATTACATAGGTTTAAATATTGTGTCATGAATATAAAACTTGTGCAATTCTAGTGTCATGGTAATTCTAGTCCATATGTGAAAACAAACTACTAGGTAAAGCGTTTGCATAATCAACCCTTGTGACATGTTTAATGTGGTCCCTCCCATACGCATATGGTTCACTCGTTTGTGTTTATGTTTCGATAACAATCACCCACGTAATTCCCATATCCGTGGTCCACGTATTTGGATGGGGTTGCCAATCCAATAGATCTATCATTGTGTATCGTCGGCTTGTACGGAGATAATGATTACGCGAGTCTAATTGTGTTTACCAAAGTATTGTTTAAGACATAATGCAACATAGAAATCACACAAGACACTTAATAGAATTGTATATGTTGAGTATAAGTGTTTAACATGTTTCATCCCAAAAATGTAAAACAGTCTAAGGGGCTATGTAAACTCAATTTAATTGTGATGGCGAACTTAGAGGAATCAATGAGGATCAATGAATTGTGTTTGCACCTAAGTTGATTAAGAATGATGACTTAGTGTGTATTAATGGTTGTTCATAGTTATGACGTTCATGCAAATACATATATATATATACACACAAAGATATAGTTCCCAATGTTATTATTTTAAAAATAATAATTAGAATGAAATAAAATTTTGATTTAAAATTCTTGGTAGGTATCTGATCCTTGGTTTTTTTTTTTTTTTTTTTTTGGCAAAATAGTAAATTTATAGAATTGGTTTTATCAAAGAAAGGAACTTTAACAAAATAATATGATAGTGGTTTAAAAAAAGAAAAAAAGGAACCGGGGTCGAACCTTGAACCTGACCCGGCTTTGGAGTTTTATTTATTTGGATATCATACAATCTATGAAAGTCAGAGAGATCTTACATATTGCGGAGACGATTGCGAGGCCTAAGAACATGATCGGAGTTCCAATATTTCTAGCGAGGTTCCGACTTTACGAAGTGTGATCAAAGTAAATTTTTTTTGTGGTTTGAGAGGAAAAAGGTTTAGAAGCTTGGAAATGGATTAAATTTATACGGAGGTGTTCGCGGCTGGTCGAACTGAGTCAACCGGTCATGAATGTGATTTATGAGTTTTGCTAAAATAATCGCTTGATGGGTCTGTAAGTAGGGAAATAAACGCATGAGTTAAATATGGAAGTTTGTTGACGAGTTTGGTGGTCGTAAATGCACCGAATTTGTATTTTGAAGGCGAGTCTAAGATCACCGACGTTAATGTCGGATTTATGTCGGAAAGGGGACTGTGGGGGTGGGAATGTGAACAGTGATGGTGGTATTTGGTCTGAAGTCTATGGCGGCGATGGTTAACCGTACGCTTAAGGGAGGGGGTTGTCGAGAGAGATGGAGGTGGTGTGTATTCGAAACGTGTAAGACACTGTTATTAAATAGTACGGCACGGGTATTTAAAATTTAGAACCCGTGAGTTGGGGCTAGAATTTGAATGTAATTAGGAGTGATTCGATTGACGTAAATGCTTGAAGTTGGCCGTAGGAATCGATGCGTTTGATTGTTGCTTTCCTTTTCTCTCTGTGTTTGTGTACTGGAGGGGGTTATTTATAACGTCCCTGATCTTGATTGGTTCACGTGGCAGCTGATTCAGCATGGGGAAATAAAGTGAAAAGGGGGTGTAGTGGTAGGGGGTTATTTATAATGCCACTATTTCTGATTGGTTGTTTATTTCATCATTTTTTTTAATCTTTTAACTCAAAATAATTAAAATAAAAGACAAATAAATATAAAAAAATTACAAATAATATTAAAAACAAAGTTACAACTAATATTAAAAAAAAAGTTACAACTAATATTAAAAAAAAAGTTACAACTAATATTAAAAAAAAGTTACAACTAAATTCAAATAACTAAACAAATAACTTAAAAAAATTACAATACCAAATTAAAAAAACGCAACATAAAAAAAAAATAGCGAAACACACTAAAGGTTATATTTTGCAAGAATTTGTTTCCTAAGAAGTTGTGCAAGGCGTAGGGCTTCTCCGTCGAGGTGGTCGATCGATTTGGACAAAAACTCATTGTCCTTTTCCCTTTGCCTAGCCTCTTGAATGTCGACGAACCTTTTATTCTCGGCCACTCTCTGGTGCATCGTTTCCAAACGTCTTTGGCCGAGGTCGCGAATATCCTGTAGTCGTCGATTCATTTCCTCAAAATCCTCCCTCGTACCACCACCTCCTGTCGAAGTCGACTCCTCCTTGCCACCCTTTTTTGATCTTCTACCCGGTGGTCTTGGAATATCCTCCTCCTCCTTCTCCTCCTCCTTCTCCTCCTCCTCATCCTCCAAATGAATAGGATCATCTAAACTCACAAAGCGAGCATCGGATGAAGGTGTATTCGGATCTCGCGACGAGGAGGTTTTGCTTCGTTTTGATGATCCTCCTCATCCTCTCCTGATTTTGCGCCTATTACAGGACCCATAGGCGATACATTAGCCCACTTAGGACTTTTTCTCAACATGTCCCAAATCCTAAAATACGGAAACGGGCCACGGGTTTCTCTCATCTCATCCAACGCTCTTGCAAACAAACCATCATCACCTTCCCCACTGCCCCTGTTATCTTTACAGCGTTGGTAAACCTCCGAAAACTGATGACATTTAGTATTTATATCCGTCCACTTTCCCGATATCGAGTCGTTCTCTCGATACTCCCCTCTACCCATGGCGTTAAAAAACAGCTCTCGAATTCTTATCCAAAAGAGCGGCCTCTCTTGATAGTTAGCTACAAAAAATATATGATACGATTAGAACACAAAAAAAAATATTATACGATTAGAGCTACAAAAAAAATATTATATGATTAGAGCTACAAAAAAATATTATACGATTACAACACAAAAACAATATTATACGATTAGAGCTACAAAAAAATATTATACGATTAGAACACAAAAACAATATTATACGATTAGAACACAAAAAAAATACTAACCAACTTCGGGATCCTACGATATGTCAAGCCAAGCCCGCGCTAAAGCAAACTCCTCGTCTTTTTCCCACATTTGTTGTTTCTTTTTTCGTCGAGGCTCGTTAGGATCATTTCTTCGGTGGGAGCGTCTCGCCCCCCCCCCCCCCCGGTTGAGAACCCTCAGGTTCACGTGGTTGGTTGGGCTCCTCTTGAGTTTGAGGCACGACCTCGGGCTGCTGTTGAGAAGGTTGGACATAGTTTACGTTCATGTCTGGCGAAAACCCTTGAAAATATTGACCCGGCATGCCTAGAAGTTGAGCGTATCCCATTGTGTTCGCGTCAAATTCGCCCCAAGTGGGTGGTAGTTGAGTAGTGTTTGGCATCGTAGTGTTGGGCCTCGTAGTGTTTGGCCTCTGACCCGGGCGAGACGGGACCCCAAACGGTGAACCATATGGAAACATGTTTGTGTTTTAGTAGGTTTGTTTGTGTTGTGGTGTGTGTTTTTTTTAGTTTGAGTTTGTTTGAGTTTATATGTGTATATTATGTGTATATATATAATCTTTTAAAAAAAATAAAAGTTACCGTTCGAAAAAATTAATGGCCCAACGGTCAAATTTTGTTTTGACCGTTTCTTCCCTAGTCCACGTGGAAACACCTTATTGGGCCTCAAACATGATAACGCGCGTTAATAATATAACGCTTGGACCTAATTTTCAACAATAACGCCCCCATTTTCGGTGTTCCCGGCGCTATTTTGGTCCAAAACGCCCTCTCAGGCCACCACTACACCCGGTCTAAGCAACAAGGTGGGGAAGATGATACCATATATTATTTGTTTTTTTTTTCAAGGTCAACAAACAGTCGAACACAATTTTTATTTGATTATTGTCTTACATTATGGTTAGTTTAGTTCTATACTTTTTTTTAAAGCTAAACTTCATTCAACCAAAAAACCCGCCACAAGTGTCCTCAAATAAAGGACCCAAGGAGGAAAACCAAATTACATCGAATCCATGGGATATTTAGATCACTTATTCCAATCTATACCTTTATATCTAGTTCTATTGCGTATCCAAAAAAATGACATAATCTTAATATGTTCAACTAACTCCATAGCTTTTCTCGCCTTTTTTTCAAAAATTCTAGCATTCCTTTCGTTCCACAGTGACCACATAAACGTATACACAATGCCTTGTAAGACGCGGGCTGCATCTTTAGAAATAGAATGAGAAACCTGCACTTTAATAAGATCCTCCACACCGAACAGCAAGCTTGGAGCCAATCTGCACCACATCTCCATCCTCGTCTAGACTTCATACGTATACCTGCAGCCTGTGAAAAAATGCAAGGAAGTCTCCTGATTCGTTTCGCATAAGGGACACAACAGGTTGTCAATCTGCACCCCTCGCCTGACTAGATTCGTTTCGCATAATAGTTTATTTCTATACTATTATTATTATTATTATTATTATTATTAGTGTAACATAAAAGTTTATTAAACAACTGTATAATATATATACATAAACTAATAATAATAGATGAATAAGAGTTTAAAAATGATAAACATAAATATTGGACTTGAATTTTTTTATTAAAAAAATACTTGAAAATTTTATGATGTTACAGTCTCCCCTACTTTTAGAAACTTCGTCTCGAAGTTATTAAAAATACAAGGTTGAGGGTGTTTGGGTAGATGTTTGGACATATATTGTTTAGTATGGCAAAATTTTATAGGTACTAGGATGAACTATTTTGAATGATGGAATGATATGTATGAGTTCTATGTTGAGCTGAATGAGAATAAGAGTTGAATTACGTGGGTCTGAACTAACTAGGGTCATAAGGGTCTATATAAAACACCAATCCTAAGTTTCAACAATACAAAAGGAATACATGGAATGATAAACTATGGAAGGGCTAAGTGAACTACCAAATAACTAGGGTTTGTTATTTGTCCGACCCCCAATCTCAGTTTCGATGTATCATTAGTGTTTATATATAGGGTGTGCCGCATCTAACCCACCACACCTTTGTTACATCGAAAACGTACTGGGTATCTACCAAACCCTAATAAAATTTCACACCACCTTAACGTACCTGTAAATTCATGATTACGTTCCGGACCGCAATCACCAATTTACCTTACATTAGGGTTTTGTGTCCTTTTATTACACTAAACACACATGTATAATAATGCACGACAACCTTGCGACTGAGTTTTTGTATCAATGAGTCTAATGAATCTTTGTATCAAATTGCATAATATCCACAGTTAAGTTCACAATGCACCCAAAAAATGAGTCCAACTGTTGAGCAGGCAAGAAGATATCTACCAGTCGGTGAGTAGGAACCTCTACCGATTGTTGAGCAGGTACTTCATCCTCTACCAGTTGTTGATTAAATGTAACAATTGTTTTTGGAGCTCAACACATAAGTTGCAAATTGGTAATACATATATGTAAGCATGTTTGTAAATGCAACAAGTATCAAGTATCAAGTATAGCATGCGAGTTGTAATTGTATTGCCATAGACAAAGTTAATACGTCTAGGTGTGATTATAGCAATAGTTCATATTTAGATATCCATGTTTTCAAGTATCATGAATAATCAAATGTTCAAACATAGTAGATAATCAAATTCTTAGGTATCAAGAAGAATCAAGTTTAAAGCAACAAACAATCATGTTTCTTAAGAAAAATCTTGTAGGGTTAAGAATCGGGTATTAAGTTTTCAATAGTTTGGTTATCATGGAAATATTCATGTCCGAAAAGGTGACGAATGTGGTTAGTCAATTTTGATTGAGGCAAATGAGATTGCGGACTGTGTGATCTGAAATGTGCTTCATTCTTTATTTAAAGATGATTTTTAGATAAATTTGGTGTGATAGATTTATTGAGGATGCAACTAAATTGACCGGAGTTATATACTTTAAGGAGTCGCGAGATATTTAAACACGGATTTTGCTTTCAAAATTCAAAATTTACTTGAGCATCCGGTACGGAAACTCAGATCATTTGTTTGGAAAACAATTTGGTTAATATCTTTGTGTAAATATTCCAATTAAAACATCGAAATGCCATTTGAGAGTCGGGCATGTTTGTAAATTTAGATGAGATCTTTGCCAAAATAATGGTTGTTTGCAGGACTGGTGAAAATTTTGATGAAAACGGTAATTGCTGGTTTTAGAACCAAGGGCCATCCTGTACAAAAATTCAGGTATTTGCAGTTTAATCAATAGGTTTTAAAACAAAAGGAACATAAGGAGTACGAAGATTGTGAAACATAGGTGATCACGTAGCGTGTTATAATAAGTACAATGTAAATCATGAGGAGCGACTCAATGTTAGAATTAAGCCTATGAGAAAGCTAAGGATCATCATAGAGTAAAATATGACTGTGGTAAATGCCAAAATTGAGAAAGTTCAAACTAGTTGAAAACAAGTAGGAATCAATATATTAGTATTCGAAGGGTTAAATTTTCCCATGGTTAGAAAGATTTTATTTTCAAAATTGTTTTGAGCAAAAGCAAGGGCGGTTGAATTTTTTTTTTTTAGGGTAAGTAGTACAAACTATATGGTTTTAGATATTGTATGTGAGGATCGAATTGTCAAAACAAAGACTATGATCAAACAAGTCTATCAATTCAGGTGCGGAATCCCTGAATCGATTACGAAATAATAATATAATCAGCAAAACACACAAATCTCATTCAAAGTTTTCATTTCATTGATAACCAAGTTGATAATCAATACAATTTGATGTTTACAATGATAGATAACAATATCAGACTCAAAGATACCCTAGGGAGAGAACACACTCAAAGGAGGAAAACAAAATGACAAAAAGTTAACATTAGAAACTGATTCAGCCTTTATATAGACCTGTACATTCGACCAAACGAATGGGCGAATGTGCAGGTTCGACCAAACAAACTGGGCGAATCAACACAATACATAAACAAAATCTTCCTTCGACCTCTGAGCTCTCCCTTCGACCATTCATATCTACATTCGACCATTCAGAATCCACCTTCGACCGTACGATATTGACAAATCAAAATAGTATTCACAATTCAATAGCATTAGTCGCACTTCGTGTATCTACAAACTCCCCCTCGATTATTGCTCAGATTGCTTCAGCCTACGATCTTCATCCATCCTCTTGTTCATTAACTTGATGTGCAATAACTTCTTTTGCTCTTTAGTCATAACTGGTTCATGAGTTTGCTTCGGTTTCTTCTTTTCAGTCTTTTGAACTTGAACAAACTTCCCTAGCTTCTTATCATAATCGCAACCCGCGTTAACATCCCATGCAAAACATAAAAATACCACACGTTGGTATTTAGCAGCCTGTTCACTGTCTTTCTCTTCACAGTAAATTGGGTTGTAATATAGCATGATAATATCCTCATGAGAGCAATTGATCAACCACATCGAATCAAAGATATGTATCTTCTTGAAATCTTTCATCCCATCCTTCAATAAGATAATAGCCTCTGTCGTCTTCCAATCATAATACCACCGCATAAAATCTTTTGAAAAGTGTTGTGGAATAGGCATCAAAGGTATATGCTTTAGAACAGTCGATGGTTTATATTTCAAAGTAACCTTGTTTAACCCCGTTATCTGATCTTTCTCCTTCTTGTGAACTATCCTTTTAGGATACTGTGGGGTGAACACTTCCCATTTAGTTCTACTTTATCTCGCCATGCGATCTGCAAAGTAACCAACAGCATCGTTGTTCACTGTAGCACCTGACATTGTGTGTCTGCAGATATCGCGTACAGCCCAATAAGGTAGTGTCTTTATGTCATGGAATCTGTGAAAGGATAGAATTCCTTTTTCCCACTTCACAGCGACACACCTTATTGTCTCAAATATTTCCACCCGAGAGCTTTACCTTTGAACAGTTCGTTATGGAACTTGTAGAAACCACCCTGAATTTCAGTCTTTGGACGGTTGGCTTCTTTCTCTTTAAGCTTCCTCAGCAAGTTCTTCAGATCGTCAGATTGTTCAACATTCGGTTTCTGACAATCTGAGTTCTTGAAAACTTCATCAACGAACTTCTTGCTTTTCTCACGAGCAAGTTTCTCAGCCTGGCTCAACAATTCTTCAGAAAATTCAGGAAATCCAGAATCTTTATCATTTTTGAAGTATTCTGGATATTCCTCGCTTGTGATATCCTCAATTTCAACATCTTCAAACACTGGAGTATCTCTATCATCAGAGTGATTTCCTGCTTCTTTCTTAGGAATATTCGGTATGTAATTCTCACTCATTAACTCTTCAAGAGATTTTCCAACCTGTTTAGCCAGTCCTTCAAGTATTTCTTTAGAAACAGCTACTGAAACTTCTCCATCTTCAAGATCAGGATCATTGTACTCGAGTTCAAATCTCATGTCATCTGACTCAAATATTTCTGGAAATCTTCCTGTCATCTCAATCGTCCAGACTTTGTTAGTTAACATCTGACGATACAACTTCTTGTCTTCCTTAGATAAAGATCTGATCTTCTCATTCCAGAAAATATCATCATCGTCAGTATTGCTACCAGGAGCTTTCGAACTAGACTCTCCTGCATCTTTTCCTGATTCTCTCTTCTCATACTTATACTGATCTATGTCATCATCATTGTCATCATCATCATTAGCAAAGCTATTATCATCTCCAGAATCATCACCTGAACCATCATCATCATCACCATCTTTCTTCTTCTCAGGAGCATCACTGGTATCCTGATCAAGTTCTTCATCATCTTCTTTTTCAGACTCAGACGGTTCAAAATCAACAAGCTCTTCCTCTCTTTCTTTATCCTCTCACCTTCTTTCAATTGTGGAGCTCTCTCATACAAATCATCAATAAGATTCTTCATATTCTTATTGTTCGTTCTCATCTTCTTGTTCTCAAGTCGTAGAGTAATGATTCTTCGAGTATTTCTCTGTTCATGCAATAACAACTCTTGATTCTCTTTCTGAAGTAACTTGATCTTGGCTGCTAATTCTTCATGGCTCTCCTGTGAAGATTCAACTACATCCAACATCTTCCTATCATTCTTTATCAACTGCTCAATCTCAGCTTGTTGCTGGTTAATGATTTTCATCATTTCGGTCAGCTTCTGATTAACTGCATCCATCACATCTCCTGATACAGTAACCTTAGGAGTTGAAGCCTCAGCAACTGGAGTCTTTTTCTTGAACTTATTCAAGACTCTATCCAACGCAGCATTGAAATCTTCAGTTGGAATGTTAGATTGCTCAGCAGCAGATGTTTTCTGTTTCTTATCTGCTGGGGTTGTCACGAGAGACTTAGAGCTAGACATTACATGAACTTTCTTTCTTGCAATTAAGCTTTCAATATCTTTAGCTCTCCTTTTCATCGGCTTTTCAATCTCAACAGCCTTATCTTTCTTTTTGTATGATGGATTCTTTTGTTTTTCTCCAGTCTTTGGCGATCCACCAAAATCCTTAGAACCCATATCAAGACTCTCATCAATGTCGTCCATCACAATCGGACTTTTCATTCTTTGTTCATCCAAAGTTTGATTCAGACTTTCAGACTCACCAGCCACAGTGGCCTTGGGCATGGTGGTCTTGATAGTCTCATCAGCAAAATCCCATCTCTCTTCCTCTCTTCATAATCCAAAGACTCCTCATCAACCAAGTGTATTCCCTTCTTAGCAACACTCTTCTTCCTCCGAGAGGTTTTCTTAGGCATTTCTTCTTCAACTTCTTTTTCCTTACCTTTTCCTATACCACTCTTCGCAACAACATTCACAACTTGCCTTTTTCTTTTGGCTTCAGGATCAACAGGGCATAATGGATTATCTTCATCAGAATCACTGTTAGCATTCTTAGCTTTATCAACACCTGGATTTTCATAACCTGGATTGATCAAGTGACCAAACAGATTCTTCAAAGGTGGTCTTTCATTCACAGGTACACCTTTATATCCTTTCATCCTCACCAATGTGTTCAAACTCATATGATCCTATACAACAATCTGAGTAGGATCATTCTTCAACTTCTTGTACTTCTGATCGAAAATCATTTGCAGGAATCTTGGATACAATAAGAACTTCTTACTCTTCAATCCTCTCAATGGTTCAAGCATGTGGTCAAGTATCATTCCGGATACATTGAATGGTTTATTAAGAATCAGGGCAACCATTAAAGAGCTAATACTCTTTCTCACCACGTCGTATCCTCCACTCACAGACCCGAAAACATGCAACATAACGTGAGCCAGGTATTTAAACTGTGGGCACAGTTTACCTTTGTGTAAGGCTCCGTCTGTGATCGGTCCGTTGTATTTCATCCTTAAGAAGCATTTTCTCTGTTCAATCCAAGATAAGAATCTCGGATCAGTCTTCTTGTCAGTCAGCTTCAAGGCTTTTCTGATGTCATCTTCAGATACTATCACCAACTTCCCCTGAATCTTGCTAACAATAGCATTTTCATGGGAAGAAAGTCTGACTTTGATCAGCACTTAACAGGTGATCAATAATTCCAAATCGGTTAGATATTAGGAGTCCTGGATGAGGCACCTCCATCCAATGCGATTCGGGTGCTCTTCCTACCCCTATAAAAGTTTGCTTAATGCAGTTGCCGTTCCAGCCGAATAGAATCTTTCAAAAGTTTCTTTCCATGTATCTTTGTGGCAGAGTTGTTCCTCTACAATTTGTTCCCGAATAAACATATACTGGCTCTGTTCCATCCCTAAACCCACATCTATCGCTCTATACCCACAATGACCATCAGGCTTAACATCCTTTATCTAGGATATATGTGGGTGAAGTTTTTTTGGAATATGTTCCTTATATGTTCTGATAAGGTTCATTGATTCAGGTTCAATGATGTTGGGAAACCCATGATCAACAAGTGACTCTGCTTTTTTACCGCATAACATTGCGGACTTCCGGGATTTTATAGTAGAACCTATTTCTTTAGATTCCAGTTACGATTCATATGAGCTGTGTCGTGCTTTATCGAAATGGCCTGGTGACGACGAACCGTAGGAGCTGTGTCGGGGATCATCGAACTTGCCCAGTAACGATGGAACGTACGAGTTGTGCCGGGAAGGAACGTACCTGAATGATAAAAGTAATCAATATTATAATAATAATAATAATAATAAAAATAATAATAATAATAACAACAATAACAACAACAATAACAATAACTATAATAATAATAATAATAATAATAATAATAATAATCATCATCATCATCATCATGCCCGGAACATGATACCTACTGCTTTCCGAAAATGCAAATGAGTCGTCCCTAGCACTATCAGCTTTATCGTTTTCTTCTTTCTTCCTCCTTTTTTCTTGAACCTTCAATGTTGGCCGGCCAAGGGTATTTTGTTGTACAACTGGGGGCTTTTTGTTACTTTTTAGTGGGTTCAAGACCATCATAATCTTTGCTAACACACTTTGTTTCACATGATGGGGTTAAGACATTATTGTCTTTTTCACCTCATTTAATCCTTCTTCCAGGTTAATATCTTCATTTTTTATCTTTGCTGCGCTAAAATCAAGCTTCCGCCAGAATTGGTCTATTTAGTCGAGCGCAATCTTATGACCTGTTAAAGATGATTAAACAAGGCTATGTCAAAAGTTTAGTCGTATACATGCAATAAGTAAAAATGATTGACATATATACCTTTATTTATATATCTTTCGTGGCAACAGGCGCATACTAATCCACAACTCATGTAAAGTTGTCAATCAGATGTTGCATTAAATGACCTCAATGTTTGTAACCTATATAACTCGTTTTTAATGAGGTTAATGTTGGATATATAGTATGTCCGATGCAATTAAAAGTCGAGGTCAACGTAACCCGACCCAGTACGATCCGAAGAGTTACACGTTAGTACACGAATCAGATAAGTTCATGTGTTGGTGGATTATTATTTCCGAAATAATAATAGTTTTGAACTCGAGGGACTAAATAGTAAAGTTTACACTTTGACTAGTCAAATGGTCAAGTGTATGACTTTGACTAATTAAGTGGTCAAGCCTTTGACTAGTCAAATGGTCAAGTGTATGAGTTTGACTAATTAATTGGTCAAGTCCTTGACTTGTCAAATGGTCAAGTGAATGACTTTGACTAATTAAGTGGTCAAGTGCCTTTTATCTTTATAAATAGGTGTGATAGATCAAACTCTAATCACACATATTTTTGAAAAGATAAAACAACATAACCCTTGTCTCCTCTTCAAGATTTGCGGCCACTGTTAGGAGCCACCGCTCCTTTGCCCGCTGCAAGCCACCATCATCGCTGCCTCTGTCTTGCAAAGTGTTGCTTTCGGTTGGCCAGTGCTCGGGTGTGAACTTCCTACTAGCGAGGATTCGTTGTAACCCGCGTGTTACAATTCCGATGTAGTCGTCAAAGGTTGATTACTAAACCCCCTATGGTAGTTCATTATTTATTTGTTTATACGCATTTAACCGAGATCCTGATTGGGAATATTTTGTTAATTGGATTAATAAAATTAAACATATATTTTATATATATAAATCGGCTCATATTATATATTGTATATAATCGATTTATTAATAAACAAAGCTGCTTCCGCTGTGTATTTGATACCATGATTCCCAATAGTGGTATCAGAGCCACGGTTACGCGCGTATAGATGATAAAGTTATAATTTTGATTTATGTTTTATTTGTCAAAAAAATATTTATTTTTTTTGACAAAAGATCAAAAGCTTTTTGTTGTTCATGGATTGTGATGTGAATCGAGCCCTAGGTATTTTGACCCTTGTCATGGTTGTGTTTGTGATTTTTATTTTTTTTTATTGATTTGTTTTTTTTATTACGGATATTGGATCCGGTGTAATAGATAGGATTAGAATAGATTTGTTTTATTTGTATTTCAAATTTATATGTAATCCTACAAGTACAAGATCAAGACGAAGATAAAAAGGTGAACACTCCCATGAAGATAGAGATCTCGGGTCAAGTGGGAGCTATATCAAAAATAGTTTTGAAACCCTTTTAACTGGTTCGTTTCGTTTCTGGCTAAAACGAAACAGACAACCTATTAGGGGCTCGATTCGTTTAATTTTATTATTATGTTTTGTGGTTGTGGTTTATTTATTGTAAATAATTTAGATAACCCAAAATAAATAAAATTTTCACAATCATGGCAACGGTTTTATTAAAACAAGTTTTATAAAAACCGAAAAGCATATTTAATAAAAGGAGTTTTATTAATATTAAAACAAGTCCATTCGCGATAATACGACCAACATAGTTTAAATAGGGTATTTAAAACTATACCGTGTCGAGTGTTGAAAGGAGTTTCAATTATCACGAACATTATAAAATTGGATTTTATAAACTATTGTGTGACTCACATCATGCTAACGAGTCATTCAAAATATTTATGGTAAATATTAAAATTAAATCCCAATTTTAAATTTATGTTTTATGCCACCCTTAACGAGTTAACACTTCGTTTTAAATCGAACCCAAATGTTAGTGCTGACCCTGCATCTGGGCGTTGATCATGAGTGAAGGTAATCATCGCGTTTCCTGTGTAACATAGGCCGGTGTTACAGTTAACAGTAAAGGACCAAACATCGCTTGTTTGACAAGTGGACATAGTTGGGGTTAAACATACAACGCTCTTAGCGATAACCCCAAATGGAGAGTTGTGTAGTGGACACAATTAACAATCATTGTTTACCTACCTAATCGTACCAGTGGACAGTGCTAAGCCAGTTCACTATGTATTGATGAATCGGGGTCTCATCCTAATTAATTTTGCTTTTGGGTCATAAGATAAATTGGGATATTTGAAACATAAAATACTAATAAATTAGATTTTGAACTTTGTAAATGTCACCTGAAAACAATTCCGCCTCCCAATTCTCTCTCAAGTCCATCTTAGAGAAGGACAAACTTAACTACTCCAACTTCATGGACTTGCACCGCAACTTGAAAATTGTTCTCAAGGCGGAGAACAAGTTGTATGTTCTAGAAACGCCAGTTAGCACTCGTGTGCTAAAAATGAAGACATATGTTGATCACTTGGCTCGTCTGGAATTCCCTTTGAGCGATGAGTTAGCTGGGGATATTATCCTAAACTCATTGCCAAAGTCATATGACCAGTTCATTATGAACTACAATATGAACGGGATAGAAAAGACACTTGCAGAACTGCATCAGATGCTCAAAACTGCTAAGGTGAACATACCTAACAAGACTGCACCAGTGCTAGTGATCAAGGGGGGTCAAGTTAAGAAACCTAACACCAAGAAAATGGGCAATCAGGGCAAAGGGAAGGGCAAAGGCAAATATGTTGCCAATAAGAAACCTCGGAAAGATGCCAAGTGTTTTCATTGTGATGAAACTCGGCACTGGAAGAGGAACTGTGCTATGTATTTAGCTGAGCTGAAGCAAGCTAAGGCTTCAGGAGGAGAGTCCTCAAGTATATATGTTATTGAAATCTTTGCTTTTCCTAGCAAAATATGGGTGTTTGACACAGGATGTGGTTTCCACATTTGTAATGTTTTGCAGGGACTAAGAAAGATTAGAAAGCTGAAACAAGGCGACTTGGAGGTCCATGTTGGCAACGGACAAAGAGTTGTTGTGAAGGCTATAGGAGAATTTATTCTCTTACTTCCTTCTGGTTTAGAACTTGTTTTGAAAAAAGTTTATTACATTCCTAGTGTGACTAGAAATATTGTTTCAGTTTCGGCTTTGTGTGGACAAGGTTTTAATTATCGTTTCAATGGAGAATTTATTTATGCTTATTTTAACGATGTATTTTACTTTGATGCAAAACCTAACAATGGGATCTATGAGATAGAAATCCAAAACGATAACATATTATGCAATATCTCCCATAAACGTAATTAGTTGGACTTTAATGATACGTATATGTGGCATTGTAGACTTGGTCACATAAGTGAGAATCGTGTTAAACAACTCAAAACCGTAGGAATCCTGGATTCCAAAGGTTCGGAGTCGTTTGAAAAATGCGAATCATGCTTAAGTGGAAAGTTAACAAAAGCACCTTTTTCAAATGTTGGAGAAAGAGCCAATGATCTGTTAGGACTTGTACATACAGATGTATGTGGTCCATTCAGAACAATGTCAAGACATGGAGAAAGATACTTTGTTACATTTACTGATGATTTCAGTAGATATGGTTATGTTTATCTTATGAAGCATAAACATGAAACTCTTGAAAAGTTCAAGGAGTACCAAAACGAAGTAGAAAATCAGCTAAATAGAACTATTAAAATGCTTCGATCAGATCGAGGCGGTGAATATCTTAGTCAGGAATTCATCGACCATCTAAAGGATTGTGGAATAGTTTCACAACTCACTCCACCTGGAACACCGCAACATAATGGTGTGTCTGAGCGGAGAAATCGAACTCTATTAGATATGATTCAATCAATGATGTGTCGAACAAACCTTCCAAAATCCTTTTGGAGTTATGCTTTGGAAACTGCTGCAAGACTTGTGAATATAGCTCCAACAAAAAGGGTTGATAAAACGCCCTATGAGATATCGCATGGAAAGAAACCTCATGTATCCTACCTTAAAGTCTGAGGATGTAATGCTTATGTCACTCTAGAATCTTTGGATAAACTAGATCCCAGAGGCGAAAAAGTGGTTTTCGTTGGATACAGTAAAAAGATCGGTTACCTGTTCTACCACCGCACTGAAAATAAGATTTTCACCAAACGCAGAGGCACTTTCTTAGAGGAAGAGCTTCTGGCGCGAGGGATTGGAGATAACCATGTGGATCTTGAAGAAATTCGAGAATCACAAGTGACTGAACCAGCTGTTCAGACAGAACCAGATGTAACTGATCCAGTTGTTGAAGTTGAGCCTGAGAGGACTCAAGAAACAACAGAAACACCAAGTGTTCGGAAAAGTATTAGGGATCGTCGTGCACCGGTAAGGTATGATGATATCTTCATGATTGATGAAGCTGAGCTGCTACTTACAAAGCTGCAATCTTGGATTCAGAATTCAAGAAATGGCAAGAAGCCATGAATGCAGAGATGCAATCCATGTATGATAACCAAGTCTGGGATTTGGTTGATCTTCCTACCGAATGTCGGACTGTGGGAAACAAATGGATCTTCAAGAAGAAGACTGACATGGATGGGAATGTGCAAAACTACAAGCAAGGCTTGTAGCGAAAGGTTTTACTCAGACTCAAGGAATTGATTATGAGGAAATTTTCTCGCCAGTAGCCATGCTTAAGTCTATTAGAATTCTACTTGCCATTGCTGCATATTATGACTATGAGATATGGCAGATGGATGTCAAAACCGCGTTCCTTAATGGACACTTGCTGGAAGATGTCTATATGGTTCAACCTGAAGGTTTTGTCGATCCAAAGAATCCTAATAAGGTGTGCAAGCTGAATAAATCCATCTATGGATTAAAGCAAGCATCTCGCAGCTGGAATCTCCGTTTTGGTCAGAAAATCAAAGAGTTTGGTTTTATCAAAAACGAAGATGAATCGTGTGTTTACAAGAAATCTAGTGGGAGCTATATCACTTTTCTTATACTGTATGTAGATGACATACTAATCATTGGAAACAATATCCCAATGCTTAAAGATGTTAAGACCTGGTTGGGTAAATGTTTCGCAATGAAAGATCTTGGTGAAGCCGCTTATATTCTGGGAATAAAGATTTATAGAGATAGATCAAAGCGGTTATTGGGTTTGAGTCAAAGTACATATATTGATAAGGTCTTACGACGCTTCTCAATGCAAGACTCAAAAAGGGGGCTCTTGCCCATGGCACATGGAACCATTATTAATAACAAGCAGTGTGCAAACACAGAAGAGGAAAGGAAGAAAATGGAAAGAGTTCCATATGCTTCTGCTATTGGTTCCATCATGTATGCCATGTTGTGTACTAGACCTGATGTCTTGTATGCTCTTAGCATGACGAGTAGATATCAACCGAACCCAGGAGAGAGTCACTAGGCTGCAGTGAAGAACATTCTTTAGTACTTGAGAAGGACTAATGACATGTTCTTAATATATGGAGGACTGGATGAGGAGTTGTCAGTTAAGTGTTATACTGATGCAAGCTTCCAGACTGATCGTGATGATTCAAGGTCACAAATGGGATATGTTTTCATTCTGAATGGTGGGGCTGTAACTTAGAACAGCTTTAAGCAAAGTGTGGTTGCTTAATCCACCTATGAATCAGAATACAATGCTGCATCGGATGCTGCAAAGGAGGCTGCCTAGATGAAGAAGTTCATTGGTGATCTCGATGTTATGCCTAGCATAAAGAAACCAATCGAGATACTGTGTGACAACATTGGTGCCATTGCTCTTGCAAAGGAACCAAGGTCACACCAGACCACAAGGCATATACTCAGGAAATTCCACTATATTAGAGAGATAGTAGAACGTGGAGACATCATGATAAATAAAGTTCATACAGATCTAAATCTGGCTGATCCCTATACTAAGCCTTTACCTCAAGCTAAACATGAGGAGCATGCTGAAAGATAGGGCTTAGAGTTGCTAGACAGTGGGCATGATCTGTAATTAGTATTGGTGTTATATTTTGAACTATA
Source organism: Ambrosia trifida (assembly GCA_028751855.1). Lineage (NCBI taxonomy): Eukaryota > Viridiplantae > Streptophyta > Magnoliopsida > Asterales > Asteraceae > Ambrosia > Ambrosia trifida. The sequence continues at coordinate 55,809,218 of CM054129.1, read as the reverse complement.
ACAGTTACATTGAATATTTATTTGATTTAATGGGTTAAATGCAAATTTAAATATTTTGTGACCGTGTTCATTATTTGTATGTTTAAATCCTTGAATAAGAGTATTCTAAATATCCGTAGTCGATCAAATTACATGGGAATGAATTTGAATGTAAGACTATTGTGAATTGAGATGATTGTATTCATGAGATGAATAACTCAATGGTTTGAGAATCATAATTCACAAATATCATTAGGGAATGATATTGGATGTAACTCGCTTCAAAACGATCTCCATGGATCTGTGTCATGAGATGTTTTGATATTGATATGTTCAATCTGTCCTTTTTCCTAAGGCACATATTAAACTACATTGATCAAGGATTATCCTTGATGTTATCTAGCACTGTCCTGAAACATGGGTAGTAATAAGGGTATCGTTGGGAGAAATCCAAGATTAAGTGGGAGTTGTATGACGCTGATGGAATTCTGTACTTCTATAGGATTAGAAGTCTAGACATTCTGGCGCCCTCGTTAATTCAAACTGGTATAAACGCGTGGCCACGCTCGGACTAAGGTAGTTCGTTAGACCACTTTGAATTAGAGACGAGAATAGAGAATGGTTGATCACTATATAAGAATGAATGATCCATGTCTTATGATCAACGGATGTCTATACAGAAGGGACTTATTGATAGAATTATCAGGGCTATAGTATTTGGTTAAGTAAAGCGTTACTTGAACTCAAAGAACTAGTTGACGACTGTAAAGTGTTATACTGGTTTGGGTGCAATGCGATGCAGCTAGGCGTCCAACTTTGCGCACGTTGACTCATTTAATTAAAATCGTCCAAGTGGGAGATTGTTGGATATATAGTATGTCCGATGTAATTAAAAGTCGAGGTCAACGTAACCCGACCCGGTACGATCCGAAGAGTTACACGTTGGTACACGAATCAGATAAGTTCATGTGTTGGTGGATTATTATTTCTGAAGTAATAATAGTTTTGAACTCGAGGGACTAAATAGTAAAGTTTACACTTTGACTAGTCAAATGGTCAAGTGTATGACTTTGACTAATTAAGTGGTCAAGTCTTTGACTAGTCAAATGGTCAAGTGTATGACTTTGACTAATTAATTGGTCAAGTCCTTGACTAGTCAAATGGTCAAGTGAATGACTTTGACTAATTAAGTGGTCAAGTGCCTTTTATCTTTATAAATAGGTGTGATAGATCAAACTCTAATCACACATATTTTTGAAAAGATAAAACAACATAACCCTTGTCTCCTCATCAAGATTTGCGGCCACTGTTAGGAGCCACCGCCCCTTTGTCCGCCGCAAGCCACCATCATCGCTGCCTCTGTCTTGCAAAGTGTTGCTTTCGGTTGGCCAGTGCTCGGGTGTGAACTTCCTACTAGCGAGGATTCGTTGTAACCCGCGTGTTACAATTCCGGTGTAGTCGTCAAAGGTTGATTACTAAACCCCCTATGGTAGTTCATTATTTATTTGTTTATACGCGTTTAACCGAGATCCTAATTGGGAATATTTTGTTAATTGGATTAATAAAATTAAACATATATTTTATCTATACTATATTATAAAGCATTTGACAAGGACTTCTTAAAATTTAAGAAGTACAAGTTAATTTGCTTATGATATAACATACAATGCACATAATAACTACATTTTGGGGGCAAATTGGTCTTTCAAACACCACATTTAATCTAAATGAATTCAAGAGTCAATAGATGTTTATGATAGCTCATGACATTTATTTCTACAATTACTTTGAACATATAAAATAGAGAACATATAAAAAACAATTTATAATGCTACATGTTTTGTTATAATCTTTTATATAGAGTTGGATACTTTATAAAACTTTCAATAATTTGACATCATGAGAGCTTACCCCACTAAACGACGTAAAGTTGCATTATTCATAGAATAACGTGCTTTTATATTTTTCTTTAAATCCTTTTATATGACATAAGTCAAACTTATTGTTTTTTTATAATATTATATTGTGTTTAGAAGAAAAACAAACAAGAAGTTCCATGATTGGTTCTATTTTTATATACGTTTCAATGTAAGCCTCGTTTAAAACAGAGTTGCGTGTGATAACGTACAAGTCATCTAAGCATAGGCGAACAAGTCATTAAAGTTTTTCTTAGTTTGTAAGTTCCTTTTTATATGTGGATTTGTTACGGTTTTCACTTACTTGGTTTTTTCTATGATAATTTTTAGCTTTTTGTAATATGGCGAGTAAACTTGCCGCCATGCGTGTGCGCGATTCAACGTTTTTTATTTATTTTTTGTTCGGTTTATTAGCCCCGCCGCAACGCGCGGGTTTCTCACTAGTATATATAAATCGGCTCATATTATATATTGTATATAATCAATTTATTAATAAACAAAATTGCTTCCGCTGTGTATTTGATACCATGATTCCTAACAGTTAAGAGCATGGATGGAAACAAAAAGGCGTAGTTCGTCAATGAAAGCTAGTCGCTTATGGTTGTTCATTGTTTTGTTCCTCCTTTCTTCAAAACATATCTTTATATGCGATTCTTGCTTCACTACAACATCATCTATATACCCTACTATTCTGGTCAAGCTGTTGTTCGTACTTGGAAGGTATCTCATTAAATCAGCATGTTGGCTCTCTACTCTATATGTTGTAGTTTGGTGAAAATTTATTATTCTATTGATTCAGGTTGTTACAAATTTCTCATGGTGTTGGTCCAGCCATTCATTAAACAAATAATCAAAACATCTGAAAATATATAATAATTAGAATTAAAAGTTATTTTTTAATAAATAAACAAATAGTAAAAACTTACGCTTCCTTCCTTGTTTGACGAATGCATTATACATGTTGTTCACGTTGTATTGGTACATTTCATGTGTGGGAGACTCGTATAACCCAGACTATGAGCGTATAAATTCTTCCCAATCAGGGTATGTAAATGATTTCTTGCAACGTTTTGAAATATTCTGATAAATGTGATACCTAGAAAGATATTTGTTAGCGTTTGGGAAAATTTTGTCACACACGTTCATAAGTTCCCGGTCTCTGTCAGTTATAATAACACGCGGCTGCATACACTCTTCCAACATAGACTTAAGATGCTCAAGACTCATATGAAGTTTTCTTCATGTTCCTTATAAACAATGGCACTAGCAGCACAAAATGACTGGTTTGTCGACGTCATACCGACAACTTGCACTAACGGTTAACGGTACATGTTGGTCTTGTAGGTCGCGTCGATCAACGATACATGCGGGAACACCCGCCACATTTTGAAAGATAACGGATGCACAAAAAAATGCCCTCAACCATATTTTTTAAAGGATCGCCTTTCTCAACCAGCAGGTTTTCGAGTTCTTGCATGAGTGATCCACCGTGTTTTTTTACGGCAGTAGCCTTTTGAATAGCATTGTGTATGTCTTTCAAAACACACATGCTCTCCGGGAAGTGTCCCTTTACGGTTTTTCAGATTTTACACGGCTCCATCTCCTGCGCATACAACTCCTCCACCAAATTAAATTATTCGAGAGAAAGTCTTCTTGCATACGCGTGGCCTTCCAGATATTCAGTAGGACCATGGTTATGTTCGACATTCCTCACCTGTACCCTCCAGGCGTCACGCTTCCCGTCATATAACCCGATCACTAGAAAAGGGCAACCGATTTTTGGCTGCCTGTTCTCCTCTCGGTGGCTATACTCTTGTGCTCGTGACTGCGGTTGCACACTAGCAAAGCCTTCACGTGCAAATCATCAACTTTTTGGAATCGTCGAGTCACAATGACGTAACCGTTATCTTTTTCCCGTTTCTTAACTCACGTAACCAAACCTTTCGCGAAACGAAATCTTGTTCAGTGTCATACGAAATATGTAAGCACCGTTGTTGCTCGTCTAAAACATGCGAGTAGTGGGGTTGCTCTTCTTGAACTTGCGGGTTTTGTGATTGGTCATACGAAGAGTATTGCGGTACGTACGTATACTCACCACCGTGCTCGTAGTACTGGTAGGTTTCCCCTACGTATTAATGTTCAATATGGGGTTCATAGCACGACTCGTTCAGGTCTGGCAACACTGGTTTTTTGTAACCAGACACAACCGCTTGAGAATAAGGAATACTTGCTGCTTAAGAATCAGGAATACCTATCGTCTCATGAGAATTAGGAATACCTGATTGATCGAAAATATTATCCTACCATGACATTTTGGAGAAGAAAATATTAGCCCACCATAAAATTGAAAGAAGAAGAAGAAGAAGAAGAAGAAAAGAAACGATAAACATTCGGAAGAAAAAATGAAGAAGAAAGAAAAGGAAGAAGAAGAAAAGGAGGAAAATAATTCAACATTGATTAAATACGCCTCGTATTGCTCTATATGGGGCATATAGGGTACAAATGGCAGTTGCTTTATGTTACATCGTACCGGACATTGTACCAATATGTCTCGTATAGACCAATACGAGGCATATGACACCAATAATTGGTCCTTTGAGTCTGTGCCAGGTTGACTGAAAAGGGTCATGTGAACCCTATATGTCTCGTATTGGCCAATACGTGGCATATAGGGTGTTTTTTTTTTTTTTTTTTTTTTTTTTTTTTTGTCAGTCTGCTGTCTGAATGGGAGACAAAGCTAATCATTAAAACATATATGCTTCGTATAGAGTTATACGAGGCATACTTAGGGTGTCAACTTATTTTTTTAGGGTGTCCAAATATGTGAACCCTAATTTTTATATCGTTGAGTGAGTTAATTAAGTCATTATATATTATTCAACTTATTTATTATCTTACTTATCTAATATTTATTATATTAGTTTGCCATAATTTATTTTATTTTGTTAATATAATAGAATAAAAAATATAAAATTATTAAATCGTTAGGTATTGATCGAAGGGCTGAAAGGGGTTTGAACCACAAATTATATACTATTAATAAAGCAAGTGATTTGAATAGTGTCTGGACACGTGTCCAGATGCTATTGGTTCATTTTTTTTATTTGTCCCATGTTTTGTTTTGTGTTTATATACTATTATGTTGGGATAAAGTCATAATCATGGACTTGGCCGAGTGGTTTGTGTGTTTGATTCAATTTTCTTACACCCAAGTTCGAATCCCTTGTCCTTTTTTTGGTGATGTTTATTTGCCTTTACACGTGTTTCATTTTGGTGTTTGTTAAGCTGATCTGTTGCAGGTTACGGCTTTCCACGCGTCCTGCCATCTCAGCCTCTTTTAAACCCACCACAAATATAACAAATATAGCAATACCATAGAGAGAGAAACATCGCAAACAGGGGAAGAGATGGCGGTTAGCCACCGTACCGGCGACAGCATCACCTGCTAAAAACTCAGATCCTCCTTACCACGTATTCGCCTTCGTCTCTGGAGATTCTAGAGAGAGGGATTAGCACCGGTGGTTCTGAAAATGATCAACCACGTCCTTTACTCTCGATTTCAAACAATTTTTAGGGTTTTGGGTGACCCTCGACGAAGGCAAGAGTTTACCGTCATTGTAGATAAAAATGCAAGAAAAACAAATTAGAGATGAGGAACATGTAGATGCACATATTGCAACTAATGCTATTGGATTGCGAATTACAAAATGTTTTGTTTCTGGTCGAATGGTCGATGGTCGAAGGTAGATTAAACGGTCGAAGGTGCAACAGGGAGGTCGAAGGAAGTTTTGTAGATAGATGTGTCTTGGTTCGCCCACCTTAAACGGTCGAACCTGCACATTCGACCAAGTCATTTGGGCGAACGTGCAGACCTATATAAGGTCGAATCAGTTTTTGAATATTAACTTTTGGTCATTTGTTTTCCCTCCCTGTGTGTGTTTCTCCCTAGGGTTATTATCGAGTCTGTAACAGTGTTTAATCATTATTAACAACGTTTTGATGTGTAAATGATTATGATTATGAATGAAATGATTATGTTAATGATGATTTCTGTGTTTTGCTAGTTTTATTATCATTTTGTGATCAATTCAGGGATTCCGCACCTGAATTGAACTTGTTTGATCATTATCTTTGTTGTTTAGACGATCCTACGCACATACAGAACACGATGAGAAGAATATGGATGATGTTGAAGATGAAGTGAATTGACCCAATGGTTTGAGCTTTGAAGGTGTTTTCATATGTTGCATGTAGGCATATAATGCTTTCTAACATTTAAAATTTAACGACTAACCGATTAGTTAATAGTTGATCATTGGTCATCAATTGTTCAATTGTAGATGTGTGTTCGCCATCAATGGCTCAATTTGGTATTTGATTCCTTGAAGATTGTTGCCGCGGATGTGAGTAAACTTACCATCCAATAGGCTTTTCTTTCACTTATACCAATTTTAACTCACTTGCCATTATATAGGTTTCTAATCCACTTATCTTGCTAGATGTTATTTAAAGACATATTTAGGTTTTTGTTTAGCAGGCAGTCGTGATAGGTGCTGATATGATTCTACAGTAGTCTTTGAATCAGGCTGCAGTGAAGAAGTTTTCCAAAGTATTCTTCATGGTACTTTTATAGTTTTATCTTCTTCATTTCCCGGTTATAATTACTTAATTGATATTTAAAAATGAAATTACAAAGTATTGTTTGGGATTTTTCACGTTATGAAATTTTAGCACCTTTTAGAGATTGGAAGCAAGGTGTTGTAACGGTATTCTGGACCAATGGTTAAATAAAAACATAGCTTTATTTTACCTTTTATGGTCAAATTTCTCTGTTCTTATGAATTTTGCTATAATATACTGAATGTTTATGGTTGTTACAGGTAGGGTTGAATGGAGATGGAAATCAGAGTTTAAGCAAAATATTTATGGTGATCAAAGCCAAAGCATCATCCGTCCTCGCCATCTTACTTGATTCCTCACGGCGGCCGGTCACAGATGAAAGACGGTGAGGATATCCGCAGATTACGTGGTTCGAAAGGCAAACAGAGTATCACCATTGTCCCATCGTTGTACCACCACCTCAAGTGTCGCCACTGCTTTACCCATCATTAACACTGATATATTCTTCCGACAATTGAGGTAAGACGCTTCCTGATTGCAATCCTATGTTAAAATTATATGAAGTTGCCCTGATTTTATTTTGTGGGTATTTTGGTTATTGTATTTTAGCCCTATTCATCCCGCAATTTGAAAATGGAAGCAAAGGACCGGTTTAAGCCATATTAATCCCTCAGACTCCGTTCTCTCAAGTATGTTCACATCGTTTTTGTTGAGATTAAACATGAATTTTTTTCTGTACTTCAAGTTGTTTGATTTATTGCCAGTTCGATGGAGATTGAGAAAGGAGACATGATAGCGTGGATTGTTAATGGATACTATTCGTTTCAAAACTTCATTTTTCTTGGATTTGCAGTATCAACATCAAACCTTTTGTATTGGAAGTATATGGTTTTCTGAAATCTTAATTGAATATTTTCTGGTGATATTTGAAAATGACAAAATGTAAGAGCTTTAAAACTAAGGTACATGGGTGTCAAAATGTATTCTATGATTTCAATATGTTAATTACTCCTAGCAAGTGTCAGAATTGTTAGAGAGGGTCAAACGTTTTCACAAACTCTATTTTTAGTGCATAAAACCTTTTATCATTTTATTTGTGGAAACTTCGATCCCAAACAATTCTGTAAATTTATGTATTTATAAACTCGATTATATTTGGAAATGTTGGCATGCCAGCTATAGCCTGTACTAATTGAGGGTAAAAATCATTTATATATTGATTATAAATGTTGTGGTTATAGGAAAGCCAGAGAAAGGTGTTGTTTTGAAGGCCATTTATGCCGGTTTTGAGGAAACAACCGCGTCAACTGCTTGTCTTTGTTATGGTATGTTAACCATCCGTTTATATGTAATTACATAACATCTAAGAATGTATTGTTTAATTTGATGAGTAAGATTGAGTGTTTGCAGAACTGTGGTGGCGGTTGGCATGCCAAAAGTACCTGTGTCACAGCATCCATGGTACACAGCAAAACTTTTTAACCGATGGTATAATTGTTTCTAATATTGATGGACGCATTTGCACCAGAAAGGACATGGTTATACTTCATGTGAATGTAACAATGGAGTTAGTTTAAAGGAGATGTTTATACCTCATGTGAAGGTAATATTTTTGTTTTCTATGAAATTAAACAAGAATGTGTTTGTTTTTCGGCTAACAAATGAGAATGCAAAGATCGAACAATGAAGTCATAATGTTATATACAGTTTGAGTTAATGCACAGAATGATATTTTTTGTGCTTTTTAACACCACGTAAATTTCTAGGTCTTGAAGTCTCTGTAATTTATACGTGTGGCTATCGATGCTCTCTACGCATGTTAGGAAAATCTTAGATGGCAATGAAGTAGACTGTTAGATTGTAACGTTGTATAACATGATTGATTATACATATAAACTCATCTTAAAATACATACATTCGTATATCGGTTGATTTGGGGTTTGTGCTTTGGTGCGTTGTTGCTTATATTTAAAATCGGAATAACGCTGACGTAACGCGCAGTCTTAATGTAATAACTTGAATACAATTGTGTACAAATATGTTGTGTCACTCATACAGACCCATTTTATGTGACGTTTCCTGATCATTTTTGTGATACAGGTCATATGACCCATATGGGTAGAATAGCCATTCACAACTTGGTTTTTTTATCAGCTAGCAGGTGACATATTCTGACAACCTTGGTGATACAGGTCATATGACCAATACAGGTCAGGTAGCGGCCTGGGTTTTAGTCAACTATCAGGTATGTTTGGATTTTTTTGGTAGAAGAAAAATGTAAATCGACTTTTTCTGTTAGGTGTTTACCACTTTTGATATTGAAACTGAATGCGGATTCCTGGAATTCTAAAAAAATAATTACATGATCATAGTTGATGTTATATCTCTGCATCACTAAAATTCCATTTATGATTTTTGGGTGACATATTTCTTACATTAGCAATATATATAATTAATAGACCAACCATTTGAATAGTCCATTCCACATCCTTTTCAAACACCCCCCCTTCATTTGCCTTTGCTCGGTCCATCTCCATATAATTTGCACCAGGTATGCTTCGATTCCATTTATTTTTTGTGCATTAGACATGTTGTATTTAAAGGATAACACATTGACTGGATATAAAAGAGGTAGCTACTAAACTTAGTAACTTCATTCTTTTTGTGATTATTATTCCATTTGTGTTAAAAAGAGTGATGCACAAGCTTTCTCACAATGCAGCTAAAACTGCACTTTTGGCAGCAAATAAAATTCAGTAAAAAATCACTCTTTTACAACAATATAACACAGCAAAAGCGCCCTTTTAACCAGCAACAAAGCGTAGCATAGCTGTGCTTTCCGTTGCAATAAAAATGCAGTAAGAACTGCATAAATTCTGACCATACTACCCTTTTTTTACCAGCAAAGAGACAATAGTAATAATCCTTGAAATGGGTCAAACGGGAAACTGGTCACTTTGTTGCCAATGGCCCAACTGAGGTACGTTTTGGTGTTTCTCTCAATTTCAATCATGCTTCTCTTGTATCTTATCACTAACCATTCTAAACCTTGAATGCGTGTAGGTAAAACGGTTTAGTGAGTTCATCATCAATTGTCGCTCGCTCGGGTATCATAACTTTTTGTTTCAAGTTATTTTTCTTACAAAAGTTCGAAAATTTGCTCAACTCCCGTGGTTTCCCGCTGCATAGTTTGTTCTTTTTCCGTAACTAAAGCCTGGTTAAACTGGTTGATCATGTCTGTTAGTGTGGCTCCTAATGGCGTTGGAATGAAGATCTCGGGCTGGAAAACCAATGGTTTTATTTCTTTCTTTTAGTGTTTTATTGGTCTTTACAGATGTTTTGTAGCATTGGACTGGTAATCAATTAACTTGCATCTAAGTTTGTACTTTTTCCTTACTTTCTTTACTTATTGATATATCTTTTCCTTCTACTTTAATAATGCTTTCAGACGCAAGAGACTAAGATAGCTTCAACTGCAAACTAAGAAGATAATAAGAGGTAGTTGAATAACCACTAAAAGTTTGGATTTCAGCCAACTGAAGTTGGGGATACCTATTCTATGATTAACAAAAAATGGTTTGTTGTATTTCTCTTATGAGGCATGACTAAATTAATGATGCTAAGGGTAGTTCAGATAGTCGACAACATTCATTTGTTATTGTAGGACATGGGTCACGATTTTATTAAAATTATTAATAAAAGTAATGAAGACACACTTTATATACATTTGGGAAATTGTAGTACACAAACCGTGTATGAAAATTAAAAATAAATACAACAAATGTAAGTAAATTGATTCAAACCTAGTCTTCAACAAGATCATGAATCACGTCTTCTAGCAATCTCATTAAGGCCATCTAAAATGATTCAACCAAGATCTTCAAAAAGTCAAGTCTTCAACAAGGTCTTCTTATAGTCCTCCATGGCTTCAAGAATGAACAAACTTAATGTTGACAGTTGAGGCTGAGGCACGTGTTCAACACGCTTCCCTTAAAACAGATTTCGCGCCTCTACCAAAGACAACGCGTCTGTCTCCCAGGGTACAACAGCCGAAGCAGTCTGTACTGCCGGAGAAAGCCACGCACCCGAGGTTGCACTGAGTAGAATTATAGTGTATGACATTTGGAACAAATAAAAGGAAAAACTAATGGAATCGAGTAGAGAGTACTCATCTCTATAGTACCCAACATATGGGTCTTTTCTTCTTCTCCAAGAACTCTTCATGTATTCATGTATAATCTTTTTCTCTTGTATCTCTCTTGTTTTTACAAATGTAAGGCACACAACCTACTTATTTACAAGAGCCATGATAGTTAAGAGTTTTACTTAATTAGGGATTTAATAAGAGACATAAAACTCTAATAAAAGCCAATTAAGTGTCATGAAAAACTCTACTCAAGAGTTTCTTACCATGAAGAGTCTCATTAATAATATTAGTAAACTCATTAATAATATTATTCAATTAAATTCCATTCACATATTTTAAAAAATTCCAACAATCCCCCACATGAATGGAGATTGATCAAAACACATAAAATTTCCAATGTAACCTTGACAGTTGAGTATTGCAGGATAGGTAGGTATTAGCTTTGAACCTTCCTTTGTGAAGCATACTTAGTCTCCTAGCGGTTTGTGGACGCGATGTCCTTGAACAAACCCCCATTTGTGTAGACGACAATACACTTCACACAATACTCTCCTTAGCCGGGCCATCCCCTCATTTTCGTGTCCAATAATGGTCCTGGAACACTATCCTGGTTCTGCGAGAGCTCTAGGAATTATGCCCCCAATTCCATTTGAAGCGACCCCACTTCTCTCTAACATAGGTGATTTTTCTCAAATCATTAAAAGCATTATGGTTACCATGATTTACCCACATCATTTACCATATACTATGCTTATCCTCACAATTTGTCACTGAATGTCATAGGAATGGACAATGACGTATTTAAACACCCTTTTATAGTTTAGGGGGATATATATAACCATATATACTAGCTTACACATATTAGCCATGCCCCCACAGTGACCACCCTTAGGCGTATGAATTAGTTGTCCTATTGAACTTAGATCTTGGGATCTCCAATTAACTAAGGTAGGTTTCCTTCACAAGCCTTTTTCTATGGGCTTTAGTCTCATTCCACAACTTGATCTCTCATCAACCCTCAGGTTGTTGGATCCATAAGACTATCTTTGACTTCGTCAAGTCACTACTGATAATTTTGCAATTGAGATCAGTTGTACTAACGTGATATTGACTCGCAAGTTGTTCATGACTTATTGTCAACTCGTAAGACTATAACTCATGATCTAAACTTTGATCTAGTTATAACGTCTTCTATTTAGACTAAAACAAATCTTATTTCAATATGAACACATATTTATTATGCATATGGCTGGTATGCTCAATCATCAGGCATTAATATTAAACCGGTTGGCATCTGAGTCTAAACAACCAGATGGCTCGTTACAACCATAACCTTTATTGCCAACTTTTAACTTCATATTATCAAATGCAAGTTACCCCCCACATTTAAGCGTTATTAGATTGAAACAATCCAACACAAGATAAAAGGTAAAGAAATGTCATCTTTTTATATGGATTGAGAGACTCCTCAAACACCATTTATACAAACCTATGGTTGTTCCTTAAATGGATCTCTCCCCCACATTACTTGCACTTTGATCAAGTTTAAGTAATACTACTCACGATGACTACTAGACACCTTGATTAGATCACAAATATCTACATCTTTGTACTATTGAAGTCACCTGAGTATAGTGTTCACCTCATATTCCACTTGTGCACAAGAGGTTTTAAAGCTAAACAAGGCAACATATGCCTTAGCATGAGATGCCAACACTTTTGCGTGTATGTGTTCTCCTCACTATCCATTAGACTGAAGGAAGTTATATATTTTTAGTGTTTGTTAGACACCAAATTCATTCTCATGCCATCTTATAATTTGAATGTTTAAAGTTAATTTAATATCCACAGAGCATCTAAATTAACATGTACTAGTCTAGCATGCTTTAGACTACAATACTCTAGCATGTGAACAGAAGATGCATCATTCTGATTCTTCACAGCCTTAAGAGATATACACATTATCTCTTCCCAACATTCATTCTTATTTTATACATGACCATGAGATTTTTTTTTCCTATAGTCTCATATGTATGTTACATAAACATGCATTTTCCATTATTCAGTCTAAGAATATAACATTTTTGCCTTTGATCTCAAAGGCTTCACCATTAACTTATAAGTACTTGACTATAAGTTTTATCTCGAGTAACTTTGGTGAACACATTCATCACCCACAAAAGGTATGAATAGTGTAAGTGTACAATTACTTTTATGTTGATATGAAACCACTTAGATTCACACTCAACAAAACGACTTCAAAAATGCGTCTTTAAGTGATATGCCTTGTCGTTTTATTTTAAATCTATGTACATTTAGGACACTCTCCCAATTTTAAAGACAAAACCTCTACATACTTCCAACAACTTGAAAGTGGTAGTCATATCAACATGTCCTCCATTTTCAATAGTAAATCTTTTGGAACAAATCTTTCCTGGTTCATTAAAGATTGGTATTAACATATATTTCTTCCGTATGTTAAAATTCACCCTTGCGAATTTTCACGACAATCTTTAATGAAATATATCGATATGTAACATACTTGTGTATTTCATCTCAATACACTCGCCACTTTCTTTCATGATTCTCTCATGATGTGGTTAGACATTTGATGTCTCGTCTCCAACTTTTAGTCAATGCAACAACTCTTATGTTGTTTATGTCCAATTCTTTCCATATACTATCCGTTTATAACATTGTTCTTTAACATTGTATATTTTACGTTATAGTTATTTATTAAAAAAAAAAATAACATTTCATACGTCACAAACCTTTGATTTATTTCTTTGTAAAAAATTGCATGTGTTATCCGAAGATATTGAACACAAAGCAATAATATACATTTGAAACTAAATCAAAAAGTGCAAAACACTTTAAAAGTTTAAATGGATACATAGACATATCTACACATTAAATCTCATAGTGTTATCATCTTCAACACTTTTATCATCCAATCAAAGTCATCACAACAATATCGTCTTGCAACATGTCTTGAGAACTCTATGCACTTATAAGTACAAGTTCCTCATTTGATCGTGAAATTCTAAAGTTGGACATTCACAAATCTGTTCAAAACAACACCAAGTCGTTAAAAATACTACAATTAAGTAGTAAAGCTTGAACAATTGATCTTGTTCACAACAACACCAAGTTGTTTTCTACCGTATAGTGTCAACAAGAACACTACTTTGGTTCAGCATATGCTACATCTAGCAAAAGTAACGAACCGTTTGAATTATCAAAACTATGCAAAACTTGTTTTAAAATCATTTTAAAACATTTCCTTAGTTTTGCAATATACTATATTTATAATATCAATACGGGTTTATGAAACCGTATACCAAAACCCAAAATAGCAAACTTTTTATATGGTTTCAATTTACTACACATGTACTATAACGGTTTCAAACACACATGGAAAAAAAATCATGTTATAACGCGCACGTGATAAAATTGGACGTTTACATAAAACCTTTTCCAATGATATAGTTCATAAAAGAATCCATTTCTAATGAATATAATAGAAAAATAAAATGTTTACATAAAACATTTTCTTTTTCAAATAAAACATTTCTAACAAACATGTTAGAACTTAAATGATCATAACGCGCACGTTAGAGTCATTTTTTTTTACATGAAATATTTCCAAATATTTCGTTTTATAAAATAAATCGTATCTAAACTCGTACCAGTGATAAAAATTTTCTAACACACATGTTAGAAAACTAAAACGAGTTCTAACTCGCACATTTAGAAGTAGTAAAACTTCAATACGAAATATCTTAAACACATGTGTGGTTCAAAAGTTAAACCATTTTTAACACACCTGTTAGAAAATAACAATTACCATCCCATTTAAAAAACCGATGGTTTTCATAAACCGTTTCTAACACACATGTTAGAAGACAAATGATTACAAAAATCATTCTTGAAGTTGAAGGTTCTATAAACCATTTCAAACATACTAGATAGCAATAAACGATTACAAAAATCGTTATAAAACTTATCAATAAATCAGTTCTAACACGCTCGTTAGAATTAAACGATTACACAATCGTTACGAACTTGACAATTTATATACAATAAACAAATTCTAACACCATCGTTAGAAGTAAATGATTACAAAAATCATTATCATGCTTATTGATTTATATAAAAAAAAACATTTTCCAACACACTTGTTAGACATTATCGATTACAAAAATCGTTATAACACTTATCGGTTTGCATAAAATAAACCGGTTCTAACATGCTCGTTAAAAATAAATGATTACAAAAATCATTATAAGGCTTTTTAGTTTATCAAAATAAACTATTTCCAATACCCATTATAAGAAACGAGACGCTTAGACAAACTTCTCAAATCAATATATTTTTTTCTAATATAATCATTTCTAACACACATGTTAGAAAATGAAACGTTTACAAAAAACGTATTGTTTATAAAATAAACCAAGTCCTACGCGAACGTTGTGGAATTTAACGTTTACAAAAAAAACGTATGGTTTACACCAATAAACCCGGTATAACACACATGTTATAAAAAATCACGATTAAGATCGTTTAAAACCAAATGGTTGAATCAAAACCAATTGTTTTGTATCACGGTGTAGGATTTAACATTATACCACAATATCTATAAATCCAAACCCAACAAGTTGTACTACATACATATTTCCCAAAAAAAAAAAAAATATATACACAAGATTATACAAAAATCTCTAAAATATTTTTTATTTAAACCATTTCGTGAACCCAAAATCCTTATGAATAAGGTTTTAAGATTGTAGCAACAATCTCACGAAGTCTGTTTTAAGATTGTAGGACATGGGTCACGATTTTATTAAAATTATTAATAAAAGTAATGAAGACACACTTTATATACATTTGGGAAATTGTAGTACACAAACCGTGTATGAAAATTAAAAATAAATACAACAAATGTAAGTAAATTGATTCAAACCTAGTCTTCAACAAGATCATGAATCACGTCTTCTAGCAATCTCATTAAGGCCATCTAAAATGATTCAACCAAGATCTTCAAAAAGTCAAGTCTTCAACAAGGTCTTCTTATAGTCCTCCATGGCTTCAAGAATGAACAAACTTAATGTTGACAGTTGAGGCTGAGGCACGTGTTCAACACGCTTCCCTTAAAACAGATTTCGCGCCTCTACCAAAGACAACGCGTCTGTCTCCCAGGGTACAACAGCCGAAGCAGTCTGTACTGCCGGAGAAAGCCACGCACCCGAGGTTGCACTGAGTAGAATTATAGTGTATGACATTTGGAACAAATAAAAGGAAAAACTAATGGAATCGAGTAGAGAGTACTCATCTCTATAGTACCCAACATATGGGTCTTTTCTTCTTCTCCAAGAACTCTTCATGTATTCATGTATAATCTTTTTCTCTTGTATCTCTCTTGTTTTTACAAATGTAAGGCACACAACCTACTTATTTACAAGAGCCATGATAGTTAAGAGTTTTACTTAATTAGGGATTTAATAAGAGACATAAAACTCTAATAAAAGCCAATTAAGTGTCATGAAAAACTCTACTCAAGAGTTTCTTACCATGAAGAGTCTCATTAATAATATTAGTAAACTCATTAATAATATTATTCAATTAAATTCCATTCACATATTTTAAAAAATTCCAACAGTTATTTGGCATTTGTATTATGTTAATGCAAACCTGTATGATTGTTAAGTCTATGGCTTTGTATGATTGTGAAAACGAAACCAAGTTCTAGTAAAAAAACAAGCTCTTAATAACCATTTGATCAAAAGAAATCATCATCATCATACTCAGTTAATCCCACCTATAGGAAAAGTTAAGGTAGGGTCTGAGGAGCGTAAGATGTAGACAGCCTTACCTGTACCCCGTGGGAATAGAGAGGTTGCTTCTAGTGAGACCCCCGGCTCAATAGTGGTTTTGTATCAAGCCTTGACATAAGGCACATAACACTTAGCAATCGGGATAAACCCGACTGGTACATGTACCCCCTTATCTTTTGGCTATCAACGCCACCACCTGATGCATAATTAACCGTCCGTCATTTTTAACGTTATTTTCAAAAGAAAAGCCCCTGAAAATGAAGATATGAAACTACGTACCGAAAAAAAATCTAGATGAAACTATTGAAATTTTTTTTTTTAATGTTACCCTTAATTTTCATTTCTATATCCGCCACTGCTCGTATCCACCGTAGTGCGCGAAAAAAATACTTGGCTGCAAAGGTCATGTTCGTAACATTTTACCAAATGCCTTAAAATGGAAGTTTATCACTTGGGTTGATAAATGAAGGATAATATTATAATCCAAGTCGGTTAATTTCACAAATCAGAATCGATCAATAATCAAAAAACATCATACTTTCTGGATTAGAATTCTGGCTTTTATTTTTTCTCTCATGGGACGGGGAGGGCAACTCAAAAGGCACAACAACCAAAGATTCAACAATCAAAGGGAGGAGCAAGCCAACTATGAAGATCTGAAGCAAAGGAAGATCCAAGAGCTGAACAATTTAAGGAACTCGGGGAACACTACAACGGTTGAGAATGGGTGGCAACAAGTGATTTCTAAGACTGAAGCTAGGAAAATCAAAAAATTTCAGCAGAGAGAAGAGAGACTCAAAGAGACGACATCCTTCTTCGTCTCTAATATTCCAGAAGAATGCAATGCAGAAAGATTATGGTCAGCATTTCAGCACTTCGATTTCCTTGAGGATGCTTTCATTCCGGCTAAGAAAGATAAGTTCGGTCACATGTTCGGATTTGTTAAGTTCTCAAGGGTTGACAATGTTGAAGATTGGTTGCTGAAACTGAGAGGTACTAAACTAGATGGGGCTGTTCTTGGTATTAATTTAGCCAGATTCAGCAGGGGCGGAAAGGTAAGTAATAGCTCCAATGGTCCGGCTAGGACATCGGTCTTAAGCAGGATGGTGGAACCGGCGATAGAAGATTTAAGAGATAAGTTGGGCTCCAGAGTCTCGAACGGACATCCGGGTACTAGCACTTTTCCTTCGAATCGTTCGTTCAGAGAGGCTCTGATGAATGTGACCGATGATGCGGTGTGTCGTTTCGGAGTGGAACTGTCCACTACGGGTTCAGAGGATCGGAACAAGTGGGCATGCAATACTTTGGTGGATGAAGTAAAGGAGTTCGACTGTCTAAACCGTCTTAACGATCTCCAGGAGGAGCTAATCAACTGGAATGTTCATCTCAAATATTTAGGCGGATTAAGGATAGGCCTTATTTTCTCCGATCCTGAGTTCGTTTCGGTTTTTCTCTCGAATGCGGTGGACTCTTGGTCCAAATGGTTCTCCTCTCTTAAGGCCTGGGATGATAACTCTCTGGAGTTCCAGAGGTTGGCCTCGATCAAAGTCTACGGGTCCCTATGGAGTTGTGGAGTAGACATACTTTTAACAAGGTGGGAGAAAGATGTGGAAGTGATGTGCTAAAAGTAGTTTAATTAAAATAACTAAGTTAAACCTAAAACTAGACACCTAGTAATACTCTAGACTCTCTAAAACTAAACAACTGACAGGCAAGTGAACCTATCGACTCTAGTATAGCTAAAGTAAGTCCGAATATCGAACCCACGAGACTGTAATGGAAAACGAAAACTAGACTTGATTACTTATCCTAAATACTGATTAAATTAATTTATTTGTTATTTTGAAAGAGGGGTTTTACTGGAAAAATAAATTGCTATAAAATAAAGGTTAACTAAGACGAGCTAAAGTGAACTAAAAAAACGAGAACTTAGCTGAGCCGAATTCAACTGATGACATGACACTACCTAGACCAGACTCCTAACTATGCCTGATAAGCTTCTATGGTTATGGAACTGATTTGGAACCGGGATTTTAAAATACTAAACATCAAGAATAAACTAGACACCCTCGACCCTTCTCAAGGGGAAACCCTAGAATATTTTTGTGCTGTTAAACCACCGGTTGGAGTACAAACCCTCACAGGTTATCTAACTCTTATGATCGAGTACCCACTAGACAATCTACCTCACAGCGCGAAAGCCTCACTACACTAGGTGCAAGGGGTAATTATTGAAGCCTAGATCTAACTTGATATGCAGGAGTTGAAAGGGAAACTAGGCAGATCTTCTCACAAAGCCTCTAACCTAGCAATCTAACAACCTAGACATACCAACAAGCCCTAACCTCACAGCTATTGAACTTGGAAGAATACCTAAAATCTTCTAACCACCAAATACTACTCCTATGGTAAACTCGCGACTATTGACCATAAACTAGTTGCTACACAAAGTCTGCAACCTAACTAGCACTCATACATGAAAGACATTCACAAAAGTGCAAGTGGAGTGAATAAGTGACAATAAGAAAATAATAAATACGCATATACACCAGATCTAGAGAAATCAAAATCTTTACTGAATCATAAATCCAAAACACGTTCCAAAAACCATAGAAAAATCAAATCAAAACAAAGTTATATGTCTTAGCCTAGGTAGCTATAAAAGTTTTAGCCACAAATCATCTTGAAAAGAGAAACAAAGTCAAATAAAAATTCAGCGATCATGGTCTACAACAAATATAATAAAGGAACGAAAAAACCGAATGATTGACACCCGAATAATCGCTCTCTGGCTTAGAACCTTTGATCCCTGGCTTGGAATATTATTTGCTGCTCCCTTCGTGAATTCGTTGCTGTCCCTCAAGTGTTGCGCAGTCCTCCTTCCAATTCTCCTTCCAATTAATAATATCGCTCCCCTTCTTCGTAATAATATTGTCCCTCCTTTCTTCTATTCTGCGCCGCATCCCAATTAATATTTTTTTCACCTACTTCACGTCGGTTTTCCTTTTTTGTTTCAAAATACACTTGGGCCTCGAGCCCTTGTGCTTCTTTTTGTTTTTTTTTTATTTTTTTTTATTATTATTATTATTATAACTCCGTGATTTAAACTCGGTTGTTCTTGACTTGACCAAAATTACTCGTTTATGCTCCAACGTCAATGAACACCTACAAAATACAAAATAAATAAATAAGTACTAAAACTGACCCAAAGCTAAAAAAGATCTATAAAACCTATAATAAATAAAATATATCAGTACAAGCCTATAACTAATAAAAATACTATTTAAACGACTCGAAAATTATACAATCTATACATTAAAAATAGATGTATTTTACAATACATCAAATATCCCCACACTTATCTTTTTTTCGTCCCTGAAAAAGAATTATGCTATGGAATCACAATCAAATAATCTGGCCTCAAAACATAGGTTACTTTAATTTTAAAAATCTAATCACATGCCAACTATGATTGCAGGTATACTTGACCTCTTAAACCTAACCGCCGGTTTCTAAGCCCCTTATCATGTTAGTTTAATTTTAGGTTCATTTAGTCTACCTAGGGTCTCACACTAAAGAAGTCACAATTTCACCTAATCCCGCCTCAAGCTTATGAAACAAAAGGAACAACCAATTGACTATTCCTAACCGTTTTATGTAGAAAATCGAGAGAATTTAAAATCATTTGTTGTTTTTTTTTTTGTTTTTTTTTCATCTCAGCATACTTAACTCAGAGGGTGTGACCAATCCAAGTCGCTATCCCAGTGGCCAGGCACCTTAAGCTTCAGCATTTTCGCTTTGATTCTAATTAATTCATGAGCTTTTTTAGATATTTATCTTCAGACAATCCTAGAGGGAGTCGAGTCCGGAGTCACTATCCCCAGAAACGACACCATTGGCCTTGCCCTTATTTTATATCCAGCTCTTTTTTTTCTTCAACTTTTGATTAGAAATTCTAACGATTTTAAACTTATAACGGCATTCCTTATACTATTATTGGTGGTTTCAGCTTCCCCATTTTTTCCTAGATGAGAACCCACAAGGTATCCTAATATATTTAGGTATATTAGCTCAAAGGAAAACTTTTCTACCGGCTGGGCCTACCCACACATCCCAAGTCAACACGCTTTCAATTATTTATTCTTCTAAGACATATAATATTTGAAAACCAGACACTTGACTTTACCTATCATTTTCCATTTTTTATAATGCAAACCTCAAAATCAGGGACATTTTCTCAAATTTTTCGATTTTTTTTTATTATTATTTTTTTTTTTTTTTGGACTCATAACGACTCTATATACAGACTAAACGACAGTTTCCCATCCCACACTTAAACTCTACATTGCCCTCAATGTAGGAATAGAAAACAACTTAAAACAAAAAATAAATTCCGAATACAAAAATAAAAACATAAGGGCAAATTGGAAAGGACTTAGCTGGTTAAATAACGCGTAAGCTCCAAAAACTCTAGTCCAATCCAGCTCGATCGTATAGCATTTCATTCGCGATCGGCTCTGACAGAATGATAAATTCTGGGCTTGCCTTGACAAATGTTAAACAGCTCTGGAATCACCCGAATGGAGATTGAGAACGGGCGGTGCAATCCAAACCTGCGCAAAACGAAACAAACAAAACCCGAGCATAATACCGAACTACAAATGAAAAAAATGAAAAGATAAAAAAAATGCCAAAAAAATAATAAAAATAAATTTACAAACTCTACACTTGGGATTCTACCCAAGAACTATCCTCAACATCAAAACCTACGGGGGATCCTTAAGATCCACATCACCCCCCGAAACTAACAAACTGGGCTCTCATGTACAAGCTCATCCTACAACCTCTTGGCTTTTCTAGCTCATCAATCCTCTTCTTACTAGCCTTAAAATCCTGATGCATTGGGGATTTGTAGTGAAACTTACATATCAACGAACCATCCCCACACTTAGGTTTTACCACATCCTCAGACCTAGACCTATCTTCCTCATGCTTCTCTAATGGCGGTACTCCTAAGGAATCATCAACACAGGAGACATTCTCACACCTCTCACTCAGCTTAGGTCTAGACTTTGAGACATCAAAGACGACGGTTTCATCCCCCGCCCGAAGTGTGATCTTACCATCAAAGACATTAATCAATGCCTTCGCGGTGCATAAAAAGGGCGTCCCAAAATAAGTGGAACCTTATCGTCAGCTTCCATGTCGAGAACCACAAAATCCACGGGGAACACAAATTTATCTACCTTAACAAGCAACTTCTCTATGATGCCCCGTGGATATTTAACAGACTTATCTGCTAACGTCAGTGTCATGCGCGTTGGGGTAAGTTTACCCAAGCCTAGCTTCTCATACAAAGAATAAGGCATCAAATTGATGCTAGTGCCTAGGTCAGCCAATGCGTGGTGCTGAACATCGCTACCAAACAAACACGGTATTGTGAAAATGCTCGGGTCCATTAATTTCTCCGGTAGCTTATTCAAAACCACCGCAAAACAATCAGCAGTAAGCGGAACAGTCGACAGCTCTCCCAGTTTATCCTTCCGTGTCAGAAGGTCTTTTAGGAACTTTGCATATGTAGGCATATGCTGGAGAGCCTCGATGAGCGGGAGATTGATCTTAAGTTGCTTAAACATGTCTAGGAAGTGTCCATATTCCTTACAGTACTTTTGATTCCTAATGCGGGCAGGGTACGGAACATGGGCAGGATCAATCTCAGGACTCGGCCTAACATTCCGTGGCCTAACTACTGGCTTCTCAACCTGAGACTCACTGTTTGGTGTTGTACTTACTGGGCCTTGCCTAGATTGCACCCTACTATGAGCCTCTAGCTCTATCTCTCTAATCATCGGTTCTTCCTCCTCCTCAACCGGTGCTCTAGGACTCTCTAACGTCCTACCACTACGCGTGGTGACTGCCTTAACGTGGGCATTCGGGTTTGCCTGAGCACTACCTGAAAACTGTCCTAGAGCCATAGCATCCAACTGCTTAACAATATCACCAACGGTACGCTGAAGATCTAAGAATGCAGAGTGGTGATTTTTCAACAACATGTCATGTTCTGCTAGAGTTTTCTGTGTGTTGGCATCTTTAGCCACCAGCTGGGTTAAAAGCTCTTCTATTTTACCCAAACCATTCCCGCTATCCCCACCTGAATTTCTATAAGAGTTATTCTCCCCCCGATACTGACCTCCTACAAAATCCGCCTGTCCCTCCTGGTGAATCAAGGGGCATTCAGAAGTAACATGCCCACCCCTACACATCTCACACTTTTCAGATTTCATTTTCAACTCTTTCACTTCCCTAGTCAGTGCGTCTAAAGCAGCGGCCACACTAGCATCCAATGTAACTTGGTGACCACCTTGTGCGGGTGAGGTAGTACTAGGTGCAGGAGTAGAATTCCTAAGTAAGACTCGCTGCTCATGGTCTGTCTGGGCAAAACTTTCAAATAGGTCATTGCATTCGGCCGTAGTTTTCTTACTCATCAGGTGGCCGCCTGCAGAAGTATCAAAACGGTACTTTGCCTCATAAGTTAAGCCATTGTAGAATTTCTCTACAAGGGCCCAATCAGTCAGACCATGCTGGGAGCACTTGCGAAGCAGGTTTTGGAACCGCTCTTATGCAAGATAATATGGCTCATCAGGTTCCATTCGGAATGAATGGATCTGATCGCGAAGTCGGGAAGCCTTGCTAGGTGGAAAGTATTTATTCAGAAAGGCTTGTTTAAGGGCATCCCAAGTAGCGAAAGTGTCAATAGGGTGAGAGTCAAGCCAAGTGGCGGCTCAACCAGCAAGGGAAAAAGGGAACAAATGGAGGAACTTAGCATCCTCTGTGGCACCCTGCAGCTTAAAAGTGGCTAGGATGCGAGTCGGTCGGGCAATGTGGGCCGGGGCATCCTCATCATCACGGCCGTGGAATTGACAATTGTTAGCAATTGCCGTCATGATGTAGGAGGGTATCTTCCAGGACCCCTCATTGTTGATGGTTGGGGCGATAATAGGAGAGTTAGCTCCCGTAAAACCTTGGGTGGATTGTTGGTGGACAGTGCGACGTTCGGCCATTTGGGGATGGGTAGGTGGTGGACTAGGTGATCTAAATGGGATGGTAAACTCAGAGTTAGATAAACTCGGGGAAGAAGCACTAACCTCAAGCTTAGACTCAAAATAAAATAAAAGTGAAAACAAAAAATAGCACATATATTTCAGATAAGTTCAATCGAAGCTAATTAACGCAATCGCCAAGAGTCCCCAGCAACGGCGCCAAAAACTTGATGTGCTAAAAGTAGTTTAATAAAAATAACTAAATTAAACCTAAAACTAGACACCTAGTAATACTCTAGACTCTCTAAAACTAAACTACTAACAGGCAAGTGAACCTATCGACTCTAGTATAGCTAAAGTAAGTCCGGATATCGAACCCACGAGACTCTAATGGAAAACGAAAACTAGACTCGATTACTTATCCTAAATACTGATTAAATTAATTTATTTGTTATTTAAAAGGGGGGTTTTATTGAAAAATAAATTGCTATAAAATAAAGGTTAACTAAGACGAGCTAAAGTGAACTAAAAAAAACGAGAACTTAGCTGAGCCGAATTCAAATGATGACACGACACTACCTAGACCAGACTCCTAACTATGCCTGATAAGCTTCTATGGTTATGGAACTGACTTAGAACCGGCATCTTAAAATACTAAACATCAAGAATAAACTAGATACCCTCGACCCTTCTCAAGGGGAAACCCTAGAATATTTTTGTGCTGTTAAACCACCGGTTGGAGTACAAACCCTCACAGGTTATCTACCTCTTATGATCAAGTACCCACTAGACAATCTACCTCACAGCGCAAAAGCCTCACTACACTAGGTGCAAGGGGTAATTATTGAAGCCTAGATCTAACTTGATATGCAGGAGTTGAAAGGGAAACTAGGCAGATCTTCTCACAAAGCCTCTAACCTAGCAATCTAACAACCTAGACATACCAACAAGCCCTAACCTCACAGCTATTGAACTTGGAAGAATACCTAAAATCTTCTAACCACCAAATACTACTCCTATGGTAAACTCGCGACTATTGACCATAAACTAGTTGCTACACAAAGTCTGCAACCTAACTAGCACTCATACATGAAAGACATTCACAAAAGTGCAAGTGGAGTGAATAAGTGACAATAAGAAAATAATAAATACGCATATACACCAGATCTAGAGAAATCAAAATCTTTACTGAATCATAAATCCAAAACACGTTCCAAAAACCATAGAAAAATCAAATCAAAACAAAGTTATTTGTCTTAGCCTAGGTAGCTATAAAAGTTTTAGCCACAAATCATCTTGAAAAGAGAAACAAAGTCAAATAAAAATTCAGCGATCATGGTCTAGAACAAAGATAATAAAGGAACGAAAAAACCGAATGATTGACACCCAAATAATCGCTCTCTGGCTTAGAATCTTTGATCCCTGGCTTGCCTCTCTAATAATATTCCAAGAATATTATTTGCTGCTCCCTTCGTGAATTCGATGCTGTCCCTCAAGTGTTGCGCAGTCCTCCTTCCAATTAATAATATCGCTCCCCTTCTTCGTAATAATATTGTCCCTCCTTTCTTCTATTCTGCGCCGCCTCCCAATTAATATTTTTTTCACCTACTTCACGTCGGTTTTCCTTTTTTGTTTCAAAATACACTTGGGCCTAGAGCCCTTGTGCTTCTTTTTTTTATTATTTATTATTATTATTATTATTATTATTATTATTATTATTATTATTATTATTATTATTATTATTATTATTATTATTAGTATAACTCCGTGATTTAAACTCGGTTGTTTTTGACTTGACCAAAATTACTCGTTTATGCTCCAACGTCAATGAACACCTACAAAATACAAAATAAATAAATAAGTACTAAAACTGACCCAAAGCTTAAAAAGATCTATAAAAACCTATAATAAATAAAATATATCAGTAAAAGCCTAAAACTAATAAAAATACTATTTAAACGAGTCGAAAATTATACAAACTATACATTAAAAATAGATGTATTTTACAATACATCAGGAAGACTTATTGTGAAGTCGAATGCTTCTTTTGGTGATCCTGATTTCTCATACAGTTCTATGGTGGTTCTGGCTTCGTCCGGTAAGAAGATTAACTCCGAAGTGGCTTTATCTTGGAGAGATTGTATTGTCAATGTGTGGGTGGAAGAGTTCGAGGCTGGTTGGCAACCGATGATCCCTATGAATCATTCCCATACTGTTAATGCCCCGGAAGTGACTCTGAAATCGGTGGTCATGAAGGAGGCCGGCGGTGATGGCGGTAGGTTTTCTTCAGACGAAGAAGATGAAGAGTGTGAAGTAGACAAAGAGACGTGCATGGGGTTGCATGAAGGCTATGATCAAGTTGATGTGACAGAAACGATTCATTCTCCAAGGTCTCTGTCTGGCGTGCACAGGGGGACCCACCTAGGGAGTGAGAAGAATGATTCTGGTCTTTTTTCCAATATGAAAGATAGGCCGGGTCCACAGGCCCAAATTAAAAGTATTGTGGTTGGGCCATGTCTTGGGCCTGTTAATGGTTCCAACTCTAAGTTAAACTTGGGGCCCAGCAATGAGGATATTCAGACTATGAAAGATTCCGCAAATGTTTTCAATACCCCAGATCTTAACATCCCCTGCAACTCCGACCCTTTTGAGCTGGAGGAATTGATCCGTAGAGACGTTGAAAACCGAAAGCATGAAACCGATGATGGTCGAAGGCATAGGGTGGATTATGGGGATGAAGATGGCTCTGACTCTGAGGGCTTTGTCAGTGTTTTCGATTTGGACGATGAAGTTTCGCTCGAAAGGGAGGCGGATGACACTCTAGATTATGGTGAGTGTTTGGGTATCGATGGTAGAGGCTTCAAGAACCAGATGAGGAAGATAGTTCAAGAAGAAGAGGGTTCAAGAAGTTTACAATGAATTTTCTCTCCCTTATGCGTGGAGTCATTGGGTCTGATATGCAAGTTTAGGTTAGGGACCTGAAAAGATGCAATAAGATCGATTTTCTGTGTATTCAAGAAGCTCACCAAGGAGGCCTACAAGATGAGTTCATTTTGAAGCTGTGGGGCAGATTTCCATTTGGGTTCGCTTCGGTTGATGCGGTTGGAAGATCTGGAGGGCTGGTCTCTATCTGGGAGTCTAACAGGTTTTCAGTTCTTAACTCTGTTTGTCATAGGCATTTTCTTCTTGTTTCTGGTATGGTCACAGGTATTGAGGATGTGGTCAATATTATAATTATTCATGCCCCGAATGATCTCGGGAATCGAATACTGTTATGGGAAGAAATTGAGGAGGTTGCTAGTCTATACGAGGGTCTCTGGATCACTATTGGGGATTTCAATGAGGTTAGGAGTAGTGATGAAAGATTTAATTAGGCCTTCGATTCCAATGGAGCCGCGTGCTTCAATGATTTTATTAGGAGATTGGGTTGACTCGAATTCAATATGGTCGGAGGGTCTTTCACTTATATTTCGGATGGCGAAGAGGTGAAATTTAGTAAGCTTGATAGATGCCTTGTGTGTCCGTCGGTTATGACTAGATGGTCTAACGCTATCTTTAAGGTGTTGGATCGTAATCTCTCGGATCATTGCCCTATTTGCTTGGTGTGCGACCCGAGAGACTTCGGTCCTCCCCCTTTAAGTTCTATAATTGCTGGGTTGGTGAAAAGGAGCTTGATGATATTGTGAAAAAGAATTTTATTGAGTCGGATAGTGAAGGTAGGATTGATTGTGCTATCATAAAGCTGCTGAAATGTATCAAAACTGACATTAAGAAGTGGAGACTTGCTAGAAATAAAGAGGAGGAAAGGGAGAAAGATAATCTGGCTAAAGTAGTGGTGGATATTGAAAAGAAGGCTATGATGGGAAATCTTTCGGCAAAAGAGAAGAGAATTAGAGTGGACACAAGGGCAAAATTTAAGGCTTTGGAGGTCAAAAGGGCCAATGACTTGATGCAAAAAGCTAGGGTGAATTGGCTCAAATTTGGAGATGAAAAATCCAAAATTTTCCATGTCATGGTCAACGTTAATAAAGCTAGCAATAAGATCTATGGTCTAAAAATGGGGGGAAGACTGGGTTACGAACCCGGATGACATTAAAAATTAAGCTTTCATGTGGTTCAAGAAACAGTTTAATGAACCGATTCGCAGAAGACCGTCTTTTTCTAATGTGGGGCTGAATTGTCTTAGTGATGATGCGTTGACTTGTCTTGTTGCCCAGTTTTTTGATAATGAAATTTGGATGGCGGTAAAAGGTTGTAATGGTGGTGAATCTCTGAGGCCGGGTGGCTTCACTCTAAAATTTTTCAAGAATTATTGGGAGGACTTCAAAGGTATCTTCAGAAGGTTGTTTCTAGACTTTCATGTTTCGGGTCAGATCTCGAAGGGCTGTAATGCATCATTTATTGCTCTTATTGCGAAGAAACCGGACCCTCAATGTATTCAAGACTTCCGCCCCATTTCTCTTGTGGGATCTTTGTATAAAATAATTGCTGAAGTCCTCTCGAACCGGCTTAAAGGAGTTCTCGATCCGCTTATTAGTAACACTCAATCGGCCTTCTTGGGTGGGAGGAATATTCTTGATGGCCCTCTAATCGTAAGCGAAATGGTATCTTGGGCTAAGAAGAGTAAAAAGAAGATGTTGATTTTCAAAACCGACTTCCAAAGAGCGTATGACTCTTTGAATTGGGCTTTTCTTTTAAAAACAATGGAGCTAATGGGTTTTCCTTCGAAATGGATTGATTGGATAAAAGGTTGCCTCACATCCGGTAGAGGGTCGGTTCTTGTTAATGGCTCTCCTACCGGCGAATTCAAAATTAAAAGAGGCTCCGTCAAGGGGACCCGCTTTCTCCGTTTCTTTTTATCATGGCTATGGAAATAGTAACTATGTTTATGAAGAAAGCGGTCGATATGGGTCTCTTTTGTGGGATTCAATTACCTAACAACGGCCCGGTTTTATCCCACCTTTGTTATGCGGACAATATAATCTTCTTGGGGGAGTGGTCGAGGAGTAATGTTATTAGCCTTAATCGCTTCCTTCGTTGCCTTTTTCTTGTCTCCGGACTTAAAGTTAATTATGAGAAATGCCAACTTTTTGGAGTGGGAGTTGAGGAACAAGAAGTTGAGAATTTTGCTAGTATCCTTGGTTGTCAAGCGGGTTCCTTCCCGTTTGTTTACCTTGGGGTCCCGATCGGTGCCAATATGAAGCGTATTAAATATTGGCAGCCGGTTTTTTATAAGTTCAACAAGAAGCTCTCTAATTGGAAGACCAAAACTTTGTTGTTCGCAGGTAGACTTACTCTTATCAAGGCGGTGCTTGGGAGAATCCCGTCTTATTATCTTTCGCTTTTTCAAGCCCCTAAGATGGTGGTGAAGAAACTTGAAGCGATAAGAAGAGATTTTTTATGGGGTAAAAAGAATGGGAATTGCAAGATTCGTTGGATTCGGTGGGATAGGATGTTGAATCCGAAAAATAAAGGTGGGGTGGGAGTGGGGAGTATAGGTGAATTCAAGGATGCGATGCTAACGAAGTGGTGGTGGAGGTTCAAAAATGAGCATCCCCAACTGTGGACTGCAGTTATTTCGGTTATTCATGCTTCGGCTCGGGACAAACGTCTTATTCCCATTAAAAATAACATCCCGGGGGTGTGGAAGGATATCGGTAATGTGGAATGTCGCCTTCTCTGCAGAGGTATTGATCTAAAGGCTAAATTCAAGGTGAAGTTGGGCAATGGGGCTAAAGTTCGTTTTTGGAAGGACCCTTGGTGTTCGGAAGTCCCTCTGTGCTCTATATAACCAGATCTTTTTAAATTGGCCGCTGGTAAAGAAGCTTCTGTGATGGACCTGTTCGGTGGGGTTGGGAACACCCGGGCTGCACATTGGAACTGGGTTCGGCCTCCTGGCAGGGACCTGGAACCTGAGCAGCTGGCTGGTCTCTCGGCTAGGCTTGCTCAGGTCTCCTTGAACGATGCGTCTGATCTGTGGTACTGGGGTAGCAGCTCGGGTTTGGGTTTTGTTGTGAAAGACATTCGAATGGAGCTGTCCGAATCTGTCTCTGATGTGCAGCCCATTCGGAAGTTTTTTTTGGAACTCTTGGGCGCCGCTCAAAGCGAATTACTTTCTTTGGAGAGCGATTGAAGGCAAGATTGCGACCAAGGTGGAACTTGCAGCCCGTGGGGTGGTTTTCTCAGATTTCATATGTCCAAGATGCAGCTTGGGTCAAGAAGACGCTAATCATGCCATGTTGGAGTGTCTTTAGGCAAAAGCGGTCCGGTGGAATGTTCTAGTTGGGGTCAAAATTAAGTGGTCGAGTCGGTGCATTTCGCTTGCTGATTTAGTGGAGTACGTTGAGAAGAGTCCGGGTTCCAGCAAGTGGAGGAGATTAGTTCATATGGTGGTGGTCGCTACTTCTTGGAGGTTGTGGCTGTCTAGAAATACTAAAGTCTTTGAGGGCAGGTTCATTCCGGTTCGGGAGGTGATCGATCTAATCAAAGAAAGTTTTTTCTGGATCTCCAACAGATGTGGTGGTGCCAAAGTTACTTGGGATGAATGGCTTAACTTTGAAATCTCCAGTTTAGTGTAATTCCAGCTTTGTTTTTTGTTTTTTTGGAGTAGTTTGTTGTTGTTTCCTTTCGCTCCTTTTGAGTTTTGGTGTCTTCCCAGCTCCTTGCTGGCACTTTATATTTAGCTATAAAGTCGTTTTGCCATTAAAAAAAAAGAATCGATCAATAATAGGGAATTAAATAATAAAGTCTACGAAATTGTTAAAAAATGATATATGCATGTCATATGTTGCTTGCCTTTTTCATTTTCCATAGTAGACTTTTGAACTAATCATATTTCTACGTCATATACTTACTATCGTAGAATTTTTCTCCTTGCATGTTCATAGTCCCGATATTTAAAACGAAAATAACAATGAACGACCATAGTTTTTAAAATTGCACCAACAAATGGTAGTTCTTTACACTATGTTCCAGAGTTTCATTAAAGGATAGAAGAGAAAAGATTGGAAAGGAAGTGGGGAAAAAATGTGTTCCAGAGTTCTTTGTAGGAGAGAAAGGGAGAGAATGAGAGGAGTAATAAAGAGGTTTTTAGGGTGATTTTCAATCTTTCCAATTTGGAAGGAACCGGAGGGAAAGGAAGAGGGGGGGGGGGGATCTTTTCTCTTCCATCCTTTAACGAAACTATGGAACAGAGTGTTAGAGTCGTCTGAGATATAGGCAAACCGCAAATCATACTTTTTTGGTGGAGGATCGCGAGACTGCTACATGGGAACATTGGCGGATCTACCCATAATGACGGATTTTAAACGAAAAACATGATGGATTCGAACTTAATCTGGTAAGGTCCGACTCAATACATAAGTATTTTTTTAGAAATTATTGGTAAAATTAAGACTACTTAGAAAAAAAAAAGATGAATGGGTCAGGACCAACCCGTAAGAAAATCCTACAGTAGCTATACCCACATCCGATGGAGGTATGCCAACCCCCATGAAGAATAAAAAATACTAGGTTAGAGTCCCATGGGGACCCACGGTGCATCTAGAAGTAAAATGAAAAAAAATTCTATAAAGATTGTAGTTTGCAAGTTCTTTTATTTATTTAAAGTTACGTAATACAATTCGTATGGATTTTGATTGCATGCAAAATATCATAAAAAAGGTTTAATTTAACGCAACAATGAATATATCAACATGTCTTAATAAACTTACTAACCAACAACACCTCAAAGTAAAATAATCAGACACATTGTTTGTTTCTAATTGGTATTAATTGAAAAATTCAAGCAATAACATAGTATATGACAGAATAAAGACAATTAACCAAATGAGTTTATTAAAGATGAAAAATAGTAGCAAATAGTACGAATCAATGAAATCCGAAATAACAAAGGGAAATTGTTCAAACATAATTAAAAAGAATCAGAAACCAATATAACTCGTACACCATTTTCATAGCGAACTACTTCTCAGCCTTTGGATTCAGCAAAATGGTTCCATCAACGACTTTATCTTTCTCACTACTCCCACCACTTCCAATCTTAGTTGAAGCCGTTGGTGTGCTTTCATCATCAGAATTTACATCAA
The DNA here is from genome assembly GCA_028751855.1 of Ambrosia trifida. Taxonomy (NCBI): domain Eukaryota; kingdom Viridiplantae; phylum Streptophyta; class Magnoliopsida; order Asterales; family Asteraceae; genus Ambrosia; species Ambrosia trifida. The sequence continues at coordinate 55,777,595 of CM054129.1, read as the reverse complement.
ACAGTTTACGCTTAACAATATGATACTTTGAACTGATTGAACATTGTTCGCCTTCAACATAAACTTTCTTATCAACAAAGTTATCAGTAATGGACATTGGCGTTTCATTATCGCCTGTGTCTGATTTGGATTCCTAAAGAGAAAATATGCTTATAGTCGTATTTTGATGAATTTAGTAATTCTTTTTTAACTATATACAAACGTCACAACTTTAACATGTAAGTAAATGTGGAAGATAATGGTACCTTAGTGTTAAACATATCATTAGACTGCATTGCTAACATGGATGTGTGAAGTGACTCAGATTCAGTAGGCTGTATGTTCAGTGTTAAAAAAATGTAGATAAAGAAAATCGCTCGTGGATACATAGAGTTTGTTAATAACAAAATAGGATTCAATTATGTACCTGTCCTACGTACAACTTCTTTTTAAGCTCCGAGATAATTGTTGGATCATCACTTATCTTGGTTACACCTTAAACATCATATTTGTTGTTTAAATTGAAGTCGGATACAAAGATTTTAAAAGCAAGTTCTTTTTTCAACAAAGTACTGATTTCTTTTGGATTTTTAATTGTATCACCAAGCTATTTAAAAGAAGAATCAATGCATATATATATATATATAGGGTAGGGATCATACGAGAACCAACTTTATTGTGAGAACCATGAGAACCAATGTGAACATGGGGCAATTTTGTAAATATCCAATTAACAAAAAAAGGATGGTAGCCCTCTTCTTCCTCTCAATTCACATTATTCTTCTCAATTCACATTCTTATTGTTCTTCTACATCTAAACTTTCAGAAAACATTCTCTCTCTCTCTCTCTCTCTCTATATATATATATATATATATATATATATATATATATATATATATATCTACAGATCTACAACAGTTCCCGATCATATGTTGACCTTCAATCCTCCATCAGTGGTGTTAACACGTAAATTTCTTGATTCCTAGATCCTTCTTGATCAGTTTTCTTTTTGTTACACAATTATCTTTCATTGTTAGGGTTGTTCGACTAGTTGTGGCTTGAAACTTGCTCGAAAGAGCCTATATGAGCTATCTTGAGTTGTAAACAAACCAGGCTCGAACTTTAAATTTTAGCTCAGTAGAGAATTTGGAGCCGATCTGACTTCTGAGCTGGTTCGCATACGAGATCTGTTTATGTTGTTTGGGATTGATTATTCAAAACAGATTATGCGTTTTGGAAAAGCAGGGGTGGAGCTGCTTATAGATTATTGCGTTTTGGTAGCCTAAAAAACTGATTATCTGCGTTTTCAAAACGCAATCCAAACACTAAAAACTGATTATCTGCGTTTTCAAAACGCAATAATCTAAAAATCAGATTCAAAACGCAATCCCAAACACCCTCTAAGTGACGATATATAAGTATATTCGGTTGCTTATTGCCATTAATGGCTATTTGGTTCTATATTAATATAATAATCAAGAGTACATAACTAAAAATTCAAGTATACACACAGTGAGCTTCTCGTGAAAGGTAAGATTTTTGTTTTGTATGTTTATTTGATATTTTCTAGTAGGTTCTATTATTATTATTTAATTTAATTTGAAAAAAATAATTTAATGTTATTTAATGTGTAGTTATTGACATCTGGTTAACATTAAAATCGTTTATATTGATGAACATGTGCATAATTGATATGGTAATGACAGATTAATGTTAATGCACATGTGCATTAACGTTGAAATCTTGTTAACATTATTAAAGTCTTTCGCTCAAACACACATGTGCATATGTTATATGGTAATGAAAAAAGTAAAGTTAATGCACATGTGCATTAATATTGAATGTTTGGTTTTCTTTTGTGTTGTTTATTATTTGTAGACAAAGATGGGATAAAAATCATAGAATATAACTTTTGTGTTATAATCGAGGTATAAATGGTAAAAAAAATTGTTGTCAGATGCAATTAAAGATGATGACATAATCATTGATTAGGAAGTTAAAAAAGGTCGATATTAAAAAAGATCAGATGTGGCAGATGTCATTAGTGCAGATGAATTTGAATATAAAGATCAGGTAGATGGTTCAGTCTCGATTCCGAATATGCAATAATCAAGCCAGATCCGTGACTATCAGATCAGCTTATGTTGCATACACGAGATACAGATCTGCGTGAAGAAATCCATGTTTTGTTTGCATAATTCACCAGTTATTTACATAAAAGTTCTTACTCCACGCATTGTTTCGATTGAATGTAGGTAGTTAATTGTCATGTTGAGTTGTTGATGAAGTTTTGTTTGTTGATTATAGTTAGGTTATTATGATGCTCAGATCTGGTATGTGTAGGTTAGATTGTTGTTTGTCGTAATTAACAAAGTAATGGTGTTGCACATGTGCATTCAAGTCGAAATACTCTGTGGATAACTAGAGTGACTGAATAGGAATTCCGACTGGTCAAATAAACTATGTCTAGCGAATCGGAATTCCGAATGGTCAAATAACTAGAGCGACTGATGCACGTGTGCATAATTTATATGGTAATGTTGAAATTAATGTTAAGCACATGTGCATTAAGGTTTAATTCTTGTTATCATTAAGGTCGTGCATGGTTTATATGGTAATCTTAAAATTAATGTTAATGCACATGTGCATTAAAATTTAATTCTTAATAATTTGGATCTGTTTAATTTGTTGCAGGTGTTTTACGACTACAAATGGATAGAAGGCAGTGATCGTTGGGAATGGAGAGGTGACAAAGACGGAATTTATACGGTCAGGAAGGCAAAACAGTTGTTCGTCGATTACAGCAACAATGTTGTCGGACAGAAGGTTAAGTGGAAGGTCTGGACTCCTCTCAAGTGTAAGTTACTGATATGGTGGGTAGTTCGGAGTCGCATACCTACAAAACAGAAGCTACAGAAACGTGGAATCATTTTAGCAAACGATATATGTCCGTTATGCACTGAAGCTGCTGATACAATCACACATTTATTTACAGGTTGTTGGTTCGCACAGGAGTTGTGGTTTAGGATATGCATATGGTGCCAGTTGCAACCGATGCTGCTGTTTGATGTTGATGATCTGATGCAGGTGGCTGAAACAAGTACGAAGATCGCTGCGCGGCGGAGTTTACTCAGGGGTATTGTATACACAACCATATGGTGTCTTTGGAATGAGCGGAACGCAAGGGTTTTCTCGGATAAAAGTCGGCGACCGGTTGGAGTAGTTGAATATATTAGTGAAATGCACATGTGCATGCAGTATACGTATCTTATATTATAGTTTTTATAAAGAGTTGTTTTAATTTTATTCATGTTTGTTGTCCTACACATGTTTTGTTTTTCGTTTTATGTTATAATATGCATGACTAAACAATTCACGAGTTTAAGTGTATTTTATATCTCACTTTACGTTCATTTAATGATCGTTGAATAAAATTTTTACCCCTTGTAACGTCCATTTAATAGTCATTTAATTATGATAATTGAAAATTTATTAAAAAAATGTGATTTAATAGTTAAATGCACATGTGCATATTGTATATGTCTGTATATATAACAGCGAAATGCACATGTACATCAGGGATGACGTCATATGACGTCACAACAACCATTTTTTAATTTTTTTTTAATTTTTTTATTTTTTTTCGAATTAATAATGCAAAATAATCATTTTGGTGTTTTTACTTTTTTATTTTTTTATTTATTTAGGTTATATAAATTTTTTTTATTTTTTGATGGAGGGGTTACTGTAGACACCCTTCATATTTACAAAAATGCCACCTGTTCATACTGGTTCTTTGGTTTTCTCCCTAAATGATGGTTCTCAAATGATCCAAATCCTATATATATATATATATATATATATATTACAAAAATTAGATTAAAGAAATACGAATAATAAAATATACTTTACAGGAAAAAAAATATGAAATACATATTCTCATCAAGCAATTCAGAATTTTGGTTAGCATTTCATGAAAATTGAGTAAGGGACAAGTCGTTGTAAACATAATATTATAACGTTTATCTGTAAAAGATTTTTTTAAATGAAAGACGTAATATTATTATTATCTTTGAAATGATATTTAGTTAAAGTTGTTAGTGATCGAGGATTTCATGACAAATGAGCATTTTTATTATTATGAATCGACTTTTAGTTAATGTTGTTATTGATAATATAAAATGATATTGCATTAGAAAGTTTATTACTAATAAATGTATTGTAACACATGAAAAATAAATAAAGTCAAAGAATTGACCTCCATTAATGTTACAAAAATTAAAAAGAGATAACACAAATTTTTTAACGACATTTAAATGAAAAACGTATATTATTATTATCATTGAAAATTATTTTGAATATACTATATATTTTAGGAAACTTTTAAATAGATTTAAATTATATTTATTACTAAATTAAATATCGTATTTATCTTATCAAATTGGTGACAAAATTTTCATTATAACGTTTATCATTTACTAATTAATAGAGAATTGAATAATTGATTCCTTTATCATTAATTGACAATTGAATGTGGTTAAATGTTAAATAAATAAATAATCTCTATTAATTACAATTTAGCTTAATTTTTTCAACGATTGAACTCCCTAACATGTCGACACTTTTTAAACTAGTTTAAAGGTTTTTTTGCTCGGTAATTTTTAATACTTTCCAACAACCACTTGGAGACCAACCAATACAACATTTGAGCTTTAACAAATTGGTTAAATAAAATGTGTTAATCGTTGATTTCATTCATAGTGTACGTCCATATATATACACATTATTACACAATTGTATACTAGTCTATACATGGTAAAAAATTGACATTAAAAAATGTAATCAATTCAATTAATGCTGAAATGATGATGATGAGGAGATGATTGAGGTAATCGAATAATAATGAGGAGATGATTGTGTATATAATTTCTAGAAGATAAATATGGAGAGAATATCTCAATTTATATGGTGCTAATAATTATTAACAACACCAATCATGAATTTTCATTTAAAAGGTATTTAAATGAGTAATTTAATATAATTGTCTCATAGTTCATACATGGTAAGGATTTGAGATTCCAAAAGTTGATCAATAAATTTAATGCTCAAATAATGAAGATGGGGAGATGATTGAGGTAATCGGATAATAATGAGGAGATGATTATGTAGAAAATTGAATGAGATAAATATGGAAAGAATATGAAAATTTATATGGTCGTACACTACTAGAAAAATACCCCTTTCTTGACGCGCATTGCGCGTCATAAAAGGGTGTTTATGACACACAAAAAAGTGTCAAGGAAGAACATGTCAAGAAAAGTTTATGACATGCAGGCGCGTGTCATCTTTTAATGACACGCATTTATGACACTCCTTTATGACATGCTTTTTTGACACGCATTTATGACACGCTTTCATGACACTCTTTAATGACATACATTCTTGACACACCTTTATGACACTCATTTTGCGTGTCATGGTTTTTTTTACCTAAAAAAAAAATTCTGCGATATGGCTAGTATCCCTGGATTTATATTTAAATTTATAATTACAAAATCAATAAATTTGATAATAAAACTGCATATATTATATATACCACCAAATCCATTACAATCATTTGTCGAATCCTACCATAAGTATCAAGGGTTACAAAAACATTGTGTCAATACATACATTAGTCGATGAGTAAGGCTAAACATACGGATAATAACTTGAAAATGAAGGTCGAGGCATAACCCGACCATTCTTCACGAACATAATCAATATCCGCATCCGAGTAAGCCTCCACTCCTCCCCAACCTGAGACACAATTAAATTAATAAGATGAAAGGTTAACTTCACACAAATACCCATCAAGATATACTACTGTACTAATTATTGTTAGTATGAAAACAAAAAGAAATCAATACATGAAACAAAGCATTCATAAGATAAATTATAAATTTCAATAACTAATTTCATGTCTTGGTGAATTAATTGAGATACAGATTAACTTAAACAAACTCCCTGTGAATCTTCAAATACAACAACATATACATATCAACAACTAAAACCAAAAGGTTAATGTTTTTGTGTCTCACTCGCAACAAAAAATCAGAAACATACCCAAACATAGCTCATAATATCAAGATTCTACCGATATTTAAAAACCAACCTGTCCTTGACGGTACAGAGCTTTCACATTATCATCTATTTCACGAAGTGCAAAGTCTGCATCCAATAATGCTCCTTTCAGATCTCCCAATTTCAATTTGCAAGCCTAAAAACCATGTTTATCAACATTTAAAAAGTTAAAAGAAACCTCGAATACGTCACAATCCAACATGTATTCAGCCATAGATGGTATTACCAAAAAAGAAAGATGCGCTACTGCTTGAAAGTCAAAAGTTTATTCAAATTGAGTGTTGACAACATGGTGTTCTTATTTTGTGGTTTAAAACTGAGTGCCTGACTGAATGACCAAACATTTGCAACATTAAGAAAGAGACAACTTACAGAGCTGTTGGTAAATAACCGAGACTTTGTTTTCCTTAGAGCCATAGATTGATTCTCCCCCAGTGCCATTTCGAGCAGATATGTCACCACCTTGAATCATAAAACCTTTAATAACACGATGAAAGCAAGAGCCCTGCAAGTAACCACACAATCATCCATTTCCGTATCATATGATAGTCATGCTTATACAACAAGACAGAGCCAGAAATGTCCTAACATAATTCAACAGCAACAACATGTGGACTAATATCATAGTTGTCAATAGCGAATAAAAAGCAATAGCGACAAGCTACCAAAATGCTACGTAGCGACAACGATGAATCATGCACAATGAAATCCAATGCTTCATCCATGGTGACAACATTTACACGACTAGCCTCGTTTTTGTGAGTCACGCCATATACCTTGTCAGCAACTTTCACAAGTTCCGGACGGAATGTTGTTGTAATGAACTATGTACCTGTTACATCTGCCAAACGACGAACCATGCCTACACACGTCTTGTCAAGAATCCCAATATAATATAATAAACGCGTCAAACCAAGCTATTCGACAAACTAGCATTAAACAATAGGGGTGACAGTTTCAACCCATTCACTTTATGTGTAAGGTGACAAACGATAGCCTAAAAAGTTGGCCCAAACCATAGTTTTGATTTTTGAAGCATAAATCCCTTCACTTAAAAAAAAACAGATTATTATTTAAGTAAAAATATATTTTTTATACTAAAGTTTATTTTTAAAGAGAGTTAAAAATTAAAATAAGAATTTTTGGACCTGATGCAGTCGCAGCCCGCGCTGCTGTGGACCTGATGCAGTCGCAGCCCGCGCTGCTGGTGCAGTCGCAGCCCGCGCTGCTGGTGCAGTCGCAGCCCGTGCTGCTGTGGACCAGATGCAGTCGCAGCCTGCGCTGCTGGTAGTTCTATAGTCCAATATCTCATGTTTCATTTTTTATGTTTATTTGTTCGAATCATCATTTCTATTATATCGACCGAGTGCCTCAATATTGTTAATATCTAGTAGTTCCGATTGTGTTTATTATCATATTATCTAATATGTTCCATACTCCAAATGTATTTGTATATAGTCACTGGGTGCACCCTATGTCGTATATCCGTAAGGTTCGTCTTAAGGTCCGATGTCTTATTTATTAATCCTGTTTTCCCACTCAATCACCATCATCTCCGCAATATCTATTTTAATAAACAACGTTATTACTTATTTAGTTTTGTACGTCGGGCCGAGTTAGTTCATAGGCTTGTTATCGTTCCACACGCGTAACACACGAATAATAAATATAAAGTTATAAATATCTAAATAGCTTCTTGAATATGATTATACCTCTTTGTCTTCCTTCTCCTAAGTTGACTCTTTTGTTGACCAAGTCCAAAGCTAGACTTCCATGACTCGCTTCTGAACCCAAACCTTCAACCTATCCATCATTTGTCATGTGATCCACACTAATCCTTTTGTTCATCACCAACAAACACCCCTTCCACCTATTTCTAATAGCCATCATCGTCACCACTTCCCTTCATTAATACTACAATTTATCAATAAATCCATCCATGGTTATGGCACCATCTCGGTTAACCATTACAATCACTAATCCTATCATTGATATTAGACATTATCTCATCTATAATCACTATTACTATAATTAATATGTGCAGCTACCACCATGGCTAGACTACCACGGATTCACAATCATCCACTACAACCATTAGAACCCCAATCGGAACCCTGACCCACTACCGAGTAAATCGTGCTACCATTCCCTTAACCGTTAACCACTCGCTGGAACCCTAACCTCCTCGTCGTCTGCACCGTCACTCCCACCGTCGTACACCCTGGTCTGCCTAAAATCCTTAGCACCGGCCGGTCAGAGACCAAGGCCGGCCGGCTTCTCTCTCTGCTTCTTATCTTCTCCCTCCGGTCCTTCTCTCTTTCTCTTTACTCGGTTCTCTCTCTAGCTCTCTCTCTTCCTCACTTTGTCTCTCTGGTTTCTCTGATTAACAGTGTGTGATTCAAGCAACTCTAGTCAACTCTAACACACTATTTACAAGCTTTTCATCCATAATTAGTTAATTACAAGCATAACATACTAATCGAAACAAACAACACATACATAAACGGTAAAATTAGGCACAAACAGGTAAACTAAATCAAGCAGAAACAATTATACACCAAAACTTACAAAATAAAAAAAAAAAAAGAAAAACACACAAAATCAAATAGAATATAGAGATAATATACCTACAAATGGAGAGGAACACCAGTTTTAGGACCAATCCATTTCTCACCAGTACAAAGAGCCCTAAAGTTCTCAGCAGTTTTAGGAACAATATCTTTGTACAGTTCCACAACTAACCTTCCTTCAACCTCTCCTCCAATGCTAATATCCAAATAACACCTAGGATTCGCCATTATTATTATTATTATTATTACTATTATTATTATTATTATTATTCTCTCTACAAAAAACCATAATAATTGAGGGAGATAAACCCTAACCTTCTGAAGTTGAAGACGCGATAGTGTTACATTCCTGGCCGGCAGACGCGATAGTAGTTATGACGGATTGATTCATCAGACGCGATGTTTGATTATGATGGTTATGAAGACGCGATGGGTTTTTTTTAGGGCAGAGGGTTATGAGGGTTTGTTTGATTTAGCAGAGAGTCATGGGATTTTGACAGAGGTTTGCACAATAATAGAGAGAGAGAGAGAGAGAGGCGCGAGTGAGGGAATTGAAAAATGTGAAATATTTGAAACCAAACATGACACTCAATTCTTATAGTGTCATGTTTTTTAAAATCTTGACGTTAGATTGTTGACACGCAAAAAAGAGTGTCATTGTTTGACCATTTTTTTTAAAAGACGACGAATTTTTAATGACACACGCTTTTGCGTGTCATGAATTCTCGCGTGTCATTAAATGTGTGTCAAGATAGGGGTATTTTTCTAGTAGTGGTATTTTTTTTTTTTTTGAACGGCAAACAACAATCTTTATTCATATCACCCCAAAAAAACATACAATCAATAGCCTAGCAAGTCACTAGACCAAAGATTAATCACCAATTACATCTCAGATACACCATACATTATGTTACTGAAAAATTAAAACTACGCCAATTCTCCCACGTCCAGTTGTTTCTTCTCGACTTGTGTTTCGCCCATAGATAGACCATAGCTTGAGCCTCCCCGAATATTGCATCTGGATTCGTCCTTTTTCCGGAGAAAATCGCTCCGTTACGAGCTTTCCAAATAGCCCAGCACATGCCAATGATCACCATTCTCACCCATTTTCGTTTACTATTCTCCACGCCCACAGTCTTGTATACATTTAGAAGGTCTCTCACGTTAAAAGCATAAACCGGAGGGATCTTGCACCAGGTACTAACCTTTTGCCAAAGTACAGACGCAATAAAACAACCCGTGAAAAGATGATCCGCATCTTCATCATGCTGACCACAGAGTTTACATGCCGCGGACCCAGCCAGAATTCTTCTCTTTTTCAGACCCAGCATGGTAGGGAGCCGATTTTGTTCAGCTCTCCAACCAAAAATGTTCACCTTTTTTGGGGCTCCACTGATCCATTCGAAAGGGTAGTAAGGGACAGCATGTTGGCTCAGTAGCTGCTTACAGGATGCGACCGAAAACGACGTATCTGATCCCCCCATCCAGTTCCATTTGTCCGCTGTTACAGCAGCCTGCACATTGATCAATATTTGTGATAGCTGCTCAAGTTCCTGCACCTCCATAGCAGTTAGCGGTTCACGTTTCCACTCCCACATCACCCTTCTTTCGCAAACCTTTGCCTCTTTATTGCTTTCCAAACAAAACAGGCTTGGAAACTTACACATTACTGGCTCTTCCCCAACCCAGAAGTCCACCCAGAATCGGATAGATTCTCCATCACCCAGTACCCCTTTAATCAGATTTCGTATGCTGATACTTCGTTCCAACAGATCCTTATCGATTTTTTGGATACTTGCCCACACACTAGAAATACCCGGTTTATAGGTAAGTAAGACCATCCCCCTGATTGATAGTGTATAGCCGAGATAACTTTGTTCCAAAGGGCCGATTTTTCCGTCTTGAACCGCCACCACCATTTCATGAGAAGACTAATGTTGATGTTTTGTAAGGACCCGAGGCCCAAACCACCTTTATCCATCGGCCCAACTACTCTATCCCAGCATACCCAGCTTGTTTTTGCCTTGTCTTCATCGCCTCCCAAAAAGAAACGTCGCCGTAAGGCTTCTAAAACTGCAAGAATCTGTTTCGGAGCCCTGTACAGTGAAAAGAAATAGAGAGGCAAGCTGTCAAGAGTGGCTCTTAATAGAGTTAGTCTTCCCCCAAATGATAACTGTTTTGCTTTCCACTTAGAGAGTTTGGCTTTGAAGCTATCGACCACACATCTCCAATGCCGAACATGGTTTATGTTGGCCCCAAACAGGAGACCAAGGTACCTACACGGGAATTTGCCAACGCTGCAGTGTGTCAACTCGGCAATTTGCTCAACAGTGGATTCGGTCAAACCCACACCATAAAGGTTAGTCTTTTTAACGTTGATTTTCAGCCCAGATATGAGGTGGAAACACCTCATAATACGAATCACATTACGGATATTTTCCACACCCCACTCTCCCATAAACACAATGTCATCCGCAAACATCAAATGCGTCAAAGTAGGCCCACCGTGCGGGAGATTCACGCCTTTAATAATGCCTAGTTCCTTTGCTTTTTCCACAAAACCGGTAAGTGCTTCCAAGGCAATGATGAAAATGAAAGGAGATAAGGGGTCTCCTTGGCGTACTCCTCTAAAGGCTTCGAATTCCAAAGAAGGAGACCCGTTAATTAAAACGGACGCCCGACTAGAGAGGAAAATCCCTCTCACCCAAGCCCTCCATCGATCCGGGAAGTTCATTTGTTGAAGGACACTATCGATGAAGGACCAACTAATAGAGTCGTAAGCTTTCTCTAGATCCACTTTGAGCACGAACACTTCCTTCTACACCTTTTTAGTCCAAGAGACTATTTCGTTTAGCATTAAGGGTCCGTCTAGGATATTTCTATCCGCTAAGAAACCGGATTGCACCTCCGTTTAGGATATTTATATGGTCGTATTAATTGTTCATTTAAATCGTGATTTTTCATTTAAAGGTATTTAAATGAGTAACTTAATATAATGTGTCCTAGTCTATACATGGTAAGTAATTGACATTCAAAATGGTCATCTATGCATTTAATGCTCAATAATGACAATGAGGATATGATTGAGGTAATCAGATAATAACGAAGAGATGATTGTTTAGATAACTTATAAGAGATAAATATGGAGAGAATATCTCAATTTATATGGTGCTAATAATTATTTATTTAAATCGTGAGTTTTCATTTAAAGGTATTTAAATGAATAATTTAATATGATTGCCTTCTATTCGAAACATGGTAAAGAATTGACATTCAAAAAGGTGATTAATGATTTTAAAGCTCAAATAATGATGATGAAGAGATGATTAAGGTAATCGGATAATAATGAAGAGATGATTGTGTAGATAATTTGTATGAGATAAATATGGAGAGAATATCTCAATTTATATGGTGCTAATAATTATTCATTTAAATCGTGAATTTTCATTTAAATGTATTTAAATGTGTAACTTCATGGTAAAGAATTGACATTAAAAAATGTGATCATTTCATTTAATGCTCGAATAATGATGATGAGTAGATGATTACGATAATTGGATAATAATAAGGAGATGATTGTGCAGATAATTTCTAGGGGATAAATATGGAGATAATATCGAAATTTATATGGTCGTATTAATTATTCATTTAAAGTGTGATTTTTCATTTAAAGGTATTTAAACTAGGTTATGTACCCGTGTGATACACGGGTTGAACAATTTAAATTATATATATTATATATAAAATTAAAAATATAATTAAGCAAAATTAGATTACATGTTATTTTTAAAATAAATAAAATTGCCTTTACAACCGAAAAATATTAAATATTCATAAGCCCCTAAATAATTTCTTATAAAGACATTCATATTCACATAAAACTATTTCCAAACTTTTCAACATATATCTTCCATATCGTGGCTGTTACCTTGTAGACTGCATGTACAACAAAAAAGAATCAAAAGTAATAAGATAAATTTTTTTAGGCTAAGATGTAAAAAATAAAATTAATTTAAAAATATATCCTCATCCGTTAGACCATCCCAATTGAGTATCGTTAATTTGGATTTGACATTAAGTTTCTTGCAAAGCCAAAATATTTCTAACCTTGAGTGTATAATCATTTTTTCTAACATTAAGGTCCTTAAACATAATGTCATTTATTAGTTCAATATGACTGTAATTATAAAAAAAATATATATATTTCGTGATTTAATAGCGTGAAAATGAAGCAAAAACCAATTACTAATGAAAAGACTGTTGCTACTTAGATATTGTGTTTCTCTGTTGAAGTAACTTGAAACAACATAGTCAATGAAAATTTCAAACAATGATTTTTCATATATAAAATGTATTTTATATGTCAAGCTATTATAATACGAAAATAGCTAAGCATATTTAGTTTTAATTAATCAAATATTTAATTAATGTGGATTGATTTGTTTGTTTTGTTTGTTCAAAACACTATAAGAAATATAGTTTTAAACTTAGAGTGAAAGACCACATATTAAAAAATAGGTTAATTAAGGTTCACGATTTAAATTTAAATTTAATAACATATAAATACGCTATCTTAAAAAAATGAATATTTTTTTTAATGATATTTACTTCTATTAGCTAATAGACATTTTGTTTGTTCATATAAATTAATTAACAAACACATAGTATATATATATATATATATAGAGAAAGAGAGAGAGAGAGAGAGTAAAGATCCTGTATAAAGTGTTTTTTTTTGTGAGAATTGTGAGAATCAAAGGAGGGTATTTTTTTTAAATTTTTTTTCCCATATTGTTAAACATGTATTACAGTATTGAAATCTATATATATATATATATATATATATATATATATATATATATATATATATATATATATATAGGGTAGGGATCATACGAGAACCAACTTTAGGGAGAGAACCAGAGAACCATTGTCAACACAAACAAAAAAAACCTAAAAACCCCACCTTCACCCCCTAAAAACCTAAACCCACCCACCTCACTCCCTAAAAACCTAAACCCCCCATCCCCTACACCGCCCCAACTCCCCCCCCCCCCCCCCCAATTGTGAAATGCACATGTGCAGCTAACCCCACACCCCCCCCCCCCCCCCAAAAACCAAAACGCTCCATCCCATCCCCCCAAAAAAGATACCCCCTCTTCCACCATACCAAAAAACTAAACCCTAAAGCTAAACCCATTAAAAAACTTAACTATAATAGTGAAATGCACATGTGCATGTAGTACAATTATCTTATTTTATAGTTTTATATAGGGGTTTTTTTAAGTTTATTCACCAACAACCCCAAAAAACCTAACCTCATTCCCATCATACCTAAAAACTAAACCCTAAAGCTAAACCCATAAAAAAAACCTAACTATAATAGTGAAATGCACTTCGCGTTTATTTAAAGATCATTGAATAATTTTTTTTCCACCTTATATATCATATCACGTCTATTTAAATGATCATTTCATTATGGCAATTGATAATTTATTCAAAAGTGTGTTCTAATAGTGAAATGCACATGTGCATACGGTGTATGACGTAATTATGACGTAAAAAAGGCCATTTTTTTGCCTTTTTTATTTTTTTTGTATTTTTTTTATTTTTTTTCAGAAAGATTAACACTAAAAAAATATTTTGGTGTTTTTACTTTTTTTATTTTTTTTTATTTTTTTAGGTTATATAATTTTTTTATAATTTTTTTTTTATTTTTTGGTGGAGGGGTTTTTGTGTTAACACTTGGTTCTTTGGTTCTCTCCCTAAATAGTGGTTCTCAAATGATTCAAATCCTATATATATATATATATATAGAGTAAAGATCCTGTATAAAGTGTTTTTTTTTTTGTGAGAACTGTGAGAATCAAAGGAGGGTATTTTTTTTTAATTTTTTTCCCATATTGTTAAACATGTATTATTGTATTGAAATCTAAAAATAAATAAATAAATTTTGGTGTAGAGTAATTACTTTTGTACTCTAGTGTAAACTAATGTATTTACTTTAATGACGTAATTACACTTAAATTTTTTTTTTGTATTATTCATCTAGAAAGTATGTTTAAGCACATGGGAAAAAATATTTAAAAAAAATAAAATTTTTCCCCTCTTTGATTCTCACAGTTCTCATAAAAAAACACTTTGTATTTGATCTTTACACTATATATATATATATATATACATACTGATCTAAATTTTGATAATTAAATTAATAGTTATAGTTGTAACTAATAAAAATTAAAAAACAATTATTTTTAAATAAAGAAAAAAATTAAAATAAATGTATTATTTTAAATAAGAAAATGAGAGGCTTTATGAGAGAGTTCTTAGTATTCCATGTGTTGTCTTTTATGAGTATAGATAGCAATAGATTAATGTTGATTGGTTTACTTTATTTATTTGTTTAGAACAATATGAAAGTCTAACAAAAAAGCTTAACCAATTACATTCTGTATTAATTTGCTTAATTGACTTTTGATCTCTTTTAAACATCTAGAATTAGTATGTACTTGCTGATCATATTTAACATCTAAAACACAGACCAAAATAATAAAAAAACTTAATAATTATTTGTCAAACATCATACAAAGACAGTTTTAAATGTAGAATAAAAGATCAAAATTTTATAAATGCGTTTATTTAAGGTGCATGATTTAAATTTAAAGTTAATAACATATAAATATGTTATATAAAAAAGAATCACTAAATTTTAAATAATTTTTAATTCGGTTAGTTAATAGATCTTTTTAAAGCATGTCTAATAATTTATTTCAATTTTTGTATTAAAACATTATTATATTAAATACGAAAACATAATATAAATATGTTAAATAGAATTTTAGTATTTATATTAATAACAAAAATCATTAAATCCGTTTTTAATGATTTCTGATACAACTATGATTATTAATGTATTTATATTATGATTTTGCAAATCAATTAATATAATTATATTTGAATTTATTATATTAAATAGTAAAATTAGAGAACTATTGAGAGAGTGCCATGTGTCGCTCATGTGTTTTCTTTTATTAGTATAGATAGAAGATAGATAGATAGATGAGTAACTTAATATGAATGTATCCTAGTCTATACATGGTAAAGAATTTACATTCAAAAGGTCATCAATGCATTTAATGCTCAATAATGATGATGAGGAGATGATTGAGGTAATTGGATAATAATGATGAGATGATTGTCTGGATAATTTATAGGAGATAAATATGGAGAGAAGATCTCAATTTATATGGTGCTACTAATTATTCATTTAAATCGTGAATTTTCATTCTAATGTATTTAAATGAGTAACTTAATATGATTGTCTCCTAGTCTAAACATGGTAAAGAATTGACATTCAAAATGGTGATCATTGCATTTAATATAGATGATTGCAAAACACAAATCATTAACAACTATAGACCATCGATTAGTACAACAAAAAACATCATCTATAAACTCTAATCAGACCAACCAAGATTGTCCTTCATGTGTCGCTACTGTACCATCACTGTTGTGTATGTTTTTAGAGAACATAAATTTGTTCATCGCTTTCGGCAAAGTCTGGAAAATCACGTAAAAAACATTAAAAATGAAAGAATCATTTTTTAAATTATATAGGTATATGAACTTAAAATATAATACATACCACAATTGTTGACGAAGGGTCATTAAAAACCTTGAAGAATTGAGGTCCATTGTGATAAGACATAATAGCATTTGTGTGTTCGGATCAAATTCTGTTTTTTTGTTTGTATTTCAAATAAGAAACATTAAACGATTCAAATGTCAAAATAAAGTTATGTATCATCGTATATAATGTTAAAAAACAGTATGATTATCAATATGTATATTCAAACGATAACACTAACCCAGCAATGAATAAGGAAAAGAACCATACATTGAATGCTAATAAGAAGCATAAAAAATGAATCCTAGATTGCATCAGTTATGAACCTATTCTATATCAGTTGAAATCCTCATCAAGAATATTAGTACAATTGTTGTTTATCTTCGGACAAATTATAAATATTGTTAAACTTTTAATAAAAAAGTCATTGCCTGTTCTTGAATCGATTGAAATCCTCATCAACTAATTTAAATATTGATAAACTTTGTAAATATGAGAACAATTATTGTTTCTCTTCGGACAAAGAAAAAATATCGAGGATAAGTTGAAATCCTCATAAATTAACGTAAACTTTGATAAGATTTTATAAAAAACGTATTTCAAATCGGTATACCACCGACTGTTCTTGAATCGGATTTTAAAACATCCGGATATTGAAACACAAAAAATATGATTAATAATAAAAAAATCAACCAAAACATATTAATATGAATCTAATAAAATAGATTATAGGATCGATAATTACCTTGCATGTTACACCTCATAATCTTATAATTTCAAGGTGTATTCATCATCCCAAACCTTTGTAATGATATTGTTTTGCTCCCTAAAGGTCCAGACCTGGTTTCTAAACATTTGTGTCTTTGAAAACTCCTTAAAATCAGTTTCTAAACAAACCCAAAGCTTTATGTTTGTTATATGTGATGTATACATGCAAGATAGGATTTTTATCGTTTAAACATGATTGTTCTTGTGTTATTGATATGTTTTTGACCTAAATGAGTTGATATGATGTCAACCTAGGAGTTTGAAGGTTCGTAGATGTGTATTATTGATATTAGGCGTTTTGACCCGTTTGAACGATTATGGAGGATTGATGATGATATGTTGTGTTTTGTTGATTGTTTGAGGTTAGGGTTTACTCTAGGATGATGCTCGGACAGTAGGATAGTGTCGGACAACGTCATTGTGTGATGAAATCTGGATATTTGCTATTTAGGGTAAGTTTTGCATGTTGATGTGATGTTTACATGCTAGTTATGCTATTTTGGGAAAACGCTTGCATTCGGGACAGCTAGGATGATAATAAATTAGGGGTTTTTGCTTGAAATAGTTTGATTAATGTTTTGGGTTTGATATTGGGTGTTTCCACATGTTTCGGATCTGATTTGGAGGGTTATACGCGCAAAAAGGCGAAATGGTGCAGCAGGATCGCCTAATCGCTAGTATGTTCATGTGATTACAATCCTAATCACCAATTGACCATCCTAATCACCAGTTGACTTTTCCTAATTGCATGTTTGATTCCTAATCACTTGTACTGCTGTTATATGTGTATTTTAACATCCCGGAACACGGTTTGACACCTAGGAACATGTTAGGAACCCCGTGACATGTCTAGTAACTTGGTAACACGTGTTCGGACTTGTTTATGCGTTAATTGGGCGTTATGCTAGACATGGTGAATTTTTGCGCATGCTATGTGTTTAATTGCATATGTTGCATGATATCTTATATGTGGCTAACACGTGGGATGTCGTGTTGTAACACCCCAACCGATGGCGGAAACATCGAGGTGCCACGTATGAATGATTGTTCAGTAGCTCATGGCAGTACACAAGTTTAAATAATCCTTTATTTCATTACAATATTGAATTACATTAAGGTGTACATCAAATAATCAAGCAAAGCTTCAAATATCTCCTCATGCTAGCTCTAGACTTCAAGCATCAGTATTTCCTGTTGAGTTTGAAAAAAAATGAGGGGGGGGGGGTCAACTAGAAGTTGGTGAGAATACATAAGCCATGTCAAAGCAATTAAGTTTAAGAATAAAAGTTTAGCAATTCATATGTCTATCGTAAGTTTAAGTCTACATGAATAAACATGAAATGTTGAATCGACATAATCAAACCTCCGACTAGTTTAGGTCCATCCCGTCATCCACGGTTCACCTTAATATTATGTTGGAACGATAACAATCACCCGCACTCCCCATAAAAGATGGTCAACGAATCTAGGTGGGATTGTCAATCCAATAGATCTATTATTGAGTATCGTCGGCTTGGCCATAGCTAATAATTATGTATTGTTGAAACGAGTTTAACTGTTGTAGTTGTCTAAATCATGAGGCATTAAAGTTTACAACTAGACATGTATGTAGAATTGCTTAAGTATAATGTTGCAAGTATAAAGAATTGCATAAACATGGTTACGTAAACTCACCTTAGCAAAGAATTAAGTCTCGGGAAAAAGTATAAGTGTAGCCCCAAAGTTGCCAAGTATTACCCTATGTATAAGGTAACAAGTAAGTCTAAGTCTATCTAGTCTACAAGTATATTCTAGGGTTTCGAATTGGGGATAAGTATTCGTTTGATTAATAAATAAAATGTTTAATATATAAGAGAAATTTGATAAATAAATAAACAAAAGTCTTTTTGTAAATTTTAGATTAAAGATGGTCACATCATAAAGTTTTAAGTATGAAAATAATTTTTATAAAATTATTTTCTTAAAAATAGAATATTTAATCTATTTATTTTAAATTGTCAAAACATGACTTTAATATTTAAAAATATTAAAATTAAAGAATTATTAAATTAAAAATTGTATTTCTGTTCTAAATAAATAGAAATAATTTATATAACATTTTGGTGCAAAAATATTGAAAACTGAATTTATTATGATTTATTTATGATTAAAACTAACAAAAATTGATTAAAAATATTAAATAAATGATTTTTCAGAAATAAAAATCATTTCAGAAAAGTTTAATGTTACATAAACTCAGAATAATTTTTGTGGAAATTTATATAATCGTTTTGATATTTTTATAGAATTTTATAAATAAAATAGAATAAACTTGAAATATTTATTATATATATTAAATAAATAATTTTTGGAAAACTAAAAATTGTATGTTAAACTTTTCTATTAAAACATCGTAAAATAATTTTTGTGGAATTTAGAAACCATTTTTAGTATTTAAAAACTATTTTAAAAGATTACTAGTTAAAATGTATATAAATGGAATGGTAAAAAAAACACAATTTGCAGCTCATGGGAATCGAACCCGGGCCATAGGCCGGTTCGTGTCCTGGAGCAAAGGAGGGTAACCAACTGGTCTATGAATCTGTTGGTTATCATTCTCGTTTCGTAAAGTATAAATAGGATGACTGCTGATAGTCATCTTCCCCAAATCTATACCAAGAACCCTAATTTACCAATTGAAACAAATAACAAACGATAGCCCCATATTTCATAGGGCTATCATTTGGACAAGGATGAGAAATAAAAACATAACATAATTCACGACTTACTGATACAAATCAGAACAGATTTGTCGGGTCAAACCAAAAGTCAAAATCTCTTTAATTGCACGATTAACACAAGGAACACAAAGAATTGAGAGTGGGGTTTGTTTATCGGCGCTTGGAGGTGGTTCGGGAGGCCTCAATTTATACTATGATTTCAACTATGGAAGGTTTTGAAATTTTGGTTAAGCTTAGTAAAAAAAATCGAATTTTTCGCCTCATTAATGCAGTAAACGAGTCAAATGGGAGTTGATTACGGCCGGGGATGATGCGTCGGTCCTTTGCAATCAATATAGCTTCCAAATTTGGTTCCACGTGTAGATGTATACGCAGGCGGGTCGGGTCCCCTGGTGGCGGGGTCTGTTCGCAAAAACGGGTAAGGGAGAAGGATTTTTGGAGGAGTTGGGCTTAAGGGTGGGCTCATGGTAGTGGGTTGGTTCTGTTGGGCCAGATCAAGAAGGGATGGTTGGGTTGGGTTTTGGGTAATGGATTATGTATGGTTTGTTTGTAAAAGAAATTAATAACTTTATTATTATTATTATTATTATTATTATTATTATTATTATTATTATTATTATTATTAAAGAAAATATATAGTTCTATTTAAAAAGAAAGTTTGTAAAAATATTTTATTTTAACTTGTCAAAAATTTGGGAAATTTTTTTTGCGATGTTACACGTGTCATCAATGGGATGTTGGGTCTTGTCTGGTTTGGTGGGTATAACGTTCAAACATGTTTTCAACATACACTGTCACGGTCTGGACAATTTGGGGACTGATTAGCGTTCGGGTTAGTAGTCATCACACTTATGTAAATTCATTGATAGGTCGCCACTAGTAGGGACTATCACACACGTATCGGATTTCTATATTACTGAGGACGCACTCTAAGGTGAGTTTCACGACCCCTCTTTTATACACTTTTCTCTCGGGGGAGAAACATGCCACACGTTTTAACAAATACAACGTTTATGTTTTGATAACGCAACGCCTTTGAAAACATAATACACTTGAAACACAACGCTTATGAAATGCAACGCTTTTGAAACACAACGCTTTTGGAAATGCAACTATTGTTTTAAATTACTACACGACGCAACGCGAAGTCCTAAATAAAAACCATGAATGTGCGGGGCACAATGGGGGAAATGTGGATAGATCTATTGGGCTTGACAAACCCCACTCGACGGCTAGGAGCCGGGCGGGTTCATATTGTCTTTATTTTTGGCAACTCAAACATGGGCGGTGTAACACCCCAACCGATGGCGGAAACATCGGGATGTCACGTATTGATGATTGTTCAGTAGCTCATGGTGAATAATAAATTTCATTAAATAATTTAAATAAATTACATACAATTGTTCTACAAGAATTCGTACATCAAATTGAATAAAACTATGCACACATCTTCAAGCATTAATTCAAATCTTCAAGCAAGTAGAACCTGAAACATGTTGAGTTGAAAATATTTTGGGTCAACAAAAGTTGGTGAGAATTACATAGGTTTTGATAATCGAATGAAATTGTTGTGCAATTCATGTGTCATGGCAATCTAGTCCATATGTGAAAACATACTAGAAGTAAATCGAGTGCATAATCAACCACTGTGACTGTTGTATTGTGGTACATCCCATACGCTCATGGTTCACTCGTTTATATTGCAGTAACAAACACCCACGCAACCTTTGTAGGAGGCACGTATCCGGGTGGGATTGTCAGTCCAATAGATCTATCAATGTATACCGTTTGGTTGATGAATGTTTATGCTAGAATTGTGCTTACCCTAGTCATGTTCAAGACATAATGCAACATAGAAATACACATAGACACATTGATGATTGAATTGCATAAATATTGTTGTAACATGTTTCACCCCAAAAATGGTGATAAATAGAAAAGGGGCTATGTAAAACTCACCTTAGCAAAATGTTATGTCTCGTAAAAAAATAGAATAATGTGTTGTGAATGTATGCGAGGCGAATCCCAAAGACTCAACAACGTAGCTAGTCCAAATTGAAGAAAACGAAAAAGAAAGAATATCAAGCTTCCAATTCGCCAATTACAAGAGCTTATAATCAAAGCTTCAATTGTAGAAGTAATAGACTATAGAAGAAAGGTATGAGGGAAAGTTTAATCGGATTGAAACAATCGATTTAGAGGTGCAAAGTATAATGGGTCATAGGTGGGTTTTTATACTAGTTTTGGAGTCAATTAGCCATTAAAATTGGTCAACACCATAAAGTAAGGTTTTATGAAGAATTGACTATTTGACTAAGACTTTGACTGTTTGACTAAGACTTTGACTAGGACTTTGACTATTTGACTCAAGACTTTATTTAAAAAAAAAAAATCTTGTATGTGAAAAAAAAAGAATTTAGAATCATATTATTATTATTATTATTTATATACATTTATGTACGTATATAAGTTGTGAGTTAGGATAAATAAAGACTTAGGCACATTTGTATAATATTAATGATAAAGGTGTAATAAAAAATATATATATATATATAAGGGCTTTTTATGTATTAAAATTTTGGGGAAAATTTTGCGATGTTACAGTCTTCCCTACTTTTAGGAACTTCGTCCCGAAGTTAAAAGAAAAACACCAGGTATACAATTGGTCGACTACCGAAAACCTTGATAAAATTTCTCACTACCTTAACGTACCTGTAAATTCATGATTACGTTCCGGACCGTAATTATCAATTTACCTTACATTAGGGTTTTGCGTCCTTTTATGACTCTACCGGTTGTTGAGCAGGTTCGATAGTCTCCACCAGTCATTGAGCAGGTTGTAGGGCCTCTCCCGACTGTTGGAAAGACATGATGACCTCTACCAATCGTTGAGTAGGTTGTTTGGTAGTCAACTAATTGTTGTACAAGTAAGCAAGTATGATTATAGATATAGCAATTAGTTCACATTCAAACAAGCATGCACTCAGATGTTATGATAATACTTGAATTTATTACTTGAATCAAAAAGTGTCAATACATAGAATTAAAAAGTAGACATCATTCAAATGGTGGGGTTTGCTGTTAAGTAGCTGGAGGGTCTTGATCTCGATTTAGTTTAGGGCATCGGTTACGGAAATGATTTGGGTTTCCACATTCATAGCATTGACCATAGTTGTATTTACCAGGACGATTAAGATTAGCAACCTGAGCAGGGTTGGTTGGTTGGTTGGTGTTAGGGTTTGGGGACTCACGACATCTGTTGACTAGATGGCCATACCTACCACAATTGGTGCACAGGCGACACACTGAAACAGTGGGGTGATGTCGTTTGCATGTGTTACACAATGGAAAGTTTCTTGTATAGGGTTTCTTGTTAGAAGCTTGTGTAGTGAGGTTTACATTAGGATCCCTGGTCTTGCGCTTCTGGTTCTCGGTAGTTACCGCGGCCACAATACTTGTTTTCTTGCCTAAGGTCCTGTTCTTTTCGTGATTTCCAACGCCATTTCCATGGTAGTTCCCATTCATTTGGATGACTTGAGCCAACAAGTTAGAAACCAGAGTTGTGATTTGTTGTGCCATTTGTTGGGAAATAATCGCAGCCAGTTGGGCATCAACACCTTTGTTGTTTTTTTGTTGTTGTTGTTACTTTCCTCTTGGTTTCCACCACTGTTATTGCGAGTGCTGCGACGAGGAGACATGATCTGTAAGGGACACAATGAAGGTTCAATGTGGCATGAAATGAATGAGGTGATATAAGGAATGTAATCATTTATTCATTAATTAAAACGAATAAACGAAAACGTTGACTTATCAAAGATTCCAGATTCCAACAACATAGTGAAGACATGCTTTAGCCTATAAGTGAACACTCATCCCGAGAATTCCCAGGTAGGCATCCGGGTCCCTCGTCTGATTGGGATATATGCGCAATGCCAGCCTAGACAGAAGACTCAGAATACAGGCGTTCACCCTTCCAGATTGCACGTGTTCGTTATTAAAATCTAGAACTTCGACGAGATCTCAAGGTGGTTCAGGTTAAACCTGAGGGTTTTGCCTTATTAGTCTAAGAGTGGATCCAGTGATGGAGAGCAACCTTCTCGTAGGGATTAATGTAGGGATAATAAGTAGGAGGGAGATAGAGAATAGCAAGTAAAAGAAGCAAGTACTGGTTAAATCCTATGGTTATAGACTAGATTATTTTTCTAATAACCTAATTCCCTATAACCATGGCTCTGATACCAATCTGTAACACCCCAACCGATGGCGGAAACATCGGGATGTCACGTATTGATGATTGTTCAGTAGCTCATGGTGAATAATAAATTTCATTAAATAATTTAAATAAATTACATACAATTGTTCTACAAGAATTCGTACATCAAATTGAATAAAACTATGCACACATCTTCAAGCATTAATTCAAATCTTCAAGCAAGTAGAACCTGAAACATGTTGAGTTGAAAATATTTTGGGTCAACAAAAGTTGGTGAGAATTACATAGGTTTTGATAATCGAATGAAATTGTTGTGCAATTCATGTGTCATGGCAATCTAGTCCATATGTGAAAACATACTAGAAGTAAATCGAGTGCATAATCAACCACTGTGACTGTTGTATTGTGGTACATCCCATACGCTCATGGTTCACTCGTTTATATTGCAGTAACAAACACCCACGCAACCTTTGTAGGAGGCACGTATCCGGGTGGGATTGTCAGTCCAATAGATCTATCAATGTATACCGTTTGGTTGATGAATGTTTATGCTAGAATTGTGCTTACCCTAGTCATGTTCAAGACATAATGCAACATAGAAATACACATAGACACATTGATGATTGAATTGCATAAATATTGTTGTAACATGTTTCACCCCAAAAATGGTGATAAATAGAAAAGGGGCTATGTAAAACTCACCTTAGCAAAATGTTATGTCTCGTAAAAAAATAGAATAATGTGTTGTGAATGTATGCGAGGCGAATCCCAAAGACTCAACAACGTAGCTAGTCCAAATTGAAGAAAACGAAAAAGAAAGAATATCAAGCTTCCAATTCGCCAATTACAAGAGCTTATAATCAAAGCTTCAATTGTAGAAGTAATAGACTATAGAAGAAAGGTATGAGGGAAAGTTTAATCGGATTGAAACAATCGATTTAGAGGTGCAAAGTATAATGGGTCATAGGTGGGTTTTTATACTAGTTTTGGAGTCAATTAGCCATTAAAATTGGTCAACACCATAAAGTAAGGTTTTATGAAGAATTGACTATTTGACTAAGACTTTGACTGTTTGACTAAGACTTTGACTAGGACTTTGACTATTTGACTCAAGACTTTATTTAAAAAAAAAAAATCTTGTATGTGAAAAAAAAAGAATTTAGAATCATATTATTATTATTATTATTTATATACATTTATGTACGTATATAAGTTGTGAGTTAGGATAAATAAAGACTTAGGCACATTTGTATAATATTAATGATAAAGGTGTAATAAAAAATATATATATATATATAAGGGCTTTTTATGTATTAAAATTTTGGGGAAAATTTTGCGATGTTACAGGCGGCAACACATGCAACGCTTGTCAGTAATGGTTTCGGCAACACAGTCGTAGTAGTAAGGAAACGTTTGTTATTTACTTAAAGGTTTTACATACTTGGTACTATTGAGATAAAACTCTTTACGCTTGAAACGCTTTGTGAACTTAAAGCCTGTGAACTCACCAGCATTATATGTTGACATCTTTTTGGCATGTTTTCTTAGGTCGCTAAGGTAGCAGCATTGAGTTTAGGCGCATGGAGTCTCACGACGTCTAGGATCCATTTGCATTTCATTTTGAGTATTATCAGACTTTCATGTTTTACTTTTGAGTTATAATAAAGTTTTACGCTTCCGCAAGCGATGGTTGGATTATTGAAACTTAATGGGCAATTTACATTGTTTTCAAATCATATAGATGCGTTTATTGTGACCGTTGACTTGGATCCTGGTGTGTCACGCGCCTCGCGGTAAAACCCCGCATGTGGAATTTGAGGGTGTGACAGATTGGTATCAGAGCCAATAGTTATAGTGAAATAGGACTGCATGTAGAGTCTAGTCTATAGCCGAGTCTCACATAGATTAGACGGTCACACATATCTACGAGTCGTGTCATTTGGTAAACGTACTAGCCTTGTCGGGGTGTCGGTGTCATCATCACACAGTATCATATTATCTATACTTGATCATCTCTACCATTACTCTACCTTCTTTTAGGGTTTTAGGATAAAGAGGCTTATTGCTTACGCACGGCAGTAGTGTACATTGGGGTGGCTTCGGCACACTTTTGAGATCTGTTCAGGATTTGGATATCTCCCCTCTATGCCCTAATGGACACACTTGCCTACACACTCTATTATGCACTAGTACTTGTCATAGCACACCCCTAAGTGATTGTTCACTTTGGGATTTTCGTGGGATAATGATTTCTTTTAAGATTGTGGGTATTGGGTGGCTTGAGGTTCAAGCTCGGGGCACGCTTAGAGGACCATGTAGAGCAACTTATCATTTCGGGTGCACACGAAATCATAAGTTAATATACATGGAAGACTTGGTGGACCACGTGTTGGGATCAATGGTCACGTTTGGACCCAATTCTTGGCTCCTTTTGATTTCTGTTGGTTTAGCATTGGTGATGGGTTGCTTGTTTCGTTCTTATATCGGCAAAAGATGTCTGGAAGTCGTGATGAACATAATGGTGATGGGAGTCGCAACAACATCAACATGACCCCAGAAGAGCTGAAGAACCTAATCCAGCAACATGTGACTGCTGCCCATACTACTTATCAGGCCGCTCAGTAAGGCGTCGATGGGAATGCCGCTCATCCTCCACCCCCACCCCCTCTGGGTCAAAAAATGTGTACTTTTAAGGTGTTCATGGAGTGCGAGCCACATATCTTTAGCGGGGCTGAGAGCAACAAAAGGAAATGGGGGAGTATCGAGGAGAACATGGTCCCAAACCAGCAACAGCAGCAAACAGGGTAGTTCGGAGCATCGAGTTCATCGTCTGGTCAGCGGCAAGGGGGATATGCTGGGAAGAATCCAAAATGTGTCGTGTGTGTGTTCCATCACCATGGCAGCTGTGAGAAGTTTCGTTGCAACCGTTGTAAGCGTGTGGGCCATGTTGCCAAGAACTGCAGAGTCAATCTTCAGCCAGCCCGAACTCAGCCGGTTGTCTCTACTCCCGCTCCTCAGGGAAAACAGGGATGTTATCACTGTGGGGATATTGGGCACTTCAAGCGGGATTGTCCTAAGAAGAAGCAATGCGAGGGTGGCGGACGAACTGGTCAGGAAGATCCTGATGCTGTTACTGGTGAGTTCTCTTTTCTTGTTATTTGTTGTGCTCTGGTCGCTTTCATTCGTGTTGGTTGGCGTTTCGCATTCATCGAGTGTCTTCAGTATTGGGTTTGGTTATCGTTTTGTATTCATGGTTTGATGTGGATCCTTTGGAGATGCTACTTGGACAGTACCGGTGTGTCATTTATACCGATCACAGTAGTCTCCAGTAGGCCTCCGATCAGGAGGATTCGTTGTTTTGCATTCAACTTGGGTAGGGCGGTTCCCCGGCCTGGAGTATCTGTTGTTATCTTTATTCGTTCGTGGTTATCATTTCGTTTGCACTCTGGGAGACATTACTTGGGTTAGGTCGACACTCATTACTGTCGGAGAGTGAATCTCGGGGCGAAATTCCTTTCAATAGGGGGATGATGTGACGACCGGGAAAATTTTTATTTTTATCGCTTCGTTCTCTTTTACTTCGGGAAATTTTCGGGACGAAAATTCTTTCAACAGGGGGATGATGTGACACTCGACACGTTTAGGTTAACATTTTATAAAACACATAAGTCTACCTTAGCGGAAAACGTTTTCAAACATACTTAACTAGGTCAGTTGAGTTGTTATGATGGTTCCGGGAATCATCGGGAGTCGTTACAACAATCCACAGGATCATTGGGAGTCGGTCCATAACCATGTGAACACGGATTGGTGATTTGTCGAATCATCAGGTTTAACGCACACACGTAAATCTCGAGTCCCGGGAATTGGTGAACGGATGGGAACGTGTTAGTTATCATGCATTATGTGCTTACAATCATTATATGACTTGTCGGTATGTGAATACGTGTTTATATGTGTTAAAATAGTGATTACGCATAATTGCATGACATTATAGGTGATTACGCGTAATTGCATGACATTATAGGTGATTACGCGTAATTGCATGACAATAGGGGGTGATTTGCCTAATCGCCAGTAAGTCATGCGATTGGGGGATATTTATAGTCGATTAGAGCTCTAATCGCTAGTAGTACATGCGATTAGGAACCCTAATCGCCTATACTACTGTGTAATCACCTGACGCATGTCTGACGACTACAAACGCCTATAAATACCACCCTTATGTTGTAAAATATCATTTGGGAAACCCTAATACACCTCAAAGCCATCCCACACCTTATTCAACCTCTGGAACACGTTTTAGATCAAGAAATCACCTTTCCAAGCTTTACACCTCATAATCTTACAATTTCAAGGTGTATTCTTCATCTCAAACCTTTGTAATGATATTGTTTTGCTCCCTAAAGGTCCTGACCTGGTTTCTAAACATTTGTGTCTTTGAAAACTCCTTAAAATCAGTTTCTAAACAAACCCAAACCTTTATGTTTGTTATATGTGATGTATTCATGCAAGATAGGATTTTTATGGTTTAAACATGATTGTTCTTATGTTATTGATATGTTTCTGACCTAAATGAGTTGATATGATGTCAACCTAGGAGTTTGAAGGTTCGTAGATGTGTATTATTGATATTAGGCGTTTTGACCCGTTTGAACGATTATGGAGGATCGATGATGATATGTTGTGTTTTGTTGATTGTTTGAGGTTAGGGTTTACTCTAGGATGATGCTAGAACAGTAGGATAGTGTCAGAAAACGTCATTGTGTGATGAAATCTGGATATTTGCTATTTAGGGTAAGTTTTGCATGTTGATGTGATGTTTACATGCTAGTTATGCTATTTTGGGAAAACGCTTGCATTCGGGATAGCTAGAATGATAATAAATTAGGGGTTTTTGCTTGAAATAGTTTGATTAATGTTTTGGGTTTGATATTGGGTGTTTCCACATGTTTCGGATCTGATTTGGAGGGTTAAACGCGCAAAAAGGCGAAATGGTGCAGCAGGGGCGATTAGGGGATCCCTAATCGCCTATAATAGGGGCGATTGGCCCCAATCGCATGTTACATGAGGAGATTGGGAGCCTAATCGCTAGTATGTTCATGTGATTACAATCCTAATCACCAGTTGACTATCCTAATCACCAATTGACTTTTCCTAATTGCATGTTTGATTCCTGATCGCGTGTACTGCTGTTATATGTGTATTTTAACATCCCGGAACACGGTTTGACACCTAGGAACATGTTAGGAACCCCGTGACATATCTAATAACTTGGTAACACGTGTTCGGACTTGTTAATGCGTTAATTGGGCGTTATGCTAGACATGGTGAATTTTTACGCATGCTAAGTGTTTAATTGCATATGTTGCATGATATCTTGTATGTGGCTAACACGAGGGATGTCGGGTCACCAATAGGATGTCGGGTCTTGTCTGGTTTGGTCGGTTTAACGTTCAAATATGTTTTCAACATACACAGTCACGATCTGGACAATTTGGGGACTAATTAGCCTTCGGGTTAGTAGTCATCACATTTATGTAAACTCATTGATAGGTTGCCACTAGTAGGGACTATCACACACGTATCGGATTTCTATATTACTAAGGACGCACTCGAAGGTGAGTTTCACGACCCTTCTTGCATACACTTTTCTCTCGGGGGAGAAGCATGCCACATGTTTTAACAAATACAACGTTTATGTTTTGATAATGCAACACCTTTGAAAACATAATACACTTGAAACACAACGCTTATGAAATGCAACGCTTTTGAAACGCAACACTTTTGAAACACAACGCTTTTGGAAATGCAACTCTTGTTTTAAATTACTATACGACGCAACGCGAAGTCCCAAATAAAAACCATGAATGTGCGGGGCACAATGTGGGAAATGTGGATAGATCTATTGGGCTTGACAAACCCCACTCAACGGCTGGGAGCCGGGCGGGTGCATAGTGTCTCTATTTTTGGCAACTCAAACACTGGCGGCAACACATGCAACGCTTGTTAGTAATGGTTTCAGCTACACAGTCGTAGTAGGAAGGAAACGTTTGTTATTTACTTAAAGGTTTTGCATACTTGGTACTATTGAGATGAAACTCTTTACGCTTGAAACGCTTTGTGAACTTAGAACCTGTGAACTCACCAGCATTATATGTTGACGTCTTTTTGGCATGTTTTCTTAGGTCGCTAAGGTAGCAACATTGAGTTTAGGCGCACAGAGTCTCGCGGCGTCTAGGATCCATTTGCATTTCATTTTGAGTATTATCAGACTTTCATGTTTTACTTTTGAGTTGTAATAAAGTTTTACGCTTCCGCAAGCGATGGTTGGATTTTTGAAACTTAATGGGCAATTTACTTTATTTTCATATCATATAGATGTCGTTTATTGTGACCGTTGACTTGGATCCTGGTGTGTCATGCGCCTCGCGGTAAAACCCCGCATGTGGAATTTGAGGGTGTGACATTGCTAAAGTTGTATGATTATATACTATGGAATACTTTGAATCAGTATAACCGATTCAACGATATGGGTACAAACCTTGTTTATCATCATACAATGAAAAAAATTATGAAAACATCCGGAGGGGGATAGCACGTAGATTGAATGATTAAATCTGATTGAAGATGTTGAATCGGTTTTGGAGAATAAAAAGATATTGGTTGAATGGAGGAGGGGGATAGCAAACTTTCATAGGAAGAATTGGAGAATTATCAAAACGGAGATTGGAAAAAAATAAAAAGACGGTTTATATAGTGTAAATTTGGAGCTCCCTTTCTCAGTTGAATCCAATGAGAACACTCTTTAAGATCTTCATTCGACCCGAGACTATTCTTTTATTATATAAATAGAATAGATAGATTGGTATGTTTGTGATATAATCCGGATCGACCCTCATGATATTAAACGCCAACCTCAGGTAATTTTTGCACTGAAGGTTTAAAAATACTTTTTTTTTGAACAGTGAACTTCATTAAAAACAAGCGAACCCTCGAATCAAGGGCCGCAAAGAACTACAACATGTACAAGGGATATTTCACCCAATCCTTCCATACAATAGAGCGAAACTTAGACCTATTTCTAAGCCAAAGAAACACCCAAGAGTTTATCAAAACCAAAACCTCAGCCACCTTCACTTCCTTGTTTTCAAAAACTTTGGCGTTTCGAGATTTCCAAATTGCCCAACAAACTATCATCACAATACCTTTAATTATTTTCCTACCCATTTATTTGCAGCGATATGGGTGTGCAGATTCAAGACGTCTTCGAAATCGAACAAAAAAACAGACCCGAGTTGACACCAGTTGCCAACCTCAACCCAGATAGCGTTTGAAATAATGCAACCTGTGAACAGGTGCGCTGCATCTTCATCTGCCGACGTACATAAACAGCAAACTGGATCACCAATATTAATGTTTCTACGCTGAAGAGCGACTTTAGTAGGAATTTTGTCCATTTCGCTTCTCCACATAAAGAGGTTTACCTTGTTAGGCACCCACGTCTCCCACTTCATTTTTTAATTTCTAGCGACTTCCGTATCTTCTCTGATCATCTTTTTAACAGACGCTACAGAAAAAAGCTCGACTCCGTCTCCGTTCCAACGCCAAAGATCTTGGCAACCTATCAAAGCAATGTCATTAAATAAATACTCGACGTCCTGCAGTTCAGAGATTTCCGCTACAGAAAGCAGCCCCTTCTCCATTTCGGACAGAAGAGAATTTTATTATTCCGCATTTTGCATCTCTCTGCCACTGTACACGCTTTATCAATCTCCAAGCGAAACAAACCCGGCCATCTCTGCTTCAAGGCTGTATTACCAGCCCATATATCGAACCAGAAAAGAATGTTATCCCCATTCCCTACCTTCGGCTGAATCAAAGCGTTAAGATGACGACCATTCAGCTGCATACCTTTGATCGCTTTCACTATGTTTTTCCAACAACCTCTAACTCTATTTTTGATAGGGAGGAAATCCCAACGAGCTTTCCCATTATGCACCATATACACCACGTTCTTCCAAATCGAGTTGGGTTGGGTTTTGTACCCCAACGCCCATTTAGCCAAAAGGGCCAAATTAAAGGTAACGTTTAAAACACAAATTGTTTTTTATTTTATAAATATATTTAGATTCATGTAAAGGATTTTAAAAACATAAAAACTCAGAGCATAGGGGTATCATGTGACTTGACTTGATACTTAACATATAAAAAAAAAATACATTTTATGATGGACAACGTGACTCTTAAAAGTTTCCACTCCTGTAAAACTAAATTATAGGTCTGACGTTGTCGGAAGATCCTAGCTCAAATAGAAAGAAAAAAATCACGCATAAAAATCTAGATATATAAAGTTGGGTAAAGATCAATCAAGGAAGATAGTACTATAAATGAGAAGTGGGGAGACTTTAATTTTTTTGAACTTTTTTTCCATTTGTTCAAACATAACTTTCTAAATGGAAAACATAAAAATATAATTAAATTTTATTATTCTGTATAAGTACTCTAGAGTAATTAGATTAAACACTTTAGAAATTCTAGACTCTTAGAGGGTGTTTGGGATTGAGTTTGAAAATGTAAAAATGCTTTTAGTCAAAAGTGTTTATTGTTTATGACTTTTTGAAAAGGAGTTTTAAAAAAAGTGTTTGGATTAGCTTTTCGGATGAGAAACGTCAAAAAGTCAATAAATTATCGTTTTTTTAAGTGTTTTGCTTAACTTATTGTGAATATTGGTTGTATGTGTGGTAAATTTGTAATTTTTTTTCCAAAAGTCAAAAGCCAAAAACCAGGATTTCTAACTTTTCAAAAATAGTTTTTCCACCCTTAAAAGCCAAAAGCCAAAAGTCAAAACAGAAATTACTTTTGAGTTACACAAACAGCTTATTGACTTATTGGAAAAGCCAATAAGTCAATAAGTTATTTTGAAACTCAATCCCAAACACCCTCTTAGTAAAGTAATTACACTATTATAATTCTTTTTTCATATATTAGAATTAAAATTAAAATATATGTTGAACAAGATTGGAGAAAATATTTAAAAATCATGTTAAGCCTCGTGTTTAGTGGGTAGAGGATAAAATTCATTTCTACTATAACATTTTTATAGGTGGAAGAGACGTAAACAAGTACGTCATCATATAGGTCATCACGTTACGTATTATGTCGTGCATGTATTTGTTTCTTCAATACTTATAAGTAGGACAACCATCCTCCCCATTCCCCCACTAACCACTTGGAATCATATCCTACCTCTTCGATTGATTCCGGCAATGTCCAGAGTTAAATCTGGAAACGATGATTCTAGCCCCCACAAATATAACCTTAGAACTACAATACCAGATGTATATCATATTCGTCCCCTTGGTGTCACTGACACCGTAAGTAGAAAAAGATCCCCACCAGCTGATGTTGAATCTCCTCGCGCTTCTAAGAAACAGCGAGTTGGACCTGTAACCCCTGAAAATAAACCACCGGCTA
Organism: Ambrosia trifida; assembly: GCA_028751855.1. Classification (NCBI taxonomy): domain Eukaryota; kingdom Viridiplantae; phylum Streptophyta; class Magnoliopsida; order Asterales; family Asteraceae; genus Ambrosia; species Ambrosia trifida. Next base: position 55,744,117 of record CM054129.1, on the reverse strand, counting down.
GAGGTTATAGCATATTTCATGAGTAACCTTTACTATTGACTTATTGTTATATTTGATTTCAAGTATAAAATGTATAGAATTTTATGTTTATTTCGTCTCTGACTTATCACTCGACTCTCTCTCCCTCTCCTTCTCTCTCTCTCTTTCCAGAAAGGGATAACATTAATGGTAGATCCAACCAGCCGCTGCCTAAAGTTTCTGTCAACAACACTCAAGTAAGTGTTTGAACGCATTTTAAACAACTTAATATATAGTAATATTGTATCTATCTATCTATATATATATATATATATATATAAAAGAAAACGTATATGCTGGCGTGGCGTGCAACAGAGGCCTCAACCTTCCTTTGAAAGTGTCACGCGGCATCATAATGGAGAGTTTTTGGTGTTTTTAAATTGTTTTGTTTTTTAATTAAATTGAGTTATTTTAGGAAAAAAGAATTTAAAAATAAATTTAAAATTTTTCTCTCATATTTCCTCTCATAATTTTTAAACGTTTATATCTTTTATATACGTGATTTTTTAAAGAAAAAAATTACACCAAATTAACAAGCGTTTTATTATCTTTCCAACGAGTACCATAGTGCTATATAAAATCTATATATATAAAAGAAAACGTATATGCTTACGTGACGTGCAATAAAGGACTCAACCTTCCCTTGAGAGTGCCACATGGCATCATAATGGAGAGTTTTTGGTGTTTTTGAATTGTTTCCTTTTTAATTAATTTGAGTTATTTTAGGAAAAAAGAATTTAAAAATAAATTTAAAATTTTCTCTTTCATATTTCTTCTCATAATTTTTAAACGTTTATATCTTTTATATACGAGATTTTTTAAAGAAAAAAATTACACCAAATTAACGTGCGTTTTATTATCTTTTCAATGAGTACCATAGTGCTATATAAAAAACGGAGAAAAAATCGACTATTTTTTTATGAGGTTTCGTTAATACAAGAAAAAAACACACAAATGTTCATGTTATCACGTAAAATTAGATTTTGTGGGAAATATGAGTTATTACTGATTAGAATACTATGAAAATGCAATGATTGAGCAATTTTATGGTTAGTTAACTTGAGCCATTTGCAATAATTTATCACGTAAAATTAAAGTGTTCAACCCCGGGACCCTCCCGGGGTAATCAGCTAGCTGTATATATACAACTCATATTAGTATTATTTTTTTTAGTTTCTAACAGAACGTTGGTTCGAAATCAAACAATATCCACATGAACGTTGGTTGGAAATGAGCTAGCTTTTATTTGTCTACACCCTAATTAATTAGGTTATCTTTTTTATCTATCCATCCAAGCAATAATGTTCTTTGCCATTATGTCTCTCAATATGTGGAAAAAAAATAATAATAGAATTAAATAAAAACTGAACAAAACAAATTCTATAAATTTTAAAACAAAGCTTGCTATGTGTTGTCGAGTCAAGATTAACCATTTAACTTAAAGCCAGAGCTCAAGCTAAAGCTGGTTTAACTTGGCTCCTTGCTTATAGACAATGCTCCAACCACTTATCTTTATCTTTAGCCAATTCTTAAGCTTTCAGTTTTGTAGGGTAAAAAAAGGGTAAGGAATGAACATTCAGATGACACGATATCAGGAGAGAATAAGCATGAAGATGAAGGCGTACAAAGTGAGCACTCGTCTGAAAAGGATTTAACTTCAGACGAGACAGGGACTGATATACAGAAGCTTAAAATTTCAAATTCAATCACCAACGGTAAACAACGATTGAAACGAGATACAGAAACTCACCACTCGCTCAACGTCGGGCGTATCTAAACAGGAAATAGGATACAGAATACACCACCTATAACCAATTTAGACTCCAAAGAACACCTCCCTATTTGCCAAAATAGGAATAGCAATGGAAATTTTTGTTTTCTCAAAAGAGAAGTTTTATATTTTTTCATTCAAAATTAAAATTACTGATCGGGTCTTTGCCATACAAAAAGGAAAAATGATAACTGACTAGCCACTACCCTGAATTAAAGGAAAACATTACTGAATAAAATAAAATAAAATAATTAAGAAAATAAAATATGCAATAATGGGAAATAACGTGGTAGTGGTGGAAGTTGTTTCATGGGAATTAAGTGTTGACTTGGACCATAGTAACCCATGAAGTTCGGACCGGATTCTCTCCTGGATCGGATCCCTGCAGCTGGATCTTTTCAGCAACGGCTAGTTTATTTGAATTTGTTAACGTGGTCCTATCATTCTCACCATCTTGAAAAGAGTTTGTCCTCAAACTTGGAATAGGATCATCCGGATCATAATAGGGTTGTAAATCAGCGACGTTAAAGGTGCCAGAAACTCCAAGATCACCGGGTAAATCAACCTTGTAGGCATTGTCATTAACTCTGAAAAGGATCTTGAAAGGACCGTCTGATCGGGCATTGAGCTTAGAGCGCCTCTTCGCGGGAAATCGTTCTTTGCGAAAATGAACCCACACTAAATCGCCAGGTTGAAACACAAGACTGCGACGTCCTCTATCAACCCGTCGCTTGACCCGTTCGTTCATTTGAGTAATACGTTGTTGAACCGTAGTGTGTATTGCTTGAATATCAGCGATCATTTGGCTTGATTCCGGACTGGTATGGTGAGCGATGTCGACCACAGCTAGATCAACAGGGGCACAAGGATTACATCCATAGACAATCATAAAAGGACTATAACCTGTGGTTTTATGGGGAGCCCGATTGTAAGCGAACTCCGCGTGTGCTAAAAGATCGTCCCATTGTTTGATGCTTGTTTTGATTAACGATCGTAAGAGAGCCCCAAGAGTTCGATTGGTGACTTCGGTTTGACCATCGGTTTGTGGGTGACTAGAAGTACTATATTTCAGTTTGGTGCCCAACTTCTTCCACAACGTCATCCAAAAATGACTTAAAAACTTAACATCGCGATCGCTAACAATTGATTTTGGTAACCCGTGCAGGCGAACGATTTCCTGAAAATAAAGAGTAGCAACCCGAACTGCATCATAGGTAGTATGGCACGCAAGAAAGTGTGCCATTTTAGAGAATCGATCAACGACTACTAAAATTGAATCCTTGTTACGCTGGGTACGGGGCAAACCCGTGATGAAATCCAAACTTACATCCTCCCACGGTGCGTTTGGAACAGGGAGAGGCATGTATAACCCATGTGGTGAAGATCTACTTTTAGCCCGGTGACAAGTGGCACACCGCCGGATCAGGTGGTCAACATCTCGAGCTAACTTTGACCAAAAAAAATGTTGTTTGAGCATTATGGTTGTTTTGTCAGTTCCAAAATGCCCAGCTAACCCTCCTTCATGAACCTCTTTAATCAATGATTCTCGTAGACTAACCTTGGGTATGCACAAGCAGGTTCCCTTGAAAAGAAAACCATCTACCAATTGAAAATCACCGATTGCACGATGTTGGCAACGACTAAATACTTCTCCAAACTCCAAATCAGTAGAGTAACTATCTTTAATGACTTCAAAGCCAATAATTTTGGGACACAAAGTTTGTAATAATAAAAACTTGCGAGAAAGGGCATCAGCGCCTTTATTCAACTTCCCAGCTTTGTGTTTTATAGTGAAAGTGAAATTTTGTAAAAATTCAACCCACTTGCCGTGGCGCGGTTGTAATTTGTGCTGGCCTTGAATGTACTTCAACGCTTCATGATCGGAATGTAGGATGAACTCTTTTGAAATCAAATAATGTTGCCAATGCTCGAGTGCCCGAATGATGGCATAAAACTCCTTATCATACGTAGAATATCGACGTTTAGCATCGTTAAACTTTTCACTAAAGTATGCTAAAGGGCGACCACGTTGAGTAAGGACGGCGCCTATTCCCACACCGGAAGCGTCACATTCAACTTCAAAAATTTCTTCAAAACATGGCAAGGCTAGAACCGGGGTTGTAGACAACTGTCTCTTCAGTTCTTCGAAAGCAGATTGAGCCTGATCGTTCCACTCAAAGTGTTTCAGTTTTGTTAATTCAATCATTGGGGCAACGATGGTACTAAAGTGCTTGACAAATCGTCGATAGAACGACGCTAACCCATGGAAGCTTCGAATCTGTTGTATTGATGTGGGGGTGGGCCAATCTCGAATTGCCTGCACTTTTTTTTCATCCACTCGGATCCCATCTGCTGAAATTAAGTACCCCAAGAACGTGACATGTGAAGTGAAAAATTCACATTTATCTTGATTACCAAACAATTGTTCCTTAGCCAGAACTTCAAACAGTTGTTGTAAATGATCACGATGCTCTTGTTCCGACTTACTATAGATCAAAATATCATCGAAATACACAACAATAAAGCGACCCAAAAATGGCTTAAGTACTTGATTCATCAGACGCATGAAAGTGCTAGGTGCATTCGACAACCCAAAAGGCATCACAAGCCATTCATACAACCCATCTTTAGTTTTAAAGGCCGTCTTCCATTCATCGCCTTCATAAATCCGGATTTGATGGTACCCACTACGAAGATCTACTTTTGAAAACACTTGGGACCCGTACAATTCATCGAGCATGTCATTTAATCGCGGAATCGGGAATCGGTATTTTATTGTGATCTTGTTAATAGCTCGACTGTCACAGCACATTCGCCATTCTCCATTTTTCTTTGGCACTAGTAGGGTCGGAACGGCGCAGGGACTAAGGGATTCTCGAATGAGTCCTTTAGTCAAAAGGGCGTCCACTTGTTTGCGAATTTCAGTGGTTTCTTGAGGGTTGGACCGGTAAGCGGGTTTGTTGGGTAGTATAGAGCCGGGAATGAGATCAATCTTGTGTTGGATTGATCGAAGTGGGGGTAGGCCAGGTGGTATTTCAGTGGGAAATATATGGGAATAGGTTTGCAGCAGGGGTGAAAGTAATGGGTGTGGCTCACAAATGGTATAGTCACTTTCTTCATCTAAACTGAGTAGAATCAGTTCACGACTTTTGGTGAATTCAAATTGGTCGGCTTTCAATAAGGTGGTTAAAGGTAATTGTTTTTTGGGTGGACTCATAGGAGGCATGGGAGTGAGTGTAATTTTTCGAGTGTGGTGGTTAAAGGAATAAGTGTTTAAATACCCATCATGCATGACCCGTTTGTCAAACAACCAAGGGCGACCCAACAATATATGACAAGCATCCATGGGAATTACATCACACCATATTGCATCTTCATACTTCCTGCCAATACTTATAGATAATAAAATTCTACTTGAAACTTGAAGCCCTTTACCTGGGTTTAGCCATTGGATGACGTAAGGTTCCGGGTGAGGTTCAGGTGTTAAATTCAGTTTCGAAATCAAAGTTTGCGAAGCCACGTTAGTGCAGCTCCCTCCATCAATGATCAGCGTACAAACTTTATTGGCAATGGTGCATCGTGTATGGAATATGGCTTCTCGTTGTTGGTTCTCTTCGGACCGAAGCGTACTACTCAGAGCACGTCTAACCACTAAAATCTCCCCTTCATCAGGTCCAAGAACATCTTCCTCTGCAACATCAGGTTGAGGAACAATGTCAGCATTGTCGGAATGGGGTGAGGTATCATCAAATGCTTCGAAGTCCGCCAACGTCACCATCTTCTTGTTTGGGCATTCAGAAGCAAAGTGTCCCAATCCATGGCACCGGAAACATCTTTTGGGTAATCTAGGTTGGGTGGTGGAGTTTTCAGTAGGATAGTTGGGTTTATGTGGGGTGGTGGGTTTGTTGGTGGGTATAGGTTTAAGGTTTGGTCGAGTAACGGTGGCCTTAGCTTTGATTTTGTGTTGTAAGTCGATTTTATGGGCTAGCATGGATAATTCCTCCAATGTGGCATAAGGATAAAGCTCAACCACATTAGAAATATGAGTATCCAGTCCTCCCAAATATCGCACTAAGGTTTGCGGTTCGTCTTCGGGTAAGTCACACTTCATGATGAGATATTCAAATTCCCGGGTGTATTCTTCAGCAGATCGACCAGATTGTTTGAGATTATGGAGTTGTGAAAAGCTGGCTTGGATATAATACGAAGGTAAAAATTTTTCTTTCATCAACCGCTTCATCTTAGCCCAGTCTTTCACTTTCCCTTTGCCTAATCGTTCTCGTTTGGTACAAACATTCGCCCACCACGTAGACGCATACTTCCTTAATTTCAAGGCTACCAACTTTACTTTGTTCGCCTCTGTGGTTTGACGGTAGTCGAATACTCGCTCAACAGTTCTAATCCATTCCACAAATTCATCGGAATCTAATTTGCCATCGTACTCGGGAATATCAACCTTAATGTCATTCGAATAAAAAGAACCAGAAACTGTTTTACCGCTGCTTCCCGATCCTCGAACTGAATGTTCATCTTCTTCACTTTCGTCCCGATCTGTTTGGTCGTTCTTGCGATTCACGGACAGCTCTTTGATTTGCTCTTGCATAAGTTTCACCTGTTGAGCCATCTCCAATTTCTCAGCTTCTAAGGTTTCAATTATTTTCTTCAATTCAGCGCTGCTTCGAGTATCCATAACGATCTCCTGAACCAAAAGCTCTGATACCAAGATGATATACAGAAGCTTAAAATTTCAAATTCAATCACCAACGGTAAACAACGATTGAAACGAGATACAGAAACTCACCACTCGCTCAACGTCGGGCGTATCTAAACAGGAAATAGGATACAGAATACACCACCTATAACCAATTTAGACTCCAAAGAACACCTCCCTATTTGCCAAAATAGGAATAGCAATGGAAATTTTTGTTTTCTCAAAAGAGAAGTTTTATATTTTTTCATTCAAAATTAAAATTACTGATCGGGTCTTTGCCATACAAAAAGGAAAAATGATAACTGACTAGCCACTACCCTGAATTAAAGGAAAACATTACTGAATAAAATAAAATAAAATAATTAAGAAAATAAAATATGCAATAATGGGAAATAACGTGGTAGTGGTGGAAGTTGTTTCATGGGAATTAAGTGTTGACTTGGACCATAGTAACCCATGAAGTTCGGACCGGATTCTCTCCTGGATCGGATCCCTGCAGCTGGATCTTTTCAGCAACGGCTAGTTTATTTGAATTTGTTAACGTGGTCCTATCAGGGACCCTTATCAAACAACTAATCATAAAAAAAGAACAAAGTGAACACTCATCTGAAAAGGCTTTAACTTCAGACGAGAGTGAGACCCATATCAAACAACTAATCATGAAAAAAGATTTAATAATCGGAGCACTTATTGACAAGGTGAGTAAGCTACAAGAACAGTTAAAAGAAAGATGTGACTGTGTCCCCAAATCTCATGAGACCCAAAAATGAACTCCTTTGTAAAACTAAAAAATGATATAATTAAACCGCCATGAGGTTGCAAGTTGCGAATAAGGCGATATTGTTGTATCTTTAGTTATTGTGAAATCTGTATCTGTATAATAGAACTTTGAAACTTAAAGTGGTGTTATTAACGGTCTATATTCCAAATAACTATTTAACCTATTATGCCATTTCTCGTAATTCTTTAAGCTTAAGATTTTTTTTTCCTCACCACTTTGATTTCACCCTTCTTAAGTTAAAAAGTTTAATTTCATTCATTTCTTCTCTCTAAAATTAATATCATACGTCTTAAACTTCCATTACTAAGAATTTAATATTACACTTATACATCTTATATAACACTCACTACTAGAAAAATACCCCTATCTTGACACACATTTTATGACACGCGAGAATTCATGACACGCATAAGCACGTGTCATTAAAAAATCGTCATCTTTTAAAAAAATTGGTCAAACAATGACACTTTTTTTTGCGTGTCAAGAATCTAATGTCAAGATATTAAAAAACATGACACTACAAGAATTGAGTGTCATGTATTATGTCAAATTTCACATTTTTCAATTCCCGCGCCCTCTCTCTTCCTCTATTATACTGTGCACGTACCCCTCCCTCATATAAAAAAAAACCCTGCTGATACTATTCTGCTCGATCGTTCATTACCCCAAGCTTCTGATCGATCGTTCATTACCCAAAGCTTCTGCTCGTTCATACCCTAACCTAACCCTAGCGTAAAACCCTGCTGATAAAAAAACCCTAACGTAACCATCTGCTCGTTCATACCCTAACGCGCGCTGATGGAAGACGAAGATGGAAGCTGACAATTACCTTCTGCTCGTTCATACCTTCTGCGTCATCATCATTTCAGTAAGTATTTGACATCAATCTCGCGTCAATCGAAGGTTTGTTATCTGCTGACATGATTAGTGTTTAATGAGCAGGAAATACCCTAGGGTTTAGCTCGCGTTCATAATCTCGCCTTCCTCTATCTCGCGTCTGCTGCATCAATCGAAGGTTAGGGTTTATCTTCCTCAATTATTATGGTTTATTGTTGAAATTTGTGTATATAGTTCATTAGGAGATCAAAATATTGTATATAAGTTTCGTTTATGATCATACGTACTGTATGTAAAATTAATTTTCTATGGTGGTTTTTATTTTGTGAAATTTTTTGATCAAAACAGTTCTAAATTAGTAGGTGAATATGCTTTTTTCTATGGTGGTTTTTATTTTGTTTATGTTTCCGTAACTTTCATGGAAGACCATTCTGTAGACTCAACTTCTATCAAACATTTCATCTTTTGTTGCGTGTTCAATGTTTGAAAGTATTGGGATCTGATCTGGAAAATTGTCATGATTCCTGTGCCTTTGTGTAACAAATGGCTGGTTTAGCCTTGCAACCTCTAACGTAATGATTGTTGGTCTGTCAACCTTGATCTGTGCTTTCTAATATGTTTGAACCACTTAACATACTTCTATCTTGTGTTCTCGAAAGAAGAGCGGTTGCACAAATACCAAACATATGTTGGCATGAACACAATTTATGATGGCAAGTTGTGCTTCAAAACCATGGCTCTTAGCTCACCTTTCAAGTTGAGGCTTTGTACCTGCACAAATGGCACTACCAGATCAGGATCCTTGTCATCCATGTATGGTGCTTGTTTGTTGCCCATAGTGGTGCTAGGTTCAGCGGCACCAATCATCATCATCATGATTAACTGAGTATGATGATGATGATTGGTGCCGCTGAACCTAGCATCACTCTAGCATAACTGTAACTACAACTAACTCTAGCAAAACTTAGCCATCACTAACTTTACCCTCTTTCATATAGAAAAATCACAACTGTTTATGAGGAAAAAAAAAAAAAGAACGGGTAGTTACACTCGTGGATAAACAGTTATACCAAGTTACCAACTGTCATTTGTGACCGTTACATGAATATTGGGTCATAAATAACTGTTATCTGTTAAAGCTTAATTCATAAGCATCATTAGGGTCATCATCGTGATGGCCAACCTTCATAAGGTTAGTATTGGATTGTCATATTGATTCTTCACTAATCATTTCAATAGCTACCTTAGTTTACAATCTTAAGCTGATGGCAATCTTTGTCCAAATACTTAAGTTTGGGTTCTTTTGGACTCTAAATATAAGGTTTTGGGTTAAGTATTATTCTTAAGGGGTCTAAATGGATAAACTGAAACTAAATAGGCCTTCTTATAAGGTACATCAACTTAGTAGGTTCTTTTTTTTTTTTTTTTTTTTTTTTAACGGGAATTAGACACTTACGGCTCGTCTTAAGCTCACTGGTGGCTAACCTGCTACCGCTGTCAGTTCTGTTCAGTTAAAGCTTTGATCTTCCAGATTTGCTTTCTCACATGTTATTGACCAAGCTAAATGACCCGGGCTCACGCCATACCCCGTAATGAATCATTTGCCAGATGCTCTGCTTGCTGGTATCTTATACCCAGTTAGGTTTATTAAATTTAGATTTTTAGTGAACAAGTTTTTTTCTACCACTATACACATGTTTAATATTCTAGAGGCTCGACGTTTCAATTAACAGTTGACATTGTGTAAATTCCCGAACACATGTCTTCCAGTTGTTTGATAAAATTCCTATGTGAATAACGACTTGTTATGCTCGTTTAGCCATAGTTGTTGCATGGCGCCTGTCTAAATGAACAAATTACTTGCAACCGAATTAAACATTGTTATCTTCTGGAACTACCACCACCACCCTCCTTGTCATCATGCTCTTCTTCTTAATAGCAAATCCCATATCTTATATTATAAACCGCACCGTCAATATCAACTTCAATTTATAAAAAAAAAAAAAAAAAAAAAGCTATTATGGTGTTCTTTAATCTATAATCTGGATAGGCTGGAAAAAATTAGCTTTGAGTGCCTTTCATATAGAATGGAGAGATTAGAAGAAAGTGGAGGGCTGATCAGAAAAATCTAGTTTTGACCCGTTACCTTGCATGACCTGCCCGCTTTGCCAGGTATTAGTGTTGTAGGAGATTAGCGCGGTAGTTCTAGTTCCTATGGTAACTACGCCCAAATTGTTGGCATATATAGCGGTCAGCCTACACCGAAGCTATTACTTTACCAAGCATTGATCAAACATAAAACTGACTTGGTGTAAAATGCAGATCCGATTAGTCAGATTTGCATACTTCAATAAATTTACTTTCTAATCTGTTTCATATCCAGGGTATGGGATTTGGTTTAGTTTATGCAAGCACACACTTTACAGTCCCCATTATAACTTAAGATAAAATCTTGATGTTCTCATTTTGTAAATCCAGTTACAGTAAATAACTCATAGCACTAACATCACACAGTTTATTCTTTATGTTATACAATAATCATCTTAATTAACAACGCGTAATAATACATAAAAAGTAAAAGTGTATTATCGTTGAATCCAATTGTTCCACACTCGAATAAAGGATATCATATAAAAACCATATGTGTCGTCATCACCTATTAGTCGAGTTCATCACTTGCTTCTAGACGTGCCAAACTTTGACATCGTCCAAAACCGGCCCACAAAAATGGCCGTAGATTTTGTAAATATTGTGCATGACAACATCTTAGTTTTGTTTGTTGTTTGTTGTTTTTTAATTATGTGGTCCCTTGTGTCCCCCACATATTAGATTTTGTAAGGTTTTTTTAGTATTTAGAAGTGAAAAGCAATGTTTTATCTTATTATGTATTGTTTTTTAGTTATGTGTTTGACTTCCAATATAAAAGTGCATGTTTCTATTTTACTATTTTATTTATGTTTTATTTATCCTTTATTTATGTTGGTCTAGATCTACTAACAAAAGGTCATGGATAAATCATGGATTTCGTCTCATAGATTATCAAATGAATATGAAGAAGGAGTAAAGGCTTTTTTAGAGTTTGCACAATCTAATTATCCAAAATCGGATGTTATTCGATGTCCTTGTGTAGATTGTGTCAATTTTCGTTACGAGTCAATTGATAATGTGCGTTATCATTTGTTTGCCCGCGGTTTCCACGAAAATTATAAGGTTTGGTCTTTCCACGGAGAATCACTTCCCAACTGTGATTCTAGCTTCCCTAATAAATGTAGACCTGATGACTTTGATCACACAAAGGAAATGCTACATGATGCCTTCACGTATGTAGAGGAAGAACCCGAATCACTGAAATTACTTCTTGAAGAATGTGATAAGCCACTTTACCTAGGGTCAAAGCATAATGCACTTAGTGGATTATTGAAATTCCAACATTTGAAGGGTCAATTTGGCTGGTCCGATGCTAGTTTTGATGCTTTGTTGGGTGTCCTAAAAGATATCTTACCATCTAACAATACAATTCCTAGCTCGATATATGAGGCCAAGAAGTTGCTAAAAGTAGTAGGTCTACAATATGAAAAGATTCATGCATGTGAAAACGATTGTGTTCTATTCTGGAAAGATCACAAGGATGCTTCTAAGTGTCCAACTTGTGGCACATCTCGTTGGAAGAAGAATACAAAAGACGTGCCTTCAAAAGTTTTGTGGTACTTTCCTCCAATTCCTAGATTTAAGAGAATGTTTTCCTCACCGGAAATTGCACATAACTTAACTTGGCATGCACAAGGTAGGGCCAATAATGGTAAGCTAACCCATCCTCGCGATTCTCCCTCTTGGAAGCTTGTTGATCACACGTGGAAAGAATTCGGAAAAGAGAATCGAAATCTTAGATTAGCCTTATCGGCTGATGGTATCAATCCTCACAGGTCATTAAGTTCCAAATATAGTTGTTGGCCGGTTATCCTAATAACCAATAATCTACCCTCTCATTTGTGCATGTCAAGAAGATTCATGATGTTGACCTTATTGATATCAGGGCCAAGCCAACCTGGTAACAATATTGATGTCTACTTGGCACCATTGATAGAAGATCTAAAAATCTTGTGGGAAACTGGCGTTGAGACATTTGATGCCTATAAGAAGGAATACTTCAATCTAAGAGCAGTATTACTTTGGACTATAAATGACTTTCCCGCATATGGTAATCTTTCAGGGTGTGTTACCAAAGGTTATTATGCTTGTCCAATATGTTCAGAGAATACATGTTCACAATGGTTGCCGAAGTCGAAAAAGGTATGTTTTCTCGGGCATAGAAGATTTCTGCCGATTAATCATCCTTTTCGTAAAAGGAAAAAAGATTTCAATAATCTACAAGAGAATGAGGCTATAAAAAAACCATTATCAAGTGAAGAACTTTACAATCGTCTGGAGGGGTTTAAGACTATATGGGGTAAGAAAAAAAAGTCAAAGAAGGTAAAGTTAAAGATAAGCAAGTCAAAGAAAAGAAAGTCAAAGATGGAAAAGTCAAAGATGGAAACACCAGAGAAGAAAACATCAAAGAAGGAAAAAGATAGTATTGATGAGAGAGCTAAATTTTGGCATAAAAAATCAATTTTTTTTGAACTTGAATATTGGAAGAAGTTGCTTGTTCGTCATCAACTAGATGTTATGCACATAGAAAAAAATGTGTGTGAGAGTGTTTATGGGACATTGTTGAATTTGCCTCACAAGACGAAGGATGGGTTAAATGCACGACAAGATCTTGAGGATTTAGGTATTAAGCCTGAACTACAACCTCAACAAAAAGGGAAACGCCTTTTGCTTCCTCCTGCATGCTACACGTTGAATACCGCGGAGAAACATCTATTTTATAATACATTGTCTAACATAAAAGTACCTGATGGGTATTCTTCCAATTTTAAGAATCTCGTGTCCGATGATGTTTCCAAGATGAATGGTTTGAAGTCTAATGACTGTCATGTACTGATGCAACAACTTCTTCCTTTTGCAATCAAGGGGGTGTTACACGAGAAAGTGAGGAAAGCAATCATAAGCTTGTGTCATTTTTTCAATAAGTTGTGTAGTAAAGTTGTCGATGTTAGCACGCTAAGCAAGTTGCAAAGTGACATCGTATTAACTTTGTGTTTGTTAGAGAAGTATTTTCCTCCTTCGTTCTTTGATGTCATGATTCACTTGATGGTGCATTTAGTTAGAGAAGTGAGGTTATGTGGCCCGGTTCATTTTAGGTGGATGTACCCATTTGAGAGATACATGAAAACACTTAAAGGGTATGTACGAAATCATTATCGACCCGAGGGTTGCATTGCAGAATGTTATGTGGCAGAGGAAGCCTTAGAATTTTGCTCGGGTTACTTAAAAAACATGAAATCAATTGGCAATCCTTATGAACGTGTTGATGAAACAATCCGCACCGGCAGGCCTTTATCGGGGGCTACAAGGGAGGTTGTGGATCCTCAGTTACATGACCAAGCTCATCTTTATGTATTAAGAAACAGCGCTGTTGTGGAGCCGTATATAGAGTGAGAATCGCATAAAACTATATACTTTTTGTATTGTATGTAATACATAAAGCTTCTACTAACATCTACAATATATACTTCAGGCAGCATATGTTGGAATTGAAGGATCTCAACCCTCGCGCCTCTCGAAATAGTACATGGTTGCAAAACCAACACAATCGAACATTTATAAGCTGGCTTAAGAACGAGGTCTATTTTTTAAAAGAAGTTTGTTAGAATTACCATATTATTTTTAGTAACATTTTACATTAATTCTTTTTCCAATAGGTTGAAAAACGTGTGGCTAGCGGAGAAAGTATTTGTGACAATGTTCGTTGGTTGGCCAAAGGGCCTACTTTTGTTGTTAATAAATATAGCGATTTCGCCATAAATGAGTATCAGTTCCATACAACAACTCGAGACGAATCTAAAACAACTCAATGTAGTGGAGTATCTCTAGTTGCACATGCTATGCAGATTGCTAGTGCAAAAGACATCAGTCCCGTGTATGGCGCTGTTACTTACTTTGGCCGTATAAAGGAGATATGGGATCTTGATTATCGCATGTTTACCGTTCCTGTTTTCATGTGTGATTGGGCTGATAGTCGTGGAGTAAAAAAGGATGATTTTGGATTCACCGTGGTAAACTTCAACAGGCTTGGTCACCATTCTGAACGCTTCATATTAGCTAGTCAAGCCAGACATGTTTTTTATGTTCAAGATCAACAAGATGATAATTTGTGTGTTGTTGGCTTCACACCACATAAGATGTACAAGTATGGGGCAAGTGATGAAACTGAGGATATGTTGGAATTTGATGTTGCTGGTGATCTTACACAAGGCTCCGCCTTAGTACACCTTGATGATGATTTTTCGTGTAGGCGTATGGATGGAGAGGGCATATTAATTTAAACTTTAGTTTTTGTGTTTTTAGTAGACCTTGATGATGAAATTTGTGTATTATTACTTAATTTGTTTTCTGATCATGTTGTGTGGTTTTTTATATTCTTGTATGTCTTTAATTCTGATCATGTTGAAGATAACAAACTACATGGAATTTGTTTTTTATTACTTAATTTATTTTCTGATAATGTTGAAACAGGAGATTTTTTTCTGACATGGAACCGAATTCTGGTTCGGATCATGATGAAGGAGATGAGAGATCACAAAGAGGTCCGACATGGATGAAGAGAAAGAAAACAAATCATAAAGGGAAACCTCCAGTTACTTACAATATCAGAGGTGTCCCAATTGGAGAAACGTCAACAAAACTTTCTACTTTTGAGGGAGTGGTTGCAAGATCTATGATTCCTATAACTTATGAGAGTTGGTTAGACGTTAGTGCTAATACCAAGGAAGAAATATGGCAGTACATTTTGGTAAGTGTAACATATAATCTTAACTTCAAATTAATTATCTTATGTTTTTATTGAAAATAATATTGTTTACGCTTTATGTTTCAGGCAAATTATGATGTTGACCCAAAGAGCCGGACTCAAACTTTACAATCAATTGGGACCAAGTGGAGAAATTTCAAACATACTTTGTATAAGGAACATATTGAGGTACAAAAAGATGACCCTGAGCTGAAGAATAATCTACTCAATCCTCCTCCAGACCGTCCGTCCGTGGGAAAAAGCGAATGGAAAGTATTTGTGTCGCAAAGAACTACAAAAACATGGCAGGTTTGTTACACGTCTTTGTGATTTTAAGGCAAATTATTTGTGTCGCAAAGAACTACAAATCAGAGGTGTCCCAATCTGAGTTTCGGACTGAACCTGCTGCGCGCTCGCCTGCTGCGCAGTCGCCTGCTGCTGTGCGCTCGCCTGCTGCGCGCTGCTGCGCAGTCGCCTGCTGGTCCGCTGCTGGTCCGCTGCTGGTCCGCTGCAAGTTTGGTCTTCGTTGGTTGCTGTTCGGCAATCGGAATATCATTTTGTGGACTGATTCATTTTGTGTAGTGGACTGTTAATGCTTTCTGCTCAAAATATGAGCTTATAAATGATTATTGTACTATAGATGATTAAAACACTAAACCATGTCAAGAATTATAAATTGATGATTAGGTTCTACTACAGCACTATGTGTAACTAAATATGTCACCAACATATAACCACCTCAATACTTGTCAATGGGTTCCCAAGAACAGAACAAATTGCCTGAACACAGTTTAGTAGGGTGAAGCTTCTTGTTTCAATAAAGTAAAGCAACACACACACACACACACACACACACACACATATATATATATATATATAAACACACACATGAATGCATGATTATGAACATATTAAGAATAATAAGTTAGTAATATTAGTTTTATATAAAGCTTAATAAAATTTTCGAATAAAAAGCCTCTTTACAAACACTTAAACCTCTTATTATCATAACTCCAACAACATAAGCACGCCCAAACACTAGTTTCTACAACATGCTTTATCAGTTTATTATCTAATTTGCTTAAATGATTAGTAGTTGATTAGTAACTTTATTAACAGTGTAAAAAATGATAAAAAAAAATACAATATTTTTTTTGTACTTTACTACCTTTACTAGAGGGCAACAACTTGATTAACAGTTTTCGATTATAAAGACATGAGAGGATATAGAGTTAAACGGATTGAGCCGAAAAGGATGTTTTAGGTGATTTCAGGCTGCATTAATTTAATGGTGTGTGTTTCTAATCCAGGAAAAAAGTAAAAAAGCTAAGGAAGTTCGTGCACTTAATATATACAATCATCATTTGAGCCGAAAAGGATATGCCAGACTTCAAGCTGAGCTGGTATGAATTAAATTAATTGAATACTTTACTTGTTGAAATTTTTGTTAACTCACTTTTGTTATTCTTGATTATATAGATGGCAGAAACTGGGAAGACAGAAGAGGAGATTGATAGGGCAATGCTGTGGAAAAAAGCAAGAGAGCGAAAATCAGGAGGTTTCGACAAACATGTCCAAGTAGTAGTTGATAAAATTGTAAGTTTTTTCTCACATTCAATTTGAATTTTTTGATGTGTTCTTGGCTGATATGAGGGTAATAGATCACTTTATCAGCTTAGTATATATTGCTACTAAATGTTTATGAATTGGTTTCACATTGTAGGACAAGATGCTAAATGATGAAGGTTCTGGAGAGGTCACATGCGGTACAAATGATGTGCTTACACAGGCCCTAGGTACTAAGGAACAACGGGGGCATGTGCGTGGAATGGGTAGATTTGTAAGGCCACATCAGTATTTTTATCTACCCAAGACTGTTAAACATTACATGGAGAATGAGAAGAAGAAGTATGAAGAACGGTTCAATAAACTTGAAGACCAGTTGGATAAAATGAGAAGGGATATGAATAATGTGTCTGAAGCCGGAAGTTGCCAAATGTGGGGCAATGAAGATTTTAAAGACCACTCATTCGAAGAACCAGTTGTAAGTATCTATGTACAAGTGTTTTTTTAAATAGTTTCTATGTTATATCTAAGAAAGAATTCTTTATAATTTATATATATTTGTAGGATAATGCGTGTTATCTGGCGGTTGACGTGCGTTCAAATATTGTCGCCAAAGGAATCATAATGAAGGATACATATAAAGAGGAGAATGTTGAAGTGAAAGTTGAAATAGCTTTACAAAGAGAAGCCGAAGTACCTAATCCACTTGATGAGGAGTTTGTTGAGACGGTTGCAGATGCTGTTGGGCACGTACTAAGTTGGCCGAGTGATCTTGTCATTCGTTGCTCTGACTTGGTAATAATATTTACTTATTTTAAATACATATATACACAATGTCTAAGTTATTTATATATAGTTACAGGAAAAAGCGATGGCGAAACCAAAGAAAAAACCAGCTGACAAAACGAGAAAAGAAATAGAAATTAAGAAACGGCCCAGGAAAGATGATGAGGAAAACAAAAAAGAAGATGAAAAAGAACTTGATGAGGAATACAAAATAGAAGATGAAAAAGGAGAAAGCAAGAAACAAATAAAAGGCAAAATGCAAGTTGTTGAGAATGTAGGAAAAAGAAAGAAGACTAGAGCACAAAGGAATCAAAGGGTTAGAATGGATACAAATGGGACTTTATTGATGGCTGCCCACGTAGTTGATGGACAACTTAAAAATGTGGAGTCTTTGAGACTGCCGTTGGATGAGGATGTATTTGGGCATGAGAGTTTCACGTATGTACATTGGGATGATTTTGAAGCCGTTTTTACAATGAATGAGCTGAGCGGTGGTGTAATCAGTTCTTATATTATGTAAGTGTTTAAGTTTAGTCTAAATAACCGTTGGTAAAACACATTTTATTTTATGGATTCTGTTTTTGTATGTTTAACAGGTTACTGGATTCGCAAATAAAGAGTGGCCAAAAACGCGATCATGGAATTTGTTTTGCGAACCCGGCTATAATCTCGCCGGCTGACCGCAAACCCAAATCCCAACATAATATAGAGCAAGCAAGTAGAGTGGTTGTAGATCGTTTATTAAACAGAAATGGCAAGGACATCATCTTGTTGCCTTACAACCCCGGGTATGATAGATCATATCTGATCATCTTAGTGCGTTTTCATTTTATGCATTTTCATTTATGATACTGAAAATATATCAAAACTAATAAATAAGGAAAAAGACCAAACTACCCCCTTAGGGACGATTTTGGCTATTCACTCTTTGTTTTTTGTAGAAACCATTGGGTGTTGGCTGTGCTTGACATGAAAGGAGCCACTTGTTACTATCTTGATTCTATATGCCCGGAGAGTGTCTACGAGCCGTTAAGGCAAATTATTGATAGGTAAGTAAATGTCGTATATGATGGCTTTGAAAAAAAATAGTTTATTGGAAGTTACGTTTGAATATGCTTTAAGATATAATTTATTTTTAATAGGGCCACGACCGTGTATAGTGCTCAGACTAGTACCGGCAAGAGGTTTAAACTGAGATGGGTCAACACCAAGGTGAGCACTTAATTATCCTAACTATTTATTTGGACTGATCTGAATATACTGTTTCGCATATAGATGCTCCTAACTATTTATTTAATTGGTACTATCTGTAGGGTGCATTCTTTTTTACTTGCATGAATTATCCATATAATTCTTTTAATGTGCAGTGTCCGTGTCAGCCGGGGATCACAGAATGTGGTTATTATGTAATGAAATTCATGAAGGAGATCGTTACGGACGGACTTGGAATATTGGACAATGTAAGTTGATCGAGTCAAATTCTAGTCACTTTTGTTTTCTTGAAACTAAAACCATCGCGAACCCTTAACCTTTCATCTTATTAATTTAATTGTGTCTCAGGTTGGGGGAGGAGTGGAGGCTTACTCGGATGCGGATATTGATTATGTTCGTGAAGAATGGTCGGCTTATGCCTCGACCTTCATTTTCAAGTTATGATCCGTATGTTTAGGCTTACTAATCGACTAATGTAATGTATTGATACAATGTTTTTGTAACCCTTTGTGGTAGAATTCGACATAATTGTAATGGGTTTTTTTGGTGGTATAATATATGCAGCTTTATTATTAAATTTATTGTTTTTGTAATTATAAATAAAAAATAATTCCAGGATATTATTCGTTTTGCAGAAAAAAAAAAATTGGTAAAAAAACATGACACGCAAAATGACTGTCATAAAGGTGTGTCATAAATTCATGTATGTCATAAATGCTGTAAAAAAAATTCGTAAATGAGTGTCAAGAATGTTTGTCATTAAAGAGTGTGTCATAAATGCGTGTCAAAAAAGCATGTCATAAAGGAGTGTCATAAATGCGTGTCATTAAAAGATGACACGCGCCTGCATGTCATAAACTTTTCTTGACATGTTCTTCCTTGACACTTTTTTGTGTGTCATAAACACCCTTTTATGACGCGCAATGCGCGTCAAGAAAGGGGTATTTTTCTAGTAGTGACTACTACAAAATTAAGCAATTGCCACCAAATTTTGCTACCGAAAAACACGGTAGCAAATTATACAATGATTAAAGATTTTGCCACCGGCTATTTCGGTAGCAAATTATTATTATTATTAGTATAACTGTAAGTTATAAACCCCACCTCCACAATAGACCACCTCCAGAGCAACTGTATGCGTAACCCATCTCCACCATAGCACCACCTCCATCGTCGAGTCTAACTCCACCTCCATAGCATCATCTCCATCATCGCTCCTCCATCATCGCTCCTCCATCTCCACCATAGCACCACCTCCGTAGCAGAGCATCTGTAAACGCAGAGCAACGAGCAGAGCATCCGTGAACGTATACGAAACCCTAATTTCATCTTCTCTTATGCTCCGTAAACTGTTCTTCACTCAACCAGATGCCGAAATCTATAAATGATGAAGCTTCTGAGTTCGTAGTCGATCGATTCCAACATATTAGAGTTTTGCAAGGTATGATTTTTGATTCGATTAATTTCATTTTCTCTTGTGCTAGTCAATTGTTTGATATTACAATTTATGTGGTTTATGTGCTAAGTGCTTGATATTACGATGTGTAAGAGGCTTTATTACATCTAAATTGTTTCTGTTTCATGTAAAACACTCTGTCATGTCCAGATCTTTCCGTAAACTGTTATACACGCAGATCTTCACGATCTCCAGATTTAGGTGCAAAAAAATGGTGAGGCGTTCATGATTTCGTATTCAATCGTATCTTTATATTGTTTAGTTTTAATGTATACTGAAAGTTTTTGATTGTTTTGTGTGCTTTAACGAAATGTATAAAACTTTTTGTTGTTTGATCTGATTGTTTTTCTTTGTAATAGATTTAGTGATGTTATATGCAATTGTGTATCCATACTTTTTAACTCTCACCATTTCTTGTTCAGTTTATGGAACGCGGCTTCTGATCGTTTGTCAAGCACCAGAAGTTGATTTCAGTTCCATCGATTCAGTTTCTGTTTCTGTCTATGAAATGAACCAGTTGTAATTAGTTTCTGTCTAACATAATTTTTTGTTGTGAAATACAAGGACTGAGCCTCCAAAAGAGTATATTCAAGCTAGACGACACTTTACTGAAGCGCTAATTGATGGCCGTTTACTTTTCAAACTCGGGGATGATGCTTAGTCCAGGTAAATTTTGTTAATGGTTGTTTGTTTGTTATGTGTGCATTTTCATGTTGGTCAAATAAATGCAAAGATTGCTCCAAATTTCCCTGCATATATAAACTGTCATTCATCATGAATAAGTTTGGTATCTAAGCTATATCACCGGACCTAGCCTTATGATAGTTAGGTCTCAAAATTGTTATTCAATCAGGTTTCTTCATGTTCAAGTACGAGTAATGTGTTTTTTATGCAATACTACCACGTCCCGCGAAGCTTGGTTTTAAAATGTGGGCATCGAGATTCGAGAGCACATAATGCGCGCACGGCACATCACCTGATGCAGTGATGGAATCGCATCGCATGATGTGATTCAATGATGCGCGCATCACACCATGCGATGTGATTCATCATGATGGAATCACATCATGCGATTTGAATGATGTGATTAGGCCATCTTCAAAAGTTATTATCAAGTTTCTAATGGTTATGCAAAAGCATGGTATTTTCTCGTCTTATCTTTTTCTTTATTCACACACTTATAAACAGGATTTGAATGAATGATATTTTTTTCCTGGTACATAACTGCAGGGTTATCGGTGAGTTTGAGTATGCAGGATAAATTGATGATTCCATTGACAGAATCGTTGCTGGAATGGAAGGAACAGTTATGACAGATGGAAAAAGCAAAAGTCTTGTATCATATCATGTAGTCGGCCATGCCATTTGTGAGTACGTGTAGAATATTAACTCAAATCCTCAGTTTTTGATTTATAGGTTAACCAGTCTTGAAAAGTTTACTATTTGATTGAGTTGAAACGAGTCATGTTTTAGTATGGGTCAAAACAACCCATGCGGTTCGGGTTGACACGCATACACTTTTTTGTCCTTGTTAAGATAATTAATTATGATTACAAAACGATATTATTAACAAGAATAATCTCAACTTGGTGTAATGTGGCGTATACTGTGGTTGTGATGCAGAACTCTCACACCAGTGCATGATGCAGTCCAAAAGGTGACCCTGGTCCCACGTGGTCAAGCAAGATGGTTGACCTGGTCCATTCCATCAGATGACCCTACATTGATTTCCAAACAGCAGCTATTTGCAAGAATTGTTGGTGGCCTTGGTGGAAGAGCTGCTGAAGAAATCATCTTCGGTGAGCCTGAGGTGACTACAGGTGCATCCGGTGATCTCCAGCAAATCACCGGTCTGGCCAAACAGGTAATAATTTAACTAGTGCTGAAGAAATCATCTTCAGTAGACAGCTTGAGGGCGTGTTTGCTTTCCCGCATCATGCATGGACCGCGACACCTGGCAGTGAAGGAAGAGGCAGACTAGTATCAGAGGTTTGTTCTATAAGTTACTATGTTATTAGATAATTTGGTTCTAAATTTATATATATATTTTATAATTTTTTATTTGGTGCAGATTCACAATGTACTGGATCTTATGCGCAGGGGTGAACCGTTGAGATTTGAGGTTAGCTTTTATTAAAAAGAAATACATTTGATTTTTGAGAATAAAGATAATCAAAATTAAAATGATTTTTTTTCTGTTTCAGGATCTTATGATCTTAGATCAATCGGTCTTCTATGGTGAACACGGGTTTGACCGAAGAAACTATCTCAAAGCATATCACACAGAAACAGTATGTGGTTGAAACGGGTCAGCCCGATGTAGAACCTTGCTGCATATGTCAGGTAAATAAGTAAATTTTATCTACCATTGTACCATTTGATAATCATAGTTAGGGGTTTGGGTTTAATTTGAACGGGTATGGGTCATGTAATCTAAACCCCTCTAGTTCCGTCAATGAGGATGCCAATATGGTGATCACTGATGTTGGTTTTTCTTGCCTTGGCTGAAGAAATGGGTATGTTTATTGCTAATGGAGTTTCTGGAGATCATTGTAATGTAGTTGGTGGAAATGGTAATTAATCTTCTGAATAATATTTAAATTTTTTTTTGTTACTACTATTAATAATAATGTGTAGTTCACTAGTATGTAACCAATTACATTGACCTTGTTATGTGTTAAAAGTACTTTAAACTGTTCTTAATTTGCATATTATGAGATGTTAAAACGTACTAACAGGAGCCTTTGCATTTGACCTGGTTAGACGATCATCAAAGGCTAATCAATGATTTACGGTCAGCGGTGAACAGCCATCTTCCCGATAATGAGCTTTGGCTTCTAGTTGAAGCGGTTATGTCACATTATGATGAAAAATCCCGTCTTAAAAGCATAGGCGCAAAATTTGATGTGTTTCACATGCTTTCCGACATATGGAAGTCACCAACTGAATGTCGTTTCATGTGGATAGGCGGTTTTCGCTCTTCTGAGCTTCTCAAGGTTTGACCAACACCTTGACCAACAATTCCTTAACATGTAAAGCACAAATTATTAACGCGCCTCTGTGTTTAGATACTCGGAAACCATTTGGAGCCTTTGACAGATCAACAGTTGATGGGGATATGTAATTTGCAGCAATCTTCACAACAAGCAGAAGATGTTTTGTCTCAAGGGATGGAAGCCTTGCAACAATCTCTTGTTAACACACTCTCCGTGGAGTTAACCAGATCGGGTAACGTAGCCGATTACATGGGTCAGATGGCTATTGCAATGGGCAAGCTTTCCACACTTGAAAATTTCCTTCACCTGGTAAACTTTATCCCTAACGTTGATTAAATTTGTATAAACAAATTTATTAATTATCACGAGTATTGTGGCTTGACAGGCGGATCTACTTAGGCAGCAAACGCTACAACAACTGCACCGAATATTGACCACAAGGCAAGCTGCAAGGGCACTTTTTGTGATAAGTGATTACATGTCGTGTCTTCATGCGCTGAGTTCATTGTGGTTAGCGCACCCAAAAGACTGAAATCAACAAATGGAGAAAGATGCAATGCTCGTTAGGATGATGAAGATCAAGGCTAGGTTTACAACTTAGGTTATTGGATTTTCGTTATTTGAATGATTTGGATTTGGTTTATTTGAATGATTTGGATTTGGTTTATTTGAGTGATTTGAATTTGGTTTATTTGAATCATTTGGATTTGGGTTATAATTTTGATTTTGAAATTTCATAAATGATAGCAAAGTCGTGACAAAAACGTTGACAGCGAAGTGGTGACAAAAAGCGGTAGCAAAATGGTGACAGCGAAGTGATGACAAAAAGCGGTAGCAAAACGGTGACAAAAAAGAGTAGAAACGGTAGCAAAGTGGTGACAAAAAGCGGTAGCAAAATGGTGACAAAAAGCGGTAGCAAAACAGTAGCAAAAAATAATACGGTAGCAAAACGGTTGCACTAGGGCAATTGCCATGTGTGATTTTGCTACCGAGTTTTTTGGTAGCAAAAGCCCTATTCTCTAGTAGTGTAATACATAGCCTTCTAACTCATCATCATCATCATCATCATCATCATTATCATCATCATCTAATTTGTTACACCCAACATATTTGACTTGACATTTTATAAACTTATAAGTCTACCTTAGCGGGAAACATTTTAATTACGTACTTAACTGGGTTAGTTGAGTCGAGTTATCTTATGTATTGTCCAAGGTTCAATGATCTGGAGGATCATTGGTGTCATTTTACGTACACAGGAGTCTTGAGTTCCGTTGTTGGTGAATTACATGAATTAGATTAAATGTTATGCATAGATTGATTCATATATGGTGTATAATATGCAAATACGCATTTTAACGGTGTTTAGATGACTATCCATGATTATATATGCTTAACATATGTTAGGATTGCATGTTCATATGTTAGGATGTGTTAAAATGCATTAAAACGACAAAACTGGAAAATCTGGAAATAACCAGATCTGGTTCGACCATAAGGCACTACTAGAAAATTGAGCTTTTGTCACCATATTTTCGGTCACATAATGGTAGCAATTGCTCTGTAGCCACCATTTTGCAACCGAAAATGCGGTAGTAAAAACACCCGTGTCTGTTTCTCTAATGTTACCAAATAGCTACCACTTTTGTATTTTGCTACCATATATTTGTCACCACAAAACGTTAAAACTATTGCTACCGCTCATATAATGTTTTTTAGGAATGTCTTTTGCTACTGTTTTGGTACCATTTAACCACCAATATTGCCACCATTTAGACACCATTTTTATTGAAAATTTACACCTTTTTTGTAATCGTTTTTGTACCATTTAGTTTGCACCAATTTAGTCACCGCTTTCATTGAGAATCTACTACCACATAGCCACAACTTTCATTGAAAATTTGCTACCATTTAACCACCATTTTCATTGAAAATTTGCAACCATTTAGCCACCATTTTCCTTGAAATTTTGATACCATTTAGACACCAATTTCATTAAAAATTTGCTACCATTTAGCATTGCTAGAATTTTTTTTCCTGCTTTTTAATTCAATTACATTACAAGAAAATTACATTATATATAAAACAATCAAATAATACAAAATCTCAATTTATATAAAACAAATTTGTTACAGTTTCTCCAATTTTAAAATCATATAAAAACTCAAATAACCGAAATTATCCATGAAAAACTTCAAAACATTCATGTCTAAGTGTTTATAGCCTGTTTTCGACCCATAGCTGTCAACATAACTTCAATTTGTGCCATTCTATTGAGCATAGCCTCTTTATCCGCATTATCGTTTTCTTTTGCTACCGTTTTGGTACCATTTAGGCACAACTATTGCCACCATTTAGACACCATTTTTATTGAAAATTTACACATTTTTTTGTAACCGTCTTTGTACCATTTAGTTTGCACCCATTTAGTCACCGCTTTGATTGAGAATATACAACCATTTAGCCACCACTTTAATTGAAAATTTGCTACCATTTAAACACCACTTTCATTGAAAATTTGCAACCATTTAGCCACCATTTTCCTTGAAAAATTGATACCATTTAGCCACCACTTTCATTGAAAATTTGCTACCATTTAGCCACCACTTTCATTAAAAAATTTCTACCATTTAGCATTGCTAGAATTTTTTTTCCTGCTTTTTAATTCAATTACATTTCAAAAAAACTATATTATATATAGAACAATCAAATAATACAAAATCTCAATTTATATAAAACAATTTTGTTACAGTTTTTCGTGGGGATATGTTATTCATACTTGACTGCTGTGTTTCATGATGTTTTGGGATGTTTTTTGGACTGTTTTGATGCGTTTTGGGACAAACTCTGCAGCTGGCATTGAACTAGAGCCTCATTTGACCTGTTGTGGGGTCGAAGGAGAGCTCTGGGGTCGAACCAGCTACAATCAGGTTCGAACCAGGCTTAATTAGGTCGAACGAACTTGATTTAGGTCGAATTAACACATGTTAAGGTCAAATAAACATGTGTTAAGGTCAAATGAACTTGTTTTAGGTTGCATGAACTTATAAAAGGGTCGAAGGAACATAATTTGGGTCGAATCAAGCTTATTGGGGTCGAACCAAGCTTATTTCCCTCCTTATTCGACCCAACTACTTCATATGTGCGATTCTTGATGCAAACTAAGTATTTTATGCTTGAACCTTACTTGTAATCTATGTGTACTTGATTTGTTTGTGTAATGGGTCACCAACGGGATGTCGAGTCGGTCTGGTGTGTCGGTTTAACAGTTGAACACGTTTTCAAACTTACTTAGTCATGATCTAGACAATCGGGTACTAGTTAACCTTGGGGTTATTAGTCAAAACTCTTATGCAAACTTTATTGATAGATCGTAGGTATTCGGATTTATCAAGACTTGTCTTTACTCTTATTTCAAGAATGCAAACTAAGGTGAGTGTCACAGCCCCATCCTTACTGTTTTCGGAACTTTTCTCGGGGAGAAACTATAGATGCATATTATGCGACTAATGCTATTGGATTGCGGATTACAAATGTTTTGTTCAATATCGAACGGTCGAATGTAGAATTATGAACAGTCGAAGGTGAAGCTAAAGGGTCGAAGGTACACAGGGAGGTCGAATGAAGATTTTATCTATTGTAATGTCTTGGTTCGACCATGTCGAATGGTCGAACATGCACATTCGACCAAGTGATTTGGGCGAATGTGCAGGCCTATATAAGGTCAAGTTGATTTTTGAATTGTAACTTTTGACATTTTGTTTTCCCTCCCTGTGTGTGTTCTCCCTAGATTTATTATTGAGTCTGTTAAAGTGTTTTAATCATTATAAACTACAATTTCAAGTGTAATTGATTATCAAAGTGAATGAATTGAATATGTTTATGATGATTTCTGTGTTTTGCTAGTTTTATTATCATATTGTGATCAATTCAGGGATTCCGCACCTGAATTGAACTTGTTTGATCATTATCTTTGTTGTTTAGACGATCCTACGCGCATACAAAGTGGTATCAGAGCCATTTGGATCAAACAACCACAAATTGATAATATTAAACCACTTTGTATGCGCGTAGGATCGTCTAAACAACAAAGATAATGATCAAACAAGTTCAATTCAGGTGCAGAATCCCTAAATTGATCACAAAATGATAATAAAACTTGTAAAACACAGAAATCATCATAAGCATATTCAATTCATTTACTTTGATAATCAATTACACTTGAAAATGTAGTTTATAATGATAAAAACACTTTTATAGACTCAATAATAAACCTAGGGAGAACACACACAGGGAGGGAAAACAAAATGTCAAAAGTTACAATTCAAAAATCAACTTGACATTATATAGGCTTGCACATTCGCCCAAATCACTTGGTCGAATGTGCAGGTTCGACCATTCGACATGGTCGAACCAAGACATTACAATAGATAAAATCTTCCTTCGACCTCCCTGTGTACCTTCGACCCTTTAGCTTCACCTTCGACCGTTCATAATTCTACATTCGACCGTTTGATATTAAACAAAACATTTGTAATCCGCAATCCAATAGCATTAGTCGCATAATATGCATCTACAAACTCCCCCTTTGTATGCGCGTGAAAGGATCGATAAGCTACAAAGACAATCAAACAATTTAGTTTTGGGTGCGGAATCCCCAAAACCAGCACAAAATGATAACTAATCAGATAAACACACACAAATCATCATTTTCAAACGTTTTCATTAATAATCAAACTTGAATACACGTAGAAAAACAATTACATTCAAGGACTCGACGCAAAACAAGTTTATAAAAAGTTACAGAGAGAATTCAGAAAGTGGCGGGAAATAAATGACTCAAAGTTAGCTGCAAAAACTGAGTTTGCCTATTTATAGACTGCACATTCGCCCACTTTGTTCGTGCGAATGTGCAGGTTCGCCCACTTTGAGTGGTCGAACCAAACTACATAATAAACAATCTTCATTCGCCCCAAAAAGCTTCCTTCGCACCCTTGAAATCTCTCTTTCGCACCATCAAAATTGTTCCTTCGCACCAACGACAGTAAACAAAACAAATGAGTTATCCAATCCAAAGCATTAGTCGCACATATGCACCTACACCCTCGACTATTTCTTGGATTGCTTGAGTCTATGTTCTTGGTCCATCGTCTTGTTCATAAGCTTGATGCGTAATAACGTCTTCTGTTCCTTAGTCATCACTGGTTCATAAGTTTGTTTCAGTTTCTTCTTTTTAACTTCCTGAACTTCCTGAACTTTCACAAACTTCCCCAGTTTCTTGTCAAAATCACATCTAGCATTCACATCCCATGCAAAGCATAAGAATACCACACGTTGGTATTTGCTTGCCTGTTCACTATCCTTAGCTTCGCAGTAAATCGGATTATAATAGAGCATTATAATATCCTCATGCGAACAGTTGATCAACCACATAGGATCAAAGATGTGAATCTTCTTAAAGTCCTTTGCACCATCCTTCAACACGATAATAGCCTCTGCAGTCTTCCAATCGTAGTACCACCACATGAAGTCTTTAGAAAAGTGTTGTGGGATCTGCATCAGTGGAATATGTTTCAACACTTTAGGTGGTTTATACTTCATCGTCACCTTGGGCATCCCAGTAATGTCATCCTTCTCCTTCTTATGAACTTTCCTTTTTGGATACTATGGAGTAAACAAGTTCCACTTCGTTCTGCTTTCTCTCGACATACGTTCTGCAAAGTAAGCAACATGATCGTTTACAGAACCTGTCATCTCATGTCTACAAATATCACGAATAGCCCAGTATGGTAGTGTCTTCAAGTCATGGAATCTGTCAAAGTACGAAATTCCTTTAGCCATTTTACAGAAACACACTTCAACTGTTTCACAAACTTCCATCCAAGAGCTTTCCCTTTAAACAAGTCATTCTGAAACTTGTAAAAGCTACCTTGAACTTCTCTCTTTGGACGGTTGGCCTCCTTCTCTTTAAGCTTCCTCAAAAGTTCTTTCAATGCGTCAGATTGTTCAGTGTTTGGCTTATTACAATCTGAAAACACTTTTTCAACAAACTTCTTACTCTTTTCATGAGCAAGTTTCTCAGCCTGGCTTAACATTTCATCAATGAATTCAGGAAATCCAGAATCTTTGTTATTCTTGAAGTATTCTGGATATTCCTCACTCGTGATATCCTTAATCTCTACCTCCTCAAATACTGGAACGTCTCTGTCATCGGAGTGATTAGCTGCTTCTTTCTCAGGTGTGTTTGGTATCAGATTATCAATCATCAACTCTTCCAGAGTCTTACCAACCTGTTTCGCCAGTCCTTCCAAAATCTCCTTAGACATGGCTGCAGAAACTTCTCCATCTTCTAAGTCAGGATCATTATACTCCAACTCGAATCTCATATCATTAGACTCAAATATCTCAGGAAATCTGCCTGTCATCTCGATCGTCCATACTCTGTCAGTCAACATCTGGCGATACATGTTCTTGTCATCATCAGATAAAGATCTGATCTTCTCATTTCAAAAGATACTATCATCGTCAACAGTACCACCAGGAGCTTTCGAACTTGATCCTCATGTATCTTTTTCCGATCCTCTTTTCTCACACTTATACTTATCTGTGTCATTATCATCATCATCACTGTCAGAACTCGCAGAGCTATTACCTTCTCCTGAATCATCTCCTGAACCATCATCATCACCATCTTTCTTTTTCTTCTTAGGAGCATTACCAGCATCCTCATCCAACTCATCATCTTCTTCTTCCTCTTCATCAGATGGTTCAAAATCAACTTCTTCTTCATCACGCTCTTTATCTTCTTCACCATCTTGTAACTGAGGAGCTTTAGAGAACAAGTCTTTAATCAGATTATCAATACTCTTGTTACTTTCTTTCAACTTCTTGTTCTCCTCTTTTATAGCAATGTATCTCCTGGTGTTTCTTTGTTCATGCTTCAACAACTTCTTGTTTTCTCTCTGAAGTTGTTTAATCTTAGCTTCTAGAGCCTCATGATTCTCATGTGATGTTTCAACAACGTCTAACATCTTTTTGTCATTGTTTCTCAACTGTTCAATTTCTGCTTGTTGCTGATTTATAATTTTCATCATGTCAGCAAGCTTCTGGTTCAGTGCAGTCATCAAATAACTGTCTACAGTAACCTTAGGTGTCGAAGCTGCAGCAACAGGAATCTTTCCTTTCTTCAACTTCTTCAACACTCTATCCAGTGCATCGTTGAACTCATCAGTTGGTAACTCAATCTGTTCAGCAGCAGATGATGTCTTTTGTTTCTTCGCTGCTGGGGATGTGATTGGTGATTTAGAGCTAGATGCTGGAGGCACTTTCTTTCCAGCAACCAAATGCTCAATATCTCTAGCTCTCTTTTCCATCAGCTTCAATACCTTCTCTTTCTTCTTGTACTATGGTTTCTTCTGTGTCTCATCCAACACAATAGGACTTTTTGTCCTTTGCTCCTCAACAGACTTATTTAGACTCTCAGACTCACCAGCCACAGTGGCCTTGGGCGTGGTGCTCTTTACAGTCTCATTTTCCGAATCCCATCTCTCATCTTCCTGTGTCTCTTCTGAATCAACAGACACTTCATCGACTAAATGTAAACCTTTCTTGGCTACACTCTTCTTTCTCCTTGACACTTTCTTCTGAGCTGGTTCAGTATCATCTTGTTTCTCTTTACCTTTCCCTGTCTTAGCACCAACGTTCACAACTTGACGCTTTCTCTTTGCATCAGGATCAACTGGACAAAGAGGATTATCTGGATCTAAATCACTGTTATCATGTCTAACCTCATTCTTGCCTGGATCTACATACCCTGGGTTAATCAGATGACCAAACAGGTTCTTATGAGGTGGTCTCTCATTCAACGGCACACCCTTATATCCCTTCATTCTAACAAGTGTGTTCAGGTTCATGTGATCCTGTACAATGATCTGGGTAGGATCTCTTCTCAACTTCTTATGCTTCTCATCAAGTATCATTTGTATGAACCTCGGATAAAGCAAAAATTTCTTGTTCTTCAAGCCTCTAAGTGGTTCTAACATGTGTTCCAGTATCATACCAGCTACATTGAATGGTTTGTTCAATATAAAAGCCACCATCAAAGAATTAATGCTCTTTCTCATAACGTCATACCCTCCACTCACCGAACCAAATACATGCAACATAACGTGAGCGAGATACTTGAACTGAGGGCATAGCTTCCCTTTATGTAACAAACCATCAGTTATCGGTCCGTTGTACTTCATTCGTAGGAAGCACATTCTCTGTTCTATCCATGATAGTTCTCTAGGATCTGTCTTCTTCTCATCATACAACTTTAGTGCCTCACGGATATCATCTTCAGAGATAATCACGAGCTCCCCCTGAATCGTGCTAACCACAGGAGATTCGTTGTTCCAGTAGTCCATTCTTGCATTCTTCCAGAACTCCTGTTGATGATCCTTATAAATGTGGCAGGGGTAGCAAGTGCAACAATCACTCGGCTTCTTTTCAAGAATTCTACGATGCCGGTGAACTCTTGATGTTTCTTCAAGTCGCCCATGAATGCACAACAGTTGTGCGCCGGTTCAAATGGTAATTCTTCCATCTGTTCCTTTCCAGTTGCCTCTTCAGATGATCCAGCGGGAATATCAGCACTTTCCTGTTCAGGCATCATCAAACTGCAAAATCAAATCAAGAAAACATGTTAAAAACGTACAAAATAAACAAAACTTGAAACTTTTGATTTTCAGATTCTACATTCGACCGTTCGTTGGTTCGATTGTGAAATCAGAAAGGTTCGAATGTGGACTCAAAGGTTCGAAGGTGAAAATCATTTTGCAATAGTGTACATTCGACCGTTTGTTTCCAGGTTCGACCGTTTGAACATCTACATTCGCCCAAAAAGTCACATTCGACCGTTTGAATTTGGAAGTTTCTACATTCGCCCAAAAAGTCACATCTACAAAAAAATAATAATAAAATAGTTATGTCAATAAAGAAACTTCAAAATCGTAATCATTATTTTGCGTGTTTTATAAAATCAGTTGACAGTAAAAACAATTGTTGTTACAAAAAAATCTGTAGAAGAAAAAACCGTCAAGAAACGGTTGTTTTTATTTTCTTATATATAACTAAAAATAATAAATATAATTATATTATTTATGTATATGCATTATGAATTTGACTTTAATTGAAAAAATATTGAATTCTTAAACTTCCTAAGTAACTTCAAAAACGTAATCATTATTTTGGGCGTTTTCATTTATTAATTATTTATTTATTTATTATAAAAAGAAAAAACAAATGCAATAGAACAATAATAATAAAGTAATATTATTAATAAACTAAATTCAAAATCATAATCATTACTTTCTTGGCTTTTATAACAGCTGTTGAGTTTTCAACTGATGTTGTCAAACAAAACTGGAACACTATTTACAAATAGATTCTATAACCTGTAAAAAGAAGAAAATTTTCACAACCTTCACTATAATTTTATTACACGATTAAATTTGTAATTAAAGTATCACTATAAACATAAATTACAGACACTTTTTAAATGTAAAAAAAATACTGTTTAGTAACATCTTTTGTGTCACGAAATCAGTTAATAAAACTAAACAGATATTTAATACTTAAGGGTGTTACAACAATGGAAACATAAATTTACAGATAGATAATCTCTCAAACGGTTTTCTTAATATAAATATTATTAAAAAACTACTTTGATTTCACTTAATAAATTTACAACAACAAAGTTAACAAAGTAAAAAAAAATCCCAATAAAAATGAAAGAACGTTTCTAAGAAAAAACACTAAAGAATTATCTGCTTGAAATGGAATTCAAAAAAACACTCAACCAAAACGAACGTCGGTCTTTAAGTTTTGTTGCACCTACATTAAAAACCCACCAGGCCTTCATAAACAGGATTTGCATGAAGTACTAACAAATTGATATTTTTCTTTGACTATAAGAATCTTCCAAATACAATAATCCGAAGTTCACTGCAGATGGATTGTTAATAATTATTTTTCCTTTGATTGTAAGAATCTTTTAGAATATTGATGGAAGGAAATTTGATCGTAATATCATTATAAGTAAGTGATACATAATTTGAAACTGAAAAAACTTGAAGGCATAGAAGATTGAGAAAGGAATATTGATATTTAACTTCATTTATAGAGTGAAAGTGAATAAACAATTTATTTGTAAATTTAATTTTCAAATATAAATTTGACCTGTATCAAAACCATTTATTACAGAATTAAATGTTATTAAAATAACATTATAAGCTATATTTACATAAATAATTCCAACTTCATAACTAAAGTCCTTAACTTTAAAGTATTTTAATTTTTTCAAAACATTAACTTACGTATTTTATTTTAATTAATATTCTAGAAGGTTCTCGACTCCGGGTGGCCAGCTTTACGTTTTTAGTAGATTAGGATTTACTATTCAGAAAGGGGTGCCAGCGCAGCTTGTTGCCCGTATGGCCGATATTTTGATGTAATTTTGTTTTTCTTGGAAGGATAAAAAAGTATATATGTCTATTAAAAAAATACAACCAAAATATTAACTATCAATACAAATTTGTAAGAAACATCACTGAAGCTCATACTTTCAATACAAATTTACATAATTATAAACTATAAATTATAAATAAAAACATAGTATTGTTGAAGAAATAACTAAACCTTGAAAACTATTGAAAGTAGGAGCTCCAATAAAGTTACCTACAAGCGTTCATTAAACAAATAGTACATTATACAGTCCAATATAAATAAAAGGAAGCTCATAATGAACGCTTGAAGGAAAACTTATAGCGTAAACTTCTTCTTTAAAAAAAAAGACTATAATAAAATAATATTTAATTTACTTTTAGATATAGCTTATAAGAGAAACTATATGTTATCATTATACCTAAAGAATAATTAATGAAAAACAATTTTCTATATTAACTTTAGACATTGCCTCAAAGATTAAAATTTGGGCGGGAAAATATTGAACACTTGTTAGAAATATTATTATTATTATTCTTATTATTATTTTTAACAAAAAAAGGGTAAATTACATATTTTTTCAGCGACAGATATTTTGATATTATATAAATTTTTATATTTTTATAAGTATTACCCAACTTCAACACTAAGATCAAATACCTTAGATTTTATAATTAATAATCAAAACAATAGAAATATTTAGAATACAATATAATATGATCAATACTTTGTTCAATTAATTTTACAAATTCTATAAATTACTTAATATTACTAACTAAACTTCATATTATACGTTTTTATACAAATAATCATCTACTTTAACAAAAGTAAACCATTGTTGAAACATATCTTCTATTTACTGTATTACACTGTAACATCGCAAAATTTTCCCCAATTCTAATACCTATATTTTATTTTATCATTCATAATGTGCCTAAGTCTTTATTTACTACCACACAACTTATATATGTATATATATATATAAAGGTTTATAATAATAATAATAATAATAATAATAATAATAATAATAATAATAATTATAATAAATAATAACCTAGAACAATAAAACTGATTTTATGGTTAGTCTTAACCCAATCCTTCTGCAGCCCACCCAGACAAACCCACATAACCCGGCCCAAAACAAGGACATAACTTGGCCCAACTCCCCTCTTGCTTGTTAAAAAAATAAAAATAAATAACATGCCCCAAGACAGACTCGAACCCGAGTCAGTCCGGAACACACACCCGCGCCACACCATTGAACCACCTATCAGGTTTGTTATACAAACTGGACATCATTACCTTTATAAAGCTTTTAAACCAAGCTAAACTTTTTCTCCGTCTCCGGCTGTTCGACGCGCACGCAGCCAAGACCAAACCCATTGATTTATCAATTAATCACACAAACATGGTAAGAATTCGTGATTACCGGCCTATTCCACATCATACACACGTACAATTACAATTAATTCGATCCAATTATAGCCAATTAACCGTGTGTACATTCAAGGTCAAGTCAAACCTTCCAAATCAACAACCTAGACCCTATACTATAAATTGAACATCACAACAGCTCCTACAATCGCCGAATACTCACCCTCCATCTCCAATTTCTCTTAATAATCTACTGTTCGTGTGCTATTGTACGCGTTTGACTTTAAACGTTGACTGATCAATCCAGTATCCAATCGTGTTTGTAAGTCAGTTTTTGTTGATGGGTTTTGATATTCGGCATATACACAACATTAACCCTAAGATTAATTGGGTTAATGTTGTGTATTTTGTCCAATTGGAAAATCTAGGGCTCGTGTAATCAAATTGGGGAAGAACACCGATTTTACTTATATTATTTATTTTAAATAAACTGAACCCAAACACAACCACTGGTCTGGACCAAGTGGTTGTGTCTGGTGCCCTCTAACTGAGCCACGCGGGTTCGATTCCCAGCCATGGCAACCGTTTTTTCTTTTGTTTTGTTTCAATTAAAAACAATCAAATTTAATTATATATATTACCTATATTTTATAAATTCGTTTTAAAATATTAAAACTCTTTTAATAATTCTACAAAAATTATTTTAAGTTAATCTAATGAAAAAGTTTAACTTACAATTTTTAGTTTTCAAAAATTTATTTATTTAATATATTTAATAAATAAATCAAGTTTATTCTATTATATTTATAAAATTCTATTAAAATATCAAAACAATTTTATAAATTTCCACAAAAATTATTCTGAGTTTTTACGACAATAAACTTTTCTGAAAAATCTTTTATTTAATATTTTTAATCAATTTTTGTTAGTTTTAATCATAATTAAATCATAATAAATCCAATTTTTAATATTTTTGCACCAAAATTTTATATAAATTATTTCTGATTATTTGGAACAGAAATATAATTTTTAAACTAATAATTCTTTAATTTTAGTATTTTTAAATATTAAAGTTAAATTTTGACAATTTGTAATAAATAGATTTAATATTCTATTTTAAAGAAAATAATTTTATAAAATTATTTTTATACTTTAAACTCATTATTGTGACCATCTTAAATTCAAATTTTATAAAAAGATTTTTGTTTAATTATTTACTAAATTTCTCTCAATCATCAAACATTTTAATTAATAATCAAACGAGCATTTGTCCCCAAATCGAAGCCCTAGAATATATACATTTGTAGACTAGATAAACTTAGACATATTTATTACCTTATCATTAGGGTGATACTTGACATTTGGGCAACACCACTATTTAATTTTTCAACAGAAATAACATTTTGCTAAGGTGAGTTTACATAGCCCCTTTACTCTATTTTCACTATTTTTGGGGTGATACATGTTTAAACATTTTACACTATCAGTTACTCATATTTGCTTGTGATACAATTACAACATCATTCTATCATTTGACTGTAACAAAAAGACACAGTACAATCATTAACAATGATCAAGCCGCCTGTTTAGATTATAGCGCTATAGGTCTGACAAACCCATCCCCCCCGCATAAATTCAGGGATGATCGATAACAGTAACAACATTTAACTAACTTGCGAGTTAGTCATCAGTCGACACAAGGTTTGGTTGTACAAAGACGCATTGTTACATGTCGGAATCATACTCTATCATCATACAACTGTGATTGTTGTACAAACTATTGTTATCAATTATATTCAAAAACCTATGTATTCTCACCAACTTTTGTTGACCCAAAATATTTTCAAACTTAACATGTTTCAGGTTCTACTTGCTTGAAGATTTGAGTTAATGCTTGAAGATGTGTGCATAGTTTTATTCGTTTTAATGTACGAATTCTTGTAGAACAATTGTATGTAATTTATTTAAATCATGTAAT
This sequence comes from Ambrosia trifida, assembly GCA_028751855.1. NCBI lineage: Eukaryota > Viridiplantae > Streptophyta > Magnoliopsida > Asterales > Asteraceae > Ambrosia > Ambrosia trifida. The sequence continues at coordinate 55,707,254 of CM054129.1, read as the reverse complement.
GAAATTTATTATTCACCATGAGCTACTGAACAATCATCAATACGTGACATCCCGATATTTCCGCCATCGGTTGGGGTGTTACAGATTGGTATCAGAGCCATGGTTATAGGGAATTAGGTTATTAGAAAAATAATCTAGTCTATAACCATAGGATTTAACCAGTACTTGCTTCTTTTACTTGATATTCTCTATCTCCCTCCTACTTCTTATCCCTACTTTCATCCTTACAAGAAGGCTGCTCTCCATCACTGGATCCAGTCTTAGACTAATAAGACAAAATCCTCAGGTTTAACCTGAACCCCCTTGAGATCTCGTCGAAGTTCTAGATTTTAATAACGAACACGTGCAATCTGGAAGGGTGAACGCCTGTATTCTGAGTCTTCTGTCTAGGCTGGAATTGCGTATATATCCCAATTAGACGAGGGACCCGGATGCCTACCTGGGAATTCTCGGGATGAGTGTTCACTTATAGGCTAAAGCATGTCTTCATATGTTATTAGAATCTAGAATCTTTGATAAGTCAACGTTTTCGTTTATTCGTTTTAATTAATGAATAGATGATTACATTCCTTATATAACCTCATTCATTTCATTGTGTCTCTTACAGATCATGCCTCCACGTCGCAGCACTCGCAATAGCAATGGTGAGAACCACGAGGAAGGTGGCGACAACCATAACCATAACCACGGCGCTAACCACAACAACAACAACAATGGTGTCGATTCCGAACTGGCTGCGATCTTTTCTCAACAAATGGCACAGCAAATCGCGACTCTGGTTCCAAATCTACTAGCTCAAGTCATCCAGATGAACGGAAACGGCAACGGAAACGGTCATGGAAACGGGAACGGTAATGGAAACCACAACGGAAACGGGAATGGTCTCCCAGCTTGCACTCTTAAGCACTATAATACCTGTAATCCCCCTAAGTTCAGTGGAGATGAAGGAGCTACTGGTCTTCTGCAATGGTTCGAGGGTATTGAGAATACTTTCATTAACAGCGAGTGTCCCGATAACTTTAAGGTCCGTTATGCTATGAGTGTTCTTCACAAACGAGCACTCACTTGGTGGAATGAGGAAAAGCGCACCCGAGGAGCTGAAGTTGCACTTACTATGACCTGGGATCAAGTCAAGGAAATAATGAGAGATGAATTTTGCCCACGTAACGAGGTCAAGAAATTAGAGGATGAGTTCCACATCCTTGCTCAGGATAGTGGAGAAAACCTTGCTTATAATACCCGCTTTCATGAGCTCAGTCTGTTGTTGCCACATAAGGTCACTCCGCTACCTGTGGCCATTGAGAAATATATCCACTACTAGAAAAATACCCCTATCTTGACGCGCATTGCGCGTCATAAAAGAGTGTTTATGACACACAAAAAAGTGTCAAGGAAGAACATGTCATTAAATTTTTATGACACGCAAACGCGTGTCATCTTTTAATGACACGCGTTAATGACACTCTTTTATGACATGCTTTTTTGACACGCTTTCATGACACTCTTTAATAACATACATTCTTGACACTCATTTATGACATACCTTTATGACACTCATTTTGCGTGTCATGGTTTTTTTTACCTAAATTTTTTTTTTTCTAAAAAATGACTAATATTCCTGGATTTATATTTAAATTTACAATTACAAAATCAATAAATTTGATAATAAAACTGCATATATTATATATACCACCAAAAAACCCATTACAATCATTTGTCGAATCCTAGCACGAGTATTAACGGTTACAAAAACATTGTGTCAATACATTACGTTAGTCGATCTAGATCTAAACATACGGATCACTTGAAAATGAAGGCCGCGGCATAACTTGACCATTCTTCACGGATAAAATCAATATCCGCATCCGTGTAAACATCCACTCCTCCCCCAACCTGTAACACATCAATCCTAAAATGTTACATCAATCCTAAAACATATCAGTCAAGAAATTCAGTATACGCATACATGAATGAATTAATATCAATGGAATGAAAGAAGAATACTTACTTGAAAATGGCGTTAGGACTCAAAACACAAAAATAACCTTAATGCAAAGGTTATTTAAAACACTCCATGTAAACACAAATAAAACCACGAAGATGAGAATTAAACGTCTAACAATAACACTGTCATTGTAGTGGTGCATCATTGTTAGCAGGTCCACTGAACTCAACATCAAACCAAAATGCAAACCCGTGCAAAGGAGCTGAAACAAAAAAGAATTAATCTAATTACTGTAAATTAAGTTATCAAAATAAAAATACCTTACTAATGTTTAAGAGGGAATTTACCTCGCATCATAGATCGAAGTTTAAAGCTTGTCGTGATTGTTTCTAGTTCTTTTCTTGTGATTTTATAGCAATCCACATGCTTCACCTGTTCCAGCAAAAAACAAAATTTCAAATATATGACAAATTAGACATTAATAATAATATTTTAAAATGATAATAGGTTGTGCTAAAGCCATTGGCGTGAAACTAACCACATGTGGCAATGTAGCAACATTTTCTCCACTGATTGTCTCAACACATGGCCCTTCAAAGGCACACTGTTTTGGTAAATGCAACATTGGAGACACTGCAATATACCAAATTTAAATTCACACATAGATAATATACATAAAATTATTAATTGTACACGTATATAAGTTGGGTAAGTCGAATATGGTAGAGTTAATATCTGAAATGCAAGACGTCTGTGCGATGCTGGGTGAGGTCCGTATTGTTGACTGTAAAGATAAGTGGGTTTGGGAGGCAGATAGAGGTGGTTTGTTTTCTGTTGCGTCTGTGAAAAAAATGCTGCAAACGGGTCAAAACTTGCAGCGAAATAATGATATGCGGTGGGTCTCATGGGTGCCATGTAAAGTTAATATACTTGTGTGGCGAATCGAGATGGATAGGATCCCGGCCCGTTTGGCGTTGGTGAAAAGAGGTGTTGCTATTCAAGATACTTCATGCCCGCTGTGTGAGGCTGCTCCAGAACAGGTCGATCATTGTTTCGTGAACTGTGGCTTTGCCTTTGGCGTCTGGAAATCTGTTTTGAGTTGGTGCAAGGTTAATCCGGCGCAATTCTACGGTATCAAAGATATGTTGCTGCTGCCAACTAAGGGGAAACAAAATAAATGGTTTAAAAAGGATTCTTAGAGGCATTTTAATGGTAGTTTGCTGGGCATTATGAAAGTGAGAAATAAAAAGGTGTTTGAAGGGTCGTCCACTAAAGTTGTACAGGTTGTGGCATCTGTTAAAGCGATGTCGTTTTTATGGCTTAAAAACCGCTCTAATTTCAAAATTTTAGAGTGGAAAGAATGGTCATGTTATCCTTTGTATATTTTGTAAGCCCTTGGTGGCGGTCCTTGGTTTGAGGGCCGGCCTTTGTTAATGAAAGTATATGTTAAAAAAATATAACCTTCAAATTGATATAGCTAACCTTCAAGGGTCGAGTCAAGATACGGTCCTTAATAGAGACTGCAACTAGATTTCTCCTAACATACTATCTTCTGTACAAATACTTTGACAGCTGGAACTTTAAGCTCCTTGCTACCTGAACATAAAAAAAATGAAAAAGCAACAAAAAGTTTATAAAGAATCATATAAATAAGTTTATGAATATCACCTTTAATGCCAGATCCTCGCTAACTGTGGACCGATATCGATTGGATCCTTCTAGTTTGTATTATTGACAAAAAATAAAGAGTATCAGTGATATTACTAATGATGTTTAATTATTTATATTTTCGCTATGCAATTAAAAGATTAGAGTTTGTGTTACTTATATGTTGTTGCGCCTCGGCTAATACAATCACTTCTTCAAAAGTAAAAATCCTAGTTTTAAAAACCTATTGTAGTTAAAACTGTATACATTTAAAAATGTCAATACTTGAAGTTTACTTGAACATCTCAATTTCTCTATGACTACGACATTAGAACAATGGATACAACAACAAGAAGCAAGCTTGTAAGATCAGCCGACTAATAGAAAAAAATTAACATTTTTAATTTGTCATCTCAAATTGCAATCAATAGGTTATGAAAAATCATAAAACAAGTTATAAAGAACTGTAGATAGACACGGAGTCACAGACCTTAGGCTCTTCGTCAATGGCGATGTAACGTTTTCTCTTACGGAATCAATTCAGAATCATACGCTTTGTGAATCGATGCTGATGTTCTGTTCAGAAGATGTTAAGCATCCTCTTTATAGAATCGTATCTCAGCTCAATCGTATCCACAAACCTAAAAACCTACTAATTCTAACCCTAACCACCCCCTAGTTGACAAAAAAAATAGCATACGAACCTGTTTAGAAGACAAAGCCTCAAAATTCATCTGTGAACCTGTTCGAAACCATTTTAATCGGCTTAGAAAATATTCATGATTAATTCACAGATTGACAATACAAGCTAGAAAAAATTCTTGATCAGATGAAACCGAAACTTACTACACCTGAAATTGAACTCTTCACAGTTCATTAGGAGATCGATACATGTTTGTGGGATCGCTTATGACTTGAGTGGAGACTGATACATGTTTGTGGGTTTAATTGTGGGGTTGTGTATATTTAGGGTTTTATTTTGACTCCCAAAATAAATCACTCGTGGAAAATTATAATTTTCGGTGGCAAATTTTGGTGGAAATTGCCTCTTTTTGTAGTAGTGTCAACCACCAAGAAGCACCATCTTCGTCCTTTGACGATTCCTTCTTTCTCATCGACGCCGTCGCGTGCACCACTATGGTTGTTGGCAAACTCCACTTCCTTTCATCAGATCTCTCTTTCTCTCTCTAAAATGGGGGATAGGGTTAAAAAAAAATGAGTTGATGGGGAGGATAAGATGAGGAGAGGCTTAAATGCTACGGTTTGGTTGGGAGGAAGTAAAAGATTTTCAAAAAAAAATATTTTATGAGATAAAAACATGACACACATATGTTAATTGTGTCATGTTTTATATTTTATGACACTATATTAATGACACACAAAAATGTGTGTCATAAATTTATTATATTTTATAAATCATGACATTTTAGTTATGACACGCGATTTTGAATGTCATGAAACATGTGTGTGTCATTGTTTGTGTGTCAAGATATGTATATTTTCTAGTAGTGATCGGTGGTTTACCCATGCAGATTCAGGACACGGTATAGGGAAGGAACCCTGCTACCCTTGAAGAGGCCAAACGTTTAGCAGCTACCTTAACTGACAATCACGTAAAGAACGGGACCTTAGTTCGGAAAGGCAATAAAGCAAGTGTTGTAGCCGCGGTAACTACTGAGAACCAGAAGCGTAAGGCCAGGGATCCTGATGTCAACCTCACTACACAAGCTTCTAACAAGAAACCCTATATAGGAAACTATCCATTGTGTAACACATGCAACCGACATCATCCCACTACTTCAGCGTGTCGCTTGTGCACCAATTGTGGAAAGTATGGCCATCTGGTCAACACGTGTCGTGAGACCCCAAATCCTAATGCCCAGCTCAGGCTACTAATCCTAATCGATACAACTATGGTCAATGCTATGAATGTGGAGACCCAAATCACTTCCGTAATCGATGCCCTAAACTAAACAGAGATCAAGACCCTCCAGCTACTTAACAGCAAGTCTCACCATTTGACTATTGGTTACTTTTATTCTATGTAATTGACGCCATTTGAATAATAAATACTAGTATTTAAATTTTTGTCTGAGAGATTATTTACATGGTATGCATGCTTGTTTGAATGTGAACTAATTATCTAAATCTATACAACTACAACTCATATACTGTGCTTGTTATACTTGCTTGCATAAACATGCTATCAATTTGCAATCTATGTGTATAATAAATGTCATCATGCCTTTTCAACAGTCGGGAGAGGCCCTACAACCTGCTCCACGGCTGGTGGAGGCTATCAAACCTACTCAACGATTGGTAGAGGTCATTATGCCTTTTCAACAGTCGGGAGAGGCCCTATAACCTACTCCACGACTGGTGGAGGCTATCGAACCTGCTCAACAATCGGTGGAGTCATAGAAGAACGCAAAACTTTAATGTAAGGTAAATTGGTGATTGCGGTCCGGAACGTAATCATGAATTTACAGGGTACGTTAAGGTTGTGTGAAATTCTATCAAGGTTATAAACTCTAGTTGTCTGGTAGTTCATCAACCCACACAAAACACGAGACAGTTTATTCTATTCATGTCATGCTATAACCCAAATTACAACTATTTTTATTTTCAACCCTGTGTTTTTAATAAACTTCGGGACGAAGTTTCTAAAAGTAGGGGAGACTGTAACATCGCAAAATTTTCCCCAAATTCTAATACGTATATTTTATTTTATCATTCATAATGTGCCTAAGTCTTTATTTACTACCACACAACTTATATATGTATATATATAAAGGTTTATAATAATAATAATAATAATTATAATAAATAATAACTTAGAATAATAAAACTGATTTTATGGTTAGTCTTAACCCAATCCTTCTGCAGCCCACCCAGACAAACCCACATAACCCGGCCCAAAACAAGGACATAACTCGGCCCAACTCCCCTCTTGCTTGTTAAAAAAAAAAAAATAACATGCCCCAAGACAGACTCGAACCCGAGTCAGTCCGGAACAAACACCCGCGCCACACCATTGAACCACCTATCAGGTTTGTTATACAAACTGGACATCATTACCTTTATAAAGCTTTTAAACCAAGCTAAACTTTTTCTCCCTCTGCTGCTGTTCGACGCGCACGCAGCCAAGACCAAACCCATTGATTTATCAATTAATCACACAAACATGGTAAGAATTCGTGATTACCGGCCTATTCCACATCATACACACGTACAATTACAATTAATTCGATCCAATTATAGCCAATTAACCGCGTGTACATTCAAGGTCGAGTCAAACCTTCAAATTCAACAACCTAGACCATATACTATAAATTGAACATCACAACAGCTCCTACAATCTCCGAATACTCACCCTCCATCTCCAATTTCTCTTAATAATCTACTGTTCGTGTGCTATTGTTCGCGTTTGACTTTAAACGTTGACTGATCAATCCAGTATCCAATCGTGTTTGTAAGTCAGTTTTTGTTGATGGGTTTTGATATTCGGCATATACACAACATTTACCCTAAGATTAATTGGGTTAATGTTGTGTATTTTGTCCAATTGGAAAATCTAGGGCTCGTGTAATCAAATTGCGGAAGAACACCGATTTTACTTATATTATTTATTTTAAATAAACTGAACCCAAACACAACCACTGGTCTGGACCAAGTGGTTGTGTCTGGTGCCCTCTAACTGAGCCACGTGGGTTCGATTCCCAGCCATGGCAACCATTTTTTTCTTTTGTTTTGTTTCAATTAAAAACAATCAAATTTAATTATATATATTACTTATATTTTATAAATTCGTTTTAAAATATTAAAACACTTTTAATAATTCTACAAAAATTATTTTAAGTTAATCTAATGAAAAAGTTTAACTTACAATTTTTAGTTTTCAAAAATTTATTTATTTAATATATTTAATAAATAAATCAAGTTTATTCTATTATATTTATAAAATTCTATTAAAATATCAAAACAATTTTATAAATTTCCACAAAAATTATTCTGAGTTTTTATGACAATAAACTTTTCTGAAATGATTTTTATTTCTGAAAAATCATTTATTTATTATTTTTAATCAATTTTTGTTAGTTTTAATCATAATTAAATCATAATAAATCCAATTTTTAATATTTTTGCACCAAAATTTTATATAAATTATTTCTGATTATTTGGAACAGAAATATAATTTTTAAACTAATAATTCTTTAATTTTAGTATTTTTAAATATTAAAGTTAAATTTTGACAATTTGTAATAAATAGATTTAATATTCTATTTTAAAGAAAATAATTTTATAAAAATTATATTTATACTTTAAACTCATTATTGTGACCATCTTAAATTCAAATTTTATAAAAAGATTTGTGTTTAATTATTTACTAAATTTCTCTCAATCATCAAACATTTTAATTAATAATCAAACGAGCATTTGTCCCCAAATCGAAGCCCTAGAATATATACATTTGTAGACTAGATAAACTTAGACATATTTATTACCTTATTATTAGGGTGATACCTGACATTTGGGCAACACCACTATTCAATTTTTCAACAGAAATAACATTTTGCTAAGGTGAGTTTACATAGCCCCTTTACTCTATTTTCACTATTTTTGGGGTGAAACATGTTTAAACTCTTTACACTATCAGTTACTCATATTTACTTGTGATACAATTACAACATCATTCTATCATTTGACAATAACAAAAAGACACAGTACAATCAATAACAATGATCAAGCCGCCTGTTTAGATTATAGCGCTATAGGTCTGACAAACCCATCCCCCCGCATAAATTCAGGGATGATCGATAACAGTAACAACATTTAACTAACTTGCGAGTTAGTCATCAGTCGACACAAGGTTTGGTTATACAAACACGCATTGTTACATGTCGGAATCATACTCTATCATCATACAACTGTGATTGTTGTACAAACTATTGTTATCAATTATATTCAAAAACCTATGTATTCTCACCAACTTTTGTTGACCCAAAATATTTTCAAACTTAACATGTTTCAGTTTCTACTTGCTTGAAGATTTGAGTTAATGCTTGAAGATGTGTGCATAGTTTTATTCGTTTTAATGTACGAATTCTTGTAGAACAATTGTATGTAATTTATTTAAATCATGTAATGAAATTTATTATTCACCATGAGCTACTGAACAATCATCAATACGTGACATCCCGATGTTTCCGCCATCGGTTGGGGTGTTACATACACTGTTTCAAAAACATATGTTGACTGTTCAACAGTATAATGTTCGATTAATTTAACAAACTTGTATAAATAAGTTAATATTACTATTTAAACTTAATATTTTACGTTTTTATATAAATAACCATATGCTCACCAAAAGTCAACCACTGTTGAAACGTATCATCTATTTACTGTATGAAACTGTTTCAAAAAGATCTGTTGACTGTTCAACAGTACAATAAAAAACACAGTTAGTATATGATACAGATGTTGACTTTAAAAATTTTTCGTCAGATATATGCCACGTCATTTCACAAAAACAGATTTTTTGCCATATCAGCAACCCTTTTTCATTCTATTCTTCCTCAAAAAGAAAAGTAACACTGTGTTATTGAGTTTTAAATACACAAAGATGGTTTTCCCTCTTCCAAACCTAAATAGATTTTAGATCATCTTGTTCAATCTTTAGCATGGATCTTCAATTAAAAAGCTCTCATAACAATCTACCATACTTGGTTAAAACAGAGTATAACCCATAATTTCATTCAATAATAGATATTTTGGCAGATTCAAAATACCTAACAATTCTCAATGCTGACGCACCAATATATGTGGAAACTCTAAAAGAATTCAGGGTGAACACACAACTTTTAAATGATGATAAACAGATTGTTTCGAAAATTGGAGATACAGATATTCAGATCACCGAAGAATCCATCTCTACAACATTTTCAATAAACAACTTGCAAGGTAAAGTCTGTTTCTTGAAAGATGAACTCAATGCAGAGTTTACTAAAAGAGGGTATGCAGGAACAGCGACTGGGGCGACAATAATGAAACCCGATTTCCCCCCAGCAATGAAGTTTTTCTTCCATACTCTTCTTATTTGTTTATCCGCAAAGATAACTTCTTTTAATGAAATACCTTTGAGCATACAGTATCTTGGGTATGCAATTTTAACAAAAAATGATTACAATTTATCAAAGGCTATATTCTCAGATTTAATTTGGAATTTGAAAGGGATGAACTCTACTAACAGTAAGTAATTCCTACTGTATCCACGACTAATAAGCTTCCACTTGAAAAACCTTTTGACTGAAGAGAATTTTAAAAAAGGTGAACCTACTACAATTAAAAGCTTGTCACAAAAATCATTCACAAAAATGTTACAATTTAAAAGCAAAGAAAGTGCACTTTCAACATCTGCCGTTGCAACACCTGTTTCTGAAACAACTGCTACTACTGCTGTCCAAGATACTACAAAAACTACCGTAGAAAACACAAGAGGAAAGGCAACAAATAATGCTAAATCCAAAAAGACCAAAAGAATGAAAACATAAACTCGGGCAGATACCATTTCCTCTATACCTCCTACAACTGAGAAGACACAATCAAATCCTTCTGAAACTAGGAAGGTAACAACTGTTGACACTATACCTGACGACTCTGTATCGGTTGAAAGTCCAAAGAAGCAACAAAAAGGAACATCCACATCTTTTGACACTGACTCAACTGTGGTCATTGAAACGAATACCACAAACACATCTGCTAGGATTTCTGATAATCCTATTAATGAATCTGATGACTTCGAAGATCAAGAATTGACGGAAAGAGTCAACAAACTTGAATCTTCAATGCAAGAAATGATTGACTTCTACAATGGCACACCAGCATCTATTTCTAGTAAGATATGGGAATTCGTTGTCCCAATGATCCAAACTCACAGAGAAATGGCAGACCTTAGTCATAATTCTCACATTGCATTGATAAGAAATATGGTGGATGCTAGATACAAAGATACTCAAGCTGACATCAAGGCCATCAAAAACCATCTTCTCCAAACCACTGGCTCTGCCCCAACAACAATTTATGAAGAAGATTCATAAAATAACAATGATGCCGAAAAGAAGAAGAAAGGCCAGGAGAAATTAATAAACCTGCCACCTGACAAGAGAGCACAAACAAAGACATCAAACCCTACTAATGTGCAAACAACTTATAATCAAGGATCTGTTCCAGTCATTAGCACTATTGAGCATCAATCTACAGTGGCTTTAGAGAAGAGAGTTGATGAAAGTGCAAACCAAAAGGCAGAAACAGAGCTGTTAAATAAGTTGAAAGCGAAAAAGGAGCGAGAAGCCAAAGCTGCCGCATTGATTAAACAAAGAAAAGAGCTGCAAAAGAAAGATGATGATATAGGCTGCTCAAAAAGAAGAAAAGTACATGCAAAACATGGCAAAGAAAACCTAACATTCCTTGTAAACACTGATCACCAAGAAACAACAAAATTACCAGCCTAGACAACAATCGAAACACTATCTGTTCCAATTGAAAATGTGCAAAGTAATGTGCCGACAACAGATGAAGCATGTATCTTCAGAGTACCAGAAGGCCTTTCAGAACGTGTCCTTGACTTAGAATCAGTCAAACCTGAGATAGACTCTTTTTACTCAACAGATGATCCGTTGTCACGGTCTTTCCCGTCTCTTGAAGGTTTTGAAAAGCCATTGAATTTTAAGAAGTTTATGGAGTTGAAAGACAAACAGGTTGACATCCTTTTAAAGCAGAAAAGTGTAGGAAAAGATGACAGGTAAACGCAACTAATATGGCAGGATTTACTAAGTAAAATAGAAATTTTAGAAGAATACTCAAGCAAGCTGTCGAAGAAAGTGTCTAACAGGGAACCTGATTCTGATGTGGAAAACATTTTCAGAGAAGGATATCTTGAGGAAATAATGAAAACCAAAACTTACAAAGCCACTAAAACTCAATTTGCCGGTTGGGACTCAGACTCATTGAAGAATGAACTTAATAGAATTAAAGAGATGGCTAAAAACCCAAACCAGAAACAAACTCCACCAAATTGGAAGAAGGAAAAATAAAGTGACCCTAAAAGACTTTTAAAGTTAAAAATTATGGAAGGATGTCACAAGTTTCTCACTGGAAGGAATCAACACTGATGGAGTTTTACAAACAGCTTGAGGAACGAAGGAAAGTTGATCCAACTCTGCCACCAAAGCCAAATTATGATGATGAAGACCAACCAAATCAAAAGAATAAAAACAAAAAACAAAAAACTTTGTTCTCAATAGATGATCTTATGAGAGACAGATTAGGGGAAATGATCGGGCAAAGTAATCCATCAGAATCAGCAAAAGAAAAGGAAGAGCCTAATAACAACAGTTTGTTGAATACTTAACAGTTGATAGGCTAATAGATGGTAAACAATGACAATTTATATAACATCTGTTTAAATAGCATCTGTTATATTTCTGGTAATATTGACTGACAATGAATATAAGATCTGTTTAAATACAATATGTTATATTTCTGATGATACTGAGTAGCACTTATATTTGATAATTTCACATTATGGCACAATAGTCTTTGATTAATATGAAATTTATCAAAACAGATATTACTTAACAGACTATCTATACTAAAAAGTAAGGTTTCCAACTGATATACAAAAAAGTTTAATACGATAATATTATAAAAAAAATAAATTCTTGTCTACGAAAATACACATTTACTCAAAAAGTTGACAACTCTTAGGTTTACATCGCTTCTTCCGGGGTCCTTTGCATGTAGAGGATAGCTCACCAACGTTTAGTTTATCAAAATCTTCAAAACCTCTTTTTCCATTGGGAGTTATAGTACAATCCATTACAGCATCGACAGCATACGAGTCACCGGTAACAGATACAACATCCTTCAAACAATTGACAAAAACAAATAATTATCTGTTAAATAGAAACAAAAGCTTGACAAACAATTTAATAAACTTACACAAAAACACTCACCTTTAACATCAGTTGACTACCACCCTGCTCAGATTCTGATTGGTTAAAAGACATGAATTCCAAATCTACTTGACTGACCTAAAGATTGTACATAGAAAACAAAAATACAAAAATGTAACTGCTGAGACAACATTCAAAGCTAAAAGATAATAACCAATTCTTAAATACGGTTTTAACTTAATACCTCGGCCACATTACAATATGCATTACTATTAACGACAATTAACTCAGAAATTACGACTGGATTATCATATATTTTCAATAAAGTGTAAACATGGGAGTCGTTTGTAAGATTGTATTCAGAAACATCAATTTTAAAAAGCAGCATCTTATCAAGCAAGCGAAACAATGTAGGATCGATTTCGAGCTTAAATCTGATTTTGATGATTAAATAGAGATGAACACACACTAAATATTCAATAAAACCAACTAATAATTTGCATAACATGAATAACAATGAGAGCCCCCAAATTACTAGAATGTGTGTTGCCTCAAACCCTAATCTATCATTCTATTTATAGCCCAAACACACTTAGGCTAATTACATTTAGGTCCCTAGGGTTAATAAACTTACTAATACAATCACTAAACAAGAAAACCATTTTTCTAAAGTAATAAACATATTTTATCTAAACAAAATATATTTATTATCCATAGCACCTTTCTTGATCATAACTTTAGCTTCACTCATCGATCTATTATCTGGATTTCTCGAGTCGCCTTACGTGTTGACCGCGACTCGTTCGACTTTGACTTTTGTTGACCGAACTTTGACTTGTTGACTTTAACTTGTTGATAACATTAGACTACCAAATTTAGACCCAACAATCTCCCCCTTAGTCTAAAGTTATCAATATCTTGTATCATCTTCAGAATCGTCAATCTCTACATACTGTGATCTTCAATTTAGGAAGCTTCAGTCTCAAATCCAGTACCCAACAATAATAAAGTTATCAATATCTTGTATCATCTTCAGAATCGTCAATCTCTACATACTGTGATCTTCAATTTAGGAAGCTTCAGTCTCAAATCCAGTACCCAACAATACTCCCCCTAGACTGATGCTTTCCAAATTTTCTTTGCTGAAGGTGTTCTTGTCACTTTGCTCTTTGAGAACTCATATCTCACAATCTCCCCCTTTTTGCATGCATCATCTTTGAAAATCAAGAACAAACGTTTTCAACTCTTGGTAGCTTGAGTGGTTTAAAAGACGTAGGAGGAGGATTCCTATCTTGGTGTCTTCTGCAAACTTGAGGTAACATGTGCTTTGGTTTGGTATCTTGGTCAACTGATGATCAGCCATCATTGCAGCAAGTAGTCGAAGAAACCTATCCACAATCACAAACACAAGTCCAAATTTTCTTTAGACAAATTCAACATACAGACAAAAGCGTATACATCTGTGGTGTGCAATCAGGTAAGTATCTCAAACGGCTTGAGACACAAATAATGTGACATGGAAGACTTAAAAACAATTGTACAGAAATAAATATTATTATTTTTTTTTGGATTTTTTTTGTTTTTTTTAATCCTTTTTTTTAAACAACCATCAACTTTCGAGATATAGAAGGGATCAGATATGGGATCACACTAACTTGAAAAGCCTAGCCACGTTTCAACTTTCTTGAGGATAGCTACAACCCAAGAACGATTGTCAGTATGTTTGTCCTCTTAAGTCCATGCCTCTCGTCTTTCAACATACGTTTGGTGATGAGATTATCATGCTTTTGGTAATATTGATGAAAATTTTGTGGACCCCACTTGTGCTAGGTATAAGCCTACCAATCCTCAAGGTTTATCGAGATATAATGATGAGAGCTTCAGGTCTATGTTTCCATAAGCAGAGAAGATGATCATTATTTCAATCAGATGATGAGAGCTTCAGGTCTATGTTTCCATAAGCAGAGAAGTTGATCATCTGATTGTTGAGCTATTAATATATATTTGCACGTCACTAACATTGCGTGTCTTTTGGTGCTCACTTAATTTGTTGGCCCCGCATTGGTAGCCTGCACTCTTAGGTTTCTTTTGAATATATACGCACAAATTTTTTTTGTCTTTTAATCTCTCAACCTATGTATGACCGGACTCAGCTTGTGCAGACCTAAAACATAGTGGGAATCCAACTTTCCGTGTAGATTTACTGTTATTCACCTGATAGCAGTTTACTCAATTAGAAGGCTGAACCTACCGACACATCATTAACTTGTAGATGTAACGTCCTTCAGATCCTATTCATGTGCAGACATAAACAAGTTAGTTCCTATCATTTCCCATATAAGATCAGGATTATTTGTATTAATCACATCTCATGGCCGAGACTATATTTTCATACTCCCCCTAAACTTTTATTTTTGTACAACCCCCTTTTTGTAATTTTTTTTTGTATTTTCTTAAGAAAGATATTTACGAAAAATAAAGTCCTCCACATCAGACACACATAAACATATATCAGCAAGAAAATGAGTGTGTGACAACGGTGTCAATTGTGCAATCAGGTTAGATACCATAACCAAACCTGTGAGATTTCCGCTCCAAACCTATTCTTGGAA
The DNA here is from genome assembly GCA_028751855.1 of Ambrosia trifida. Taxonomy (NCBI): domain Eukaryota; kingdom Viridiplantae; phylum Streptophyta; class Magnoliopsida; order Asterales; family Asteraceae; genus Ambrosia; species Ambrosia trifida. The sequence goes on along the minus strand of CM054129.1, from coordinate 55,692,096 downwards.
CAACCACTGTTACTAACCGTGTTACTAACAATCCTCCATGGTAGTTCCTGCACTCATAAGTAAATCAATTAGAGAGTGGAATCCAGGCCATCGTGGTCCTGGTTTGTCCTTTTTCATCAATATAACTAACTTCTTGAAACACCATACCTTTTCCCTTATTAGTTTCTTTTTCAACTTTTGGTTTGATTCGCCAAACCTGTGTTGGTTTTAAAAAAATGTTTGTAAAAGATTTAATTTTTGAAACAATTAATAGTTTAAGACCTGGAGGAATAGATTGTGGTTTTGATGCTTTGGTCCTTTTCATTTTTGAATCATATGAAACCGGCTTCATATGTAGAGATCTTGATGGAATATGTGTCATCCTAACATTCAAAGATGTGTGCATTTTATCCTTTGATCCAGAGAAGCAATCCGCATTGCCTTTACCGTCTGGATTGTGTCGTTCTGGACATTGCTTGAGCACATGACCTTCTTTACCACACCTAAAGCAAGCTTTGAATGGCTTTTGATGCTTTATTGTCCCGTGTGATGCAATTGGAGACGTAGATTGTTTTGAGCTTGATTCGGCTTGTTGAGAAGCATTGAGTTTTACATCACCTTTTGACTCTATGATCTTTAACCCCTTGTGATTTTTATTAATCACTAATTCATCATCTGAAGTTGAGCAATCGTCTATAAACAGATCTTCTTCCAGTGAATCTTGATGGACTTGATTTAGAACATATCCAACTTGATTCATCTCTCCCTTTGTGACATCATTTTCAAATGGCTTTAAGGAATTTATCACATCTGACAAAGTCATTGCAAAAATCATAAAGTCCTCTCTGACCGTCATGAATTTCAAGCTCCATTCCTTTGGGAGTGAATTGAACAACTTCTTGATTGAATTGCGGTTGTTAACAGGAATCCCAACTTTCTTCATCATTGTGAGCATATTCATGAAACGATCGATGTGAATGCTTAAACTTTCACCACGAATGCTTCCAAACATGTCATACTCCTTTTGAACCATGTCTTGCTTCTTCTGAATCATGTCCTGATTTCCTTCATAGTAATCATTAAGAGCAAACCACAGAGATTGAGCAGTGGTATACTCTTCGAACATGTTAAAAACATCATTTGACAGAGCCATGGTAAGAGCATCATAGGCTTTGTGATCACGTTGAATCAGTTGCTTGTCAAGTTCTGTGAACGTTGATGGATCATCATTGTACACCTCACCAGCATCAGTGGTTCTCATTGGAATATGGGGCCCATGTTGAACAGAAGTCCATTGAGTGTGATCATTGACAAAATAAAATGCTTTCATCCTGTTTTTCCAAGTCCCAAAGTCCCAAGCACCCTTCAATTTAGGTAGACATGTTGTGGTACCGGTTTCAAATTCTGCTTGGGTTATTAGTGTCATGTTTCTTAGAGACATTTTTTTTAAAAGATTTTAATCCAAACAATTTTTTTTTAATCTGCTCTGAACCTGGTTCAGATCACACCAAAAAAAATACACACGTATTGACCTTTTTTTTAAACAACAAATTTTAAAAAGAGTAGGTCAAAATAAAATGTTAAACACCCAACCCAATTTAAACTTGTAGTAAATTTTGTTGATCCAAACAATTTATTTTTTTTACGAGGCCCAAAATTTGTGAAACTTTTAATACTTGACCCAAGAAAAAAAATACGACTTTAATTTCACTCTAATAATGTGCTTTAATCATCCAATGACATTATTTCTTTTAGAAACAAAGCTTGGACAAATAATTTCATCAATAAATTCACTCCAATACTTTGCTCACCATCCCATAAAACCCATTGATTAGTCCATTGTCAAAAAGAAACGACAACCCACAATATGTATATATCTAGGCCCGTTGAAATTTATCCCAAAAATTGAATGTCCCAACTATTTTTTGAGGGCTGGCCCAATGTGAACTTACGGTACTCCTATTCAAACAAACATACCAACTCATCAACCCTAAAAAGAATAAACTCAGCCGCAACACTTTTTCCTATCTCCCACAATATTTTCAAATGAAGAACCATCCATACACTTCTTTCAATCTCTCTATGAACCACAAACAACAATATTCTTCTTCTACTCTAATCTGTTAGACCAAACTAGAGGTGGGAACTGTGTGCGCTTTCAAGTACACAGTGGTGGTGACAGGTGATGCGGTAGAGGGATGATTCAGATGGGTTTGGTGGTGCGGTGTTGGTTTGTAGGTGTACGTGGTGAATCGAGTGTGTACGGAGGTTATTAGTGGCCGGTTGATGGTTGTTGACAACAGGAGGCGGTGGTCGGAGGTGGTGGTGATAGGGGTTATTTCCGCTGAGGTGGTGGTGTTTACGGTGGGGCAGGTTGTTGGTTGTCGTTGATGTGGTTTTCCGGTGGTCTTTGTGTAGTTAAACAGAGGCGGTCGGTGGTGCAAGGTGGTGATGACAGGAGAGACAGGGTTTAATGATGTATGCACAGCACAAACATTCCAGACCTCAAAATCTGATTCACTTTCTACTCCATTCTTTTTATTTTTTTAATTAAGTACGCAAAAAACAGTACACAAGAATAAATACGCTGGACTGGAAACAAATACACCGTGATAAAGTCGCAAGAGACTAAACCACTGTCCCCAAAGTTTCCTTTGGTAAATACGCCGGAAAAATAAAGTTGCCGGAAAAGTCACCGGAAAAGTTAAGTACGACGGAAAAGTTAAAAACGCTGATTTAAGAATGAATACGCAGAATGAAGAACAAATACGCCCAGATCATCTTGAAAACTCGATAAAAACTTTCTGATCTAATAAAAATCACCTCCAAATGATCTCAAAACCCACTTTAAAACACTATAATCACAGTGTTATCAATTTTTAATGAACAAACAACTATTTTAAACCTTTTCAAATCCATATTTTGAAGAAAAAGTAGATAAAAGTGAAAAACCCCAAAAAGAATTTAAAATCTTCAAAAATCACTCACAAAATCAGATTTTAATGATGAATTTGTGATGGTTATATCCCAAATTCGAGTACCAAGCTCTGATACCAAATATTAGGATCGATTTCGAGCTTCAATCTGATTTTGATGATTAAATAGAGATGAACACACACTAAATATTCAATAAAACCCACTAATAATTTGCATAAGATGAATAACAATGAGAGCCCCCAAATTACTAGAATGTGTGTTGCCTCAAACCCTAATCTATCATTCTATTTATAGCCCAAACACACTTAGGCTAATTACATTTAGGTCCCTAGGGTTAATAAACTTACTAATACAATCACTAAACAAGAAAACCATTTTTCTAAAGTAATAAACATATTTTATCTAAACAAAATATATTTATTATCCATAGCACCTTTCTTGATCATAACTTTAGCTTCACTCATCGATCTATTATCTGGATTTCTCGAGTCGCCTTACGTGTTGACCGCGACTTGTTCGACTTTAACTTTTGTTGACCGAACTTTGACTTGTTGATAACATTAGACTACCAAATTTAGACCCAACAAACAATTCTTGAGGAAAACTTTCCCTATCACCAAGTTTCAACTGCCTTTCTCTTATACGACTTGCAGAAGATCCGACAACTCTCATAACATCTCGGTCAAACATCGCAAACGATACACTACCGGTCTCATCCTGAACCGTGACATGCACCTTGAACCTAAAATAGATACACGAAAAAGTTATCTAAAACATACATACTAATAATTAAAAGCAATCATCTTATGTAAAAAAACTGTAATTAATTAGATCTAATTACATTGTAGCAGTAGACGTACAAAGACATTCACACTTCGAACAAAACAACGCAGAAGCAGGCAGCTTGAGAGTTTCTTCAGTAACACTTTCATGAAGCTGTAACAATTCTGATTTACTAATCACATTACCTAAACATCTGCATCATGCATCATAAAACCAACCATAGCCTTCTTGCACAATTTTTATTGTCGCAACTACAACACAAGACATTGGCTGAAGAAAAAATTTAAAATATATAAGTTATTACTTAAGAAAAAAAGTTGTAATAAGAAGAACAAATGTTAATCATAACTAAAAAAATAATATAACCATATCAAACTCCATAAGCTCGTCACAATGAATTCCTGAAGCAACGGGTAAACAGAGTGTTCGGAAGGTAATTTTTGAGAAGTAGAAGCAGCATCTTGTCCATGCTTCAATATAAGACTAAAAAAATAGCTCGAGTTAATAAAAGAATTCAAAATTTTCTAATTTAATTATAAATAAATAAAAAAACGACACTGTACCTCCTTCTAACTCCTTCACCTCAGTTAAATCTACATTCAGAAACATCTGAGTTCCAAAGTTGTCACTTTCAACTATAAATTGATCTATATATATATATATATATATATATATATATATATATATTAAACCACAATGAAGTGACAAAGTATTAATAACAGCAGTTTAAAATAAATTACCTTTGGACTCCTTAACCTTGCAATGCTGTATAACAACCATTATATGGTTATTACCAGCGTCTTCAGAGATGAATTTGTTAAACTGTTCTGCATAAAAATTCCACATAGTACATCGCAATATCATATCACTACATAAAATCAATGCACAAACATATATTATAAAAAAAATATAGAAATTAAATAATAAAAGTAAACAACAATAAAAAGGGAAACGCTTACTCCAAGTCTTGAATATCAAAATTCATCTTCTTAGTTTCTTTTGGAGGTCATCCAAACACATCCAGACCTCCATGCCAAATGAGACCACCGGCAACATCTATAAAACGTGCATATAATTCAAAATATGAAACGAAAACTTTTAATATACTAAATATTAAATTTAAATTAAGAAATAAACCAATAGAAAAAAGTTCTTTGGCTTCGCCTTTAAGAATATATTTAAAAGCAATTAAATTAAATCCATACTCTACACCTTGCCAACCAACAATACGACTAACAGTAGTACAACGGTAAAAGTTAATCTTATAATCATGTGCAACAACTTTGAATGGATCCTTGTTTTCACCAACACCAAACTTCGATAGAATAATGACATCATCCTCTTCAAGTTGATGGTCAAAAAGGTGGATCAAAGGACTCTTTATGAAGGCCTGAATCTTATCACCCTTAAACTAAATATAAAAAAAAATATAAACATCAAAAACAGCAGCTTAAACAAAATAAGGTAAAGCAAAAACATGAGACAAACAAAATCTATATTTATATCATCAATAACAACATAAAATAACATTAGAGAAAAATTACATTACCCGCTAATCAAACAATACCATTTCAATGTTAAAACTTTCTTTCCACTAAACATCAACGAAATAACTTAAATAACATAAATAAAACGACAAATATGACAGAAACAATTTATATTAATAACATGAATAATAACATGCAAAAATAACCTCAGAGAAAAATTACATTACCTCCTCATCAATCAATATCATTTCTATCTTAAAACATTCTTTCCACTTTCGTATGCTACGAACCTTGAGAAACCAGATATCTTTGGATGGGTTGAGATCACAAACAAAACTATCAATTTTGTTATGAAGATCCATTGAGAAAGGTTTGAACAAAAAATTCAAAAGGAGATTTTATTAATTAATTTGTGAGAGAAAATGGTTGTGTATGAGGAAAGCATCTGCGAAAATGAAGATTGTATAGCTGCAAAAATCACACTTCCTGATTTAATTTAAAATTTCCCTCTTAAAATTTCAAAAAGTTATGGGCTGAATATGTACTAAACAGCTGTTCATAAAAACTGCTTATAGATAACATCTGAGAGGATATTAGTAAACGTCTGCTGTTGGTTGGCAGACCCAGGGATTGAGAACCGTTGTTGAGGGCAACAGCGGAGGTTTCACGTGGCCCACCCCTTTTTTGAATATTTTAATGGGATTAATGACGTCAGTTTTTGCATCATACACACATTGGTGGCCAGTCTCTCCGACTGACACATCAGCTTTCTGACGTCACTCACGCTTCTCCTATTATGGAAAGTACTAGGTGAGATCCCGTGTGGAAACACACGGGAGGAATCGGCCAACCCTTATCTGCGGTACGCTAACCACTGACGCGTCGGCAGACCAAACCCTGCAAAACACTCGATCTATCGTTAAAAGAAAAACTGTATTTTGTAACGTCTGTTCATTTCACAACATCAGTTAATAATACACTGAGGCAATAGATCGTTTGTTACTAAACGGTTTGTAATTCAACGTCTGTTTGTTTCGCAACTCTATTCATTACATCAATTAAGTAGGTTTTTTAAAACACCTGGTTGCAAAAAACTGTTGATACAAATAGTTGTTAATTCAACGGTTTCTTTCAAACAATTGTTTCATTAACAACCGACTGACCGACACGTCAACAGTGCAAACGTCTGCTGACAGAACTGCTGTTTCGCAACGACTGTTTATATCTTTTAACACTGATCAGATGTTTAATAACTGAAAGGTAATGTCACACCCTCAAATTTCAACTGCTGAGTTTTACCGCGAGGCGCATGACAAACCAGGATCCAAGTCAACGGTCACAATAAACAACACTATATGAAATACGTAAACTCAAAAACATAGATTCATAAGCGGAAGCATTTAAAGAATTTAATCAACTACAAAACCATGTTCCAAAGTATTCAAGACACTTATTTCAAAACGTGCAACTAAGCCTAGACGCCAATGCAGACCCGTGCGCATAGTCCAACCGATGCTACCTTAGTGACCTGAGAAAACATGCCAAAAGAGACGTCAACATATATAATGCTGGTGAGTTCACAGGTTTGTTTCAATACGTTACCAAAATGTTACCAAATGTTGCCACAGTGTTACCAAAGTGTTACCATGTCCATACTATATCAACCAAGTACGCTAGCTAGGCGTATGTTTTGTTACTACTACGATTGGAAAACCATTACTAGACTGTTACCAATGTTCGGCCCGCGTGTGTTTAGCAATGTTACCAATGTTACCAGTTCGAGACAATATGCACCCGCCCGGCCCTCCAAGCTGTCGAGTGGGGTCTGTCAAACCCAATAGATCTATCCACATTTCCCCCGTTGTGCATCCCCACACATTCATGGTTTTTCCCGGGACTTTCAAAGATCGTATAGCAACGCAAAGTTAAAACCGTAGTATGACATATGTTACCAAAATAAGTTTAGCGCATGTTTTCTCCACCAAAAGTTAAAGCAGTAAAAGTGGGGCCGTGAACTAACCTTAGGTTGTGTTCCTTAGTAATATAAGAAAGCCAAGCCCTTGATAATCCCACTACCAGAGATCTATCAAAATGTTCACATAAGTGTTCCGACTAATAAACATAAGGTTATCTAGTCCCCGATTGTCTAGATCATGACCAAGTATGTTTTAAAACGTGTTTTAAATGTTTAACCGACACATTAGACCGACCCGACATCCCGTTGGTGACTCATTACCCTAACTAATCAAGTACACATAGATTACACACAACGTTCAAGCATGAAACACCTAGTTTGCATCAAAAATCTCATTTTGATTGCATAGGGTCGAACCAGGGTTTTCTGTCCCACCTTCGCCCCTTTTTCTTCCACGTTCGACCCTTTTAGAGTTACCTTCGACCATTAGACAGATTCGACCACAGTTCTCCAGGTTCGACCCTGGGAATCCACCTTCGACCCCACGACTGGTCGAAGGTGCCCAGGTTCGACCCTGGCAGAATGTTTTTCCCCAAACCGCTTCAAAATCATCCGAAAACATCACGAAACATCATCAATCATAGTAGTTAAATATGAATAACATATCCCCATAAAATCCCACCATTTTTGCCCCAATACCTATTTGTTTTAGCCCTTTCCCAAAATGGCAAAAATTATGGAAGTGTCACATCATGCATGAAATCTTTACCCAATTTGGAAATTTTCTGAAATAAATCCATGATCATCTTAAAGTGCTCAGTTTATCGTGTATATGAAAACCCCCAATAGTTCCATTGATAATACTAGCATGCAACAAGCCCTAGATTTATAAAATCCCCAAATTAGACATGATAACATCAACCATCTAATTGTAACCTTAAACAATCCTAAACTAACATCAATAGCAGCCCTAGATCATGTTTCTAGCATCAGTACAGCAGCAAATCATCAAACAACACATAATATCACATAACACATAATTAACATATGTTTATTGATATGAAAACCTATGTTTAATGATCAGGTTTAGGTTTAGAAAGATGTTTAAAAGGTTTTTAATTATAAAAACATCCTTAGAACAGATCTGGACATTTAGGGTTAGATGAAAATGAATCAAAATGCTTTAAAAAGGGTTTAGAATTAAGAACACACCTTGGATTCTTGATTAGATGTTGTTTGTAGGTTAGATTATGAAACACAAGAGCAAAAACTCCTTCCTCAGTGATTAAAATCGTTTGAGAGTGTTTAGGGACGGCTAGGGTTTGTGAAATGATGAAAAATGACAAAGTGTGGTATTTATATAACTCCACATTCGCCCCTTGCATGGGGTCGAAGGTGCCACCTTCGCCCCTTTACAAGGTCGAATGGATTTGTTTTGTGGTTTGTCCCAGGTTCGCCCCCACGCCATGGGTCGAACCAGGACTTGTGTTTTCCAGTTTTCCCAGTTTTCTCGTTTTAACGCATTTAAACACATTCTAACGTATGATCATGAAATTATAACACATGTTAAGCACATATAGGCACATTTAATCATTTTCACACCTTGTAGCATGTATTATCATGTTATGTTACACGTGTGTTAATAATCTACCCATCCTACTTGATTCAGTTCATGTAATTTCACCAACAACGGGACCCGGTACTAGTGTATTCCCAAAATGACTCCCAATGATCCTCCAGATCATTGAACCCTAGACAATCCTATCATAACCCGACTCAACTAACCTAGCTAAGTCCGTTTATAAATGTTTCTCACTAAGGTAGACTTATGTTTTACCAAAATGTTTAAGCCGAACATGCCGGGTGTCACATCATCCCCACGTTGAAAGAATTTTCGTCCCAATAATTGCACGAAGTCCAAAGATGAAAGAGACGAAAAGAAGGAAACGAAAAGAAAATTTACCGATTGTCACATCATCCCCACGTTGAAAGGAATCTCGCCTCGAGATTCATTCAGCATCAACAGTAACATGCCTAGACTCAAACGCACGCTTCAGAAAGAGATGAGGATACTTAGATTTCATCTGATCCTCCCGTTCCCACGTGAACTCCGGTCAACGATCTGTGTTCCAACGAACCTTAACGATGCGGATTTTACTCCCTCAAGTTCGACACATGGAAGACGTTGTGAACACTACCGAGCTCCGCCAGAAAGTCAAGTCTGTATGCCACCGGTCCAATCCGTTCCAGGATTGCAAATGGTCTGACATAATGAGGGTTAAGCTTGCCACGCTTTCCAAAGGGTATGACACCCTTCCATGGTGAAACTTTAAGAAGTACCATGTCCCCAACCTGGAACTCCAAAGATTTGCGACGGCGATCGGCATAGCTCTTCTAACGATCCCGCGCGGCTGCCAAATGGTTACAATTTGTATGATTTTCTCCGAAGTTTCGTACACCAGTTCAGGACCAGTGATCTGGCTCTCGCCCACCTCGGTCCAACAAAGAGGAGATCGACATTTATGTCCGTAGAGAGCTTCGAATGGAGCTGCCCTTGATACTAGAGTGATAGCTGTTGTTGTAAGAGAACTCCTCCAACGGTAGGTGAATCTCCCAACTTTTGCCAAAATCGATAACATATGCCCAAAGCATGTCTTCCAAGGTTTGAATCGTCCGCTCACTCTGTCCGTCAGTTTGCGGATGATAAGCCATACTCATATCCAACTAAGTACCCAAAGCCTTGTGCAGAGCCTTCCAGAAACACGAAGCAAAATGAGAATCACGATCAGAGATAATAGAAACAGGCACCCTGTGCCGAGCAACCACCTCCTTAAGGTAGAGTCGTGCTAACCGCTCGAGCCCATCAGTTTCCTTAATAGGTATGAAACGCGACGATTTTGTCAACATGTCGATAATCACCCAAATCATATCGTAACCACTTGGTGATTTCGGTAGATTAGTGACAAAATCCATCGTGATTCGTTCCCACTTCCATTCTGGAACCTCTGCTTGTTGCAGGAGACTAGACAGCTTCTGATACTCCACCTTGACTTTAGCACAAGTCAAGCATTTGCTCACGTATGAAGCTATATCAGTGTTAGGATCTGAGTTTGATTGTTTTGATTTGTCTAAATAAAATGAGAAATGAATGAAGTGAATATATATGGAAAGTGCAGCAGAATAATAAACTATAATCAAAACAAAAGGAATAAATGTTTTCTTAATTGAATGCTTTCATTATATTGAAAGATTACAATCAATTACAAGTACTCCCCCTCAGCCTGATCACTCTGTGATTGTTTGTCTGAGAGAATGTTGTGAGTGATTTAATAGAACAGTACAGGCACTGTTCTATTTATAGACAAATCTAAACCATTGATGATCTAAGCTGACGTCACCTAAGACAGTAACCTCTAACAGAATAACAACATAAAACATCTGCCCTATACAAACTACTGTTACATAGCAAAACACTGTAAGGTAAACTACTGTTGAGGAAAACTCTGATGGTCTTGTATCATCTGTTGGAGCCTAAATGCTGTTGGCTCCAACAGACCTTTAGTCTTCAGCACTTGATCAGCAGTTGTTCTCTATCAGACCTTTAGTCAGCAGTTGTTCTCTATCAGTTGTTATCCAGCAGTCCTTTGTAGCAGCAGTTGTCATAGCAGTTATTTGGGTGGAACAGTTGTTAGGGTCAACAGTCTTTTGGGAGGAGTATGTTGTAAATGCTGTTTATTTATATGGATCAACTGTTAGTATATTTTGTCTTTTCAATCATCTGTTCTTCTTCAGGTCAGCAGACTCAACAATCTCCCCTTGGTACAGGAGCAAAGGTTTCATCATAGTCTATTCCTTCTTCTTGTCTGAAGCCTTGAACCACGAGCTTGGATTTATTCTTGAAAACAATACCCCTTTCATCAGTTTTGTTTTTGAAGACCCACTTTGTACCTATTGGACAAACATTCTTAGGCAGTGGTACAAGTTCCCATACTTTCTGGGTGAAGCCTGGGATCTTGCATAAACACAAGTGCCAAACAAAATGTTTGGCCTAGATGCAGTTAAGTACAATAAAGACCCAATCATGCATCTGTAATGTGTTTGGTCAACCAGTTCATCCTTGTCACCAATAGTGAGTAGCTTGACTGTACTCATGGGTGTACTACATGGCTTACAGTCATTCATCTCAAATCTTGTTAACAAATTTTTCACATATTTGTTTTGATGAATGAATGTGCCATTTTGCAGCTGCTTCACTTGAGACCAAGGAAACACTGAAGTTCACCCATAGCACTCATTTCAAACTCTGTTGTGATGAGTTCCCTAAACTCTTCACACATTTTGTTACGTGTGGATCCAAAGATGATGTCATCCACATATATTTGAACAATCATTAAATCATTCCCTTTCCATTTCAGAAATAAGGTTTTATCAATTTTACCTCTTGTGAAGCCTATGGATAAGAGAAAGGTGGAAAGAGTTTCATACCAGGCCCTAGGTGCTTGCTTGAATCCATACAAAGCTTTTTTAAGCTTGTAGACATGATCAGGATGGAATGTGTCTTCAAAACCAGGTGGTTGACATATATATACCTCCTCCTGAATTTTGCAATATAGGAATGCACATTTGATGTCCATCTGATACACCTTGATGTTGTGGTTGACAGCAAAGGCTAGAAAGAGTCTGATAGCTTCTAACCTTGCTACAGGAGCAAAGGTTTCATCATAGTCTATTCCTTCTTCTTGTCTGAAGCCTTGAACCACAAGTCTGGCTTTATTCTTGACAACTATACCCCTTTCATCAGTTTTGTTTTTGAAGACCCACTTTGTGCCAATTGGATAAACATCGTTAGGCAGTGGTACAAGTTCCCATACTTGTTGTCATTTAAACTGAAGGAGTTCTTCCTGCATAGCTTCTACCCAACTGTTGTCTTTTAGTGCCTCTTGGTACTTGAAAGGTTGTGTGAGAGATAGAAAACCTGCAAAAAGACAGATATTTGAGGATTGGCTTCTTGTTAGCACACCCTCTTTGATGTTGCCAATGATTTGATATGGTGGATGAGCTCTTAGGTAGATTAGATCTCCCTGATATGGTATGATGGCATTTTGAGGTGAAGGACAGAGGTTTGGTGACTCTGTTGATGTAACATCTGTTTGCACTTCTGTAGTGCCAACAGATGTTTGAAATGGAAGTGGGGGAATAGGTCCAAGTGGTGTAAAACTGGACTGACTTTTGTCAACAGATGATTGAGCAGTGGATGTTAAGGGTGAAGCAGTGGTTTGAGGGTAAGACTGGCCAACAGTGGCTGACTCAGCTGTGACAGAGATTTGACAGTTGTTTTGAGCAGCTGCTTCCTCTGATGCAGAGTAGACTTTATAGTGACTTGGAATCACAACATTTGTTCTGTAATCTTGTTGTGGAGATTGTGGAGTACCTGCATTGTTAGTTTTGACAGTAATATCTTCAAATTTGAATTTATCTAAATCAAACAACTCAGTAGGATTTGCTGGGATTTTTAGGGATGAAAGTTCATTGAACTTTACATTCAGAGTTTCTTCTATTGTCCTGGTCCTTGTGTTAAACACTTTATAGGCCTTGGCAGTAGAAGAATATCCCATAAAATAACCACAATCCACTTTGGCTGCAAATTTTGAAATGGAATCTTTAAGATTTAAGATGAAACCTGGGCAGCTAAAGATTTTGAAAAATGAGATTAATGGTTTTATTTTGAACAGAATTTCATAGGCAGTCTTTTGATGTCTTGGGTTGATCAAAACTCTGTTTTAAATTAGTTTTGGTGAGTGTCCAAAGCCAAGTTGGCTTTGGATGGGTCCACATACTTTTCAGTCTCAAACTTAGGAAGGTGATCAGTGGTTTGAACTAGTTTTTGAATCAAGTTCAACAATTGTTGCTGACCATTTGCCAGTGCTTGAATGTCAACACTTGGGGCAACAGTTGTTTGATCAGTTCCTGACAGATGATAATACCCATAGGGATTTCTGTTTACTCTTGGTTTAGAAGGTCTTTTTGGTTCCTCATAAACATGTGACAGACTATGACATGGTGGTTGTCCATATCCTCTTGGGTTCTTGCTTGTGGGTGGAGCATCTGTTACTTGGACATCCCTAGGAGCAGATGTTTCAAAACTTTTGGTAACAGATGTTTAGACTGGTGTAAAAGTTTGTTTGGGCTTTCCTTTTGAAGTACTCACCACCTGACTTGCAAGAGTTTTAGCCTTGTACTCTTGTATTTTGACATCAAAATTTTTGAGATACAGACACTCTTTGGTTTTGTGATTCTTTTTACCACATATTGAGCATGTGGCCTTTGAATCACATACACTTGTTCCTTTGTTGATATCATATGCTTTTAGAAGAAAACAGTTTTTAGTGACATGATTCTTCTTCTCACAAAAATCACAAAACAAGTGGACAGACTTTTCTTTCTTTTTCCCTTTTTCAACCTTCTTTTCAACAGATGTTTGAGCATCTATTGGAAGGTTTTTCAAGGGAACGACCTTTGCCTGTGGTGCTGTCTTCCCCTCAGGAGTTTTGAAATCAACTGGTTTGAAGTTCTCAAGAGTACCACACTCATCAGACCAAGTAGGTTTAAATTCATAATTTTCAAGTTCAGTGAATGATGAGGAACCTTCTGGTTTTTCAAGAACAATTTTCTTGCCATTAGGTTCAGTGATTTTAATCTCTTGACCCTTCAAATTAGTTGGTATTACCTCAACTAACTTTTGATCCCTTTTGTCAGTGTTTTCAAAAGCTGGAGCAGTGGTTTCAAAGCCAAAACCAAACTTCACATGACTTTTGGTTTGTTTGTTGAGTAACATCTCAAAACCTCTACATGATTCAACTTGGGTGGCCTCAAGCTCACTTTTGCAACTATGATATTTAGTTATCATAGTTTGGAGCTGGTCTTTGGTTATAGTTGCTTCATGTTTTAAGCTGCTTATCTCAGATTTGTTTTCAGTTAAATTTGTTTTTAACTCTTTTGAAAGTTTCTCAAATTTAACTTCATCATCTAAAATTTTCTTTCTAAGGTTTTCATTCACCTCTTTGATGTTAGCAAATGCTATTACACATTTGTCAGAACACAAATCTTTAAGGATTTGAGGAGATACCTTAGCAGCAGCCATCAATGCACAATCACACTTGCACTCACAATCATTAGATGCACCCCAGGGATCTGAGAGATTCACAACCTCTTCTTCAGACTTTTCACCTGCAATTACCTCATCAACAATATCATCAGTCTTAACAATAGATATAGTTACCACTTCCTCAGAATCAACCTCTTCTACCATAGCCATGAAACAAAAAATTTCTGGTTCATTTTCAGCTTTGGCAACAAGTGCAAAAGTTTCATCTCCTAACTCATCTGGTAGACTGCTCCAATCAACAAAGCCTTGTGTGAAGAAACTCTGTTGACTGGTCTCTGCAGGAGCAGAGGGTGAAACAGCAATCATTTGCATAGGTGCCTGAGCAACAGGGATTTGCACATAATGGATATGAGGAACAGTGGTTTGGACAAACTGAACAGGAACAGTGTTTGAGGACTGTGCAAAATGAGCAGTGTTTTGCACATTTGGTCCAGGGGTATTATAGGAATTTTGATAAGTGTTGATCTGTGGCCTTTGATTTGGATAGGTAATCATAGGTGTACCATGTTCACTCCTACATTCCCTAGCAAAATGACCAAGTCTATGACATTTATAACACTTTATCTTTGATTTATCCAATACCACTTTTGACCTGCCAGTTAACCCTGGAAACCTTGTCCCAGTTTTCTTGTAAAAATTGTTAGTTCTTACACTGAGAAGGGCCAATTGGTGCATAATGTCCATTTCTTCCAAATCATCAGGGTCAAAGTATTTCAGGTCATCATACTCAAAGGATATATTATTAGATGCTTGGATATCAGCACCACTGTAAAAGCATAGTTTGGTGAATAAGAATCAGAGTTAAAACCTGAGTTAAAACCTGAAGTTATGTCAATGAAATGATCATAACTCTGATCCTTACTATTACCAGGCACCTCATCATGACCCAGAAGTGCTGTATTACCAAATACATAGTCATCAGACACTTTTCCGGAGTCCTGGAGCTTCTTTTTTTCTGGTTAAGCTATCTCTCATATGTCAAGAGCTTACCATGAAGCTGGGTTAGTGATAGGTCCTTGAATCCAATTGAGTTTCTCATAACTTTAGCACTAGTGTCCCATTTATCTGGTAATGATCTTAAAAACCTATGGTTCAAAGTTGAATGAGGGTAAGTTAGACCAACTAGTTTTTGTTCACTAATGAGACAGTTAAACCTCTCAAATTGTTGAGTTAATGACTCTCCCTTAACGTGACTGAATGTTTCATATTGTTGGTTAAGTATTTCACGATTGTTATCAATAACCTCTTCAGTCCCACCAAATTGTTCTTTCAGTGCATCCCACAACTCCTTTGCACTGTTACAGTGTAACAGCCCAGCATATATATCATTGGGTAGAGCCATGGCCACAATACTGAAGGCCTTAGCATCTAACTCAATTTTCTGAAAATCCTGGTCGGAGTAGTTTTCAAGTTTCTTAGGCTCCTGAACCTTGGGATCTTCGGTACTCGGCACCATCGGAACATGTGGTCCGAAGATAACCGACTTCCAACACCCAGTGTTCTGTTGAGCTAGAACATGGCTCATCCGACGTTGCCAGATATTGTATTCAGATCTGACAAGCATCGGTGGCTTGTTGTTCGTGCCAGTGTTGTGTGGATCGTGATTGATTGAAGCCATTCTCTGATTTATCGAGAACAAAGTCTGTTTACAAACGGTTGAATCGAAATAAACTATTACTCTGTTTTCAATCCGACAAACAAACGATATCAATAATTGTGAGCTGATCTGTTTATATTAAATTGATTGGTTAGATCGAATTTAATTGACCAAGCTCTGATACCAATTGTTAGGATCTGAGTTTGATTGTTTTGATTTGTCTAAGTAAAATGAGAAATGAATGAAGTGAATATATATGGAAAGTGCAGCGGAATAATAAACTATAATCAAAACAAAAGGAATAAATGTTTTCTTAATCGAATGCTTTCATTATATTGAAAGTTTGCAATCAATTACAAGTACTCCCCCTCAGCCTGATCATTCTGTGATTGTTTGTCTGAGAGAATGTTGTGAGTGACTTAATAGAACAGTACAGGCACTGTTCTATTTATAGACAAATCTAAACCGCTGATGATCTAAGCTGACGTCACCTAAGACAGTAACCTCTAACAGAATAACAACATAAAACATCTGCCCTATACAAACTACTGTTACATAGCAAAACACTGTAAGGTAAACTACTGTTGAGGAAAACTCTGATGGTCTTGTATCATCTGTTGGAGCCTAAATGCTGTTGGCTCCAATAGACCTTTAGTCTTCAGCACTTGATCAGCAGTTGTTCTCTATCAGACCTTTAGTCAGCAGTTGTTCTCTATCAGTTGTTATCCAGCAGTCCTTTGTAGCAGCAGTTGTCATAGCAGTTGTTTGGGTGGAACAGTTGTTAGGGTAAACAGTCTTTTGGGAGGAGTATGTTGTAAATGTTGTTTATTTATATGGATCAACTGTTAGTATATTTTGGCTTTTCAATCATCTGTTCTTCTTCAGGTCAGCAGACCCAACAATCAGCCTTCATGTTTGGCCACCAATAAAGTATCTTCAAATCCTGATACTTCTTATCGGAGCCAGGGTGAATAGAATAGCGGGATTTGTGAGCTTCATCCAAGAGAAGATCCCGTAATCCCCCAAACAAAGGAACCTAGACACGCCCTGCGAAATAGTGCAAGCCATCAGATCTGAGCTCAGGATGCTTGTCAGCGCTGTGTATGGTTTCAGCTTTAAGGTTTTCCTCCTTCAAAGCTTCCAGTTGTGCAGAACGGATTTGGTCAGGCAAAGAGGAATGGATAGTGAGCTGTAAGGCTCGAACATGATGAGATTTCGCAGATTCCTTCCTGTTCAAGGCGTCCGCCACAACGTTCGCCTTGCCAGGATGGTACTTAATAGCACAGTCATAATTGTTCAGGAGTTCAACCCAGCGACGCTACCGCATGTTTAACTCCTTCTGGTAAAAAATATGCTGAAGAATCTTGTGATCGGTGTATATGGTTCATTTGGTATCGTACAAGTAATGTCTCCAGATTTTCAACGCAAAAATCACCGCACCCAATTCCAAATCATGGGTAGTATAGTTCTTTTCGTGAACCTTAAGTTGACGAGAAGCATAAGCAATGACCTTCTCGCGTTGCATCAACACACAACCGAGACCACGAATAGAAGCGTCACAGTATACAACAAAATCATCCGTACCCTCAGGTAAGGACAGAATAGGTGCAGAACAAAGTTTAAGCTTCAGCATCTGAAATGTCGATTCTTGCGGGTCACCCTAGTCAAACTTTCGGTCTTTCTGGGTAAGAGAGGTGAGGGGTTGAGCGATCTTCGAAAATCCCTCAATGAAACGACAATAGTAACCCGCAAGGCCTAGGAATTTCCGCACCCTAGATGGCGTCTTTGGTGCTTCCCAGTCTTTAATAGCTTCAATCTTAGCCGGATCAACATGAATTCCCAGTTCATTAACCACATGCCCTAGGAATTGAACTTCACGTAGCCAAAAGTCACACTTTGAGAACTTAGCATACAACTGCTCCCGTCTCAAAAGTTCCAAGACCAACCGCAAGTGTTCCTCATGGTCTGTCTTATTCTTAGAATAAACCAAAATGTCATCAATAAACACGATGACGAATTTATCAAGGTAAGGATTGCAAACGCGGTTCATCAAATCCATGAACACCACCGGTGCGTTAGTGAGACCAAAAGGCATGGCCAAGAACTCAAAATGGCCATAACGAGTGCGAAAAGCAGTCTTCGGAAGGTCGACTTCCTGAACGCGCAACTGGTGATAACCAGACCGCAAAAAATCTTCGAATAGTAACTGGAGCCCTGGAGCTGGTCAAAGAGATCATCAATGCGAGGGAGACGATAACGATTCTTGATGGTCACTTTGATCAGCTCATGGGAATCGATACACATGCGAAGACTTCTGTCCTTCTTCATTACAAACAGAATAGGAGCTCCCCACGGGGAAGAACTCGGTCGGATGAAACCCTTTTCCAAGAGTTCTTGTAACTGGCTGGACAACTCTTGCATCTTGGGAGGTGCAAGACGATACAAAACTCGGGCAATAGGAGCTGCACCAGGTGCAAGATCAATATCAAACTCAACCTGACGATGGGGAGGGAGACCAGGTAAATCATCAGGAAACACATCGGGAAAATCACGAACCACGGGAATATCCTCGATCTTCTTCTCATCGTCAGTCGAAACAGAAACAAGTGCCAGGATGGCCGAATAACCCTTTCGAAGATACTTAAGGGCTTTCATGCTAGAAATGATACTCAGCGGAGCACCGCTCATCTCGCCATGAACCGAAAGAGTCTCTCCATCAGGGAGAGGGATCCGAATGACCTTATCGAAACAAACGATTTCCGCACGATACAATGATAACCAATCCATGCCCACAATGACATCAAAAGTACCCAGGGATACCGGCATAAGGTCAATGGGGAATGACAAACCCGACAGTTCCAAGCGACATTCCCTAAGAATGTGTGTCACTTCAATTTTCTTACCATCAGCCAATTCTATCAGGTACTTAGCCTCTAATGGTGTAGGTACTATATCTAGCAATCGACTAACATCCACAGATATGAAACTCTTATCGGCACCAGAATCAAATAAGACAGAAACATAGCAATCATTAAGAAGGAACGTACCAGTAACTGTGTCTGGATCCTGCCTAGCCTCTGCAGATCCAATGACGAAAGCACGCGCAATCCTGCCGCCGCCTCCGTTGTTCCCGTTACCATTCCCTCCCTTCCCATTCTCGCCCTGTCTCAGCTTAGGACAATCACGCTTGAAATGTCCCGTGTCACCACAGTTATAGCACCCCTACTTTCCTAGGGTCCCCTGAGCAGCAGGAGCAAGAACAGCAGCAGGAGCTTGAGTCGAGGAAAGTGACGCCCTGCAATCCTTAGCAAGGTGCCCAAACTGATGGCACCGATGACAACGAGCCCGATCACAACCCCCATTGTGATGAT
This sequence comes from Ambrosia trifida, assembly GCA_028751855.1. Classification (NCBI taxonomy): domain Eukaryota; kingdom Viridiplantae; phylum Streptophyta; class Magnoliopsida; order Asterales; family Asteraceae; genus Ambrosia; species Ambrosia trifida. The sequence goes on along the minus strand of CM054129.1, from coordinate 55,672,862 downwards.
AACCACACTTGTTACACTTGGGATGCTTCCCAACATACCCACCTGACTTCAGCCCCGAAGAAGACCCAGATGAATCAAACTTCTTCACCAGCTGAGATGGTGCTGGCACGACACTCTTCCCTATGTTGTCCCACTTCTTCTTGTTCCCCTCAGAACCCTTCACAATAGTACCCTTAGGAGGCAAAACACCTTCGCCACCTTCAGGTTAGTCATTTGATGAGCCAATTGAACAACTTCAGCAAGTGTGGGAAGATTCCCAGCAGCCACCAACCCTGCAATTTCCGGCACTAACCCAGAAACATAGTGGTCTATGAAGCTCCCTGACAACCCCTTCAATCCATCTTCATCTTGGCTGGCAGCCTAGATTGAGCCCTGGGACTGATCTTCCCATTGGCTTTGACATGTACTGGTCGTTGTAATCTCAGATATCCGGGCATTCTCGACGGGAATTCTGATTTATTGGCAAAGAGGCGAAGAAATAGAGTCATCATCCCACTCGACTCGATTCAAGAAGGCGAGAACCAACTAATACCTTCTTCAGGTATCTCAATTGAAATCCCCAGAAATGGTATTCTCTGTAGAAATAGTATTCTTTCTTATTTCGATGATCCTCGATATATAAGAAAGAGCTCGGGACTTACTAAATATGAGACTAGAGAACTGAATTCTCCTATACTCGGGTGTGTGCAAATCAGGACACAACACCGCTAGCTCGTTCCTCCTCACAGTGTACTCTTCTATCTCCGACCCAACCATCTTGTAGCTCCAGACCTCATGCTCCAACTTCTGTACCTCCTCCATTGGACAGTACTCGCTTCTCAACAGATACACAAAATCCGCCCAAGGCATAGCAATAGCCTCCCCCAAACCCTTGTTCTTGGCAGTAGCATTCCACCACGACAATGCAGGCCCCTCAAATGTCGCAGTAGCATACTTAACCCGGTCCCCAGCGGGACAGTTGCACATCACAAACACAGATTCAACCTTCTCTAGCCATCGGAGCAGTCCCACCGCTCCCTCAGTTCCAGCAAAGTTAAGGGGCTGACAGTCCCGAAACTTCTTATAAGAGCACTGAGGTGGAGGTGGATTGATAGCAACACCTGAGATGTGACACACGAATAAGAAACAAATGAAAAGACACGATACCCAAGAATGAAGCAGAGTCGATAGAAGTCGACTCACCACCCATGGCATTAAGTCCAGCCTGGAAAGTAGCCATGGCCATGTTCACTTGTTGTTGCAACAAGTTATTCAGTTCAGCTTGGGTCATGTTGATGTTACCACGACCATCGCCGCCAGCACGGCCACCGCCACCACCACGGCCACTGCCGCCACAACGACGTCCACCACCACGAGCACCAGACATGATCTGCTAATCAAGAAATCGAAGGATTCAGATTCACCTCTAGTGTCAATCACTAGAAACTACAAGGGTTAACCTAGGGACAAATTCAGGGCTGTACATTCAAACTCAAAGTCCATTGGGATTTTCATGCATTTCAGTTTATGACTTCATGGGCACCCGAAATGATAAACTGCTCTACATGGTCCTCCTGATGTACTCCTAGTTCAAACTCCGGTCACCGAATATCGTCACCTAATAACGTGTTACGATAGGTGTAAGTGTAAGAGAGCATGTGTGTGCAAGAGTCAACAAGTCGGTCCCTTCCTCTTCAAATCCCGAAGAAGAAAACAAGAGTAGGTAAGAACCCAAGTAAAAGTGGATGATGTAACACAGAAGTATGGTGATGATGCAAGGACACCCCGACAAAGTTAATACGTATCCCACTAAGCGACTCAAAGTATGTAACCGTCTAGTGTGTGTGACTCGGCTATAGACCAGACTCTACATGCAGTCCTAGTTCACTATAACCATTGGCTCTGATACCAATCTGTCACACCCTCAAATTTCCACTGCGGAGTTTTACCGCGAGGCGCATGGCAAACCAGGATCCAAGTCAACGGTCACAATAAACAACACTATATGAAATACGTAAACTCAAAAACATAGATTCATAAGCGGAAGTGTAACAACCCATCGTAAAATAAATAAATAAAATATTTAATACTTGTATTTTAAATGTTATTAAATGAGTAGATAGCGGGTAAAACGACTCATTTAAATGAGAGGCATTTGAACGAACACTCGTTGTCGGGTATCGTTTAAAAGATATAATATATCTAGACGAGTCATGTCTACAATATGAGATCTAAAGGAGTATTTAGTATTATAGGAGACCATACAGTAATAATAATATTTGAACCCTATTCCGTTTTTAATGAAACTTAGGTTGAGGCGTAGATAAAAATTAGCTCGTCTTAGCAGTATATTCGGAATTTACTAAAACGTTATAAGTTAAAAGTTATAAGAGAAAAACGAGTTAAACAGCTTAAATTAATTAATTAATAATAATAATAACAAGATTTAGATAAATATCATACGTATGTATGATGAATGTTAGATAAGAATGGAAGAAACTTGGATCTCACGCCCAAGTTAATAAAGTCTAGTATAAATAGGCAGCACTGCCAAACAATTATTTTCATTCAGTTTTTCTCTCAAACACTTAAAAGAGCCAATTGAAACTACCTACCGATATGTTAGCCTACCTATATTACGTTTATACGATGATATTCGATTGAGTGAATGTCAATACTACAGTCTTGCACTGAATAAGAGCGAGACGGTCCTTACACTGAATAAGAGTTGGACCCGAGTATCGATAATCTATCTCGTGATGTTCGTATTAAATACAATGGGATATGCTAACATATTGGGTTCTTTTTTTTTAGATACAAATTAGGAGTTGCTGGCCAGAAATCTACACTTACACCAAGAACCTCTTTTAAGGTGAGTTCATTCACGTTTTCCACGTGTGTGGGCTAAATGTTTTAACATTGTTAGTGGGAGTTTTTAACCTTTAAACCTGCTACAATGTCATAGTATAAATTGTTTAAAAATATTTTGGCAAAGGTTTTAGATACATTACAGGGATTAAGTTGCTTGCTAAATTGCTAATTAATTACCACTTGTATTGTGGGGTTCTGTGCACATTACTTTATTCTTTAGTATATCACGACACGTCATTTTGGGAGCAATTCTCTAAAATGGTATGACCACAGCCATAGATCCGGTC